>OY998180.1:123400378-124600378 GCA_963921935.1 Galeruca laticollis
TGTCATTAAAATACCAGTCCAGTCACCAGAATCAATGTAATCAAAGATTTGTAGTTGATATTAAAAAATCAAGTAAATAGTGTACAATTATCAAACAAAAATTAAATGAAAGTAAAACTGACTGAAGCTTTGAAAACAATTTTATACGAATACACAAAAAAGTTAGGCAAATCAGTAAAAAGTTAGGCAAATCAGTGCGCAGACATCTACAGGCTGTAACTAATAATCAAAAAGGGCCAACTAAGTACGCGTTTTCAATAAGTATAAAATGAATTTGCTATTTGATTTTATATTTTGCATCATTTAAGGACGTTCCCAAGAAAATAAGTTTTTTTAGAATCCCTTATAAAACTTAAATACACATACTTAAAAGTGTCCTCTAAATGTAGAAAAAAAATGTTCATACCTTGCTAAACTAAATTTTGATAAAATGACTGATAAGATTGTATATTTAACATGTTCTGGCCGACATTGAAGCGATATTTTATTGGATAACAGCAGCAATGTTCTTACATTTGTCTTTAAAACTTAAAATCAATAATATAAAGTATAACAATTATACTTTTCATTTTATTTTAACCTAATGTGCCTGGACAGTGCTGGTCATTGGCACAAAAGAATAATTGCAAATATTTACATGGATTAATTAACAACTATTACTATTCTTAAATTATATTTTATGGTAGAGGTTTGAGCTTTGAGAAACTGTAAAACTTTCTTCATCTCAGTGGAGCATTCCCTTGAGGTTAGACTGTAGGTCATATCGTTAATATGTAGCGGGAAATTGTCTGCAATCATTGAGTATATGCTTAACGGTAAATATAGCATTATAGCTACGGCAAACAGGACGACTTCCTGAAGACAGATAACTGTGTGTGAATTTAGTGTGGCTAAAAAGTTCAGGGAGAGAAAAGAAGTGGATGGATGGATATTGTAAAGTGTTGTCATACTATTGTGCCATAGATATCGCCAAGATTCTTGTATGAAGTTTTTAAAGTGGTACTTGAGGTCAGTTGCAAGCTGGACTATGAATTTTGGATTGTTGTTAGAGGCAGCTTCTTTGGCGTGGTGATCCGCAGTTTCGTTAAGTGATACCAATTTGAGATGTAAGCCAGATGAGAGAAACTGTTACTTCTTGAGCAAAAAGAGTTTGATAGATGTCATGTATGTTATGGACAATTGGGTGGTCAGTGAAGATGGTTGTAATTGACTTAATCCAAGAAAGGGAATCAGTACAAATGGCAATATTTTTGTGGGGGATGGATATATATTTGAAAGCCTGAAGAATGCTGTAAAACTCGCCCATGTGCACACTACATATTGAAGGTAAAGAGAAGGAGTTCATATTTCGAGGTAATTGCACAACCAAGACCAGAGTCAGTTTTGGAGGCATCAGTATAGAGTATTAACCCTTTCGGTCACCGCGTCGTCAATTGACGACACCAATTTTGACATCCTGTATAGCAAATAAATATTTGTCAATACCATTTAGTCACGCTGTCGTCGATTAAATACACTCTTGATTAACGAATGCGAAGTATGGTGGTACCATCTAGTGCCGTGATCGTAAAGTTTTAAAACATATTTTACAGGTTTCTGGTGATATTGTGAAGGTCAATGCTTAGTGTTCCTTTGAAGTTGGTTCTACTTTCGCGCGGTTTTGTGTTTGATAACAATCTGCGTCGGATCGTGTTGACACAAGTGTCTAGTTTTGTGGGAAATATACCAATTTTTTGTATGTAACTCTATATGTAAAGTATATTTTTCCAAATTTGGGTGTTGTCAATTGACAATATAGACAAACAAGGTAGCATAACCAAAAATAATTCAAAATGATAAATAAATTTACAAATAACTTTGCACAGTTAATTATAAAAAATGAGCTCCAAGAGGTGTCTGACATATGAAAAGCTACTGCAGATTGCTGAAAAGCTTTCTGACATTGAGGACCTAAGTGGTGACGAAGAAGTTGCTGAAATAGATGAAGTTTTGGAGGCCGAGCCAGTACCTGATGACGATGGTACTAGTGATGAATGTATGTATTTTTGAATTTGTAGTTAGTTCAGTATAAATAATTTGTTCATAAATTCTGACGTAAAGGTCGAAACTATCGAAATATCTAGGGAACCTCAGCCTGGACCAAGCACCAGCGCAGCTTCCACTAACAAAAAAGAAGCAAAAAAGGACTTTATCACAAGACATGAGGTGACCCCTAAAGAAGATATTGCCTGGAGAAGAGGAGTCACATTTATAACTCCAGTATTCAGGTGGTTTGAAAGAAAAGTGGAAGATATTGTTGAGCTACAAAGTCCACTTTTTTTTTCACTGAACATTTTAGTGATCAGTTATTTGAAGAAATGGCCGAATATAGTAATTTATATGCTGTACAGCAACTTCAGAGATTTGCTCCTACAGACATCCATGAGATGAAAACTATGGTTGGTATGCACATTCTTATGGGAAATTTAAATTACCAAAGCATTCCATAAGAATTCCAATTATTGCTGACAATGTGTCACTAAATCGGTTTTTCAAATTGAGGCAAAACCTTCATTTTGCTGACACCAATGCCAGAGAAGAAGGCTCAACTGATCGATTTTGGAAAATAAGGCCATTGTATAATCGAATAAGAGCTACATGCCTATCACTTCCCTTGCAGAAGGAGCTTTGTGTATATGAACAAATGGTTCCAGGGACGTTTAAATGTTAAACAATATGTAAAAAATAAACCCAACACTTGGGGTATTAAAATACATATTTGCCCTTTGTGGAAGAAGTGGCATTTTACTAGATTTCATTCTGTATCAAGGAGCTACAACAGAGCTTGATGAAATGGAGAAGGAAGTTTTTGGCTTAGCAGGAGCTGTAGTTTCAAAATTAAGCCAAAAATTTGCTGAAAAGAATGTACAGCTTTTTTTCGACAATTATTTTTCAAACTATAATTTGTTACAACACCTCAGAAATAAAAGAATTTATGCTACCTGTACAGTAAGAGTAGATAGATTCAAGAAACCATCATTCCATGATGATAAAGTTATGAAAAAAAAGGCAGGGGCGAAATGGAGGAACTTATTTCGCAAGATGGTGAGGTGATAATGACAAAGTGGTTTGACAATAAACCACTTCACATGGCATCAATATTTATGGGAATTGGTGAACATGGCATCAATATTTATGGGAATTGGTGAAGCTGATAAATGTAAGCGGTGGGACAAAAATAAGAAAGAATATGTTTACGTTTCCCGGCCAGAAGTTGTAAAAGTATATAATGCTTTTATGGGAGGTGTACACAAAATGGATTTTCTGATACAACTATACAGGACTTTCATAAGGTCGAAAAAATGGACATTACGCTTATTCACTCATGTGCTGGACATAGCATGTACAAATGCCTGGCTATTGTACAAATGCCTGGCTATTGTACAAAGATAAAGCAATTCAGTTGGGGAAACCAAAAAGAGATACATTAGATCTTCTCCACTTCGGGGCTTATATAGCTGAAGCACTTATATTAGCGGATAAGACCCCTTCTCGCAAACGAGGTCGGCCATCTCGTGATCCAAGACCCACACCAAACTACACCTTCTTCAAGGGAGAATCAGGAAGTGCGTCCAATTGTGGAAGTGCGGTATGATGGGAGGAACCACTGGTGCAAAAAACAATCGCAAATTTTATGCAACAAATGTAAAGTTCATTTATGTTTGAACAAGAATACTAATTGTTTTATGATGCTCCATAGTGCCTAAGTTTATTAAATTTTTTTGAATAATTACAGTTTTATCACCGTTGAGTCATGATGTCGTCAATTGATGACGTATTGCCAACCCTTTATATATTATATAAAAAAATTGGAAAAAAATTTAACTTTACGCCAGTAAAATTTCAGATTTTTTACTCCACCCGAAAGGATTAAATCGTAAGCTTTTTTTTGTAGTATATCCAGGAATGCTTTCTTTACAAGTGGACTGGGTTATTCCTGTTTATTCTAAATGGTGAGTGGGATATCAATTATAGGAGAATAAGGTAGAGGAAGTGGGGAGGTCAGAGAGAGGTCAGTATCTTTGAGTAAAGGTGAAAGCAATCGGGGAATAGATTTTATAGTTGTTCGAGAGTTAGTAAGGAGATTAGTAGTGAAAAGCGAGTGAACAAGACAGGATTGAGAGGATTGGAGGATACTGAGGCAGCATCTGAAAGGAGAAGGGATAGTCGTCTTAAGGAGAAGGGTGGTTCATTAGCTTCAATATAGACTATCAGCAGGAATAGAGGGGAGAGTGGTATTGTGAACGGAGTTCAATAAATCTGTAATGGATTTGGGGGCAGATATGTAGATAAAGCAACCATAGTCAAGCTTCGAACGGATGAGAGCTCTGTAAACTCTTAATAGAACAATTTCGTCAGAACCCCAATGAAGGTGACTGAGGGTTTTAATGATGTTTAATCTCTTTAAACAGATGCCATTCAGTTCATGGATATGGTGTTTCGAATTAAGTCGAGAGTCGAAGGTTATTTTACATTGTGTTACAATGTGTAAAGGGGAGTTATTAAAGAAAATGTTAGGTAAAGGAGAATATGTTATTCTTGAGAATTTAGTTAGTTTGAATGTACTTTCAGATAAGAATAATCTCAAGTGAAAAGATCTATCTTATAGAAGGTTTACTGTTTTTTAAAGGAGTCTGAATGTGGACGGGACCAATTTACCATAGCAATAAACAATTAGATCATCAGCATATTGGACATATTTTATGGGAGCAGGAAAGTTGTAGCATTGCTGGTTTATTGTGAGAATGAATAAATAGAGTAGAACTTAATACTGATCCTTGAGGGACACCAGCATTTTGTGTATGAGGCAAGGATAATTTACCAGTAGTGGAAACCCTGGAGATTCTACTAGTTAAGAAATTATGGATGAACGATAGAATGTTACCATGAAGATTATATTGGGAAAGTTTATTTAGTATTGCCTTTCTAGATATCGAGTCAAAGGCAACTTCAATATCAAAGATAGTTGTAAAAACGTCCTGATCATTATTTATTGCTGAAGAGTTATGTGTTTGGAGAAGAACAAAGTTGTCGCGAGTGGGTCGATGAATCGAGTAACTAAAGGAATCACACTTCCTAGCAAGAAAGCTTTAGAAAACGCTAACAGAGGCGACTGTCACTGTACTATTGATATAACTACTGGAATACTATTTGCTAGATGGATTGACAACAACACTGTGACTGTAGCGTCAACATGTTATGGTGTACAACCTTTTACAAATGTTAAGCGGCATTCGAAACAAGATAAAAAAATTGTCCAAGTTCCGCAACTGAAGAACCTAATTCGGAAATATAATACTTCCATGGGCGGGACTGATCTCATGGATCAAAATGTGTCTAGGCTTCAGATCAGTGTCCGCTCGAAGAAATGGTGATGGTGTCTATTCACGTGGATGTTAGACATATCTGGTATATTTATACTAACACCGGTAAATCAACGACGCAGTTAGAATTTCGTAGAGACATAGTAACTACTTATTTGGCCAAATATGGAACAAAATCCAAAGGCGCTGGTAGACCATTTGTAGCAAGAGCAAGTGAAACAACCATCTGCTGTTTTCATACCAAATAATAAACGGAGAAGATGTGCTAATGTGGGATGTACTTCTATTGTCAGAACCATGTGTGTAAAATGTGGCACTGGATTATGCATTGGTTGCAATGAAAATTTTCATATCAAGTAAAAGAAGTTTGTTTTGAAAAATCATTACTGGTGGTTAGAATGTAGGTTACATGGCGGAATCTCAGGACATTTGCATATTCATCATCGGGCGAGCGACATTTGACTTATGAAACAGGAGAGGTAAGCGTTAATTCAAGGTTATGAAGGGCTTTTTCAATAACGGGATGTGGAATGGATGGACTGACATAAAATATAAGTATTCTTTTGGTGGGAGAGATAACCGACGAATAGGAATAACATTGGAATTAATTAAAATGTTTTGATTAGATTTCAGAAGGTCGTCTACTTGAATGGTAGATGATAAATAGATATATATGCAGCCAAGAGAGATTCTGGAAGCGAAATGTACGTTTTTGAGAGATATATGTATGTGGCCATGAGAGATTCTGGAAGCGAAATGTACGTTTTTGCGAAAGACACTGTTTCCTATTGCTTTAATATAATCGAATAATACAGTGTTGGAAATAGAAGGCATAATTATGGCTTTATCTTGATATGGTACCTGGGGAGATGGTGGTCTTGCTCAGATAGCCGCAGCATAAGATATAGGTGTTGAAAGGATATTTGTGTTTATCGAGATAGGTTGTTTATTGGTGGTTGAAGTGGTAGTTTTTGAGAACATTGGTTGTAAGGGGAAGTTTGACATATTGATGCGATCCTGGATACCAAAATCACAAACAGTGAATAGGAATAGAAAGAAAAAGAAATATATATATATATATATATATATATATATATATATACAGGGTGTCCCGGGACTAATGGGAAAAAAGTCAGGAGCGTATAATATGAGCCAAAATAATGTTAGTACTTTATATAAACTTTTTCTATGCAGGCCCTCGTTTTCGAGTTATAGGCCTCCAAAGTTTTAATTTTGAATTTTATTTTTATTTTTTGTACTAGTTATTTGATCTTTATAAAATTTACGGCAAAGCTATAATGTACGTGTATGTTTATTTTGGAAAGGTAAACAAATTTACAGTAGTGCCTTGAAGCCAGGGACGGACTACTCGCAATGGTTAGTGATCCAAAAATTTTGCAGGGATGGCCCACCCTATATGAAATTATCGAAATTGACTTCCCCACACATTAATCTAACGAAAAGGTACTCTTGTTAGAATTCGATAAAATAAGCCGTTTGACTAATATTTACAGTTTTATTAATGCACTACATACCAATTTACGCATTCACCATTTTTATAAGTACACAACGAGGTACACCTAACTTATTAATACGATGTCCAAGATTTACCTACAGTACTACAAAAAAATAATTTAACGATAGCAGAAGATAAAAAACATTAACGACTTATTAATTCGAAAGTTGGTAAAAACTTTTTAAAAGTGTTTTTACCGTTTATCAAATAACCATAGCATAGGATTAGTTGTCAAACGTACCGTTGTGAAGATAGCAGCCAATTTTAGCTGCAAAAATGATGGGAACTGCTAAATTCGCGGTTTCAGTGACGTGCAGAATATGTATTGAATCGAATTCATATTTCGGAGAGCCGCCTTTATATTCAATGAGTAGGGGTGTATTGGTGTAGAGGACACACTGATTGGAGGTATTTTGCTTGCGATGGGGAACAAGGGTTGCAGCTTCACCCTGAAAATTGAAATAAATTGTAACTTCCAAAGGAAACGAGAAGCCAAGGTTGATATTTGGAGGGTAGAAGCATTATAATGTTAAAAATATATTGTTTAAAGCAAATTTGCTTTCGCCTGTGAACAAGGGTTGGAACGTCACCCTCAAAATTAAAATAAACTTCCGAAGGAAACAAGAAGCCATTCAATATTTGGAGGGTGGAAGCATTAAAATGTTGAAAACACACTGTTTAAAGGAAATTTGCTTACGATGGGGAACAAGGGTTGAACGTCCCCCTTAAAACTGAAATAAATTGTAACTTCCAAAGGAAACGGTGATAAACGGTAAAAACACTTTTAAAAAGTTTTTACCAACTTTCGAATTAATAAGTCGTTAATGTTTTTTATCTTCTGCTATCGTTAAATTATTTTTTGTAGTACTGTAGTTAAATCTTGGACATCGTATTAACAAGTTAGTTGTACCTCGTTGTGTACTTATAAAAATGGTGAATGCGTAAATTGGTACGTAGTGTATTAATAAAACTGTAAATATTAGCCAAACGGCTTATTTTATCGAATTCCAACAAGATTACCTTTTCGTTAGCTTAATGTGTGGGGAAGTCAATTTCGATAATTTCATATAGGGTGTGCCATCCCTGCAAATTTTTTGGATAACTAACCATTGCGAGCAGTCCGTCCCTGGCTTCAAGGCACTACTGTAAATCTGTTTACCTTACCAAAATAAACATACACGTACATTATAGCTGTGCCGTAAATCTTATAAAGATCAAATAACTAGTACAAAAAATAAAAATAAAAACCAAATTCAAAATTAAAACTTTGGAGGCCTATAACTCGAAAACGAGGGCCTACATAGAAAAAGTTTATATGAAGTACTAACATTATTTTGGCTCATATACGCTCCTGACTTTTTTCCCATTAGTCCCGGGACACCCTGTATATATATATATATACATATATATATATATATATATATATATATATATATATATATATATATATATATATATATATATATATATATATATATATATGTTAAATCTCAGCTTAGAAGACAGCCTGTGACTCAGTGACTGGCCTATTGATTTCCAACACAAGTAAATAAATTTCAAGTATATTTACCAATTTTGTAGAAAAATAGCACTTTTACAAATTTTTGTTATCAAATGTTAATGATGACAAAAACACGTTTTTATTTGATAGGATATTAACGACTTAACGATCGGAACCTAACGAGTTCAAACTCGTGAATGAATTTTTATTCGTTAGACATTAATTCTTTTTATTTATCCATTTTTTTAAACCGTTTATCTATGGCAAGTTTGGAAAAGTAATGAAAGGAGCTCAGTGAATCTCAACATTTTTCAATTAGTTATCTTTATTTTATATTGAGATACGCTTTTAATAAGTTGAGCATCAATCACTCTTGGGAACGTCCTTAATTTGTGACTTTAAAATCGCATATAATACAATTAATTATTTATGATAATCTACAATATTAAAGCAAAAAATTAGTTTATACTCATATCAATTATAATTTTTATTATTATTAATGAGCCAATAAAAAAACGAATCCTAAATATCGACTGCTTCATTCAATCTGTATATAACTATATGTAAACATTTAACATTTTGTGGTCGCATTTTTTTGTTAATATATGATTTATATAAGATATTAGTAAAAGTAATTTATTTATTTCTGATTCATTTCTCTAATAACAGAAAATTATCTTGGTATTGGTCGTATCAGAATAATTTGAGTGGCTAACTAACCTCATGTAAATCTTATCTAATTTTGTCAAATGAAAGTGAGTAAAAAGTTTCTATAATTACATAGCTCTTTTTTGGGACACACTGTAATATTTTTTATGTATTCAATACTTAAAGAGAAAATATAATATTCCATTAACCACTTTATAATTATAAAAAAACAGACACACAATTGATTTTTTGATGAATTACCGAATATACCGAATGTCCGTTGAATATTTAACTGACAAAAATAAGACAGAAAAGAGTTACAAAATTAAAACTACAGGGTCACAATCAGTGATGAAAAAAATACACAACCATTCAAATTCAGTAAGACATAAATGTGGATGCCCAGTCGGCTCAATGAAAAAAAAAACTTGATTAACATATGTAAACACACACAGAACATAATATGGCTTGAGAATAGTGCTGTGCAATAACAAACACACTTAAAAAATATGAAAAAATCATCAACGTTGTAATAGTGACAATATCACTCACCGGACTTGCAGGCGTCCTAGGCCAACTAGGGCTACCAAGCTCTCCATATTCTTCGTGCATGGAATTTATACTGGCCGCACCAGGTGATGGTACAGTATTTTGGGGCGTCGTTGGATGATTATATATACTCATGTCATTCTTTCGAGAAGCTTTCGGCGTGGTACATTGCGGATCTTCACCTGATGCTGCAAGAGAAAATCCACAGTTTTAAAATGTGTGTTCTAAATACATTTTTGTAGCAAAACAATGTAGGTTTAATATTTTTAAATTGTAAACTCACCTGCGGATGCATTTGATAATGTAGATTGTTGAGAACCCTCATCAATGGGCGTTCCATCAGGTCCCGTGGTAACGACAGATGTGACAGATCCAGCGGATGACGTAGTAACATGAGTGTTTAGTCCAGCTTGTGCTGTTGTTGTGATACCGTTGTCCATAATATCGGAGACCATTTGCGTGTGAGAATTTGGCGTGGAACTGGGTGGAGGCATTGGAGCGTCATGCGGATGGTTGTTGGGGAGGAGCGGGCTACTGGTAGGTGGCATATTTGGAGGGCCCATTGAAGGCGGAGGGCCCATACCGGAAAGGTGGTGCCCAGACGGAGGACCCATATGGTAATTTTGAGGAGGACTAGGGCTTGGTGGAGTAGAACCTGGAACACTTTGAAAGCCCATTTTATGTTGCAGGTGGTGTTTGAGGTAGTGAGGTGGTCGCGTCGTAGGACCTGGAGATTGTGAACCAGACGCTTGTGTAGGAGGGTTTGGACCATTGCCCTTTGAGCTGGTAGACATGGAGGACTGCCAAGATTGCTGGTAAGGTGGAAATTGAGAGTTCTGCATATGGTTTGGAGCAGACCTTCCCGGAAATTGTTGTGGAGGCATGCTATTAGGTGGAGGAGGTTGCGAAGAAGCTGGGCTATATTGACCTGGATATTGAATATTACTTGGAGGTCGTGGAGGATAACCGGATTGAGGGTATTGATTTGGTTGATATAGAGGCATCTGCTGATTTCCAGAACCCGATACTACCATACTAGGATGACCTTTATAGGCGTGGCTTGGGTGAGGAGACGAATGAGGTGTTGGATAGCTGCCCTGAGTTACCATAGGTGAGTGACTTATACGACTAGGTCCGTTGCCGTCAGACTGTCCACTTGAAGGCCTTGGTGGCATAGGAATGTTTTGGCCTGCAATAAAAACAAATTAAAATTATTTTAACGTCACTGTAACCTATTTAATAATATTTATAGATAATAAAAAATTGATTTTTAATAACGCTCATGTTAATATATCAAAACATACTAAATTATGGTGAATTTATTTAAATCAGTGGGATCTTTTAAACCCTGCAATTTATAAGTAGTTCGCGCACCTAGCGAGTTGGAGAAAAAGTAGAATAAACAAATGAGTAAGGAAGGCAAGTTCTAGGAAAAGAGGAAGGACAGGTTGACTAAGAAAGACACAAATGATCAAGCAGAATTAGGAGAATAGATAAAAAAACCAATTAACCCAATGAATAAACTGGAACATGCAAACATGACAAAATTAGATAAATTAATATAAACAAATTCCGGCGATTTACAATAGACGAAAAGAAATTCCTAACAAACATATATGTTAAGGATAGTGAGTAATAAAATTATTCGTATTAACTAACCAAGCTCGGCCTTAGTAGTAGTTTGCCATTGATACGGAAGCAACAATTTGATAGCTCACTGTATACTGTCGAGATACTAACCTACTGCTGGTGACATCGACCTTGAACCTGTAGATCCTGTTGGAGAAGGGGTCGGTCGCATACCCTGTGAATTTGGTGTACCTGGTGCTGGACCACCAGAACTATCATTGCTGTTACCCCCACTTAAATCCTATAACAAAATAAAATACTTATCTGTTGACATGCTCAGTATATCATACTATGTGAAGAGAGTAAAAAAATTAAACAGAATGTTAGGAATTTATTTTAATTTTATGTTTGATTTGCAAGAAAGTGAAAATAGTTAACAATTCCTGTTACCAATATTAGTCTGAATAGATAAACACTAGTGTGATTTGATTATGTCATAACTTTGTGTTGATTAAAAATTCTCAAACTATTATGAATCTTCTAAAGAATATTCCAAATGTTTTATAGTTGTTTATAAAACCATAACATTATGATTTAATCCTCATTATTATTCGGTTATTATGTATTGTTACAGTTTCGAGTGTATTGTTCCAATTTATTAGTATAAATACAATATTGCTTTATATATATAGTGGAAAAAAATAATATGTCATAAAATTTCTAAATATTATTAACGAAATTCCAATATGAATGCTAAATATCAAACACCACAACGTAGATATTGCAATACAGTACATAAGGTTTAACCTTGGATATATCTGACTTGAACTTTGGAAGTGAATGTTCAACTCTACGAATATTCCTGTTTGTATGTGCTAGACTTATTTGCACAGTGACTTTGATAAATTTCAATATACACCATGTTTAACTCTAGTGAAATAATAATGCCCTAGAGATACTTTAAAGTCACATCAACTCTTCTTATTATCCTAAGGAGCGAGATTTGTACATTTTGAAAAATGAACATCTTATTGCAAATCACATAAAATTAATTTAATAGAAGTTAATAAGCCAAAAACTAAAAACTATAAGTGAAAATGATAGTTTGAAAAAACATCCTTAAAGAGAAGGAAATTTACTAAAACCCGGAACTCAAGGTTGATAACAAGTAATTTATATTTAATGGTGAAAATAGGGTCCCGCGATGTCGCTACTGCATGGGCGCGTCGAAGCGAAAAAAATGATATTTTTTAGTATAATAGTAATTTATGCAACAAGTGCATAAAGTGATACTTTTTTTCACGAATGGCAATTCCATGAGTGAATAAAAGACACTTTATGCACATGTTGCATACATTATTTTTTCTACAGCCCTATACAAAAAAATAAAATTCAAATAGAAATTTGGGATATTTTAATTAAGCTCCTTCGGTAAATTACAATTATACGTATTCCAAGTTTCATGAAAGTCCATCGTCGATGCCCAGCCAAGATTCATTGTGTTAGCTTATGGGAAGCGTGAAATAAAGTTAACGTTATGGCACTTTTTTAACGCTTTTTTACTTTTTTTCACTCTAACCATAAATAACCACTTTAAGCGCTGCAAACTTTAAAGATAGGGCGTAGAAAAAATATTTTACTTGATGAAGATCCATACTGAACGATGAAATAAAACAATATAATTTGTTTAAAACTAAATTTATTTGAACTAATGTTCAATTTAAACTGGTTGACGAGTTTCATTAACACAGTAGCTTTCTCAAAACGAATGAAGGTATAATATAAAAATGGTTTAATATATACAGTGCATAACTACGGAATTCTATTATACTAATGTTAAAAAAGGTATTGAAAGAAATTACCTGGAAATTCATTCACTACAAACATTCCTAAGCTATCTTCTAGGTAAAAAGTTTTAATAAAGGAGACTGATTGATATATATTTGGTCGTTAAGAAGATTACCTGAATATTTATTTTTGTTAATCTCAAGGGCCTCTAATAAATTTAAACTAAAGGAATTACCGACTACGTGTAGAATTTCAATTATGATACACAGCTGTACTACTCATTCAGTTTTTGTGATATTGTTGAAGACAACGGTTTCATCAATTCAGATTTGAATGAACTTCTTAATTCAACAAATAAACACTTACTGAAAATCAATTTCAAAAAATCGGTCGCTCTTCTATTTGGATCAGACAAACAGAGAAGTGAGGCGCTCAATACCTTGCATATACAAATTGGTAATGACACCATCGGGTTTGATAATAATTGTAAGAACCTCGGGCTTTTCATGGATTCTAAACTACGGTTCAAATATCACGTTACCCAAAAACTTAAAAATGCTTACACATCCTTGAAGCTCATTTATGGGCATAGACCAAATTAAAAATTCAACTTTGTGATAGTTTGGTACTTTCTCATTTCAATCACTGTGATGTTATTTATGGCCCGTGTATCGATAGCATTGACTCTAGAAGAATCCAGAAACTCATGTTTGAGACTGATATTCGGGATTAGACGTTCACAGCGGATTTCTCATAAATTGATGGACATTGGATGGCTTAGCATGTTCTACTTATACAGTAGAATAACGTTCAGAACGGATGTCCATAATCTGAATTTGAGGCGTAGAAATATGCTGACGATTCCTAAGCACAAAAAGCAATTATTCAAGCGGTCCTTTTTCTTACAATGTTATACTTTTTGGAGATATAATGGATGTTCCAAATTTCTCCTTATCATGTGAGGCATTCAAAATTTGGTATAAACGATTTCTCTTTTCTCGAGAATGACTTATAAATTATTATTCTTGTATATATTGCATATTTCTAGATTACAATTATTTATTTATTCGAAAAAACTATTCATTCTATATTTTTTCTCTGTTATTATTATTATTCTATCAAGTTTACGTCCGTTTAAGCCGAGCTTAGTATACATACTTCTATTGATCAAATTATATTGCGAATATGAATCCAATAAAGCTCTGCACGAAGCATGCTTACCTTTATTGTTCGAAATATTGACTAATGCGGTAGATAAAAGAACTTGTGTTATGTGTTGCTAGAGAGGAAGTTTCGATCTGATTACTTGTGTGAGATTCGGTTTCCTTTACATTTGTTGATTGAGACCTTTCTCCGCCACTGTTGATAGTATTTTCGTTACCTATATGAAAGATTGAATTATGATGCCCATTACATTTTTTGCATCCGCTTTATCTACATTCACTAGTTTGATGTCCTGAACGTAGGCAATTCATACCGAGTTTCAATTTTTTAAATTCAATTGAACGGGATGGGAAGTTTTAATAAATTGTAACAGGAGAAAACGTAATGCGAACTCTTGCAAAATGCGCACCCTGTGTTATAAGAATTTGTTGATACAAAAGATCGAGTATCGCCCTTTTAGGCTTATAACTTTTCCGCCCAACCTATATATATGCGAGAAAAGTATTGGTTTACCCCAAAAAAAGTTGGATTTTTGAAATTTTTTTTTGAGTTATTTTCATGTTTTCATCAACAACAACACGAAAAAACGGATTTTAGTGTGTATGTCGTCGTCGTCGTTGTCGTCTGCCACTTTTCCTTACATATCTTGTTAGCACGATACAGCCTCCGGAGTGCAATAAGTCACCAATTTTATGATTGAATATTGTTAAGGACATGTCACGGATGAACCCTAATGATTTTCAACTCACCAGAGCCAGTACAACGGGTGCTATGATACTTGAAGTACCACATTTTATCATTTTTGGAGAAATTTCAGTTTGTTAGCACGATACAGCCTCCGGAATTCAACAAGTCACCAATTTTATGATTGAATATTATTCAAGACATCTCACTGATGAACCCTATTGATTTTCAGCTCACCAGAGCCAATATAACAGGTGCTGCAGTACTTTAACTACGATATTTTTGTCATTTTTGGAGAAGTTTCAGTTTGTTAGCACGATACAGCCTCCGGAATATATACAAGTGACCAATTTTATGATTGGATATTATTCAGAGCGTCTCAAAGATGAACCCTATTGATATTCAGCTCACTAAAGCCAGTACAACGGGTGCTATGGTACTTGGGAGTACCAAATTTTTGTCATTTTTGGAGAATTTTCAGTTTGTTAGCACGATACAGCCTCCAGAGAGTATACGATTGATCAATTTTATGATTGAATATTGTTCAAGGTTTCTCACAGATGTACCCTATTGATTTTCAGTTGACTAGAGCGAGTACAGCGGGTCCTATAATTCCAGATATACTAAATTTTTGGTTATTTTTGGAGAAATTTCGGTTTGTTAACACGATAAATCCCCCGAAGTGTATACAAGTAACAATTTTATGATAGAATATTGTTCAGGGCCACAAATGCGGAAAAGTTAGTTTTAATCTTTAAAATCGCTTATTTCAGAATGAAATAGGGCTATTGTAGAGAGTAGCATGACGCGACTTCGGAAAAATTTCAATGCAGTTTTTCGTTTTGGTGTTCCTAGATGCCAAAATCACCCGCCGTTCCAAAGGTTTTATATATATATATATATATATATATATAGAAATAAGTATGTGTTATAACGGAATTTGTAAGCACGATAGAGGGCGTATTTTTTTACAAATCAAAACCAAACTCGCTACAAAAATCAGTTAGGCCAAAATCTTGGAAGAGCCAAATCGGATCAATAAAAACAAAATGGCAGCCTGTCAAAGTTGAAAACAAAATCGTATTTCCTTTGTTTTTCATTTGACGCAAAAAACTTACTGAGCTTTTTCATAGACCTTAACACGTTCTACAACTTTTGTATTTAATATTTTTCTCCAAATCGTACATTAAAACATTTATTTCAGAAAACTCACAAATTTACCAGAAATTATTTTTATTTTTTTGTTTTTGATTTGATGCCAGAATGTTACTTTGGTTTTTTTGTACATCTCAAAACATTCTATTACTTTTGTATCTAATTTTTTATTTTGGGTTTTATGCAAACATGTCTGTCCAATTGGTCCTGTGCCATTGGGATTTTTTTAGTATGATTTTGTTTTGGTTTCGATTAACATTATGTGAGTCTAAAGTTTCTAATATATTGCATCTTTCACTCAAAAATGTTTCGAGATGCTTTAATTTCGGCTCATTTTCTAGTTTAGTAGAATAGTTGTCCCAGTCGCGTTTCGTGGAGATTAAATAAAAAATAATAGTTCTCAAGTATCAACTGATGCCCCTAGATTTTTTAGTGCTCGAAAGTGTTTATTTACTTAATCCAAAAACTTTCATAATTATTGATAAGATTCTTTTGTAAGTGCAGAGATATTAAAAAGAGATGTGATGTGAGACAGCTTAACGAGTCTATTAACTCATTAATGCCCAAGGGGTCGTTGATGACCCCCAGACTAAAAATGAATCTATTACACAGTGTCATTTGCAGATGGCACTACAAGTACGTCCGCCTAAAAGAGCGTACTTGCTTCATTGTATTCTCTCTCTCGCAACTCGCCAAAGCGTATACGTGTTTTTATTACGAACGTAAATATATAAAGAAACATGGTCTTCAAACAATTATTGGCAAGTAGCTTTCGTGTTATTAGTTTGTTCCAATATTTATATATTTGTTAGGTGTTCTTGTGAATACCTGTCTTCATTTTATTTGATTTTAGTACGATATACGTGATTGATGAACCGTTTTTGTTCTCTGAGTCGTTATTGACCCCTTGGGCATCTATCGAACTATTTACAGTTCTTATTTTTTTAGGAAGAAACCACTTTCAGTTGCTAAACTGCTAGAGGAAGTCGAAAATTTGGACATTGACGGTTCTAAAATTCTTCCAGAAGGCATATACATAACCCCCCCCTGAAAATGATGGCGAAAATACGGACTGTGATTCAGGAGATGAGGAAGATACTGATCCAAATAATTTGAGTAGTCGTCAACTCCGAGCTTAAGGGGAACTTATTTATAATAGAGTAGATAGGGGTATATTATTGAACATACAGGAAGAAGAAGAATGTGACTCAGTTGAAGATTCGAATGAAGAAAGCGAGAATAAATCCAATAATAGCCAACCAAGTAATAAAACCTTGCAACCTCCTAAAAAAAATGACCAAAACCGATATAAAATTTGAATGGGAAAAGGGTGATCTAAACAGGCCAATTTCTTCTTGGAATGGTACCATGGTACCACCATTGTACCTATCTAAACATAGCAATTCTTTTGAGTTTTTTCACCTGTTCATGAGTCCATCCCTTATTGAAGACCTCGTGAAATATACAGTTAGATACGCTGCTCAAAAAAATATTTGTGGATTTGAACTCTCAGGCAGAGAGTTATATGTATTTATAGGAATTCTTCTGGTCAGCGGATACGGTCCTTTACCACGCAGAAGAATGTTTTGGGAAGAAGCTGAAGATGTGCATAATTGACTGGTATCGCAGTCGATGAGGCGTAATCGATTTGAAGAGATATGCAGATTTTTTCAGGCATCTGACAACAGCACACTACCTCAAGGGCAGAAAATGGCTAAGCTACGACCAATAATTGATGCATTGAATAAAACCTTTTTACAATACGCACCCGTACAGCAAAACATATCAATAGACGAATCAATGATTCCTTATTACGGAAAACATGGCTGAAAGCAATTTATCCTAGGTAAGCCCATACGATTTGGCTATAAAGCTTGGGTTATGAGTACCAAGCCAGGCTATTGCTTACAGTTCGAAATTTATCAAGGACTAAAAAACCAAGAAAAGCCCATAGAAAGTCGAGGTCTTGGGGAATGTGTTGTGCTGAAATTTGCTAATATTTTACACAAAGAATACCCTGGTTTACGTTTTTCATTATATTTTGATAACTTTTTTACCTCGGCGAAGTTGATATATGAACTTACTCAGATAAATTTCGGAGCAACAGGAACAGTAAGGGAAAACAGAACTATGAAATGTAAATTAGTTGATTAAAAAATAATGAAAAAAGGGGTAAGGGGAAATATTGATAATGCAGTAGATAAGGACAATGGTATCATAGGTATAAAATGGAAAGATAACAGTGTAGTAACCGTATTGTCAAATGAGTATGGTGTTGAGTCCATGCAAAAGTGTAAAAGATTTTAGGTCAAAGACAAAATGAGAATAGATGTGGCCCAACCGCATGCAATAAAAATGTATAACACATATATGGGAGGTGTGGATCAACTGGATAATAACATATCCAATTACAGAATCGCTATGAGAGGGAAAAAGTTGTATACACCAATATTGCACTGGATGATCGATTTATGCGTTGCTAATGCTAGTCAGTTAGCCCGCTCTTACGGATATGATGCAGACAACTTCCATTTGAGGCGAGAAATTTCACAGTATCTCCTAAAGAAATATGGAAGTAAACCAAAATTTTCCGGGCCTAAAAGGGCTTCTGTGTACTGTACCACCTCGGAAGGATCCCCCTTGATAATCTGCCAACAGACAAGAAGAAGATGCTCCCTGTGTAAGAATAAAACCACTAAAGCGTGCGAGAGTTATCTAGTTCCACTACACGATAAATTAGAGATGGATAGTTCGCGAACGAACTAGAAAAAGGAACTAGTTCAGTCAACAAGGAAAATGAACTAGTTCACTTTGCTAAAATGAACTAGTTCAGAATGAACTACTAATATGACTGAATGTGGACCGTAGACTAAACGAGAGAACCAAAAAATATAAACTACTATTACTACTATGACATGACTGAACGTGGACTGAACGACAGAACTCACAGAACCAATAGCGCGGTGCGAGATCGTTCAAAACCATCTAATTTCATACGTGCGAAGAAGGTGTTACAGGACTTACGGGTGTAAACTATAACAACAGTCCCTTTTTTCGGAATGGAAGGGTTAGAGAAACTGAACTAGAAAAAACGAAAAACTAAATAAAAATTATTGTACTGTAATAGTAATTCGGTTTCTGGTGTTAATAGTTCAATCGAAACTAGTTCAGCGGACTAGTTCATTTTGGTGAACTATTTCACATGAACTAGTTCATTGAAGTGGACTGTTAAGCACACCTCTACGATAAATTGACGAATTTCATAAATTGTAATTAAATTTAAATGGTTTTCATTCCAAATTTCTAACAAAAATAATATTGTTTTCTTTATTTCCCCAAGGGGTCGTTAACGACCCACGCTCAAAATCATAAACTACAATTAAAAGATTTTTTTAAACATTTTTTTAGGTCATATTTCATCATTTTTCAACACAAAACATTAACTCTAATCATTTAAAAACATTTTCATAGTTCTGGGCAGTAATGGGTTAATATCAAATCTAGATTTGAGCAGGTCCAAAGCTACTTTGTAATTTTGTTCGGAAACCTCAAGAGATTGTATTACCTGTTTGGCTTCACCATGTAATGCTTCCTTTAAATAACACTGATCAACACTAATTTTATTGTCAACAATATTTGGGCGATTTCTAGGTAATTTCGTGTTGCTGATCACGAATTTGAAGTCCATTTAGGTGAATTGGCTCTAATTTTAGAGATATATTATCAAAATATGATAAGATAGAGAAAAATATCAATTTAATGGCCCTTATAAGCAACTTTTAGTAAAAAATATTAAAGTGGTTTAAAAAAAAGAGAAACGAAAAAATAACAAAATTCATTTATTGATTAGGTGTAACAGCAAAGAAATAATTTAATTTAAAAAATTACATCTAATTCGTAGGAAAGAAGCTCTTTTTGTAGGATTTTCTTTTATGAGGACCGTCAGGTACATCACGATGGAGACTCCAACAATAGTCTGCCATCATATGATACCTTACCTCCATCTCCTTTATATCCTGGTGGAACCGTTCCCTTTGTTCCTCACTGAAATTGGCAAGATTGTCGGGAAATTTATCCAAGTGGCTGTGGAGAAAGTGTACTTTAATACTCATATTAGTACCTAAGTTTTTAAGGTTTAATAACATCTGTTGCACTAATTCCTCGTAATTGTCCGCTTTGTGATTACCCAAGAAATTTTTAACTACCATAACAAAGCTACACCAAGGAGCAGCTTCAAGTGATTTGTCAGCGTCATGTGATTTGTAAAATTAGAGTCCTTAATAAGTTTGCGAATTTGAGGGCCATCAAAAATACCCGCTTTTAGCTTTTCCATACTTAGCCTAGGAAACGATCTACAAATGTATTTGAAGCACTCGCCATCTTTACTCAAAGCCTTAACAAATTGTTTCATTAGTCCCAACTTGATGTGGAGCGGTGGGAGAATGATTTTTTCACGGTCAACCAATGGTTCGTTTATGACATTTGCTGTTCCTACAGTCATATTTTGTCTTCTTGGCCAATTAACCATATTCCAATGATCTTGCTTCGCCCTACTATCCCACAAGCAGATAAAACAAGGGTATTTTGTGTACCCACCTTACTGCCCAAGCAAGAAGTTGACCATTTTTAGATCAACACAAATGGAAAACTGATGTTCTTCATAGGATAGTTTCTGTAATACCAACTTGATGTTTTGATATTCTTCCTTAAGTTTTGTTGAGTGGGCGATAGGAATTGACGCATATCGGTTGCCATTGTGTAGCAAAACACACTTTAAGCTTCTACTGGAACTGTCTATGAATAGTCACCAATCACCTGGAACAAATTGTATTCCCATTTGACGAAAAAGTCCGGGAATGTTGTTGCAATAAATAAGATCTTCATCTTGGCTAAAGTAAGGAACAAGTTTCACCTCTCGTGTTCTATAAATGGTTATTGTAGACAGTTTTTTTCTTTTAATCTGGATACCAGAAGTTCAGATGCTTGCTTTGGTAGACCGAGATCCCGTATCAGGTCATTCAGTTCTTCTTGTGACAACTGCTGTGGTGTTGATTGTATTTCCTGCTCATATTCACTTCCTCTGCTACTGTACTGGTCTTTAATTTCTTCTTCTTCTTCTTCCGCCATCGGAACATCAAGCAGTGTTGTATATACTGGTACGGGAATCTCTTCGCTATGTGGCACAGGTCTTCGTGCTGATTCTAAATCAGGATAATCCCATTTGCCTTTCTTCTATTTGTTAAAACCTTTTACATTAACTAAACAAAAATTACAATCATCATGGTGGTTTTTAGGTTCTGTACACACCATGGGCACACCAAATTTCAAACTTTTTCTTTTTTCGTTTGACCACTGTCGTAAACATTCGACACACGTTTTGCACACTATATGGGGAGCCCAGGACTTGTCTTGGTCTCCAAGCTGTACGCCGAAATAAGCTTGATAAGCTTGTCTAACAAAATCTGTGATATTTTTTCTTTGTTTCGCTACAGTATATTCGCCACAAATGTAGCAGAAGACATTAGGGCTGTTCAAACAGCTTCTGCGTGAAGAACTCATTCCTCTGAAAAAAGAGTAACTTTAGTTAAAAATATAGGTACAAATATTCGTCACATGTACTCCTACCTTCCACTTGACGTCTATTAAATTTAAATAACTTCACTAGGTAGGCAATAAGAACTAAATACACAAAATACGTAAGAAAAGCACAATAACCGCGACGCTAAGTCTTAGTAGAACAACTGCTTACGCTGAACTGACAGTTAAAATCATGAGACACAAGACAAACAAGTGCACGCACTGATCACGTGATCAGCAGTCGGCACGTGGTACGCTCACTAAACAGGGTCGAACTCTCGTTTCTGCGTAAATTTCTTGTTCGTAAATTATTCTTGAAAAATAAAAAGCATATGTTATAGCTAAATTCCTTAAAAAAATATATATCCATTACCTCAAAAACTAGAGCCAATTTGGAAAAACTGCTTTTATTTTTGAATTCAGCAGACCTGAATTGCCCTAAATTCGTTCAAAAATACTTGGCAACAAATTTTTTTTTTAATTTTGTAGGGCGGTGTAATAAACCATTTGTGCACATGACAATGCGGTATTTTTGTCTACGAGTGCATTAAACGTGTCAACAAAACCATGCCATTCCCGATAATCCCCATAGAAATTAGGAACTGGCATAACCGAGTTTTATATTTTGTGTGGGAATTTCAGTTAATATGAACTACGTGGCCCGCGACACACAACAAAAATATGAATTTTCGATAATCTTCATGCGCTGTATCTTTACTTATTATTAATTCGATATCAGACTGTATGTCATCAAATTGTTGCCAAAGTAATTCCATATTATTTAATCGTGCTTGTACTTCGACAATTGATTTTGTTGTATCAAATTTATCAAGAAATGTCACAAATCGAGTAACTTGGCCTTTAATTTTCCTTCTTTTACCTATCATATTGTTTAATTCGGTCAATATGAAAGAAATCGTTGGAAATATAGGTACATGTTTGCTTATAAAAATGAAAATATACGTCAAAAATTCTATATCTGTAGTAAGCGTTGCACAAAATAAAGGAAATGGAAAATGGAAAAAGACTTACGTATTGATTGATGAGAATACCTCTAATTTTGTTGAGAACGAGTTGAATGTGACTTGATGTGGATGAGAACGAGATGAATGCTTTCCTGTTGTGTGATTTAGCTCGAAGACATATAAATATGTTGATTGTTTTAATTAGTGGACTGTATAGTTGAGTGTTGTGTGAATCAAAGATTATATGTGTGAATTATGATTGATTGATTTTTGTCTATGAATAAAATTGACGAGTGCGAATAAAATTATTATTATTACGCCTTTACTGTGAGAGTCTCAATCTATAACTGCTTGCGGAGATCTGAATAACAACTTAAAAACTGAAACATTACAGAAACTATTCGGTGGGTTAGATGACCACATGACATTATCCACCATAGGCGGGTACATTAGCGGATGCTGTTTGAACAAACTTAACATAAAGGGTTTAAATCAAGCGACCGGGCTAGCTACTCCACAGGTCCTCTTCTTCCAATCCATCGACCAGGAAATAAATTATTCGGAAATTGTCGAACCGATAATGTGGTGGTGCACCATCTTGTTGAAAAAACATTTCGTACTCCAAAAGGTCGTTGTCGTCTTCCAGAATTTTGGTTATCATTGGATAGATGTAATTTTCTAACAGTTGCCATCTAGGTTACCAGGAATAAAGAACGACCCGAAAATGTGGTCCTCTCAAATACAAGCCCAAACATTTAATTTCCAAGACCTTTGGGTATGACTTTGAACAAATAAATGAGAATTAGTTTCACTCTAATACCTGCAATTGTGTCTAATTTACTTCACTATTTAAATAATAGGTACATTCATCTGAAAAACATGTATTGTATAGCAGATTGGCATTACCCTGTATTAGCTCTGTAAGAAATCTCCCCAGAATTCAAGTCGGCGCACAGGCCAGTAAAACCGAAAAAAAATATTTAATTCGTCATAGTATTATTTTTGTTAATAAAACACACTGTTTGATCATAATCAATTGTTTCAAGTGGAATGATCATTCTACGCTGCAAAGTCCCAGGCGAAAGGTAGCCAAAATACAGCTCATCATCTTCTTCATTTTCAAGCTCTTTAGTTTCGTCGTATCTTTTTCATATACAGGTACAAGTGGAATATCTTGATTACACTAAACACATGAAAATTTTCAGGCAAAATTTAATCTGTATAGCCGAAAGTGAAGGTTTGTAACTGTTTATTGATTATACCAAGTTTGAATATTTTAAGTAACGGTATTTTTCAGTAATTTGAAGAAAACTCATATGAGGACGTCTTCTTCAAAGGGTTGTAGCTCCCTTAGGAAGCATTTTCGGATTAAGGTAATTTGAGCTAAATCGATTTAAAATCAACCCTTGTAACTGTAGTTTCCGTTTGGCAGGAGAGTTTCTGGACACCCTATATTATATCTCTTAGAGATAAAATTTTTCATATATCTGTAATTGGGTGGTTGCTGTACTGCTATTATTAGGAGTCATTACTGGGGCCGTAGTGGGTATTATTGGGACAGTAGTGGGTATTACTGGGACAGTAGTGGGCATTCTCGGGCTTTACTGGGTCAGTACTGGGCATTACTGGATCAGTAGTGGGCATTACTAGGCAGTGGTTTACAAAATTTTGCCAGCGGTTTACCCTCTATTCTAATCTATTTTCTTGGTCGAGTAGCAGCTCACTTGACTTAATTACTTTACTCTACTAAACTACTGGCTGTGTCTGAGCAAGTCATTCGGCTTGTCCTGGAGACTAAAGCAGAAATTCCGATATTTCTGACGGTTGCGATTTATTTACTTGTACAATATTTTTAATCCTTAATACTCGTCATGAAAGCGCTCATCAATTCAACTTGTTTTGCCGTCTTTTTGCCCTGACCAAGGTTTCTGATTCAGTTTCCCTTAAATATTTAATTGTTGAATGATGAACACAACACCAACAAATTGGCCACATAACGTTAGCAACGTCAAAGGGGAAAAATTCAAAAATAAAAATATTTGACATAAGCCACCTAATATTTTTTTAAATAATCATCACTATTGTCTTGAATAATTAAAATAAATTAAACAATAGGTGCGTTCTTTTTGACTGAGATCTCAGATCACTTCAGTTAAGGTGATCTGAGATAAAGTGATGTGAGTAAGCACCAAAAAGAACGACATCTCAATTGAAGCGCGCGATCTGTCGATAGATTTAAACTAAACGACAGATTCGTATCAGCATCTAATAATGTTAATTAACGTATCCAAAATTTGTAACAAAAGAAAAATAGATTATGTGTGTTTATTGTTTATATGTCAATGGTTAAAACCATAAATAACCTTGGTTAAAACTACAAATGAACCAAGCAAATCAAATATTTCTTCATCCCCTCCACTTTATTTCCGACTCAAGTCCAACTGATTCCCCCTTACAACACATTCAGCATCGGTGAAGGGGGAGGAAAAATCTCAGCTCACTTAAAGTGAGTAAAACAAAAAGAACGCGCACATTACTGATGTGAGCTGATATTAACTGAGATCTCAGTCAAAAAGAACGCACCTAATGTAAGTGGTGCGATAATTTTGAACAGGAGTTTACAAAATAAATATCGTATAGATTTATATAAATATATCACAATAAATACCTCAAATTTACCATTACCCAGTCATATGATTACTTAGGGAGACAGGTTGTTAAATTCCCCTTTAGCGAATTTCACATATTGTAAACACGTTTTCAATGAGAGATTAATACACTATAATATAAACCCTAGTTAAATTACAATACATTGGGGATCTTTTGTGATCTGATATTGCCTTTTCTTAAACCGGTATTGTGATATCAGGGTTATTAGGAGATATTTATATCTGATAAACAGCAAAATTTAGGAAAAGTTAGCTAAATATCAACAAAATTATGCAATCGCTTTGGGTTCTCAGCAAAAATTCTTGGGACAAAGAAATAGTCCATGAGCCTGTGTTACAAGAATGGAATCAATTCTGTTACAACATCCCACAATTAAAAAATCTAAAAATTCCTATTTCCAAACAAAGAAATAAAAAGTATAGAGCTTCATGTCTTTGCTGATTCAAGTTCATTAGCGTATGGTGCAAATGTTTATTTCAGATCGGTCTATACAGACAATGGTGTACATTGTTCTTTAGTAGCTGCAAAATCTCGAGTAGCTCCCATCCGTCGAATTCTAACAATCCCAAAACTGGAATTATGTGCTATGGTTTTATTATCAAATTTAGTTACCCGAATTCTTGAAATATTTGAAAACAAAATCCAATTTTCATCTATTAATCATTGGTCTGATTCACAAATCGGTTTATCGTGGATTAAATGCCATCCTTCCAAATGGTCAGTCTTTGTCTCAAATCGAGTATCGCAAATCCAAGAAAAAACAAAAAATTTCCAGTGGCGTCACATTAGATCTGAACATAACCCCGCAGATATCTTATCTCGAGGAAATTTAAATGAAAAAAATCTGGATTTTTGGTTTCATGGTCCAAAAATTTATTTAATTCTACTATAAATTTTAATCAACTTGACACCTTTTCGTTCGTTAATTCGTTACCCGAATCTAAGAAAACATGTTTGTCTGTCGTTCTCCAAGAAGAAGATTTTTGGTCAACTATCTTTAATAAGTTTTAATCTTTTCTGAAGCTACAAAGAGTAGTTGCTTACATTTTAAGAGTCATGAACAATGTCAAATTTAAAGTGAGTCATAGAAACAACCTACCCTCAGAAAAATGTTTTAGTAAATTCACAGAAAATCTATCTCCTCAAGAATTGAGCAACACTCATAATTTAATCATAAGAAATGTACAATCGCAATACTTCCCAAATGAAATTCAACTTATGAAAAATCAAAAGACTTTAAAACACAAACAGTTACTGTCGTTAAAGCCATTCTTAGATCAAGATGGACTTTTAAGGGTGGGTGGTCGGTTGTCTCATGCACCCATACCTTATTCTCAAAAACATCCATTGCTTCTACCATCTAAGTGTCATATTGTCAACCTTCTGTTAAATTTAGAGCACCATCGGTTAGGCCATTGTGAGCCACAAACCACATTATCAAATTTTAGGCTACGTTAGATTAGATTAGATTTTAACGGGGTTATAGTGCACTGAAACCAAAGGTTTATTGTGCCCTCCCTATCAGAGCTATTCTCGCTACTACTACAGCTCGCCTTTCAGTTCCAAGGTTCTAATGAACTCCAGTATTTGGAACGGCTTCAACGAGGTTAGGTCCTCACTCTTAGATGTTTCTTGTCCGAAGCATTTCTTGCGTTGACTTGCAATGGCGAGGCATTCCAGAACTAGGGGATCCGGAGTTTCATCCTCCTCCCCACAGAAACTACACTCGTCAATTTCTGCTAGACCTATTCTCAGTAAGTGCTTCCCAAGGCGGCAGTATCCTGTAAGAAAGCCCGAGAGGAGATGTAGCTTATCTTTACTGAGGTCCAAATATTTTTTGGTGTCAAAGTTCCACAGGAACTTTTTGGAATGTTTCAACCCGGGAGGGCACCGCCAGAGTGCTTCTCTTTCGGTTTCCTCTTTCTTCCGAAACTCTTTCTTGTAGGAGCATTTTGCTACACCACAGAAAGGCTCCGGGCCAATAAAGGGCATTTGTGCTCCTTTTCTGGCAAGTGTATTGGCCTCTTTATTTCCCGTGATTCCCGAGTGGCCAGGAACCCAGACTAAAGAGACCCTGTTATTCTTGTTAGGCTACGTTATTGGCCACTGAATGGTTTGCTTGAAGTAAAACGCATTATTTCTAAATGTATCACTTGTCATCGGTTCAATGCTCAGTCAGCTGAGCAAATTATGGCAGATTTACTTCCATTGCCAGGCCTTTCCAAAAAGTCGGAATTGATTTTGGAGGTCCATTTCTCATCAAGTCTTCGACTCTTTGAAAAGCACCTATCACAAAATGTTATCTATCTTTGTTTGTATGCATGGTAACTAAAGCAGTCCATCTCGAATTAGTGTCAGATCTATCCACAGAAGCATTTTTAGCAGCCCTAAAACGTTTTATAGCTCGTCGTGGATGTCTCTCAGTCATATAACGCAAAAAATTTCCTAGGAGCAAAAAATGAGCTCAAAGAAGTTCATAATTTCCTGTCTAACCAAGCAAATCTCAACTCCATCAAAGATTATCTTTCGGCTACCGAATCTCAATGGCAAAATATCCCACCACGTGCTCCTCACTGGGGTGGCGTTTGGGAAGCCGCCATCAAAAGTGCCAAGTAACATTTAGTAACAAAATAATAATAATTGTTATTACTACGAAATACTACCTAGCAAAAAGTGGCAGGTGTTTAAAAAAGTTGAAGGGCTTTTTAAATATTTTTACTGAAAATTTATATTTATGAATATTTCAACAGATTTAATTAAAACTCATTGTAGGTATAACGTAATAGTAATTTAGGAAGTAGAAAAAACCTATGTAGGGTAAATGATACAGTAATTGAACAGTTAAAAAAATATTTCACATGCTGTAAAAATTTTGCTTTTTGAGATAAGGGTCAAATAAAAGTTTCAGAATAAGTCATAAAATGTGTACTATATTTTTAACAATTAGCAGACACAAATATTAACTGATAGAAAAGTTATGATGATTTATGTTTGAATTTTGGAAAAAATTAGTTATTGGACACATTTTCACAATAATGGGACATAAAAAATATAGTTATTGGACACTATTTTATTAATTATTTTTGAGGTAAAACTTTTAACTAATTTTCATGTTTATTCAATAGAAAACATTAAAGAATAGTTTTTAAACTCCACATTTTTTTCTTTCTGCTTGATATAATGAGTACAATTCATCTGTGTCGCTTTCAGTATGGTTTTCGTTTTCACTTATGCTATTATCCCATTCATTACGGTCAGAGTATTCTTTATAACAAATATGGCACAAATAATTATCTCCATCATCCGGTATATTATCTCTATGTGTTAAAGGAACACAAGAACTATGGAAATGTTTATTGCAACCAGTACAAAACAGCCCATTTTTTCGTACCAATTTTGAGCATTTACCACATACAGTTTTAAAGTTTTCTTTTTGCTATCATTCTTTAATTTTTCGGCTTTCTTTTCTAATTGTTCCTGCTTTTTCTCTTCACGTTTTCTCTTTTTCTTTTTCAAATTCTATTAGCACGTTTTACTTCACACATTTTCAAGTACTTCCCTGAAGTTACAGCGTATGGTGTCCCCTCAATCTGCCGTTTATTTTTTCGTTTCGGGTAGTTAGGACAAAATAAAAATGGTCACAATGTAGGTATTTCTAAACTTTTATATTGTGGCTTTAAAGGGCTGCTGTGATAAATATTATCTTGCATACTGCAGCATGGAATAGGGTCCTCAGGATTGTTGGAGTTTAAATCAATTTCAGTTGCTAAAGGTACACTTCCGGATATAAAAACTACTGGAAATTTCATTGACATCTGGTACCTCAAATGTTGTCTGTTGAATCGTATTAATATTGTTTTCTGATTCTTTAACAGTTACAAAATTATTATACTCTAATGTAAAATCAGTTAATGTGTTTATTGTCTGGGGAGTGAAAATGTTTCCATATTGAGTATATTTTATTTAAGTTTTCATCCTCCCCGTTGGTAAAATCTGTCTCACTAAATTTGTCTCAGGGGTTTTCCTACAATTTTGACAAATTTCTTAAAAGACAAAATTTAATTAGGTTCTAGGTTTTGAGCATTAGTATTTTGAACAGAATCGTTATTTACAGTAGTTGATCCCAGGCACTTTGTATAATCGACAGCATCAGGATTGCAAGGGTATAATCCACATCGTCTAAATCCGTTTTTAAGAGTTTCCGCTTTTACACTGTCGACTACGTTTTTTAAGAGGGAAGCGATTTTTGCTTTATTTACCGTTTCTCCAGGATTTTCTAAATAGAAGTGTCTCATGATAAAAATACAATGCTTTTGTATTATACTATAACTCACTGGGATGTATTATAATTCGGTTAATTTACCCACTGAGTATGCAACTTTATACACACTTCTGTATGATTGGTTGCATAAGGGAATTAACTTCGGGTTTTAAAATTATTCAAGCATATCCTTGAATAATGGGATTTAAACAACGAAATGAGTGTCAAAAGTAATCTTTTTCATGTAATTTAACTAATCTACGAGTATTTTATCGTTTTATGTTGGGATTTTATTTGATTGTCAGTGGTAACACTGATCTGAGTTGTCAAAAGGAAAGTGAAGGTCAAACTTTGTCATTCGAATTTGGAATCACTTGTCCGATACTTTATGAGCTGGGAGGCCGAGTGTCAATAGTAACAAGTCGGAAGTATAGAAAATGGCCGATGGCACGTGAATCATACCATTTATTTTTGGAACTATCATGGTGAAAAACCCTTGGTGACAAGGTAAGCTTTCGTCCTACACGTATATTTTTCACGTTATAGCCTCAATTTCATTTTAGGGTTTTTTTACTGCATAGTTTTTGCACACACTTTTTCGCACACTTTTTCGCACACACTTTTTTGCCACATGGATATGGTTTAGAACAGTTTTATGGGTTTCCAGTATGAGATATATTTTCGTAAATTATAAACTATAAACTATAGTACTCCATTCATGGTAGTAGAGACGTGTCGTATCTCGGATGGAGTTAGCGTTACAGAGCAACAAGAGCTCGTGATGGCGTTTTGCTTCATGTGATGATGTTGGACTCATGGTTTGTCGGTGAGACTTGCGAGATGATTCCGTTATGGACAATGGTTTTTGAAAGGATGGCTGAATTTTGTTCCACAAGTCAGATGTGATTTGTCAATTAAGCTGATTGACATTTAATAGTTTGAACACTAACCGCAAGTAGCATTCCAAGTTCTATTTGTTTTCATCCAAATTTTATGCAATTTATTAATTTTGTAATTTCATGCTTTAACATTTAATGACACATTAACTTTTATATTTTAATATTCTAATATTTAGTAACTTCAAATTTTTAAATAGATGTCTATCAACTCAAAATCTTATTATTGCATTCTTTCAACTTTGTTATGTTGAAATATTAACTTTATCATTGCATATCGCCCTGAAATCATATTTCAGCTTAATTTTACTTGATAAGAGACACTCTCTATCTATTTGGTGACATTTTATTAATTATTACAGCTTGTAAAGCTGTAACTGGTATACCACTTACATGTTACTAAGAATTTTGTGTATTATACATGATGTTCTCAGATAGTTGATAACATTAGAAACTGTTAAACATTTCCAATTTAACCAACCATTGATAACTGATTATCAGTTCATAATTAGTGTCGGTTACCTTGTATTTATTGGAACAGGTACAGGCACTTCATGTAGTAACAACAACATGGTAAGGTTACAGTTTTACGCCAACTTGCTTTGATTGGAGAGAATGTTGGAACATCTGCGGGTTGCAAGATGCGAGTAGCGTTTGAATATAAAGCAATAAGCTCTATTTGTAATTTGTTGCACAACAAGCTCAAATAATATGTAATGTGGGATTTGTGCCCATCCACAAATAAAATTACAGGCAAAATTATTTTATTTTTAACTAAATATAGATGAAACACGTTGGGCACATACTCATAGAAAACATCTGCAGTCATCCAACCATTATCACTTCTCGCAATACCCCATTCCGGCGGTACACATTAAGCAATCTTCTCTGGAATCCTTTTATAGGGATATACTATCATAGGGGAGCATGTTGTTTCGTCGGCCGCAAAAGTGAACATTACTGTAACATTTTCTTTCGATGATCCTTTTTCAACTGTATATACATTTTTCGTTCCCTTTTCTGCAAGTACTCGTCCTGTAGATGGACGAAGCTGGAACCCTGTCTCATCACCATTACAAACTAGAAATGGGTCTTACAAAACGTCAATTAAATTTTTATTCTTAAAATAATCTTCAATATCACCGAACCATTTACGTATATCGGCTACAGTTACGCACGCGCTTGCTAAAGATACTGGTTCACTTTGTCTGTGTGTCACTCGGGGATTTCATCGAAGAGAAGCTTTTATCCATTTATTTCCGGGACGGTTATTTTTAAATGGATTTTTTCTCTGATTGGCTTCTAAAAATTTTAGTACACTGAAACCAAATCCTCTATTTTTGTAGGAAAAACTTTTTTGCCCAGATCAGGTATCCATTGAACTAGTTTATTTTCCTCGTGCTTAGTTAAAACTGGCGCGGGCCCAAAAGTTTCCTTAACATCAGGATGTTTTAATTTAAAATGAATGGTAGACTTTGGAATACCATACTTCATAGCTATCTTCCTAACAGATACTTTTTTTCTTGCAGTTCCTGGAGAGCTTTATCAATTTGGGTAGAATAGTGATTGGGCTGCTTCGGCATTGTCAATTAAATAGATTAATAATTAAGTAAACACTCCAAAATAAACGTTTGGACAATAACTGTCTGAAGCCTAAAAATTGAAAAATCAGTAATTAGACATGTTGTCCCATAATTGAAAATCTTACCTTTAATGTATACAGTTATTGGATATCAAATATCTTGCATCTACAGGTAAAATTTGAGGTTAATCACATGTAAATGTGCCTATTTACGGTAAAACTAGCCAACAAAGCAATATTAAAGACCCAATGCACACGATACTTCACGTAATTGATTAAATAAATTTCTGATATCTTAACAAAAACGGAAAGAAAACACCAACAAACGATACATCCGAACAATATGAGTACTTTTACTTACAAATGCTATAAATTAGGCGGGAATGTCAACGTCACTTAACCGAAATGTGGCCATCTGTACCCGAGAGGTTGTATTATTGTATTAAGTTTCCTTATTACATGCATCTAAAATGAAACTGTCCAATTACTGTAGCATTTACCCTATATATTCTATACTGAAAGACAAAAAAACGCATCACTCCGTAAAACAAAATTTATTAAACCAACATTTTATGTACGTACTTAATACGACATAAAGAACTTACATTCACTGTTTGTACAAATAGAAATGAACCCAAGCCAAGGAAATTTAGTAATGTGTTGCTCTTCCATTCAGTTGAATGTATTTCACTACTCGTCTGGGCATGCTTTGAACGACATGATCAATTGCATCTTGAAGGATTTCATTCCAAGCTGGTTGTACGGTATCGAGTAGGTGAGCGTATTGTAAATCTGTGTCCAATTTCTGCCAGATTTTTGTCCCACCGACCTTGTGCTATGGCGGTCTTAAAGGGTTAGTAACCTTAACCGTCGATCCCCATGCTCGGTTGTTCTTCTGGGTCCGCCAGACACTCTCCTACGGTTTGGACGGCCCTCCATTGTCCAGTGTCTTCAGAAACGAACAAAGGAGCGATGTTGACCGGTGTTGAAATGACGAGCGATTTCCCGTAAGGAAAAACCTGCCTCGTGTTGGTCAATAATTCGAGTCCTTTCAGAGTATTGGTATGTTATTAGGTGGCTGTCGGATGCCATCCCCAAACAACCAAATGAAACAAATAAGTAAATTATGATGAAAATAATTCAAAGAAATTGATATAGGGTGATGCGTTTTTTTAGTCATTCAGTATATACAGACTGGGCCACAGAAAACAGTCCACCACGATATTCGGCAGTATTCATTAGATTCTAAAGAAATGCTGAAACACGTCGATTTTTGTTCTAACATCTGTCATTTGTCAACCCCCTCCCTTCCAGTTCCCCAACCCTTATTTAATAATAATAATATATCATGTATAGCACATCATTAGGAACGCATTTAGGTGAGTTTTCGCCATAATGACCGTTAACGATTTTATACGATATTTACACTTTCTTTGCAAAAAAAAATCTTAATTTAAAGTGCAACACCTTTTAAGAATGAAACGCAACGCCTATGGTTTGCTAAAGTGTCAATTTTTCTATCAAATCAAAAGTAAAATAAAACAAATTTTGTACTAACAATTGTATGTTGATAATTAATTGTAATGTAATGAAAATTAGAAGTTATGACACATAAAACATTTTCAATCAATATTGAATTAATGAATTAGATGTTCAAAATTATGTCCATCGACTTCCATACAATTGTAGAGTCGCTGTTCGCAATTACGTCGAACGTTTTGAAACATTTCAGGGCTTATTAGACTGCATTTATGTACTATTCGTTGTCTTAGTTCTTTCACCGAACCGCATTCGATTTTATAAATTTTGTTCTTTAAATAACCACACAAAAAGAAATCCAGGGCGTTAAATTGGGGAGCTTGCAGGCCATTCAATAAAGCCTCTCCTTCCAATCCGTTGTCTAGGAAATTATTCTATAAGATATTGCCTTACAGCTCTACTGTAATGTAGAGGTGCGCAGTCTTGTTGAAAAAAGAGATCGTCTTATGAGTATCTATTATCATTTTCGATGATATCTGTGAGAGCGGGATCTATGGTGTCCTCTAATAATTCGAAATGTTTCTCGTTTCAAATTTTCGGGCAAAAAAATGGCCCAACACTTAGATTCCCATAAATTCCTGTCAACACGTTTAAGAGAATCTTGGGTATATGTTTCAGTAGCTTTGTCAAAACGAATTCGTTTTGACAAAGCTGTGTTAGTGAAACGCGTCAACAAGTTTAAATTGAACATTAGTTCAAATATATGAAGTTTTAAACAATCTATATTGTTTTATTTCATCGTTCAGTATGGATCTTCATCAAGTAAAAGCCTCATCTATTCAATTATTAACTTTATCGTGAAAAGTCATAGGACCTTTTTTATTTGTATTTCAATAAAGAATATAAAAAAAAATTGTCCGGTTGAAAAATAACAATTTCTTCCAATTGTTTAAACAATTTCGGTTTAAACAATATGGCACTAGGTTGCCCCATGGCAACGTACATTTATATCATCAGTAGGGCAATTAAAAGAGGATCTCATAGAAAAATTGAGGTGAAATAGTTTTCGGTACCCATGCGCCGATTCCTCCTGGACTAAATGAAAATATTTGAATATAAATACACGTGAAAATAAATAGAAGATAAAGAGAAAAAATATTGTCGGCTAACGTAAACAAAATGATTTTATCTAGAATAATTATACTTTTAACGCCAAAAATATGATTAATGAATTTTTGCATAATTCTCATAGTAAATAATACTGAACCATCTTATCAGTCAATAAAAGTAAGGGAGACGGCAAACATTAGAAAATAACGGAAACATTGCTTTCAATACATCTATGTAAGGGGCTCAAAATGACTGGAATTTTTATTTCCTTTTATTAGACCAAGACAGATTGCAAGAAAACAAATTATTAATATATCAAAATTATTATCCCAAATACTGAACAAAAGGGGAGAGATTGGATCAACTAAAGAAATCAAGGTAGAGAAAAATTCGTTTTGCGAAAAAAGAAGAGAAGGGCACTTGACTGGAAGTATTTTGTTGAACAAGGTTGGATTTTGTTAAAGTTGTTCCATTAGTCTGTTATTCCCGGGACTTACGAATGATGTATTATTATCTACTCCCGGAGACGATATACAGCCCCAAAAGTCTATTCCATCTCCACCATGTTTTACCGTAGCTTTCGTTTACTGCAATTTCGGTTCTTGATGTGGTTTTTCCCAGACTCATATTTCCTCAACGCACTCAAATTGGTTTACTTTTGTTTTATCAGAAAACATTACTGTAAATCCTTATTAATAGGTACTCCGTGTATTTCTATTATTCATATGAACTTCCACAACACATGTTTAATCAGTAAACAATAAATTGCAATAGTAGCTGTGCTGACATTAAAATTGCATATAATTTAACTCAATATTTATTGTTATCTGAATATAAAAAACAAAAAATTGATTTCTACGTTTTTAAAAAATGGAAGTATATCAACATAACTGTAGTATTTCGAGTATTAAAAACAAATAATGAGCCACTGAGAGACTATCATTTAAGCTGTGAGTTGGTGTTCTTAAAACACCTTATAATATAATTACAGTTTTAGTCTTATCATACAATACGAAAGTGTTTTTAGAATCCCATTAAGAAAGTTTTATTGTCATTCTGGAAATGTTTAATAGCAAAAGCTGTTATCGACGATTTCACCCTATATAGGCACACGCCCGGCGCTAGGCACATGCGAAAGGTGCAAGGAACCGAGCCTTACGCTTTTAGGGGCCTCGCGCTTTTATGGGCCTCGCACTTTTAGAGGACTCGCGCCCTTCGCCGTAAGGGGTATACTAAATATTATTAATAATTTCTTTTTCATCTAAATGTATCAATTTTCTGATTTCTTCAAAATCGGACAACGCTGCCTTTAAGAAAAATAATTATAGTGTCGCTTGTGGTCATAATTAAAGCCTACCATACGTCCCGTAAAAAACGGGACAGCCCCGTTTTCAACACCCGTTGTCCCGTTTTTTTCACATAACCGATTATACACTCATTTCAACCAAAAATTTAAATTGTCGCCGTCATTCTTCATTCTGTGACTAGAGCATCCAACTTGTCAGTCTATCCTGTCTGTTACGCCTACGATCAAGAATGTTACGCCTACGATCAAGAATGTTACGCCTACGATCAAGAATCCTTACATCTTGGCGTCAGTGCTGTCATTCCTCGTTGTGTTCTGTGCCGCCAGTTTTCAAATCTGGCGCGAAGTATATAATAGTTTAAGGTTTCTCCTAACGTATCGTGAACGTGTCCAACATTAAAATAATTCTGTTTCTATTGTGTGTTCAAGGCACAATAAGTGTCCGTGTGTGAACTTTAAACAACAAAAAGATAAAAATGCCTAAACGCAAGTGTGTCTTTTCATCTAACTTAAAGAACAAGTATCCATATCTTGAATCTTCAAAGTCAGCTTCTGAAGTTCATTGCAAAATCTGCAAAACAACGTTTTCTACTGCTCATGGTGGAAGTGCCGACGTCGAACATCATGAGAAAACAAATAAACATAAGCTGGCTTCAGGTGCTGCTGTCTCCAGCCGTAAGATAGAGACTTTTTTGGTAAGTAGGTACTTATTTACTTAAACTTAATTATACTTAATAGCTTATTATATTTATTACAGTGCAAATGACAAAAATACAAAAATCGCTTTTGAAATTGGTCTTTGGTACACAGTAATTTTATTATATTGTTACGAAATAGGACACTCGTATAGACCCTAAATCCGACTCTCTAAGCCAGGTATAAAAGTTAAAATTATGGCAGATACGCATGGTTTTTTATACGACTATCTTATCTAAACATTGTTTTTGTGACCAGCCTTATCTAGAAAATGCCAGAAAACAATTTGTTTCTTAATAAGCCGCAGTCCGGAATTTTCTAGTAAAAAAGGCACTAATATAAATAAGGACCGATCAGCGGAGTTAGTAGTTAGTTTAGTGTTTAAATAAATTAAGTAAGTGAACCTACCGCGTGTTTAAAATTTATCCCACCCGTTTACCGTTTAATTGAATAAGAAAAACATTACATTGGTGTCAGAAGTGGGATAATATAAATAAATTGTTACGTAAAAATGGCCAAGAGACTATGTGATCTGAAAGTCACGGAATTAAGAGCAGAATTGGAAGATCGTGGGTTGGAAACGTCCGGTAAGAAAAGTGAATTAGTAGAAAGACTTAAAGTGGCACTGGAAAATGACGGCTTTGATCCAGAATTATTTTTATTCAATGACGAGGCTTCCACCGTAATCTCGTCAATTTCTGCCACGAAAGAAAAGATTTCAACTAATGTGAAAAACGATATTTCTGTTATGAAGAACGATTTTTCTGCCATGGACGAGAAGATTTCAACCATGAAGAACGATATTTCTGCTAACATGAACAAGATTACTACTAATATGGACGAGAAAATTTCAATCATGAAGAACGATATTTCTGCTAACATGGACAAACTTTCTGCTGATATCTTATTAATGAAAAATGACATTGCCGCTGACGTGGAAAATAAAATTTACTCTCTTAAATCGGATATTGAGGATAAAATCACAACGATGGACGAGAAAAGGGAGAATAAAATGACAACTATGGACGAAAAAATCAAGGAGTTAGAGAGTAAGATAACAGATTTAAGAACACAAGACACGCCAGCAGAACAAAAGAAGATCGAGATATGCAAGTCAGCAACACAACCCAAGACAGAAGATATTAGCAGTTTTGCCCGAGTGAAGGCTTCAACGTTCGACGGAAAGACATCGTGGACCAATTATGTGAAACAATTTGAAGCGGTCGCTAGAGTAAATAATTGGTCCGATAGGGAGAAGGCAATAAACTTAACCATCGCGCTTCGGGGAGATGCCTTAGATGTACTTCAGACGATACCTCTGGAAGAAACGGATGATTTCGAGCAGCTGAAGAAGAGGTTGGACATGCGATATGATCACGAACATTTGTACAGATTCCAGCTGAAGAACCAAAGGCGGCAACGTGACGAATCCCTTCAAGAGTATGAAATGGATATTGCCCGACTAGTCCGATTTGCTTATCCATCAGCACCAGATAACATGATGGAATATTTAGGCATCCAGGCCTTTATTGACGGCTTATGTGACCACGATATGGAGAAGACGCTTCGATTAGCTCATCCTAAAACATTGGTGGATGCATTGACTGCTGCTCTTGAATATGAAGCAGCCACGATGGCTTCGGGATACAACAAAGATAGGACCATACAGGAAGAAGGTGACGATGACAGACTTGACCAGATCGTCAACTTGTTGAAAGGAATGGTAGACAATAAGCCGAATAAAATCAGGTGTTGTAATTGTGGCGAGCTAGAGCATGCACGAAGTTCGTGTAAGCGTCCTACGACTCCTGCAAACCAAAAACATCTTAAATGCAAAGCAGCCACGAAGGCCTCGCGGTACAACAAAGGTAAGACCATGCAGGAAGAAGATGACGATGACAAACTTGACCAGATCATCAACTTGTTGAAAGGAATGGCAGACAAGAAACCGAAGAAGATCAAATGCCGGAAATGTGGTGAGCTAGAGCGCTTAAGCAGTCCGTCTAAGCGCCCCAAGACTCCTGTAACCCAAGAACTCCAGTCACAGGGGAAATCAGACAGGGGTGAACATCCAGCTGATGTGAATCACTGAAAAGCAAACTCTTTGCCTAGACGGTCATGCTCTGTAGACTATTCACAATGCAACCAGTCGAAATCTAAGGAAGTTGCAGTTTTTAAGAATTACAGTAGTCAACGAGGAATGGTCACCCACCAGGATCAGAGAAGATCAGGAGAATGATCCTCACCTGAAGATGATCCGGCAATGGAAGAAAGAAAATCGGCGACCTACTTGGCAAGAAGTGTCAAGATTTTCACCGACACTCAAGGCCTATTGGGCTCAGTGGGACTCCCTTGTCCTGGAAGGTCTGTTGAAAAGAGTCCTTGAAAACGATGATGGTTCTGAGATGAGGAGACAGCTAGTTATCCCGCGAACAAGAGTAGCTGATGTACTGAAGAAGTTACACGACAGTCCATCGGGAGGTCATCTGAGAGTGAAGAAAACCCTTCAGCGAGTCCGTGAAAGGTTTTATTGGATGAACAGCTCCGACGATGTGAAGGACTGGTGTAAGAAATGTACGACTTGTGCTACGAGTAATGGACCACATCGAAAGAGAAAGGCACCTATGAAACAATATAATGTTGGAAGCCCCTTCGAAAGGATTGCTTTAGATATCGCTGGACCATTTCCGACGACAGAAAATGGCGGTAAATACATCCTGGTTGTAATGGATTATTTCACAAAGTGGGTGGAAATTTACGCGATCCCGAATCAAGAGGCCACAACTGTCGCGGATGTATTGATGAAAGAATTCATCAGCCGATATGGAGTGCCCTTGGAAGTCCACAGTGACCAGGGAAGAAATTTTGAAAGCCATCTATTCCATGAGATTTGCGACAAGCTGGGAATGAAGAAGACCAGGACAACAACAGCATTACATCCACAGTCAGATGGAATGGTCGAGAGAATGAACAGGACTATTGGAAAATACCTGTCCCAAGTAGTATCCAGCCATCAGAAAGATTGGGACCAATATATTTCCCTATTCGCATTGGCTTATCGATCTGCCGTCAATGAGTCCACGGGTGAAACACCGGCGAAAATCCTGTTTGGACGTGAAATGAGGCTTCCTTATGACCTGGAATTTGGCTGTCGGCCTGGAGAAGATCTAGCAGGCGAAGACTACGTGATCCAATTGAGAAGGAGGCTGGACGATATTCATGAATTAGTTCGAACAAATCTTCAAGTTGCCAGAGACAGAATGAAAAGTCGGTACGACACGCAGGCCACAGAAGGCGGTTTTAAAGAAGGGGACAAAGTATGGTTACACAACCCCACGAGGAGAAAAGGATTTTCTCCAAAATTACAAAAATCCTGGGAAGGTCCATACTTAATCAAGAAAAGGATCAATTATGTTATATATCGCATAAGCAAGATCCCCAACGAAAAACCAAAAGTAGTTCACCAAAACCGACTAGCGCCATTCGAAGGAGACCATGACCTAGAGAAAGGAGTAAACCATATTCCAGATGTGTCTGACCCTACCTTCGATGAATTTATGGGCGCGTATGGAGGTAACGGGAAAGCTAGATATGGAGTCACTTCGGAGCAACAACAAGATTTGTTCACTCTCCCGGAAGATTATTCACAGACATACAACATCCCCGCCCGTATCAAGAACGCACGAGGGTTGGCAACCGTCTTTCGAAAGAAATTCGGGCAATTAGAAAAACTTGAAGACCAGATTCCAGCCCCTGGCAAGACACTGAAACTGAAACATAATTTGTTGTACGTCTTCTACGTGGTAACTAAAAATGAATTTCAAGATCGATCTACATACCGCGATGTGTGGGAAAGCACTTCGAAACCTCCGAGACCATGTGTTGGAATCAGGTGTGAAGAAACTGGCTATGCCTAAGATAGCGAGTAACCAGTTGGATTGGCGAGACATCAGGAACATGGTAGAGGTGATCTTCCAAGATACCGGTGTCCAGATATTAATTTGCAGCTACAACCCCCGTTATCAGTATCCGATGAAGAAGGTGCCCTGCTATTTTCATAAGATCGGAAAGTGTAGAAATGGGGCCAGTTGCCGATTCAAACATCCAGTCTCGGCTACACAAAAGTTCCAGAAGGAACTTCCATTTAAGGAGGGGGTAATGTTACGAAACAGCACACTGTATAGTCCCTGAATCCTACGCTGCCTAAGCCATGTATGAAAGTTATAATTATGGCGGATGCGCAGGGATTTCTTAGAACTGTTTACGATAGTGACTATTTTATCTCGACATTGTTTTTGTGACCAGTCTTATCTAGAAAATGCCAGAGAGCCAATTGTTTTTGTGTAAGCCGCAATCTAGAATTATCTAGTAAGAAAAGGCACTAATATATAAACGACCGACCAGGGAGAGTAAGTTTAGTTTTTAATTTTACATCGTGAGATAAGCAGTAAATAAGTGAAGTGTTTATATAAATTAGTGAATATACTGTGTATATAATTACTGAATAATGTAGTGAATAAATAAATTAAGTAAGTGAACCTACCGAGTGTATGAATTTAACCCACCCGTAATAAAAACGTTTTAATGAATAAGAAAAACATTACAATAATAATAAAATGTTTTTTAACAATAAGTTTATATTTAAACACAAAGAAACACTCTTAACCTAAAAAAATATCCAACTCAAAGAATAATGAATGAACTATGCGTAAATATATGGAACTTATGACACATGTATGTGTTTGGTTAGCTTTGTGCTGTTGTCAATTGTTTAATTTTGATTTGAATGAAGTAACCATTTTAGGTACTAATAATAAACTGAGGTACTTCTCTTGTAATTATATTGCATTAGATCTGTAGTAAATTCATAAAAATAGTACATTATAAGATATTTCATCATTTTCTTAAATACATTTTTACAATACAAGCTTGTATTGAAAATATATTACTATGGAATTGAAAAATATGGTGCATATGGAAACATTACGAATTAGAATGATGCGTTTCTTCCAACAGCGGTTAGAATGTGACTACGTGTAGCCGTTAAAAATTTTGGAAACAATCATATCTGTCTTGTTTATATATCTATGTACTTCCCCGTTCACCGAACCAGAACCGTTCTGTCTTCCAGGAGGTAATAACCTAAAAGTAGAACTGAAGAAAATAGAGAACCCCAGTCAAGAACTCGAATGGGAGTCCATATCAGGTCTTAGATATTCGAGATTGTAGGGAGCTGTAGGATACATACCCAGCTCATGCAAGAGGGGACGCAATTTATTATGGAATAAATAGAAGAAAAAGTATTAAATTTCGGGCCGCAGTACGTACACTACCCCTTAGATACGAATCTAATCTCTAATCTAATAAGAGCTGCCACCCACTTATTGCACGTAAGCGTTTGTAGTTATACAATGGAATTATAGAATGTTGTATTTCAAGCCAATTTTTACTTTTTATATTACACACGTGACTTTGAAACTGTGAAAAAATCGACAGCGGCGCATTTTTTTATCTACTCAGAACTGTCCATACTGCACCGGGCTTCGCAAAACCTTGTGCCAAGCCTGTGTAGATATATAAATCAATAAAGGCGCAATATAAACGCGACTGGCTATTGGTCGACTAGCACCTGCTTGGCGGTCAGATATACGTCAGTATTTTGTTGTTTTGTCTGAACTGTCTGTCGAATTATGTTATTGATAACTCGTTATATATTGGAGGACTCGATTAGCTTTCAGTCAAATTTAATAATAATATTTTCAGGAAATCTAAAATAAAAACCGGAAATAAATTGCTTCATTGCCTCTCAAAATATTCGATATACCTACTTTTGTATTTGACAGAATAATTAGTTTTTTAAATTTCATTCGAAACGAAATTTTTGGGTAGAAGTTGGATAAGTAAAAATCTTATCCCTTATCATTTATAAATTTAATGAAATCAATTTATATGACCACCATGATAAAATTGTATTTTCCATCTGCATGGGATTGCGTGTCAATCAGGTCCACTTAATAATGGCTGTTCATATCCAAAAACACCATTGGTTTAACCACAAATCCTTTCTTGGCAGATATTAGTTTCTTTTGGCCACCGTCACACAAACGGAGATATAATTTAATAACTTGTTGAGTTATTTATACTTTTTCTTATATTCCACTTTCCATACGATGTTTACCACCACGTCCAATGGCCAAATGTGCATCATGCAAAATATCAAACCAAAATATTATGATTTAGCCCAACATGCCTTATACAAATATTGCTAGTTTTCGAGATACCGGGTGTTTAAAGCTTAAACATATATTTTGATTTTCGCAATAACTTTTCATGTTTTTACAATTTCTATTTGAAAATTGGCAATTTTACGTTTATTGTCACGAGGATTGCTAATTTGGACTCTAATTCAGCATTGCTTATAGAGGGCGCAAGTTACACTTGCTGTATTTAGTCAATCAAAGCAACTGAACTAAAATAATAAAGAAGTAGTAAAAAGCGTTAAATTCTACAAAAAAAGTTACTCTTCATTGATTCATGTAACTCGATCGGTTATCGATTTATTTGCTTCTAAAAAGTTAAATTAATATACTTATAATATACATATAGGAAAGTATATGTATGATTATTTTTTGTGGGTATGTGGCAAGGGATATCAAGGTATACTCATTTTAATATTTAATATCCGAGCTTTCGAATCTGTATATATTCATACAATGGTATTATTTTGAAAATGCTTCCAAAGAGGAAGCGAAACGTTAAAAAACATCCATTTTCAATAAAAAAAATGTGAAATATAATGGACTTTTGATTATTTCATATCATTCAAACAACCTACAAACCCAAGAAAATAAACTTTTTCAATAATATATATATACATATATGTGTATATATACATATACATATATACGTGTATATATACATATATATGTGTATATATATATATATATATATATATATATATATATATATATAATTTTAAATTAATTATTTGCCAACTTAATAATCAGGATTATTTTTTTGGGTTTGTGGCAATGATACCAAGTGTACTCTTTCAAATATTTATTTTACGAGCTTTCGAATACAATCGTATTCATTTTCAAGTACTAAAAATTATAAAATATGGTCAAAAATTAAAATAAAGGGTATATAAAAAAATACTTACATTATTTAACGAGATTGCAGGTAAAGTTGTAAAATATATGTATAATAAATCATTTCAAATAGTATCCAAAAATTATTATATATATATATATATATATATATATATATATATATATATATATACAGGGTGCGGCAGATAAACGGTCAATTAGAAATATCTCCGAGAACTGAAGGTATCTGAATTATGAAAATTGGCATGAAGGGGTTTTGAATAATGAGCTATTTAATGAAAATATTGCCGTCACCATTCTACTTCCGGTTATACCGGAAGTTGCACATAACTTTGTAATTTTTAATGAAAGACCCTGTATATTTTTCAATTTTCGAAATATTTACGTTATTCTGAACAATTTTTGTTAATACTTCCGTATACCTATTTTGAACCGTTTTTGAGTTGTAATGTTCTTTTATATGAAAATTACACTTTTTTACCATGTACATAAAATTCAATATCCTCTAATGTTATTTGAATAAAAGTTTAAATTTCTTAGGAGCTATTTACCACATACCGCTTTATCGTTCACACTGTGAAGTCACCTTTTTTATTATACAGGGTGCTGTCAAAATTGGAATAAAAACGGAATACACAATCTTCGCGTAATTCCTTTTTTTTCAAATGGGACACCCTGTATGTGATTATCTATTTTAGAAGAATACGTTGCCCACTATCGATATGTATTAATATTCCCTATACCTATCTCCTGCAGTTTTCAAATAAATCTGCTTTATACATTTTTGTCACAAAAAATTAATTTTTTTATAGGCTATGTGGTATTAATTTATTAAGTTAAACATTGAACAATTATACAGATACTATCAAACATAATAAGGAACTAGCTTGTTAATGCAACAAATGTTCAAAATGTTGCCCATCAACTTCCAAACATTTATGGAATCTTTTAATCAGATTTTCATTAGTAGCTCTTGATAGTGATTCTCCATCTATTTCGTTAAAAACGGATTTTGTTTATCATATTTTCCTTAGTAGCGACAGGTTCAGAGAATACCTTATTTTTAACATATCCCCAAATATAGTAATCCAATGGTGACAATTGTGGGGATCTTGGTGGCCAGAGAACGGACCTTTATTAGCTATCCATCTATCGTTAAATATTTCATCAAGCAATGTGCCTACTCCTCGAAGATTGTGAGCCGGTGCACCATCTTGTTGAAACCAAGTTTCGTTAGCCCCATTATTAGGTAATGCGTGCATTGCTGGTACAATTACTTACCGTAAGATGTTGCATTAACGCTCTCCGTTTAAATTTTCGTCATAAATCATGAGAGCGAATATCGTATTATTTTTCACAGCACAAAAAACATTAAACGAAAAGGACACTTGAAATTTACTATTCCATGTGACTTGAGGATTTTCGTCACTCCAGAAGTGACTGTTATGGCGGTTAAACAAACCATTTTTACTCACACCCATCACACCAAATAATTTTTTTGTAAAACCTCCATCATCTTGGAATTTAACTAAAATCCATTCACGAAATTCTAAACGTCTTACATAATCTCCAGGATGTAAATGCTGAGCTAGTGTATCCGAATACAGGGTCCAATGATGTTTTTTTTTAAATTCTGTGAATTGTTCTAGTCTACACCTCTAACAGTTTATCACATTCTCTTAACGCCGGGCCACACCGGCATCCATCCGTTCGATGGATGGACGTCCGACCTCGGACGTCCACGGAGCGCTCCGATTCACACCGAAAGCATCCATCCAGTGGACGGATGTTTTCATGAATCTCTTCATCAACGAATATTTTGTTCACTTGTTACAGTAGCAGTGCAATCAGTGCATAAATAATGTCGTTGGGTGCACCCAATCAACAAGAGGAGGAAAAAGTTCGGGGAGTTTCATCATTTCATGACCGATTTGGAACTAGACGAAGAAAAATTTAAAGGATATTTCAGACTTAATTGAGAACAATTTGATGAGGATTTGTCGTTAATTGATGAGGAAATTCGAAAGCAAGATACAAACTACAGGAAAGCTATAACTAAACTAAATGTAAATGAAATAAACAAAATAAACTTGGTACAAAACTGGTATACTTGTGAAAACAATGCGAGAAGAGTATCCTACACGAATATATTTTCAGAGAAATCATGTGAACTAGGGTAGTTTTGTCTGATACCGAGTGGAGCGCGTGTGACCGGGCCCAGAGCTCATGCGCAGGAGAAACGTCCATGCGGATGCGAAGGAAAAATCGCTCCCCCGGCAATTCCAAAACATCCATCCATTGGACGTTTTAAACGTCCAGCGGACGAACGGATGTTGGTCTGCGTTGCGCTATTTGCCAAGCTGGCGAGCGATCTTTTTTGAACATCCAGTCCGTCCATCCGAAGGATGGATGGATGCTTGGTGTGACTTGGCCTTTAAGGATGAATTTTGATGAGCTGCAAAATATCCCAGGATGTCTATTTGTAAATCCTCATTATCGACATGGGTCTTGGACTTATTTCTTCTACTTTTAAACTAACCAAACTGGGAGCAGTTGTGCAGCAAACATTTTACAGTTTTATGATTTGGTCGAGGCTTTTCAGGATATCTCTCAGCAAACACACGGCAAGTTCTGGAATTACGCGAAGATTGTGGATTCCGTTTTTATTCCAATTTTGACAGCACCCTGTATAATAAAAAAGGTAACTTCACAGTGTGAACGATAAAGCGGTATGTGGTAAATAGTTCCTAAGAAATTTAAACTTTTATTCAAAGTGTAATTTTCATATAAAAAAACATTACAACTCAAAAACGGTTCAAAATAGGTATAAGGTAGTATTAACAAAAAATGTTCAGAACAACGTAAATATTTCTAAAATTGAAAAATATACAGGGTCTTTCATTAAAAATTACAAAGTTATGTGCAACTTCCGGTATAACCGGAAGTAGAATGGTGACGGCGATATTTTCATTAAATAGCTCATTATTCAAAACCCCTTCATGTCAATTTTCATCATTCAGATACCTTTAGTTGTAGAGATATATCTAATTGACCGTTTATCTGGCGCACCCTGTATATACATACATATATATTTACGAAAGAAGTTCATTCAACGTTATATGACCCTTTTTCGGTCCATGTTTAGCGCGTCAATATAAAAATCATATCTCAACTCGCAGGCTTCCCCACGGCCAAACTTTACCAAGGTTAACATTTCATTGAGAAACAAATGGATTCCCTTTAATGAAAGAGATCCTAAAATCATGGCAAGGTCGTGTTATAATTAGAGGCAGAATACTCATAAATAAATTGATGTGAATCAGCTGTTTCGAAATCCGATTAGTATTAGACGAGATGTGGATTCACTAGATTTACATATCGGAAACGGGCCAGTAGCCAGTACTGGCGTTGTTTACATAAAACACTTCGGGGTTAGATTAGTGGGTGGATGGTTGGTCGAAGGGTATCGGTACGATCTTGATTTATATAATCGAACGTTTGCTGCTTGGTGGTAGATAGGTCAGTTCAATATTAAATTGTATTATAAAGATCTACACTTAAAATTATTGACCTTTACCCTGACGTCATTAATATCTGATAACATAGCCGACAAATATCAAATTCTTTTGTTCTGTTCGTCACTATTAATAGAAAGAGATGCCACTTAATAATTATGTCGGTTATGTTATCAGATATTAATGACGTCAGGGTAAAGATCAATAATTTTAAAGGTATTTTTCTAAAAACTAGGTTGTATTATCCTAACGGATCGTTCATAATTACGGATGGATTTGTCAGATCAGATCTACGTCTGTTTAAAATAATTCTGTAAAATGTTCACCTCAAATTATTATCTAACATTTAGTCTTAAAAATTGGGATTTCTTTAAATTTATCATTTGTATAGATAGAAAATTAAAAATCAAACAACAACTTACATCAGAAAATACAAGTTTAAGATACAATATGAAAATAAAATTAAATTTCAGCTTCATCAATGTCCACAGTGGCGCCGGGAAAACTGACAAAGCCTACTCAGAACAACGTGGCTAAATATAAAAAAAAATGTTAGCAGTTGATTCCAATGACAAAAACAATCCTTCCTTCATCAATGTCCACCTCAATATCCTCGCATATTATAGAGCATTCCATTAACCAACCAACACGAGTTCTACGCGGCCGTGCAGCTCCTGGATCACTCTAATCCGGAAAGAAGACTTAATAGGACCAATTCTCATGAGTTAGTGTAAGATTGTAGAAAAATAAAATAAAAAAATTGCCAGTCTTATTCAGTTTTACGTTAACCTTTACAAATTTCTTGGTTTATTGTTGCCAAAAACATCTTTAATAGTGGGCAGTGTAAATGCAATGCTACTGAAGCCCTCTTATCTTTTGACGACCGGCGTTAATCAAACACACATCTATTTTATCCAGAAAACTTTTATTCGTCACTCCAAAGGATATTTTCCCACTGGTCCGTTGTCTATGCGCCTTTACGCATTCTAGTCGATATTTCTCAAATCGAATTGCAAGTTTTAGTTTCTAACAGCAACACATCATAATTAGCAGTCAGTACATGTATTTTAAAATGTGTAATTAAAATGGGCGATTTTGCGATTCAGAGCTGCGGTAAATTATTGCTCAGTTAAAGATGAAGTTATCCTCTTGATTTGTTATGAATTAGGGACTACCAGTTTTCTTTCTTTCTTAATTTTTCCAGCATTTTATTATCTAGGTGGAGCCTTAATGCGATTTGACTTTCACTTTATCCTCCCTCAAGTGTGATGTTATTATTGTTTAGCTATTGTCAAAAGAAGAGAAAGTACAGTCAAACATCAGTCGAAATATTTCTAATACATAATATATGTTAATATCACAATATTCGCTTGCAAATGTTCAAATACCACTAGACTCCAATAAAGTAAAAACTACCAAATATTATCAATAAAACCACATAATTGTATAAACTAAAATAACGAACAGAAAGAGTGAAACATGTTTTGTCAAAATCAATTTGTTAAAACTTGATGAACGTAGAATGATAATCCTCTTGTTTTATGTAAACCGTAAAACTTAATTTTATTCATAATTCTTAACGGCAGTTTTTTGTTTTTTATTAACAGCATATATATTTACAAATATACATACAAATAATGTACACTCCAACAATCCTTACTAATAAAATCAAATCTATTGATGAAATGTTTAAAATACACATAGCATCGCCAAAGTTCTTGAACCCCTCCTATAATTTACAAAGAAAGTGTTTATGAAAGACAGTTTTTTGTACACTTGTCGTTGGTGTATTTTATCGGAATAAAAAGGTTTTGAAAAAAACTCCAGTACCATAAATAAATAAATGTCGGTATTTAAAAATCCCAATGGCATGAGACCAATTGGATAGGCTTATTTCAAGTAACATTTTTAAAGTCTATTAAAAATAAACGGTTTTAAAGATTAAAACTAACTTTTTCGCATCTATGAGATGCCCTGATTAACATTCTATCATAAAATTGTCACTTGCATACACTTCGGGGGATGTATCGTGTTAACTTACCGAAATTTCTCAAAAAGTAACCAAAAATGCAGTATATCTGGATTTATAGGACCCGCTGTACTCGCTATAGTCAGCTGAAAATCAAATGGGGTACATCTGTGAGAAACCTTGAACAATATTCAATCATAAAATTGATCAATCGTATACTCTCTGGAGGCTGTATCGTGCTAACAAACTGAAAATTCTCCAAAAAGACAAAAGTTTGGTACTCCAAGTACCATAGCACCCGTTATACTGGCTTTAGTGAGCTGAATATCAATAGGGTTCATGTTTGAGACGCTCTGAATAATATCCAATCATAAAATTGGTCACTTGTATATACTCCGGAGGCTGTATCGTGCTAATAAACTGAAACTTCTACCAAAATGACAAAAATATCGTATTTAAAGTACTGTAGCACCTCTGGTGAGCTGAAAATCAATAGGGTTCATCAATGACATGTCCTGAATACTATTCAATCATAAAATTTGTGACTTGTTGAACTCCGGAGGATGTATTGTGCTAACAAACTGAAATTTCTCAAAAAATGACAAAATGTCGTACTTCAAGTACCATAGCACCCGTTGTACTGGCTCTGGTTAGCTGAAAATCAATAGGGTTCATCTGTGACATGTCTTTAACAATATTCAATCATAAAATTGGTGACGTATTGCACTCCGGAGGCTAACAAGATATGTAAGAAAAAGTGGCCGACGACAACGACGACGACGACATACACACAGGATTTTTTTTCTAAAAACCGTTTGTTCGTGTTGTTGTTGATGGAAAACGTGAAAATAACTCAAAATTTTCTCGCATATAGATAGGAAAAGTAATATCAGTTTTGAGATGTACAAAAAACCAAAGTAACATTTTGGCATCAAATCAAAAACAAAAAAATAAAAAAAATTGTGAATTTTCTTAAACAAATGTTTTAATGTACGTTTTAGAGAAAAACGTTAAGTAGAAAAGTTGTAGAACGTGTTAAAGTCTATGAAAAATCTCAGTAACTTTTTTGTGTCAAATGAAAAACAAAGGAAATACGATTTTTTTTTCAACTTTGACAGGCCGCCATTTTATTTATACTGGGCCGATTTGGCTCGGTAACGAACTCATCTAAGATTTTGGCATAACCGATTTTTGTAGCGAGTTTGGTTTCGATCCGTCAAAAATACGCCCTCTATCGTGCTTACACATTCCCTTATAACATATATACTATCTTTACAATAGCCCTATTTCATTCTTAAATAAACGGTTTTAAAGATTAAAACTAACTTTTCCGCATCTGTGAGATGCCCCGAACAATATTCTATCATAAAATTGTAACTTGTATACACTCCGGAGGCTGTATCGTACTAACAACCCGAAATTTCTCCAAAAGGGACCAAAAATGTGGCATTTCAGGTACCATAGCACTGGTTGTACTAGCTCTGGTGAGCTAAAAATCAATAAGGTTCATCTATAAGACACCCTGAACAATATTCAATCATAAAATTCGTCACGTGTATACACACTGGAGGCTGTATCGTGCTAACGGACTGAAAATTCTCCAAAAATGACAAAAATTTGGTACTTAAAGTACCATAGCACCTGTTGTATCGGCTCTGGTAAGCTGAAAATCAATAGAGTTCATTTGTGAGATATTCTCAATAATATTCAATAAAAAAATTGGTGAATTGTTGCTCTCCGGAGGCTGTATCGTGCTAGCAAACAAAAATTTCTCAAAAAATGACAAAAATGTCGTACTTCAAGTACCATAGCACCTGTTGTACTGGCTATGGTGAGCTGAAAATCAATTGGGTTCATCTGTGAGATGTCCTGAACAATAATCATCGATTAAATTGGTGATTTGTTGCACTCCGGAGGCTGTATCGTGCTAACAAGACATGTAACGAAAAGTGGCCGACGACAACGACGACGACATACACACAAGATTTTTTTTCTAAAAACCGTTTTTTTCGTGTTGTTCTTGATGAAAAACGTAAAAATAACTAGAAAAATGTTTTCAGAATTCCAACTTTTTTGTGGGTAAACCAATACTTTCCTCGCATATTAGATAGGTTAGGCGGAAAAGTAATAAGCCTAACAAGAACTACGAAAGAGAGTCTCAATTTTTTCTTCGAAGAATGCAGGGAATGCAATATCTGCGTTTGATAGAGGAAGAATAGTGGCATTGTATCATAAAGTACTGTCGAATAATTGCCAATAGATTCGAGATTTCTCGGAGTTCTGTCATTCGAATAGTGTATTTGTTCCAAGAAACGTGTAGTGTGGATCGAAGACGCGAGTCGGGTCATGCTAGAGTAAGCAATGGAAGGGAAGACCGATATTTTAACAAATTTTGTTCGTCAGAACCGAAACATAACTCATTTTAGGCGAACTTATCGAGCAATTTCTTAATCCACAATTCGGCGAATTCTTTTGCTGCTAATTTGCGGTCTAGAAGACCTTTAGGAGTACCCAGGCTACTTCCTCGATACAGAACTGCTCGCTTACAGTGGTCAAGAGAACACAGGAGTTGGCTACTACCACAATGGCCTTCCTTTTTTCGGAAGAAACAATATTAGGTTTGGTCAGTAAGTGAAGACTTTTATTGGTCTCATCTCGAGTCTCGTGCATGGGGTTCTCGCGTTTCGCAGGTGAATATTCTTACGCGTGGACTTGAAAATCAAATAAAAATATAAACAAAAGAAGCTTAAAAAACATGTTTTTATAATATGTACTTTCAAAATTAACTAAAAATTATTTTATTATTAAATATATTGCATCCAAGATTTGTCATTATTACGCACAGTGGTTGGCGGTTTAATAAGTTTTCAAATCATCATTGTATCAGTTGGCTCCACCTCCATACGCGTGGGAATTAATTTCAGATTGCGAAGTGGAAAAAATTGAAACATAGAGATGAAAGGTGCCGACAACGGGTGAGCTAACTGCTTCTATAAGCTTTAAACTGTGCCTATGTAGTATGTTTCCTATTGTGCCGAAGTAAATAAAGATACCTATTACTAAAAATAAAAGCATACATTTCTTCCAAGTTTGATTATTCGGTGTGTAGATAGTGGATAGTAGTTATTTTGAGCGTGCGGAATTGAGGCAAGTTAATTCAAAATGAGCAGATCCAAGAGGTAAAAAAGCTAACTTTTGGCTTTAGAAGATGAATCAATTTTCGGTGATTTTTCTAGTGGATGAGAGGATATTTACATACCAGACAATGTTGAGTGATAATGTAATTGAAAGTAAATTGTCGTCTTTGTTAAATAGCAGTCTCTCCTCGTCTCGACTCTCTTAAGCATACCGGCTACTTCACCTGTGTGAAGTTATCCACGGATTTTTGTAACCATAAACGAATATTTTTTTACAATTTAAACTGTACTTTTGCAAAAAAATGTTAAATAGGAGACATATAATGACATTTTAATAGGCTACATAATTTTACTACCAAAAATTGAAGATTAAGTGAATTAAAAATTTTCAAATAGTTGTCTTGTACATATTTCACGATTCTGAATCGAAGACCCAAAAATAAAAAAAAATTATTTAAGTATTACAGAGAACACCTAGTAATTAGAAACAAATTGTGATGTAAGTATTTTTTATAACGTCAAAAAAATTGTTCGCTTTGAAATCGAAGCCCATAAATTTCTTAAAATTTTCTTTAATAATTTCAGATATAAACAAATAACATACTATAACAACTACAAACCAAATTATATTTTTCTACAACTGCTATGAAAAGTAGCGTATTTCTCATAGCTTACTTATTTTCAAAATCATATATTGCTCCCACTGTAAGAAATATTATTTCTCACGGCACTTTGCCCACACTACATACATTTATATGGAGAATCCAGTAGGGGATACTCGATGCCCAGCCGATTTCAGCAGGGTGTACTAGATGCCCAGCCGATTTCAGCAGGGTGTACTAGATGCCCAGCCGTTTTTGATGGATGGTCCTCGATGTTTAGACTTTTTCTACAAAACTATTTGGCGGCACTCGCCCTTGGATCGTGCCACAAACTTCCACACTCGTGAGAAAAGTTGAACTTTCCCCACTTGTTGCACAATATACTATTTAATGGCCCTGTTGTAAGCCTGATCGAATGAATGTCAAATAATAATAAACATCTGACATTTTTTATTTGTCACTTTGAATCACCGTAGCAACAAAGAAAAAGTAAACCTGTCAGTCAAAACACTACCTTGTCAAAACCAATTTTACCGTCTCAGCTTTTTTTACTTTTTTACAAGATAATTTTTCATGGATCCTTCAGACGAAGATTTGCCTGAGTCAGTTTTGGAAGCGGCTAGAACTGCAAACTTGGATCTACTACCATCAAAATCCATAATCCATCCATAATCCATAATAATTTAGGGAATGACAGTTTTTCTGCTCTTACCAATTTTCTCCCAATTTTTTAATATAACTCAATATATACATAATGGAAATTCCCATTCAGAAGTGTAAACTAAATGATACCCGAATGTGAATTATGTGAATTATAATTGTACACCCTCTTAATAGGGTTATTTTAATGTTTTTTATTTTAATGACATTATCGTAACAATGACTTAACTTCATACATTGTTTCGATTTTATTGTCTGGATGTTTTTGACACCTGTTTTGGATCTTTTTTATGACGTAAGTTCAACTTTTTAAATTGTTTTTCTCAAAATTTTACAAACATTGTAATTTTATAGGACAGCTTTGAGAATGGCCTAATGGCCGAAAGCGCTTAGCTGCATATTAATAAACATATACACACTGAGTACTCGTCGTTTACATTCACTCAATTTACATCTATTGTGTACACCATACGCACAGACAGTTCTATTACACAATTCATATATATGATCACGCAACGTCACATCTTTGATATTTGCACATATGTAGTGATTACACCTGTTGCAAGAAACAAATTTTAATTTTTGGCTTTTTCACCACAATATAGGCAATTTTTTGATATATCATCATGAATTATAGAATAATGTTGAAGAGGCTCCATTGTGGCACCGTGAACAATGTTAAAATGAAGTCTCTTTTATACGCGAAATATGAAATAGCTATTGATGTAACCAGTTATGAAATGCATCATTTTGTGCAACGAGTAAAATTTTAGAGGGACGAGCGAGCTCCGCGAAGCGGGGCGAGCGAGGTCCCGCAAAATGACACCAGTTACACAAAAAAGCATTTTATAACGTGTTTCTTACAAGATTTTATCTAATTTTGACAAAAAGAAAATTTAATTTATTTTATGTGTTTTTTAACAATGTTTAATTAACTTTTCTGATTTGAAAACAGCACTTTTTGATTCTTACAAGTTATGCAACCAATATTACACAAGACAATCTTTTATTTTATACATTAATTTCAGACTTTTCTTTATTATTTTACCATTAATATTAAATTAAAATCGAAAATAGCTATTTCATATTTTTATAAATTAATTTTTAAATTCAAAAATAAAAATCTTCCCTAATTTAGGCTCGAGCTCTCAACCCTAGCATTGGTCACGGCTATCTTGTTGTGCGTTAGGCCATTGCGCCACTGCGGATATGCAACAAGTTTATTTATTTGCTTGACAGATCGTCTATTCGAATTGTAGTTGCTTGAAGTATTAATAATTCTCAGTTATTTTCGTAAATATTTAATTAAGATTCTACGTTAGCGTAACATTCTATGATTAAAAATGGCTGATTCAGACTCAGATGTACCAAACGAAATAGAAGAGGCCGCACAAAATGCATTATCGGCCGTGATTCCACAAAAATCAAAAGATATGTATGATCTGGATTATGAAAAATTTGAGAAGTGGGTTGATGAAAAGAAAATAAAACACGTTAATGAGAAAGTTTTATTAGCTTATTTCGAGGGAAGAAAGATTCAAAAAGCTTCCACACTTTAGACACTTTATTCTATGCTGCGAAGTGAATTAACCTTGAAGAAGAATATTGATATAACATAATACTCTAGCTTATACGCATTTCTAAAGAGACAATCAGAGAACTACCATGCAAAAAAATCTAATATCTTCTCGAAGAAAAATGTTCATCAGTTTATCACAGAAGCTGATGATAGAACATTTTTAATGGAAAAGGTTGCATTGATCGTCGGAATCGGTGGTGCTTGTCGAAGGGCTGAGTTAACTTTTCTACGTGTCGGAGATATTTCCCATGAGGATTCCCATTTTGTAGTGAAAATCCCCAATACAAAGACAAAAGTAACGTGTGAGTTTGTGATTACAGAGGGCAATATTGAAGGGAAAAATTTTCTTGGTTTCATTAGAAAATAAACGGTTTTAAAGATTAAAACTAACTTTTCCGCATCTGTGGCCCTGAACAATATTCAATCATAAAATTGTTACTTGTATACACTTCGGGGGATGTATCGTGCTAACAAACCGAAATTTCTTCAAAAATAACCAGAAATTTAGTATATCTGGATTTATAGGACCCGCTGTACTCGCTCTAGTCAAGTGAAAATCAATAGGGTACATCTGTGAGACACCTTGAACAATATTCAATCATAAAATTGATCAATCGTATACTCTCTGGAGGCTGTATCGTGCTAACAAAATGAAAATTCTCCAAAAATGACAAAAATTTGGTACCAAGTACCATAACACCCGTTGTACTGGCTTTAGTGAGCTGAATATCAATAGGATTCATCTTTGAGATGCTCTGAATAATATCCAATCATAAAATTGGTCACTTGTATATACTCCGGAGGCTGTATCGTGCTAATAAACTGAAACTTCTACCAAAATGACAAAAATATCGTATTTAAAGTACTGTAGCACCTGTTATATTGGCTCTGGTGAGCTGAAAATCAATAGGGTTCATCAATTACATGTCCTGAATAATAATCAATCATAAAATTGGTGACTTGTTGAACTCCGGAGGCTGTATCGTGCTAACAAACTGAAATTTCTCAAAAAATGACAAAATGTCGTACTTCAAGTACTATAGTACCCGTTCTCCTGAGCTGAAAATCAATAGGGTTCATATGTGACTTGTCCTTAACAATATTCCATCATAAAATTGGTGACTTATTGCACTCCGGAGGCTGTATCGTGCTAACAAGACATGTAAGGAAAAGTATCCGACGACAACGACGACGACGACATTCACACAGGATTTTTTTTTTCTAAAAACCATTTTTTCGTGTTGTTGATGAAAAACGTAAAAATAACTTAAAAAAATTTTTCTAAATTCCAACTTTTTTTGGGGTAAACCAATACTTTTCTCGCATATAGATAGGTTGGGCGGCCACGTAACGTTAAATATACTAATGGTACATGCGGCGTACAACCAATTGGCATTAATACAATTGGTAGTCTAGCAAAAACTATTGCCCAGTTTTTGAAGTTACCAAATCCTGTTTTATTTACGGGACATTGCTTCAGAAAATCGTCGGCTACCTTGTTGGCAGATTCTGGTGCCGATATTTTAAAGTTAAAACAACATGGAGGCTGGAAGTCCAGTACGATAGCGGAGGGCTATGTATAGAACTCCATAGAAAATAAGAAAAGGGTTGCCACTAATATTCTTGGTGAATCAAGCACCTCAAGTTCAAGATCAGTTATGCATCACGAAATTACATCTACTACTAATTCTGCGGGGATTCACCTAACAAATTGTTCGAATTGTGTCATAAATATTTATAATCCATAAAATAAAAAGTAAATTGGTCTAGTTGTTCTTATTGTTAGTAGTTCTCTTTAGTTCTAGTTGTTATTTTTCTATAATATGACATTAAACTTTCTTCTTTTCTCTCTTGTTTTTATTAACTGGTGATAAAATCAATTTTTCATCACTAGTTACATAATATTTTTCATTATGTAATTGGTTACGAAAAATGTGACGTTTGCTGACGGAAGTCAGTTTTGAAAAATGTCACTTTATATGTCAAAATTAGATAAAGTATAATATATCATTCGAAAAAATATCAATATATTATCATAATGTCACATCAATCGGCCTTTAAAGGTTGTCTTTGTTTTGTTCCTGAAAATAACTTCAATTTTTCCAATTGTTTTATGGGTATATTACACTCACCTATAAACAACAAATGGAATGACAATACATTAGAATGCGCGAAGGATTTTTTCGGCCATTATGCGAGTGTTGAAAATTGGATACGGATCATGCGCATTATGTATTCTACTTCACAGTGGATGTCTGAAATCAATTATCTGGCGTGCTGTTGATACGTATGTTAATTCTTATTGCAGATTTTACCAGAGCTGGCACAGCCATTTTCATATTTAGTCGTTGTCGTACGTTTGAATCGTTTGATTATAACCAACGTTATTAAAATTTGTGTTTGTGTCTCGTTTTGTCATTATCGTTTTATTATTGTGTGTCAACAGTCAATAGCGTTACTGAACTTTTTGAGACTTTTTTCATCAGTTTTTTCCATAATGGGGAAGAACTGCATGGTGATGTTTTGTAAGAACCGAGGGGACATTGACGGAGTGGATTATTTCTGGTACGATATATTTTTAATTATTCAAACAATGGATCATTGTTTGAATGAATTATTTTTACATCATACAAAATTCCAACCCTTTTATGCTTACAGTTTAAATTCTAAGCGCTGTAGGCCATGGATGAGAGCCATTGGAAGAGATCCTACTCTGGAAAAACTCTATCCTAGTAATAAGATATGCAGTGAGAATTTTTCAGAAGACAGCTTCCATTATGTCAAAGGAAAACTATGTTTGAAATCAAGTGCCATACCTACCAAGAAGCTTGGTCCTAGGAAACCACTCATGATTTTGAACACACATGAACCTAGGTTGGTGCCTACTCAATATTTTGTTGTTTGAGGGTCATTGATAATGTAATGTTTCAGATCTCCATTGTCCGAATAAGTAACTTGAAACAATTAGTAGTAAAAATTGAGAAATAACATAAATTTCAATTTTATTAAATTTCATTTCACAGTATATTCATTGTTATCAAAACTTTTCCACCCATTTCTTTTCATTTCAATACTTCATTTCACAGCATTAATCTAATCTTCTTTTTAGGTTAATTTTCATTGAATTTTTCTATTTTTTCTTTCATTATTTTTCATTAAGATTGATTATCTGCCTCCATATATCTATATAAACTCCCATTTTTGTCCCAATTTCCACTATATAATTTCTCAAGTCCATTTTTTAGACAATGGAACTCTAAAACAACTATTTTCAAAAGTATGTCATTAACAGTCTGTTTTGGAAAGTCATCGACTAAAAACTATAAAACCTACCATGGAAATTTATTTTCGAATAAGGTTTTTCTACATAGCTAAAAAACAAACCGAAAGTATCAGAGGCACCTTGATTCGGAAAAACTGAGCAAAATAATATTGTTTTCTAATCAATAATTATCGATTTTTTTTCTATTTTTGTAAAATATATTTATCAGGAATTAATTGCTGTTGAATAAATATTTCGTTTTGAAAAAGGTGTGTATTATTCAACATTAACTTATATGTATACAGAAAAAATTGATAAAAAAATAACATTTATCACTTTTGAACTCTTCTATCTGACCAAATGTTCATTTAAAAAACAGAAATGGATTTTTTTAAAAGTATAGTTAAATATGCCCACTTAATTATGATGAATAAAAGGTTACTAATCTCCGATTATGTAGGTATATCAAGTATATAATAATTTTTCCACAAAAAGTGTTTATAAAATATAAATCACAATCTGTCCAAATTCGTTCTGTAATTATTTTATGTTATTTTTATATAAACAAGTTTATAATTTTAATTCAGCCCTTTCAAATAAGACTTTCTCAGTTTATTTAAATAAAACATAAGTATGTACCAGTACAATAGTATTATTTATTTGCAAGGCCGGTCCTGTACAGTTGATTGACTGCGCATGCTCCGGATCCAATTTTTTCAAGAGATCACGTGGTATGCGCGTAATACCGACAAATTGCATTATCCTTCCATTTGTTGTTTATAGGTCAGTGATATATTACGGCTAATTTTCGCTGCCTTTAATGTTACTAAGAAGTATCCTAATACTAGTAAATTAAATAATTTTATAGTCATAGCACATTAAAGAGCAATTGGTGATAATTTTAACTACCTGTTTATTTAATGATCTCTACTTAGTTTATAGTTCCAAATATAAGTAGCACTTTCATAGCATTATAGTTTAATCACAGGTCAGAACATTATTTTAATATATTATTCCTATAAAAAGTTCTTTAGAAAGCTATACACGTTTGGAGTAAAAATATAAATCTACAGTAGAAATTCGCCTAAAATTTCAGCACATTTTCAGTACTATAAAGATTTAAAAAATTACACAAATCCAGCTACAAAAAGGGAAAAAAGGACATACTTATCATTTCAGCTTAATAACTTTACTTAACGTGACCTATGGCGTACACTTAAGTCAAATAATTTTATTAATGATAGATGTGATAACATCTCTGAAATTCTAAGAAAACCGATGGGAATAAATGATTTCCTTATAAATTATGTTCCAAATATTTTGCCTCCTGATGAGTTATTGAACTTTTGTAAATTTAATAGTATTGTCCCCAACACTTTTGAATTTGGGGAAGTTGATTTGTTTGTATATCACACTATTTCTAAAATAAAGTCCAATGGGATGTGAAGGATTAAATGCAAAACTCATTAAACTTTGTTATCCTTTGTTGGTACCTTATATAATACATATTATAAATTTCTGCTTAAGAAACAATGTAGTTTCTACTGTTTGGAAAAAAGCCGAGGTATGTGTATTTATTCACTTTATTTAAGAACAAAATACATAAGGTACAAAATTCATATCTACGATTAATATATGGCATTAAAAGATGTCAAAAAATTTCACATAAGTTAAAGGAAACTAAGTGGTTGAGTATGGAAAATAGAAGAATTCATCATGCGGCTTCACTATTTTATGGAATAATTATGTCCAAAACAAAAAGGTTTATTATCTCCTCCAATATTTAAAACTGAAATATTCCGGTGCTCCTTTACTTACCAAATATTTCGAATGAATAAGAATAAAAATCTCGAAGCTTCTGTAGTTTTAGAAGTAAGTATAAAGGTACGCGTCCACTAATCGGCGTCAAACGGACGGTACGCATCGGACGAATCGGATTATTTGATTAACTACATTGTTTCAAATAGAACTGCGTTCACCTATCGGCATCGAAGCGACCGCACTTCGGAATTTCCGAACGGGATTCCAAAGACGAAATCAAAATCCGTTTCGTGCGGACACTGCCGATGCTGATAGTACGAATACCGACAAGTACACGCAGGCACGGGGGTTTTCTTTCCAAAGTTTATTATAAGAGCATATTTTGTTTTGTTAATAGTTTGTGACTTTCGTCTCGTCCACATTGTTTAAAAGTAATTATGAATGTAGCAAGACTTATCACGATTGTGCAGGAGTATGAAGAAATTTACAATCTGCCGCATCCAGAATATTCTAATATTCTTCGCAGGGACAATATTTGGGATGAAATCGGAACGAGAATGAATGAACCCATGCCGTAATGTTTTTGTAATGGCATTGATGTTTATGTAATTTTTAAAAAGCCAATTTTTTATATCGAATTTTTGGTGAGTAGTCGTGGTTTGGACTAGTTGATTTTATTATTCAACCCCTTCGGGGGCGGAGAAAAAGAAGGTTAAATTTTATTAATAAAAAACATGGCTGGAGATAAATTCATTTAATTTTTTGACTCGGTGGTGCTGCACTGGGGTAATATGACATTATAAAAATATAGTAAGTTAAATATTTATTTGAGTGAATGAAAACGACGAGTACTCAGTGTGTATGTGTTTATTACACACTGAGTACTCGTCGTTTTCATTCACTCAATTTACATCTAGTGTGTACACCGTATCCAGACAGTTCTAAATCTTTATTTATCTACTGATAACTAGTTTATTCTAATCGTCTTCCAGCCGCAACTCCTCTCATTTGCCATTCTACTGACCCTACTTCGGAGTTGAAGTATGCTTTAAAAGAATCTCGAACATTTAGGGCATCACGTCGAGCCACACCTCCTGTTCCTCTTAAACGCTGCAAACCTGCCATATCGGAAAGGGAAACGCGTTGATCATTCTCTGTCCATTGGCATGAATCATCTTTTAAAAAGTTATGAAGGCAGCAAGTTGCCATTACAACACAGACAACATGTTCAGGCGACATGCTCAGTTTTCGTTCAAAAATCCTAAACTTTCGTGTTAAAATTCCGAAAGAGTTTTCCACCGTGTTTCTTTCCCGACTCAATCTATAATTAAACACTTTTTTCTCTTCGTCTCCTTGAGCATCATCACGTGAATACGGTCTCATTAAAAATGTGCTTAATGGAAATGCCTCATCCCCAATTATAACATGGGGCGGAGTTACTTGAGTCTGTGGTAACCTTTTTGGGGGAGGCATATTGAAATTCTCGTCCATCAGTCGTTGACCCAAAAGAGAATTTCGAAATATACCAGCATCTGAATTTTTACCAAATGCACCCACATCAACAGTGATAAATCTGTAGTTTACGTCAACCAGTGCTAAAAGTGCTATGCTAAAATGTTTTTTGTAGCAAAAGAATTCTGATCCGCTATGTGGTGGTGCCTGAATTAGCACATGTTTGCCATCCAGAGCGCCGACCGCATTTGGAAAGTTCCATTTTTCCCGAAAACATTTTTCTGATGCAGTCCACAACTTCTCATCTGGTGCTGGCATAACAATTGGTTGCAGAACCTTGCATATTGCATTGTACAAGCTGTATCCCGCCCAATACGCAGACAACCGAACAAAAGATTTCTGCAAGTTTCCAAGAACACCAGAAGTCTGTATGGTCCCCAAACTGCGTTCCATCCAGAGTTCAAAGTGATGTAGAAGAATCTAATCCGTTTGTAAAAACTTTTCAAAATGTATCGTCAGGAAGCGCCAGTTTCACCGCACATGACCATTTCAGATTTTGAGACCCTTTGCTAGCGCCTGGCGCACCTAGTGGTAAAACCGGCGCTGCCTTTTACTTTCTTTTCATTATTAATAAACATAATATTAGATTTTCTTAAGAATCACTTTTATTCTTTGACCTTATTGTATCCCACTGTTTTTAGAATAATTCTTAGTTCAATATATGGGGTCAAAAGCAAAAGTTGTGCAGTCAAAAAAATTAGTTATTTTAGAAATGAAAACTTGAAGGGCTTAAATAGATCATGCTAAAAACGGTAAAACGTATTACTTAAAATATTAATTTTCAAAATCATACATACCTTAAACTGACTGCCAATCTTTCCTCTGGTCCTATAGATTCTCTAAATAGTGTATTTTGTCGCAATAAATTTGGTCTTAAAATATTTAAAAGTGCTTCAAATCTAACGTGTGACATTCGAAAATATTCAAAGAACTTTCTTTCATCTCGAACTAAATCACAAAAGAAACTGTGATATTCCCCGAATATTGGTCTTTATCTTCTTCTAACAACACGCAAATAATTATAACATCTTTTTCGTTCAGTAACGACATTGCTTTGGCTTCAATAGCAGGAAAGAAATGACTGACTCTCCGTCGTAGAGAAATGCTGATACCGACTCCAATAATCCGTGGTAGTAAACGCAGGACGCAAAAAAAACCGATTCGTCCGATGCGTACCGTCCTTTTGACGCCAATTAGTGGACGCGTACCTTAAGTCTCTACTCCTAGATAGACAGTAAAGTACAACAGAAGTAGCTTGGCGCGCCGTGTGCGCAGTAGCAAAATCCGCTGTACGTACGTTTTAAATCATTTTTCTCGCAAGTCTTGTCGTGTTCACTTCGAAAGTACAATCCGAGGCATAAATTTTAGTGGTTTTTGATATTTTATTATTTTACGTGTTATATTTTTATTTTAATTAGAATTTATAGTTTGTGACCTTCAACCGCCAAGCTACTTCTGTTGCACTGTAATTACTGTTATACCCCCAATATCTGAGTGTTTCATTGTTTGTTTTGTATTTTTTTTAAACACCGTAAATGGCGCAAACATGGAATGTCCGAGTGTTGTGGTTAAATGGAAGAGCATTTGCTTAGTAACATTTTTGTTTTATTAATGGAAATGAATTTCGCCCTTTATTTCCATGTAAATGGGAATTTTATGAATTTGTATTATTTAATTAAATGTAATGACCTATTGGGAAAAATAAAGACGTTTATTATTATTATTTTAATTATTTTTAGCATCAAAGTGCTTCTTAAACCTACATTTATTTTGAAGTCGTCCCGAAATAACAGTAACCAATACATGATGTTACCTCTTTTTCTCAATGATTTATTCGATATTTCAAATTCAAGAAACCCTTTTGGAAGAGGTATGAACAGATGAACACTCTAGTAAAAGAAGAAATGAAACCTACTGGAAGCCAATTCTATTAAATACAGTGAATCACATTAAAAACCTGAAAGACAGTTTTGCCTAAGAGAAATGGGACGAAGAAAATAACCTAAGATACTTAATACTGTTTCGAAACCACACTGTGTAATAGTACATGAAGCCGACCCTGTTCTAGTTCGACATCTAAAGTTAAAATTTAGGCGGACACCTTCCCAATTAATTGAGTATATCTGAGTTGGATTAAAGTCTGAATCATTTAGTTAAGATAGATTTTCCTGTAGAAATCAAATCATTAGAATCAGGTAAACCAATATCTTGCAAAAGCAAATTGCTATCCCTGACCCATTGCTTGATAAAGATGGTATAATCCGTGTTAAGAGCTGATTGAAAAATTCTGACTTTAATTATAATAAACAACATCCTATGGTGTTGTCCTCCCAGCATCCGCTTTCTAAATTAATATTCCTGGCAAAGCATATTGAACTCCTTCATGTTGGACCTCAGCAGCTTCTTTATGCTGTTCGTGAACAATTTTGGGTTATATCAGGAAGAAATTTAACTAGACAAACTGTGAAAACCTGCATGGGTTTCAGATTCAATCCAAAGCAGGTTAACCCTATAATGGGTAACCTTCCCACAACCCGTTTAAAGGTCAGTTCTCCATTTACTATAGTAGGAGTAGATTATGCGGGATCATTCTTAATTAAAGAAAAGAGCAGTCGAAAGACGATTACAATTAAATGCTATGCTAGTATCTTTTTTTATTTTTCAACTAAGGCTGTTCATATTGAAGTAGTATCTAGCTTAAGCTCCAAATCATTTATTGCATGCCTTAGGCGATTCATTTCTAAACGGGGTAAGACAAGTGTCATAAATTCCGACAATAGTAAGAGTTTTGTTGGCGCATTTAAAGAGTTGGGTTCATTTTTAAAATACAATCAAATGTCCATTATTAAATCTTGCAGCTCGGAAAAGATCAATTGGCATTTTATTCCCCCTTATTCACCACCCTTTGGCGGACTGTGGGAGGCTGCCGTACGCAGCACTAAGTGTCATTTAAAGAGGGTTTGTAGGAATATTATTATTTCTTTTGAAGAGATTACAACTGTATTTTATCAAATAGAGGCAATTCTCAATTCAAGGCCATTGATTCCTTTATCTTCTGACCCAAACGACCTTTCCTCCTGCCGGCACATTTTATTATTGGAAAGCCACTAGTTGCCGCAACTGATACTGACCACAGCACTGCTCCAGTAAATCGACTGACTCGTTTTCAACTGCAGCAGCAGATAAGCCAACATTTTTGGAACAGATAAAGTCTGGAATACATTTCCGAGTTACAGCAGCGCCACAAGTGGAAGACTAATGAAGGGAGTTTGAACCTAGGTTATCTGGTGCTTATCAAAGACAATCAGAGCTTGCCCACTTCCTGGAAGTTAGGACGTGCTGTAGAAATCCACCATGGCACAGATGATATTGGTCGAGTGGCTACCCTACGAACCCAAGATGGACAGATAAGAAGAAGCTTCACTCGGATATGTCCTCTTCCCATAGGCTATTGAAAGTAGAGCCTTTCAAGGCGGGGGCATGTCAATAAACGTCTAAGTGACGTGCATGTGAGACAGTTCTGTGTTTTTTCTTTTAATTTTTATATTACTGTTGGTAGTATTGTTTTGATTTGTTACTATAGTTACATGTAAAAAGAGATTTTCATTTTTGACATACTATTCTCTCTGACATTTTGGTACCTTTTACTTTGGTCATTGTAATCTGACAAAATATACTATTTGTACTGATTAAACAGCTTTTTGAAAATCTGTATTTCGTACTTTGATGATCCTTCAAAAATTGCAATACTCAAGGCCGTAACTATATATATATATATATAACAAAAACAGAATTAGTGGGCATATCACGCAAAAGAGGTTACAGAGAATGAGTGGTAACCGTAGACATGCATGTTTCTGGCTCATTAGCCTTCATCGGTACGGCATAACCAAGAAAAGGTGTTCAACTTGGGAGCAAGGATGTTAATTGAAACATGAGAAAACACAAACAATGGATTTCATCAAGATAACCAAACGCACATTTGCGCCTTCAAATGGAAGATCCCGAGTTTTCAAGACAACAACCAACAGAGACACGGAGGCGTCTATAGCTCTCCTGTCTAAACCTTCTGACCCTGGTAATAGACAAATAATCAATGAAAAGATTAAAGAATAACGCGTGGAATATAAAACAAAAACAGAATTAGCGGGCATATCACGCAAAAGAGGTTACAGAGAATGAGTGGTAACCGTAGACATGCATGTTTCTGGCTCCTTAGCCTTCATCGGTACGGCATAACCAAGAAAAGGTGTACAACTTGGGAGCAAGGATGTTAATTGAAACATGAGAAAACACAAACAATGGATTTCAACAAGATAACCAAACGCACAATTACCAGGGTCAGAAGGTTTAGACAGGAGAGATATAGACGCCTCCGTGTCTCTGTTGGTTGTTGTCTTGAAAACTCGGGATCTTCCATTTGAAGGCGCAAATGTGCGTTTGGTTATCTTGTTGAAATCCATTGTTTGTGTTTTCTCATGTTTCAATTAACATCCTTGCTCCCAAGTTGTACACCTTTTCTTGGTTATGCCGTACCGATGAAGGCTAATGAGCCAGAAACATGCATGTCTACGGTTACCACTCATTCTCTGTAACCTCTTTTGCGTGATATGCCCGCTAATTCTGTTTTTGTTTTATATTCCACGCGTTATTCTTTAATCTTTTCATTGATTATTTGTCTATTACCAGGGCCAGAAGGTTTAGACAGGAGAGCTATAGACGCCTCCGTGTCTCTGTTGGTTGTTGTCTTGAAAACTCGGGATCTTCCATTTGAAGGCGCAAATGTGCGTTTGGTTATCTTGTTGAAATCCATTGTTTGTGTTTTCTCATGTTTCAATTAACATCCTTGCTCCCAAGTTGTACACCTTTTCTTGGTTATGCCGTACCGATGAAGGCTAATGAGCCAGAAACATGCATGTCTACGGTTACCACTCATTCTCTGTAACCTCTTTTGCGTGATATGCCCGCTAATTCTGTTTTTGTTTTATATTCCACGCGTTATTCTTTAATCTTTTCATTGATTATTATATATATATATATATATATATATATATATATATATATATATATATATATATATATATATACCTAGAACGAAGTACTTGTATCTCAGCTTTGCGTACAACTAGGAGGCTGCAAATGTTACTGTAGATCACCTCAGCGCCTCAAGTCAACTGGCAGAATTCCATAGTGATCGGTGAACGCGTTTCTATTTTTTTGGCCATTTGAAAATTGACATTTTATATGAAAACAAAAATTACTGTATATATAGAGTGGACTTTTCATGATTTGATTTACATGCCGTCGACAGTTTGTATTGGGCTTTTTGGGTGTGGTGGTTTTTGTGGGTGTTACTTTCGTCACTCGGCAACTACCTTTGCCTGTAATTTCATCATTGTTGGATTTTGTTTTTATGCGCTGAACGCCACTCAATTCCATGATGTCAAAACGGTTTAACGGTTTAAACGACGATACTGTAGGGTAGTTTTCTTATTTGCAAGTTTAGCACTGTAATAGATATTAAACCTCATAAACTCAGTTCAACTCATAATCTTGTTAAAATGAAATTTACCAACTAAATTAAGGTTAACGTAAGATACAATGTCATCAATGACTATAGCTTAAACATTCGGTTTATAACGTACGTGTTCTAAAGTTAATTGCGTGGGTCAGTACATAGTATTTAATGTCGACACGACGGTCAAGCAAGGGACTGTAATGTAATACAAACGATACAGAGCATGACTATAAAGGTCAACGTACCTATTATAGTAATATTCATATCATAATGTAGGTTGATAGTAATTATTGTAAGTGTTAACTAGTGTGTATTTTATATAATAAAGTCCGAGTGATGTCTTCTACAAAAGTGAACTTATTTCTCCCCTAGTTCCTCCTATGGTAAGTACCAAACCAACATACCTATATTACAGAATCTTTAATTTCTTGAAGTAAACTTTCGTAAGTTTCTCTGTTCATAACAGGCATTCGGCATCTTGACTACTTAATAAATTATTTGTAAACTTTTCTTTCCAAGTAATTAGAGAATAATTCATTTTTCCAACACCTACGCGTCTCAAAGTATCACACCGCGTGGTACTCTCAGTAATAACAATTGTTAAAATAACGTTTATACCAGCCGCACAGGATGATACATTACAAATAACTGATGCACAGTCAATCAGACTATGCGCTTTCTCTTATACCGAACTGCAATCGAACTGATGTCCAGACATTCGTTTTTAACGTTTAGTTACCGCTGTTTCTAATTCTAACCTAATGTTTTGAGTTGTTCGCACGTTTTTAGTGCTCCTGCGAAATAAATTCTTAAATTCAGTTATTATTTTAATATTATAATTAATTATTGTTAATTAATTAAACTTACTTTACAGTTAATCTTAGAAATTGGTACTCGAGAAATTATTGTAGAAACAATAAAAGTATGGACAAAGACAGGTTAGATATGGTAAGTAATATTGGATTACTATTTTAGGATCATTTGTCACTATTATTATCAATGGTTTTAGGGAATATCTCAGGTGAACTATGCTTCCAAAGGAGTAGAACCATCAGCATATCAAAACATTTCACGCAGACTTAAACGATGAAACGAAACATATCTTTTGTCCAATATGCAAAACAAAAGAGTTAATTAATTCGTATAATGAATTAAATAAACATCACAAAGATAAAGAAACTGGAAGTTAAGAAGAACATGTAGGCAGAAATGAGAAGTATATTAAAAGAAATTAATGTTAAAACATTTGAAGAAAATAGTGAAAAGTATTTTAAATATTTAGAAAAAGGGGGGAGAATTATTTTCTTCAGTATTTACACAGGTAATAATTCAGTAAAAAAATATATAAAACCGCATTTGTTCTACTCAACATAATGTGCTGTTTTTTTAAGTATTGTTACGAAACAGCACACTGGTATAGTCCCTGAATCCGACTCTGTCTAAGCCATGTATGAAAGTTAAAATTATGGCGGATGCGCAGGACTTTCTTACAATTGTTTACGATTGTGACTATCTTATCTAGACATGGTTTTCGTGACCAGTCTTATCTAGAAAATGCGAGAGCCAATTGTTTGTGTGAGGGACGCAATCTAGAATTATCTAGTAAAAAAGGCACTAATATAAAAAGTACCGACCAACGGAAGAAGGGAGTTTATAAAGTGATCTCGTGAAATAACCAAAAATACACCGAAATAGCGAAGAGTTTATATAAATTAATAATTAAGTTTGTGTGCATATAAATTAAATGTAAGTGAATAGTTAAGTGTATATAAATTAAGTGTTAGTGAGTACGTTAGTGTTTAAATAAATTCGTAAGTAGCCATACCGTGTGTTTAAAGTTTATACCACCCGTTTACTGTTTAAATAAATAAGAAAAACATTACATTGGTGTCAGAAGTGGGATAATATAAATAAATAGTTACGTGAAAATGGCCACGAGACTAAGTGACCTAAAAGTGACAGAGTTAAAGGCAGAATTGGAAGATCGTGAGTTGGAAACGCCCGGTAAGAAAACTGAATTAGTAGAAAGACTTAAAGTGGCACTGGAAAATGGCGGGTTTGATCCAGAAACATTTTTATTCAATGACCAGGCTTCTACCATAATGTCGACAATTTCTACCATGGAAGAGAAGATTTCTGCTAATATGGACGAGAAGATTTTAACAATGAAGAACAATTTTTCGGATATGAAGAACGATATTTCTGCTAACATGGACAAGGTTTCTACTAACACGGACGAGAAGATTTCTGCTATGAAGAGTGATATTTCTGCAGATATCTTATAATTGAAAAATGACATTGCTGCTGAAGTCGATTATAAAATTTCGTCTCTAAAATCAGACATGGAGAATAAGATGACAACGATGGAAAATCAGATGGACGAGAAAAGCAAGGAGTTAGAGACAAAGATTGCCGATTTAAGAACACAAGACACTTCAGCAGAAGAAAAGATTATCGAGATCTGCAACCAGAAACACAACCCATGACAGATGATTTTTTTATTGATACTTCATATTACCTATTTAAAGCACGCCTCAGCGTGTTTAAATCGAAGTTTCAAACACGCGCGTTTTTCAAAGTCCCTATGGTAACAACAACAACTCGAGAAACGTAAATATCAATGACAACTCTTTTTATTAGGTTTTAAATTTTATATTTTCATTGTGAACCATTGTTTTAATGGAGTTTTTCTGCAAAATTTATTTATATATTCATATATACATTGTATCCTTTTAAATATAAATAAAGAAACTTTTTGATTATTGATCTGACAGCAGTGCCTCGTAACGTCAAATAAAAATAAATTCTATTTAGGATGGACTTTCACGAAACTTGGCTGGGCATCGAGGGCGGACTTTTATGAAATGAAACTTGGCTGGGCATCGAGGACGGACTTCCATTTTTTGTAGTAATAATATTTTACGATTTCAAAGTGTTCCAATAAAAAAAATAGCGTAAAGTATTCGTGGATAACTGGTCTTTCAAACACTTGCTCTATTTCGAGCACTCCGGCTGCGCCGTCGTGCTCGAAAAATCGCGCGTGTTTGAAAGACCTCTTTATCCACTTATACTTTAATATACTAATTTATTTACAGGTGTCAAAAATTGTTATTAATGTTTGCCCCCATATTGGCGCGGTAGACTGCCATTCCGTTTACTTGCCATATCAAAACAAGATCAGCTTTCTAGGAATAATTACAACAAAAGTGTCGCTGGCTCCCGGACTATAAGAGTTGTGTCAACGACCCCCATTCGTATTCGCCCGATCTGCTACCACCATGCGATTATTTCCTCTTCTTCAAACTGAAAACTACAATGAAAGGAACTTTTTACGATGACGTTCCAGCCATACAAGCAGCCGTTACGTAGGTATTGAAAAACAGTCCAAAAACCAAATTTAAAATGTCTATGGATAAATAGGTTGATCATCAAATCGTTTTTTTGAGTTAAATTTTTCTTATTTTGAATAAATATTAGCTTTGAGCATACCACGATTGTTCAATTCTATAACCAAAAAGTTATATTTTTCTTTAAGTCCATAAAAAACAAGGAAACAAGAAGATTGTAAATGTTCAAAATATGTAGTTGAATTTTTCAATGAATACTGTAGGTTTTTGTTATGAAATACTTGACCGTGATTCAGTTAATATATTCTATTTTTTTTAGTTCCTCTTTTTAAGCGCCTCAACATACCTCTGCATTGAATGAAGAGCATGCATGATGTAAAATCGATTTTATGAGTCGCCGCTCGCTATGTTCCGAGATATTCAAATAAGAAACGCGTAACAGAAAATTTCCACATCGAATTACTGTAACCGTGAACATTTCTCAATCGTTTGCATTGATTTGTGTTTATCTACCGAATTGTGCTATGTTAATATTTTGTGGACCGAGAAAGACTATCGATGAGTTACACTGCAAAAAAAAGTGTTGTGTAAGAAAGTCGAGTCAAATAACCGCCAACGTAGTTATTTGTTTGTGATATCTGTGATGCTTAAAGAGAATTATGTTTGCAATTTTATATATGGCCGTTACTATAAAATAAACAGATTGACAGAATCATATATCAAAACTGATCCCGAGCAGTGTAAGGCACAATGTTGCCAGATCTGGTGATTTTAAAACCCATTTGGTGAAATGGTGAAAACTTCTTTAATAAGCCTAATTTCTGGTGATTTTTCTGACACTGAATTATTTATGAATTTATATTTCTTAATATAAAACCGCATAAATTGTTCCATGCTTCTCAAACTATATGGCTGTCATTCTTTTCTGCTGTTTCTAGAATCCTTGAGCATTATGATGCTCTCCAGAATTATTTTAGAATTGAAACTTTTGATTAAGAATCAAAAGTAGGTGAAATCAATGATATGTTAAACAATCCACTAAATAAAATATATCTTCTCTTTCTTGAATACATATTAGCTACTACAATTTAAAATTTCAATCGGATAATTGATATTAAATTGTTTTCTTAAACCACAGTAACTAAAAAATACAGATTTAGAAAATATTCCATATCATAATCCGCAAAATTTTCTTTCAATTGATGAAATCTGGGTATTTAGGTCCTAAAGTAGCTGCAGAATTGACTAAGCACCGCTTAACAAACATTGTAAAAAATAATGTTAAAATAAAATGTCTAGATTTCTATATTGAGGCAGTTGACCAAATACACAAACGGTTCCCTTTTATTCCCGTGAAACAAAAAATCTTAAATTACGAACCATATTAAATCCTTCAAATATTAAAAAAAAACTGAAAGTATAGGTCCTCTGCGTTTAATGTTTCCAAATCTTGTTTTAACAACATTAATACCTTGGATAAAGAGTTTAGGAATTATAATATTGAAACTTTGATTTTTATTTGGATGAAATTGAGTTTTGGAAGGAAGTATGCAATGTCAAGAAGGGAGACAACAATCTTGTCTTTCCAGATTTTTGTTAGTATTCTATTTACATTAACCACACAGCAGCACAAGTGTGGAAAGATTATTTTTTGAAATTGACATAAATAAAATAAAATTGCGAAATAGATTAGGTTCCAAAACGTTAAAAGTACAATTTTACACAATAAGATTAATTTCGTTAAATTACAACTGTTTTAATTTTCCTATAACTACAGATATTATAAACAAACACAACAATAGTATGCCTACATAAATTTCGATATACAAGTATAACTATACATTTTTTACAAGAACTTCGGTTAACTAATGTTTTGTTTATATAAAAACTTTGTTTCATTTGTTGGAATTTAATAAAACATTTTATTTTAATTGTTTTAGGTATATATCTTGTGAAAATATGCAAAAAATATAAAATCTGGTGATTTTTTGTAAAATTTGGCACCTTTTAAAGCAAGTTTCTGGTGATTTTAAGTTTTTGAACCTGGCAACATTGGTAAGGCAGTTACTCTTCTTCTTCTTCTTCTTCGTCTGGTTTTTTGACCTCTTGCTTTACAGCATCCGGCCAGGTTCTTTCTAGAATGCGGTTTCACGAAGAGTACACCGTTAAGTGCATCTGGGTTTGTCCCATGCTCTTCGGGAAGGATAAGGTATAACAAGGGTTTATAGACTCTTCTTGTTCTGTGGCGGATCCAGAACTAATCACAAAGGTCACGCCAGGTATACGGGATATGACGGTACAGGATTAGTTAAAAGAAATTTGTCAATTAATTTGATGTCAAATTTACTCAAAAAATGTTTCATGCCAACACTTCATCTGGTAATTAAGTCAGCAACCATACCACTAAAGCTTAATATTACTAGCAAGCAAATACTTGGTAAGTATACAAGCTCCCTCAGAATTAGGGTATCTAAGAATGTTATTAACATGGATTGGTCCTTTTGTGTATTTGGTTAATGTTTTATATAATTCTGAACTATTTCGATGATTTGGGCAACTAAAAAGTATATGATTGAGATCTCCATTTCCCCCACAGTCGCATAGAGGGTTGTCTTTAATATTGATTTTATTTGGGTGGGCTGGTGTACAACAGTGGGTTGTTCTCATTCTACATAGAGTTAAAATGTAGAATCTTGATTTGTAGCTAGTTTCATTGAACCAAGGCTTCTTTGTTGGTATGGGGTTTAGCATAGTATAGCTCCGTCCCTTTTGTCTTCCTAATTTTTGGTACTTGAAAACCCATTCGCTCCAGATCCTTTCCTTGATGTTCTTTGTGATTTCTGCATAGTGTAGTTTATTGTTGCCTTTTTCGATTAGTGTTCTTGCTTCTGCCGCCACCTTGTCCGCCTTTTCATTTCCTGGTATCCCGAGTGCCCCGGAATCCACATTATTTGTATCCTATTGCCCTCTTCCTCCATTCTGTAGATCAGTTCTTTTGTTTTTATTGTATTTGCATCTGTTTTTGCTCCCGATATTTTTTGTATGACGCTTTTCGAGTCTAAAAGAATTAACATTGTTTGGATATTTTTCCTTTCTGCAAATTTCAGTGCTTCATTCATCGCTAGAACCTCCGCAATGCAAATGCAAGTGTCATATCTCAGTCTTTTTTTAAATCCTGTTTGTAAGCTGGGACAGAACACCCCAATTCCACATTTCTTGGTTATTGGATCTAATGAGGCATCTGTGTATATTGTAGTAACATTCTTAAATTTCGTACTGAGTATGTCTGTCGACTTTGTTTTGCATGATGAGTCACCTTTTGTTAATTTTGAATCAATCCATTTCATTTCTTTTACTTGAGCTTCATATGTTCCTTCGTAACAGGGTAATTTATTAGTTCTTTCCAAGTCTCCTATGAACATTAGAGCAAGATAATGTTGGTGGAGGCAGGTTTTGCCAATATCTCGTAGATTCATTATATAATTCATAGAATTTCATGAGGCTAGCAGCTGTTGTGCCGTTTTCTTGTGCCATCCACTTCAGTGACGATTTTGCACATATCCATAATCTCCTGTCCTGTAATGGCATCTCTGCTGTTTCTCCCAATAATACATTAGTGGGGGTGCTTCTCATGCATCCTGTTACTATACGCATACCTGTTTACCCTATAACCCGCTTCAAAGAATTAGATTACAGCTTTAAGGTAAAATGGAAGATAACTCGGGAGTGGCTCCGGGGCCCCCACGTGTTAAACCACCGGACATTCCAACAAAATATAGGTATCTAGACCCACCATCCTACATAGTAATTGTTGAAAGTAAGGATAAAAATGTAGCAGCATTACACCCAATCGCGGTCGGCAGAACTCTTAAAAACAAGTAACTTAATGGAATAATAAAAGTAACAAGAAAAGGTACGAACCGGATAGGAATAGACTTCAAGAGTCATAAAGCAGCTAATGAATTTATGGAAAATGAATTATTAGTCAAGCAAAACTGGAATGGGCTGATCCCGGCAACATTGGTAATCAGAAACAAGTTACAGCAAGTGTTTATTGACGAGGATGAGTTTCATCTCAAAGCTGCCCACACCCCATCAACATTCACAATCGCCTCATCAACATCTTTAGTAACATCTGATGGATCATCTCAGCAACATAAAATCGTGAATGATCCAAATTGTACCCAAGAACAGTTATCCTTTGTGTTGGAAATACATCCAACATGTTTGGCCGATACGCCACTGGGCGAAATCGGCGGAAAAAGCACATTTATTAAAACAATCTAAACTCCACAATATATTTCTAAGCAACAAATAATTTTACCGGATGTCGTAAATGTTTCAATGCATACCCATGTTTCAATGTCACAAACCATTCATAAAAGTTCAAAAATACCCTTTTCGGCTAGATAATATTTAGAATATAATAATAAGCTTATACAAATTCAAATCCTCATATAACCTTTTCGGAAAAACTCGTAATAGAATAAGGGAACATATAAAAGGCAGAATTTACCTTAAATTGCTCTCATTCTTTTTCGGTTCACTGATACCTTCAATTAGGCTCGAGGCTTCTAGTTCCTCATGTTTAAATAAAAATATTTTTTTCTTAGCAAGTGCGTATTGCAAGCTATAAAGTAAATTTAAGTGATTATACAGTTTTATTTGAAGTTAAGAGGGGCCTCACGTTTTAGGAACCTGAAAACAGTTGGCACCCGTGATTTGCAACAAAATTTAGGTCATTTTGTAAACAACAAATCTAAAGAACGCAAAGAAAATAAGTGTTGAAATTTTAACACAATATAACTTGGACCTTTGTCTTGGGGATCAGGTATTTTGGTTGAGTTTTATATTGTTATAAAAAAGATATAAGCCATTAAGTGATGGTGTGATTTTGACAGTTTTGACAATTTGTGGTCACCAATCTGGACACCAAAACCTGATCCCCAAAAGGAAACCTAGAGAATTCGATTCTGAAAATATGAAATCTCAAATCATTGTATTTTTTGAGATTTGTTGCACGGAAAATTTTGCAAACGAACATCTTTTTACTTTAGTTCAACCGCTCCACCGTCGTGATGCATGGCGCTGTATAGAACAATATAGAACTATGACAGAAGACGAAAGTCAATTCAAAGACAAATAATATTATAACTTTCTCTATGGGTCAAATGCTGTTGTCATATGTTTTGTGTTCATAAAAATATCCCAAATTTATAGTTTAGTGTGTATTGTATTTGTAAGTGATGCTAAATAAGTGAATTTGTGCTTCGTAAATACTATTTATATTTACTCTAAAAGATTGTGTTCACTGTAGCCCAGACAAAAAATAATCCACACATATTTTTAGCTGTTGCTAGTGATTCGGCAAGTGCATTATATTTATTGATCCGCATACCAGGGCCTTTTGGTTCCTCCAAGAACCGTACACTGCCACAGCCTTCTGAGTTAGTGAAAAAAACTACATTGGTAATAGTACTCATTTAACAAAATAGACATTTCTTATTCTCTTCAAAAAGTAACACAATATGTAATCTCTTATTTTCGAAATGCAGGAATAAAAATGTTATATATTTTTTATCTTCAATTTTTCCAGGTTATGTATTGAAATGTTAATACTTTTTGCATTTTCCGCCAGTTTGTAATAAACGGACATGCCTGTTTTTCCATTGACTCTTCTCAATTATTCAAGTAAATGATAGCAAAAGTGTTTTCTTTTATTGAAAACAAAATCAAATCAATTATGCAATATGTTTGTTTAATACCCCTCTTAATAATTCAAATGAATAATAGCAAAGAAATACCAATTAATTAGGTAAACTATAAAAATGTTTATTATAGCAATAAACAGACATGTCCGCTTTTTCATTGACCCTTATTAATTATTCAAAAAAATTAAAGGACAAATTGGTGTATGTTTTTATTGAAAAGAAACAAATAAAAAACATTTTATAAAAATATCAATAAAATTATTATTACAAATTTAGTGTATTTGTCTTCATATTTATTAATACATGGCAACTGAAGTTCATCTTCTTCTCTACCATTTCTCCTCATAACAAAAAGAAAATAAAAAGTTTATAAAAATATCCATTTTTTACGATTCTATACTCACAAACGGGTGGTGACCCCTCATCCACATTATTGAAGTCTGGATCCACTTAGTTACAGACTGAAAAAGTATACTTTAAATATTTTCTTTAAATAAATAATATTTTTACTTACAAAATTATTTTTCCCCCAATTCAGCAGAAGTATACAAGTAATCCATTTTATCTTGGAATCCATATTACAAATTTGATATACGTAAGTACTGAATACATTTTCTTTATTTTTACACATTTACCTGATATATCTCTATTTTGGAAACCCAAAAATTAGTCACAATTTACCTTATGGCTAATACGCAAATACACTACGAAGTCGAAAATCGAATTTTGAAAACATAAGATACCTAACATACAGGTAAAATGCTCACTATAATGATATTGCTATTTGACATACCTAATGTCAAATAGCTGACTCATTGAGTTAAAAATTTCTTCCCCATTTCAGGGATTTATCCATTGGACAATGGGTTGAGGGTGTTGTTTTTATTATTATTGTTTTATTGGATGCTGACTGTGTGCTAAGCATTGTATTTTAATTCGTGTATGTTGCTTCTAAATGTGATGATTTGTTGTACACCCTGACCATGGGGCACTGAGGATGGTTTGTTATTAAACTGAAAGCGCTCTGCTAAATAAATCATTGTACCAAAATATAAAAAAGTCTTTTCTTGATAATTGTTTTTTCTCTGGTACACTCAGCTGACTTCACTCATTTAATAATCTTATGACGTGCATAGTTTTTCTTGTTAAAAAATATTGCTTTTTTCTCTTTGTTTGAGGATCTTCGTATAACTTGGCAACATCGGTTATAAATGTCGCAATAATATCTATCATGAAATTGGTCATATACACTCCAGAGGCTGTACCGTGCTAACAAACTGAAATTTCTCCAAAAATGTGATACTTCAAGTACCATAGCACTCGTTCTACTGTCTCTGAGGATCTGTGAGATATCCTGAATAATATTCAGTCATAAAATTGGTGACTTGTTGCACTTCGGGGGCTGTATCGAGTTATACAGATAGGATTTTTTTCTAAAAACCATTTTTTTGTGTTGTTCTTGCTGAAAAACGTAAAAACAACTCAAAAAATCCAAAATTCCAACTTTTTTTTGGGTAAACCAATACTTTTCTCGCATATTAGATGGGTTGGATGGAAAAGTAATAATACCAATATAATGTATTATATAAAAACAAAAAAAATATTTACCATTCAGGTGATCACACATATGTGTATCTGTCGTGGAAAAAAGAAAATGAACCAACTATTTTTTTGTGTAATGAAGGAAAAATGTTTCATTTCCAATCTCCACAACACATATGATCAATCTTTGCAAACAAGGTAGAAGCAAACGTGTACATGTTGATTGTATGTTTGATTTTGTACTGTATATATCGATCTCCCCACAATATATACTATAATTTGTCATTACAGATCTTTCGCTTTAAATTTTTTATTAGTTGTTATAGTTGCTTTGTAAGTTTTTTAAAAGTTTGCTATTTTAAATTGAAATTCCTCAGTGTACCTTATTTTCCTCTTTCTATTAAATGTTAAGCATTGTATTACAAGTAAATATTTCTTTGTATAATAAATTTGGAAACTCTTTGTTTATATTATTTGTTTCTAGATAAAATTGAATATATTTACACATGTAGTTGAAAAAAGAGCCTACATGTCAAATAAAATTTGAAAGCAACCAACAGAAACTCTGAATATGATTAGATTGAGGTAAAGTTGTGACACGACGCTCTGTGTTTTCAGACATTATGTAAATTTGCAACTTTTCCGCAGTTTAATTTTCTTAGCATGAAACAAACAGAAATGTATAATTATGAAAACATTTTATTATGTTAATATAAATGGTACAAATTTTGAAAGATAGAATGTTTTTAAATATGTATTACATTTATGAAACTCTTAAATAATCAAAAAGCTACACTCAAATTGAAATTTTGTTTGGATCCGTGTATATTATAATATTCTCTTATCTATGCACAGCTGGGCTGGCAACATAAAAAACAGAGATAAGCATAAATCACCCATGGAGATAAGGTTTCTGCGCTCGCAACCAGTCGAAATATTTAAAATCAAAACATTCGAACAGAGATGCGTTTCTTTGAACCATCAAGAGTGGAAAGACAGAGAGAGAAAATATGTTGAATAAGTAAAAGCCGATTCAGTACTAGTATCGACATCTATCGTAAATATTTTGAACCAAATAATCACTAAATTAGTAACTAGTATTGTGTAGGTTTTTAGGTTTATATACCTGTGAGGAGGCCCCTCTTAACGTCGACGAAGAAAACCTGCCCAATCGGGGAAACACAGCTCGTTTGATTGAATAGTAAAATAGTCGGATCTAGGAATTTTCTTCGAAAGCAATTCTTCGAAAACAATTCTTCGAAAATCAATTCTTCGAAAATGCGATTTTTCGAATACCATATTCTTCGAATAAACAATTCTTCGACTAATAATTCTTCGACAGCTTTATTATTTGGATTTACTAAAATCTGGGATAAGTTTTCATTAGACAATAATCAATATTTCTCGCATGATATATAAACGTATGATGCGGAACATACTAATAATAAATGAGAATTATAAGGTCATTTTCTTTTTTGAGAATACCTAGGAACTGGAAATAAAACACTACTTTTTTTATTTGTTATAATTATGTCAACATTTTATTAATAAATTACAGTAAAAGTTTACAGTACAGTAAAAGGTTACAGTAAAAATTACAGATAAATGACATAAATACTATCAAATACCAAGGTAAGAAAAATATTATAGATTAATATGATATGTTGTGAGCTAAACCTCTAATGTATTCTATTATATTATTTTTATCATACTGATTTACAAGAGTTTTGATTCGTTGATTACAATCTTTGTACTTCTTTCTTGGTGTTTGTGGTTCAAATCCGCTTAAATATTGTTCTACACGAAGTTCATTTAGACTTTGCTCATTTTTTATACATTTTATAAATTTCCACAAGTTGGGGTGAACTGCTGATACTTGTGTTTCAAAACTTCGATGCCATCCTTCTACCGAATTATTTGTTCTCGGTAAATCATCCAAAACTGTTTGATATAGATTCCACAATTCGTATGGATATTGTGGTGGTTTTCGCTGTTTTCGATTTGGTCGCCCAATCCACGTATCTTCAAAATAATTAATAACACTTTCGGCTTCTGACGGAAATATTTCACTATCATATAATTGTTCAAAAGCCATAACTATATCATCCACTGGGACAAAAGCAATAGCACACAACATTTTTAGTTTGAAAGCAAATTCACTGTCAGTCTCATAGCGTTTTTTTAATCCATTCCTTTGAATCATTCGAAAAATGCATTTACTGAAGTGGAAAAAACAGCCTCTTTTTCTACAACTTGGAAAAGCACTATTGCAGGCATTAATTAATGCTTTTTCGAAGTCAGTGGTAATCGTTGCAGGCACTAAAGATGATTTCAAATTTTTAAGTTCTTGAAAAAATTGATCATAAATTCGTTCTGATTTTTTTGGTAAGAGTGCATAAACTAAAGGTACCGATAAATTGTGTTGCAGTCCGTGAACGGTTAGTAATTGTTGGAATAATAACGGCACGGTTTTAAATGTGCCATCAATATACCAATGCTTACTGTTAGACAATAATTGGAGATTTTGTTCTGTAGTAAAAATTAATATTCTCTCGTCCACTGGACCGGCATCATATAGCAAAAAATTTTCATTTTTGTAGGTTTTCGTATATTCCTCCAAAAATATTATTTCGCTTCTATTAGTAGGAAGAGCTGGTCCTTGTAGATTTTTTTGTCTGATATTGCGAATACTCCGTTTCATACTGCTAACACTTGGAAGCTTGGGAGCTGTCGTTATGGAACATGTAGTCGAAGCAATTGATATAATTCTGTGCGGAGGATCATTACTTATTTTCGAGTTGATTCGAATTTTTTCGTACACTTTGGTCGCTTCCACCTCTGAGGCGTCAGCAATATGATTATGTTCTTTTGTTATTTTACTGATTTTATCGTCGACAGTAATTATTATCGCTGGACAGTTTGTTTTTCTTTTTTCAAAAAATGCGCACTTCCAATACACTTTTTCACCTTTTTCAACATCTTTAAAATAAAAATGTCCCTCGAACAACAATTTACGTTTTCCTTTTTCTGAACAAACAAATTCTGCATCCATATTTACTTGCACAGGGTTAAATTAAAACTAATTTCCAAGGGATTATCGTCAGTTGCAAGCTTGAGATTAGATAAATTATACCTGATTTATATCTCTGAACAGTCATTCCTTTTGGATACTTCGAAGAATTGTTACTCGAAGAATTATTAGTCGAAGAATTGTTTATTCGAAGAATTGTTTTCGAAGAATTGTTTTCGAAGAATTGCTTTCGAAGAATTTTCCGGATACCAAAATAGTCATCCTGACGGAAGCGACTTTCAAATCCTCACACTTTGCATTTTTACCAGCTGAGAATAGCTGCAATGAAATCACTCCTAGAACAGTCGTTAACCCTTTCGCTACCGAATTTTTAATTTGAAAGTTAAAATTTTGCTATTTGGTACATAGACTTTTCAATTTTTTTACTTTTTTTTAGAATGGGTACCAATTTAAAAAAAAATTATATTTTTTTGAGTTTTTGAAAGGTACACGAAAGTGTACGGTGGTAGTGAGAGGCTGCAAAAGAATATGAAAATGTATTTTATTTATTTATAGTGTATTGAACAAACAAAAGAAATATATTTTTATTTGGTATGATATTTTATATAGCAGTTTGATTTCTTGTTGAGGCATAAATGTACCTTACATTACGAACATATGGTTCGTGATCTCCCAGAACAATTTTCATTTTTACACCTCGATGCGAAGTTCTTGTCGTCTAGCTCAGGTAAGTGATTTATTCCGTCAAAACGAATATCGCCAATAGGCCTTATTTCAGTTCTAGGTCTGGGTGAAGATTTAGGCGTTTGTGGTCCCTCATCAGATACAGCAGATGGTCGTCCCCGTTTCTTAGGTCCTGATGTTGATGATAAAATCAATGCTTCTCCCATATAAGCTCTGAAGTGTAGTAGGTCTAAAATTTGTTTTTTCGGCACACATAATGCAATAGCCTGGGTCCTATATTCTAACCATGCGTTCACACAGGATAAATCAATTCCGTGCGTGAACATCCTCAGGGTCCACTTCTTAGATCGTATCAATGACCTATAAATATTTACCAGGAAATCCAGCTTATCAACACCTCCCATATTCAAATTATACGGCTGAATTACTTGTGGTCGTGATACATGCACATACTCTTTTTGTTTCTTGTCCCACCTTTTGCACCTATCTGCTTCGCAGATTCCCATATAATTGGAAGCCATAGTTACAGCTTTGATGTCGAACCATTTGGTGAGAATAACTTCTCCGTCATTACTAATGAGTTCTTCGGATGTCCCACGACCTTTTGTTTGCAACAATTTATCTGATGAAAACGGAGGTGCTTTGAAACGGTCTAACCGTGCTGTTCCGGATGCCCAAATTTGTTTCTGTCTCAAAAATTGAAGAAGTTGATAATTTGAGAAATAGTTGTCATAATATAGTTGTACATTTTGTTCTGAAATTCTTTCTGCCAACTTCCACACCACTGCAGCACCTAATCCCAACTGCTTCTTGAAAGTTTCGTCTAACTCGGTTGTAGACCATTGATATAATAAAAAGTCGTACAGCAGGCCGCTGGCGCCATAAAGTGCAAAGATCTTGATGCCCCAAGGACACGGCTTCCCTTTTACGTATTGTTTCACATCAATCTTACCTTTGAAAGGCACCATCTGTTCATCTACACACAGACACTTTTCTAAAGGAAGTTTCAAACATTTCTTCCGAATAGAATTGAAAAGGGGCCGGACTTTCCAAAAACGGTCGTTATTATTAGGCTTTTCCATCGTATTTACAAAATGGAGATGTTGCCTCAATTTATAGAAATTATTACGGGACATACTATTGGCTATGATGGGAACCTATAACCTAGCCTCCCAATAATTCTGTACCCTTGGGTAGCGGATATTACCCATCAATATGTGTATACCTATGAATACCTTCATCTCAGCTGCATTTGTCGTCTGAAATCGGGATCCTTGCTGAACTGCATACAGGTTTGTGTTTTCAAACATGCAATCAATTAGTTCACTTGTAAAATACTGATAAAAAATTGTGTAGGGCTTTCCAAATCTACAACTTCTGGAATGGTATGCGAAAACCATGTAATTGGTGGTGTTTGATATGTGACATTTTTCATCCATTTTATATCTACTTTTCTTGTCAAATTATTTGCATTGAAAAACTCTTCCCCTATTACACCTTTCACTGTAGCAGTACATGACTTACTGGTACCAGCTTTCACCGTGTCCAATGTAGGAAGTATAGACGTAGCTTCAATTTCAACATGATTTGAAATATCCATCTGCTCTGTTTCTTCATGATTTTCGTCCTCCGAAAGTGAAATATCACTAACATTTTCATTATTTTGTCATTCATCGTCCTCAAAATCACCTGCGTTGTCAAAATCTTCGATATCTGACAATGCATCTATATACTCCAGCAGTTGCGCTTCCGTAAGAGGTTTATTTCCTGCCATACTAGAGTCTAAAGCTGATAAAAAAATCAACCAAAAAATTTTTTTGAGGTTAGGCATACCTTACAGTACTTTACTACTGCAGTGCACAATTGTGTACACAACTTCAATGTAACCAATATCAAAGTCTATCAATCAAATTGTCTCACTCTGAACGTGAAAAACCAGCTCCCATAAACGAAATTTAAAATTAACTAAAAAGACCCCTCTGATAAGTCAAATGAAATATATCTAGCGACCTCTGCATACGTCTTCACTAGCAACCAGTTACTACTCCATTTCATTCCAATTCACATTTATCGTTTGCCGATTCAGATCGCACTGTACGTCCTTGAGTGATCCCTAACTCCTACACGAATGTGGACGTTGGGAACAAATGTACAAAATTATTGTAGTTTACTGCTACAAAAGCATTGAAAGCGCTGTACACAAATGTGTACGTAGGTAGCTAAAGGGTTAAATGATCAGGAGACTATTATTCTCAGCACGACAGTGAAGAAACAAACCTTTGAGTTACAGTTTGTTTAACATTATTGGAAAGGATACTTATTTTTTCTGTGGCGTCTCAACATACATCTTCAAAGTACATTTATTACCATAAAATTATTAACATAAAGACCACACTTGGACAAACAATACAAAATAAGGAAATCATGTTTCTTTTTGATTTATCAACCAGAAATCGTTTCTAATGGACGAGGTGCAATCGTTCAAAGTTGTCCGACTATCTCAGACTGCAAAGTCGTACGACTACACATCCAATGGACGGCAATCCTAATACATATGCGGCGATATTTTTTATGTAATAGATTTGAAAATATCTGATATTTCTGTGAAAAAGTTTTTAAATAGATGTAAAAGCTATTGGCATCTATCTGTTTCTGTTTATATGACTGCCATACGTATTTTTGGAATGAAGTATATTGAATAATTTATTTTGCAACCTAATAAATTTAATTATAGCTTGAGACTTTTCAAGGTAATTTATTTTTATTGTTTTGTTTACAACAATTAATAGGTATATGATACGCCTAAATAACAGTATATGGAGTAATCTTACAACGAAAACAGGAACCAGAATATAAATAAAACTATATTAGGCCAATAATGACCTATACCGCAGAAACTAGGGCAGAGACTTCCACAACACAAAGATTACTGGAGACGGCGCGCGGCGGAAATGGATGTATTACAAAAAATAAGAGAGAATATGTAGGGAAGAAATCAGTAGGAGATGCGGAATGGATTACCAAAACATTGTGTAATCAGTAATTAGAAAAGATTTCGGAAACATAATAGCAAGAGATCGATCTCCAAATGAGAGCTATAGAACGCTCGAAAAAACGATGAATTGAGGTTAAACCTATGAAGAAACAGGTAACTGTCTATAAAAATGCAACTTCTGTGATCGTATCCTTATGTATTATTTATTTTATGAATATTCATCGGTTCTGTAGGATAATAAGAAAACAGATTTTCCACTATGCCAACGTTTCGGATTTATTTGAATCCTTAATCAAGGCTACAAAGATATACATGCAAATGGTGATTATGACTATTAAATACTCAATAAAAACATTAAAACTTCAAAAAATTCCATAAAACTTTAAAGCCTTATAAACTTCAAAACCTTAAAAAACTTATAATTTAAAAATTCAAAAATTTCAAAAAAATTCCAAAAAACTTAAAAATTTCTCACATTTTTGTCTCTAAGAAACATCATCAAATAAAATAAAATCTAAATTGCTGATAATTTAAAATTTCTCAAGGTGTCACTCTTACCTAGTGAGGCTTTTTCCGTCGAGCAGAGATGATTTATTTCCTTGGATGTGTTATTGATTAGAACTGAAGATCAAAGAATTAAATTTAACCATTATGAAAAACCTGTTCGTTCTAGGAGAGTATTAAATTATTATTCACAACATCCTTTTGCTCAAACATTAAATATCATGACTGCCATCAAAAATAAAATTATTCAACTCAGTAGCGCTGAATATTTACATGAAAATATGGTTAAGTTCAAAGAAAAATTGCTGTTGAATGATTATTTCCTTAATGTTTGTAATATTATAATTAATAAAAATATTGAAAAAAGTTTAACACCAGTATTGACTGGAGATCCATATAGATATTTTAAGATTCCTTATGTTAAGGGTCTTTCGGAAAAATTGAGACACATACTACAAACAGAAAGAACAAAAATCGTATTTTACCATACAAAAGCCGTAAATTGTTTTTATTCCTCTATGAAGGACAAATTACCGAGAGACTATGAATCAAACCTTATTTACAAAATAAATTCTTTGGAATGCGATAGATGTTATATTGGTCAAACCAAGCAAAGGTTAAAAAACAGAATATATGCCCACAAGAACTCATGTGATGAAAAACATATGGATAAATCAGAAATAAAAGCATTAGCAACACATGCATTTGAACAAAATCACAAATTTGACTTTGAAACCGTCAACATCCTAGAGAAAGAGACTAACTATCACCAACGTCTTTTAAGCGAAATGATATTTATTGAATTGAGTGAGAATACAGTAACCAAAATCAGATACTGACAACTTAAATAAAATTTACAAACACATAATTAGCAATTATATAAAATGAAAAAACAATCGATACTAGCTCAATAATAATCTAAAATAGATAATTTTTGGTTCTTTAACAATTACTAAGAATTTTTGGAGGACACACTAAATTCAAAAAACTGTCCCAGTCCAACATAATTAGTAGTTTTTTTGCAATTTTTGTTTTTCGTTTATCAATGAATACGTATACTTTCAACAACAAATATTAAGGTACAGTTTGTTTATAGAATCTCAATAAAAAGGAAAATAAGTTATTACCAATGTTTGAATGTTTGAAGATTGTGCATTACTTTGTTTTTATATGGCGTGCCAGAACATTTTGAAATATTTTCATGTTTTCTCGTCAATTTTTTAATTTGACAAGGAAATAAATAATTTCTGCTCGACGGAAAAAGCCTCACTAGGTAAGAGTGACACCTTGAGAAATTTTAAATTGTCAGCAATTTAGATTTTATTTTATTTGACGATGTTTCTTAGAGACAAAAATGAGAGATTTTTAAGTTTTTAGTTTTTTGGAATTTTATTGAAATTTTTTAATTTTTACATGAGTATTAGTTTTTTAAGGTTTTGAAGTTATTAAGGTTTTAAAATTTTTAGTTTTTTGGAGTTTTATTGAAATTATTGAATTTTTAAATTTTTACATGAGTATACGTTTTTTAAGGTTTTGAAGTTTTTAAGGTTTTAAAATTTTATGAAAGTTTTAATGTTTTTATTGAGTATTTAATAGTCATAATCATCATTTGCATGTATATCTTTGTAGCCTTGATAAAGCATTCAAATAAATCCGAAACGTCGGCATAGTGGAAAATCTGTTTTCTTATTATCCTACAGAACCGATGAATCAGACAGGGGTGAACATCCAGCTGATGTGAATCACCGAAAAGCCAACTCTTTGCCTAGACGGTCATGCCCTGTAGACTATTCACAATGCAACAAGTCGAAATCTAAGGAAGTTACAGTTTCAAGAATTACAGTAGTCAATGAAGAATGGTCACCCACCAGGATAAGAAGAAGGAAAATGATCCGTGCCTAAAGAAGATTCGGCAGTGGAAGGAAGAAAATCGGCGACCTGCCCGGCAAGAAGTGTCAAGATTTTCACCGAAACTCAAGGCGTATTGGACACAGTGGGACTCCCTTGTCCTGGAAGAAGGGCTGTTGAAAAGAGTCCTTGAAAACGATGATGGTTCCGAGATGAGGAGACAGCTAGTTATCCCTAGAACGAGAGTAGCTGAGGTACTGAAGAAGTTACACGACAGTCCATCGGGAGGTCATCTGGGAGTGAAGAAAACCCTTCAGCGAGTCCGTAAAAGGTTTGATTGGATGAACAGCTCCGACGATGTGAAGAACTGGTGTAAGAAATATACGACTTGTGCTACGAGAATGGACCACATCGCAAGAGAAAGGCACCTATGAAACAGTATAATGTTGGAAGCCCTTTCGAAAGGATTGCTTTAGACATCGCTGGACCATTTCTGACGACAGAAAATGGTGGTAAATACATCCTGGTTGTAATGGATTATTTCACAAAGTGGGTGGAAATTTACGCTATCCCGTACCAAGAGGCCACAACTGTCGCGGATGTATTGGTGAAAGAATTTATCAGCCGATATTGAGTGCCCTTGGAAGTCCACAGTGACCAGGGAACAAATTTCGAAAGCCATCTATTCCAGGAGATTTGCGACAAGCTGGGAATGAAGAAAACCAGGACAACAGCATTACATCCACAGTCAGATGGAATGGTCGAGAAAATGAGCAGGACTATTGGAAAATACCTCTCCAAAGTAGTTTCCAGCCATCAAGAGAGATTGGGACCAGTATCTTTCCCTATTTGCATTGATTGGCTTATCGATCGGCCATAAATGAGTCCACAGGTGAAATACCTGCAAAAATACTGTTTGGACGCGAAATGAGGCTCCGTTGTGACCTGAAGTTTGGCTGTCGGCCTGCAGAAGATCTAGTAGGAGAAGACTACGTGATCCAATTGAGAAGAAGGCTGGACGATATTCATGAATTAGTTCGAACAAATCTTCAAGTTGCCAGCGACAGAATGAAAAGTCGGTACGACGCGCAGGTCACAGTAGACGGTTTTAAAGAAGGGGACAAAGTATGGTTACACAACCCGACGAGGAGGAAAGAATTTTCTCCAAAATTACAAAAATCCTGGGAAGGTCCATACTTAATCAAGAAAAGGATCAATTATGTTATATATCGCATAAGCAAGATCCCCAACGGAAAACCAAAAATAGTTCACCAAAACCGACTAGCGCCATTCGAAGGAGACCATGACCTAGAGAAAGGAGTAAACCATATTCGAGATGTATCTGACCCTACCTTCGATGAATTTATGGGCGCGTATGGAGGTACCGGGAAAGCTAGATATGGATCACTTCAGAACAACGACCAGATTTGTTCACTCTCCTGGAAGATTATTCACTGGCATACAACATCCCCGCCCGTCTCAAGAACGCACGAGGGTTGGCATCCGTCTTTCGAAAGAAGTTCGGGCAATTAGAAAAACTTGAAGACCATATTCCAGCCCCTGGCAAGACACTGAAACTGAAACATAATTCGCGGTACGTCTTCTACGTGGTAACTAAAAATGAATATCAAGATCGATCTACCTACCGCGATGTGTGGGAAGCACTTCGGAACCTCCGAGACCATGTGTTGGAATCCAGTCTCGGCTACACAAAACTTCCAGGAGGAACTTCCATTTAAGGAGGGGGTAATGTTACGAATTAGCACACTGGTGTAGACCCTGAATCAGACTCTTCTAAGCCTGTTAAAATTATGGCGAACGCGCAGGGATTTTTTACAACTGTTTACGATTGTGACCATCTTATCTAGACATTGTTTTTGTGACCAGTCATATCCAGAAAAGCCAGAGAGCCAATTGTTTTTGTGTAAGCCGCAATCTAGAATTATCTAGTAAAAAAGGCACTAATATATAAAGGACCGACCAGGGAGAGTTTAGTTTATAATTTGACATCGTGAGATAAACAGTAAATAAGTGAATATAAACTAGTGAATTGTTTATATAAATTAGTGTAAGTGCATATACTGTGTATATGATGTATATTATGCTAGCGTAGCCATTTTACAGGGCACCCTTCGGACCAGGCTTATAATTTGTTGCTAATTTGTAACGCTGAGCTTGATTTTGTTGCTAATGCCGTTTCCAAGAAAACGCAAACTATGCTAGCGTAATATTAAGCTAGCGTAGCCACACGCTCTAACTATAGAAATAAGTAATATTGAAAAAAACTAAAAGCACATGAATTTGTTGCTAATTTGTTGCTAAAAGATGGCACTAACCGATAATTCAAAATATCATCCCTTACCCCGATTTTCCCACCCCTCACTATTATTTGATATTAAGCTAGCGTAGCCACACGCTATAACTATAAAAATAAGTAATATTGAAAAAAACTAAATGCACAGGAATTTGTTGCTAATTTGTTGCTAAAAGATGGCACTAACCGATGCTGGAAAAAATCATCCCTTACCCCGATTTTCCCACCCCTCACTATTATATGTTATTAAGCTAGCGTAGCCACACGCTATAACTATAAAAATAAGTAATATTGAAAAAAACTAAATGCACAGAAATTTGTTGCTAATTTGTTGCTAAAAGATGACACTAACCGATACTGGAAAAAATAATCCCTTATCCCGATTTTCCCACCCCTCACTATTATTTGATATTAAGCTAGCGTAGCCACACGCTATAACTATAAAAATAAGTAATATTGAATAAAAATAAATGCACAGGAATTTGTTGCTAAAAGATGACACTAACCGATACTGCGAAAAAATCAACCCTTATCTCATATTAATTGAAATTCATCGTGGTTTAGTAGCAATAGCCTAGCAACAAATTGCCCTACTGATTTTAAAGCGATATAGTCGATATTTGGTCAGTAATACACCAGCAACAAATTCCTCGAGTATTTTATTATCGACATTCATCGTGTTTTAGTAACCATAGCCTAGCAACAAATTGCACGACTGATTTTAAAGCGATATAGTCCATATTTGCACAGTAATACACCAGCAACAAATTCCCCGACTGATTTTTAATTGAAATTCGTTGTGTTTTAGCCGCCACAGCCTAGCAACAAATTGCCCTATTGATTTTCAAGCGATGTAGTCGATATTTGGACAGTAATACACCAGCAACAAACTCCTCGAATATTTTTTGATCGAAATTCATCGTGTTCTAGTAGTCATAGCCTAGCAACAAGTTGCCCTATTGATTTTAAAGCGATATAGTCCATATTTGGACAGTAATACACCAGCAACAAATTCCTCGAGTATTTTTTGATCGAAATTCATCGTGTTCTAGTAGTCATAGCCTAGCAACAAGTTGCCCTATTGATTTTAAACTGATATAGTCCATATTTGGGCAGTAATACACCAGCAACAAATTCCTCGAATATTTGTTTATAGAAATTCATAGTGTTTTAATAGCCATCGCCTAGCAACACATTGCCTTACTGATTTTAAAGCGATATAGTCGATATTTGGACAGTAATACACCAGCAACAAATTCCTCGAGTATTTTTTGATCGAAATTCATCGTGTTCTAGTAGTCATAGCCTAGCAACAAGTTGCCCTATTGATTTTAAACCGATATAGTCCATATTTGGGCAGTAATACACCAGCAACAAATTCCTCGAATATTTGTTTATAGAAATTCATCGTGTTTTAGTAGCCATCGCCTAGCAACACATTGCCTTACTGATTTTAAAGCGATATAGTCGATATTTGGACAGTAATACACCAGCAACAAATTCCTCGAGTAATTTTTGATCGAAATTCATCATGTTCTAGTAACAAATTTCCCTACTGATAGGGGAAAACCGGCGCGAGCCTAGGAAGGGGCGGCGTAGTCAATTCCCTCGTTTGTACTTTATTATAGTATTTAATGTTGTGAATGATATGGAAATAAACGACAAGTTTAAATTGGGTCTTATACCAAAAGAAATAAGGAACCCAATAAATAGAAAACAAGAAATTTATTTTAGGCGCTGGCGGATTTAGAATATCTACTGTAAATCTGAGAAGATCTGGCGGAAACACGATTTGATCAGATTTAGATATATTGCCTACGGGGCATTATGTGTCTTACTCGTATCGGAGAGGAAATAGAAGTTGGATGGAAGCGGACTATTTAAATGGAAGAACTATTAACCGATCCGACAACTATCAAATTACTCCCAGATTAATAGAACACATTAAGAGCAACACAACATTATGCACAACTTTATCGACAATTTAACATTAATTACTATTTTCAAGTAGCTGCTAAAAGAAAGATACATAAAATATGTCAATAAAATATGATATTAATAATTATAAATACAATATTATGTTATTTATATTAAATGGGGTTATTATTATAAAATATAAATGCATTTATAAAATTAATCAAACCAGTCGTTAGAAACCATTTCTGTTATTCCGACCGGGTGGAAACATCTTTATGGAGGTCAACGATACCGATAAAGACGTTTTTCACCTTTGAAAAATATATAATTTGAAAAATATGCTGTCGTATTACGCTTCGCATGAGAAATTAGCGAAATTGCGGTTGAATTTCAATTAAAAAACACTCCGGCAATTTGTTGCTAGGCAATGGCTACTAAAACACGTCGAATTTCAATTAAAAATCAGTCGGGAAATTAGTTGCTGGGCTACTACTATCCAAATATGGACTATATCGCTTTAAAATCACCTCTGTGAAGCTGGCAGAACGATTTCGGCAGAATCAAATCAAACCTTATACGATTTTTAGTACTCATTTTGTACCACAAAAAATAATTTTGTACCTTTACCCATTAAAGAAAAAAACATGGCGCTGCTATCTTCGTGTTAACCTGGAAAGCCCAAATTAATAATAATTTGAAAAAAAATGAAAATTAATACAGGAAATTGAAGAACTGAATTTGTACCAATAAAATATTAACGTCAACCCACTTAAACAATCCCTGCTTTGATAAATTGAATAGCAAGCCCATTATCCTCCGATATTTTCAGAATTTCTTGAAAATGGGAATATTAAACTCGACTCCATTAAAACTGAATTTGTACCACAAAAAGTATTAACGTCAACCCCCTCAAACAACCCTTGTTATGATAAATTGAATAGCAATCCCATACTTCTCGGATGTTTTCAAGATTTCTTGAAAAATGAAATTTTAAGGTCAACTCCATTGAAACTGAATCTGTACTAATTTGTACCTCAAAAAATATTACCGTCAACGCCTTCAAACAACCCCCGATCGATAAATTGAATAGCAAGAGCCCATTCTCCGATTTTTCCAATATTTTCTGAAAAACGACATATTAAAGTCGATTTCTATTAGTACTAAATGTGTTCTATTTTGTACCATGAAAAATATTCCAAAATATTCAAGTAAACTCACTTAAACAACCCCTGCTTTGATAAATTTCTTGAAAAACGAAATAAAAAAATCGACTCCATTAAAACTGATTTTGTACTAATTTGTACCACAAAAAATATTAACGTCAACCTCCTCAAACAACCCCTGATCAATAAATTAAATAGCAAGCTCATTCTTCTCCGATCTTTGCCATATTTTCTGAAAAACGAAATCTTAAAGTCGATTCTATTAGTACTAAATTTGTACCTCGAAGAATATTCCAAAATATTTAAGTCAACCCACTTAAACAACCCCTGCTTAGATAAACTGAATAGCAAGCCGATTCCATTAAAACTGAATTTGTACCACAAAATATTTTATACACAGATTTAGACTGAAGTACCAAAAATGAAAATAAGCCCCTTTTGCGTTTTGTGCACTGCTTAATTACTCCAAAAAATCCATGCTAGTTTTTCCTACCACTAGAAAAATTATTAAATAAAGTGTAGATGAGACGTCAGACGCCTCTTATCTGAACAACAAAAAAATCACCTTATTGACTCCTATCGGTTTTTGCTACAGTGTAACAAAAAAATGTTTTTCAATCTTTACTAAGCCGCCAAGTAGTCAAAAAAAGTGATAACACCAGAGTATGATACCATTCTTCTAACTGCCTTATCACGCACCTGCAGAAAGGAAAGAAAACTTAATTTTTTTGTCTCCTCAAAGAATTGCCGCGATTACCCCAAAAGACCTCATTGAAAATAAAGAGTATGTATCTATGACAAAAAATATGGATTTCTAATTGTAATTATAACAATATATTTATTATTAGAAGCAAAACAACACAGAATATCAAAACAAAAATGACTAGTGACATCTAGATTTTGGTCCATTTTTAACTTACATCAGAATGACTGCTGTGAGGTGAAGACACTACATTAAAAAGCCTTTGTCAGGAACAAATTAGTCCTATATTCTCAAATTAACATTATTTAGTTACTTTTGATACTCTCAATTTTTTAACGATTTACTTGGAAATTAATGAAACACGTGGTCTAATTTATTATATTTTACAAACAAAATAATATAATAATTAAAAAATGAAATTAACTGTCTCGACCCTTACTTTGTGGAATCTACTCATATTAGTGTTTTAAATGAAACTTACTGTTTCTAGTTAACTCCACAATTGTCAATTTTTTAGAATTTTCAATATACTGTGGAGTTAACTAGAAACAGTAAGTTACATTTCAAACACTAATAATTAAAAACGTTGTTGGGTACAAATTAGTCCCAAATTCAAAGTTTAAATCCATACTGTTATTTGTTTTTATAAAAGCCTTTTACAGGGAAAACTGGGTGGGTAAAAATTATATTTTTTGGGTACAAATTATTCCTAAATTTAAAGTTTAAATGTATGCTATTAAAATTTGATTTTGTAAAGGTGGGGGTGCTAGCTTGACCTCAAACTATCACCGCCACTCTAAATAGCGGATTTTCAGAAAACTGAGGAAGTACAAATTCAAATTTTTGCGTTACAAATTAGTCCTAAAATATACATCAATTTATTCTTAACTTGAAATAGGGGGGTGCTAGCAATAATAAAATGGAATTGTCATTAAAAAACATCTATTGACAAGGACTACACAATCAATAGGACATTATACGGTAATGTGATTGAGAGCCAGTGTTTGAATTAAATATAACGATCTCAATGAAAGGAAAAACTGGTTAAGGAAACATAAAATAATACCAGAATCGACTTTAATATTTCGTTTTTCAAGAAATATTGAAAAGATCGGCTTGCTATTCAATTTATTGCAACAGGGGTTATTTGAGGTGGTTGACGTTAATATTTTTTGTGGTACAAGTTAGTACAAATTCAGTGTCAATGGAGTCGATTTTTATATTTCTTTTTTCAAGAAATTTTGATAGGATCTGAGGATAATGGGCTCGCTATTCAATTTATAAAGCAGGGATTGTTTAAGTGGGTTGACTTTAATATTTTTAAATATTCTTCGTGGTAAAAATTAGTACAAATTTAGTGCTAATAGAAATCAACTTTAATATTTCGTTATTCAAGAAATATTGAAAAGACCGGAGAAGTAAGGACTTGCCATTCAATTTATCGCAACAGGGGTTGTTTCAGGGGGTTGACGTTATTTTTTTGAGGTACAAATTGGCACAAATTCAGTTCTTCAATTGCCTGTATTAATTTTCTTTTTTTTCAAATTATTATTAATTTGGGCTTTCCAGGTTAACATGAATCAAGCAGCGCCATGTTTTTTTTTCTTGAATGGGTGAAGGTTGAAAATTATTTTTTGTAGTACAAATTAGTACAAAATGAGTAATAAAAATCGTAATAGGTTTTATTTTATTCTGCCGAAATGGTTCTGACAGCTTCACAGAGGTTTTAAAATCAGTAGAGCAATTTGTTGCTAGGCTATGACTACTAAAACACGATGAATTTCGATCAAAAAATACTCGAGGAATTTGTTGCTGGTGTATTACTGACCAAGTATGGACTATATCTCTTTAAAATCAGTAGGGCAATTTGTTGCTAGGGTATGGCTACTAAAACACGATGAATTTCGATCAAAAAATACTCGAGGAATTTGTTGCTGGTGTATTACTGACCAAGTATGGACTATATTTCTTTAAAATCAGTAGGGCAATTTGTTGCTAGGCTATGGGTACTAAAACACGATGAATTTCGATAAAAAATACTCGAGGAATTTGTTGCTGGTGTATTACTGACCAAGTATGGACTATATTTCTATAAAATCAGTAGGGCAATTTGTTGCTAGGCTATGGCTACTGAAACACGATGAATTTCGATCAAAAAATACTCGAGGTAATTGTTGCTGGTGTATTACTGACCAAGTATGGACTATATCTCTTTAAAATTAGTAGGGCAATTTGTTGCTAGGCTATGGCTACTAAAACACGATGAATTTCGATAAAAAAATACTCGAGTAATTTGTTGCAGGTGTATTGCTGACGAAGTATGGACTATATTTCTTTAAAATCAGTAGGACAATTTGTTGCTAGGCGATGGGTACTAAAACACGATGAATTTCAATCAAAAAATACTCGAGGAATTTGTTGCTGGTGTATTACTGACCAAGTATGGACTATATCTCTTTAAAATCAGTAGGGCAATTTGTTGCTAGGCTATGGATACTAAAACACGATGAATTTCGATCAAAAAATACTCGAGGTAATTGTTGCTGGTGTATTACTGACCAAGTATGGACTGTATCTCTTTAAAATTAGTAGGGCAATTTGTTGCTAGGCTATGGCTACTAAAACACGATGAATTTCGATAAAAAAATACTCGAGTAATTTGTTGCAGGTGTATTGCTGACGAAGTATGGACTATATTTCTTTAAAATCAGTAGGACAATTTGTTGCTAGGCTATGGGTACTAAAACACGATGAATTTCAATCAAAAAATACTCGAGGAATTTGTTGCTGGTGTATTACCGAACAAATATGGACTATATCGCTTTAAAATCAAATAGAGTAATTTGTTGCTAGGCTATGGCTACTAAAACACGATGAATTTCGATCAAAAAATACTCGAGGAATTTGTTGCTGGTGTATTACTGAACAAATATGGACTATATCGCTTTAAAATCAATAGGGCAATTTGTTGCTAGGCTATGGCTATGGCTACTAAAACACGATGAATTTCGATCAAAAAATACTCGAGAAATTTGTTGCTGGTTTATTACTGAACAAATATGGACTATATCGCTTTAAAATCAATAGGGCAATTTGTTGATAGGCTATTGCTACTAAAACACGATGAATTTCGATCAAAAAATACTCGAGGAATTTTGTTGCTGGTGTATTACTGCACAAATATGAACTATATCGCTTTAAAATCAATAGGGCAATTTGTTGCTAGACTATGGCTACTAAAACACGATGAATTTCGATCAAAAAATATTCGAGGAATTTGTTGCTGGTGTATTACTGAACAAATATGGACTGTATCGCTTTAAAATTAATAGGGCAATTTGTTGCTAGGCTATTGCGGCTAAAACACAACGAATTTCAATTAAAAATCAGTCGGGGAATTTGTTGCTGGTGTATTACTGACCAAATAACGACTATATCGCTTTAAAATCAGTAGGGCAATTTGTTGCTAGGCTATGGCTACTAAAACACGATGAATTTCAATTAATATGAGATAAGGGTTGATTTATTCGCAGTATCGGTTAGTGTCATCTTTTAGCAACAAATTCCTGTGCATTTATTTTTATTCTATACTACTTATCTATTAGTTATAGCGTGTGGCTACGTTAGCTTAATAGCAAATAATAATGAGGTGTGGGAAAATCGAGGTAAAGGATGATTTTTTCCAGTATCGGTTAGTGTCATCTTTCAGCAACAAATTAGCAACAAATTCATGTGTTTTCAGTTTTTTTCAATATTACTTATTTATATAGTTATAGCGTGTGGCTACGCTAGCTTAATAGCAAATAATAGTGAGGGGTGGGAAAATCGAGGTAAGGGATGATTTTTTCCAGTATCGGTTAGTGTCATCTTTTAGCAACAAATTAGCAACAAATTCATGTGCTTTTAGTTTTTTTCAATATTATTTATTTTCATTGTTATAGCGTGTGGCTACGCTAGCTTAATATTACGGTAGCATAGTTTGCGTTTTCTTGGAAACGGTATTAGCAACAAAATCAAGCTCAGCGTTACAAATTAGCAACAAATTATTAGCCTGGTCCGAAGGGTGCCCTGTAAAATGGCTACGCTAGCATAATATACATGTGTATATGATATGAATTAGTGAATAAATAAATTAAGTTAGTAGACATAGCTTGTGTGTATAAATTTATCCCACCCGTAATAAAAACGTTTTAATAAATAAGAAAAACATTACAATATATAAAAATGATATTGATAATAAATAAATACTTGTTTTTAAATCTTGTTTCATCATTTTATACATCTACATTCAATGTAATTACTTTCTGTTTTAATAACAAAAAAGTAATATAAACAGATAAAAAAGTAATTTTAATTACATGTTCCGATTCATACTTAAATAACTTTTGTAAAATTTATTCCAGAAAAAAATGTGTTAAAAACTAATTGTAGACAATTTAATTATTATTAACATTGCTCTTTTAACAATCTTGATAAAGTTAATAGTTTTTAAGATAAATAATGATTCAGGACACAGAGAGGCCGATGCAGCGCATGAGTCGGAGAGAGACGGCGATACTTAAAGGCAGCGACGCATACATTATTAAGTATTGTATAAAGAGTTAAAAAAAAATTATTTATATTTTATTTTTTTGATATATTTTTCATGGGACCAAAAGTACCCAAATTTGAGATTTTTCGAACCTTTGAATATTCATATCTCTAAAAATATTAACTTTTTTATTTGTATTTCAATAAAGAATATAAAAAAAAGACGTGTGGCACTCGGAGACTGCCGCGGTAAAGCTATTGCATAGAGTTTTACACATTGACGTTCACAATTTCTTTTTCTTTTTAGCTCTTTGTTTTTCTTCTCTATAAAAAGAAAATATCTAGGTATAAATAAGAGGTATAAATAATTAGGTATTAATAGTGTAATTAGACACCAAAACAATTATTCATTCAAAAAATTTGAACAAAAATAACGATATCAAGAGTTTGATCATCGAATTTCGCGCGATGTACATTTATATAGAAATATCTCATATATACTTTCTCTGCGCGGCATTAATGTGTATTACCTATACATAAAAAGTGTGTGTGTGTGTGTATAAAAAGGGCTACTTTTAATATCGCTCATTTTAATATCAAAAATTTTGGTTATCTTTATAGCAGTATTATATATAAATTAACAAAACAAAAAATAATACTGCATTTGTGATAATAATAATAAAATGTATGTATATAGAGTACTCACTCATTTTCTTTCACTATTTTTTCGTGACTTTCTTCATTAATAAATGCACTTTGTTTATTTATATTCATATTTAAAACACTTTGTACACAAATTATACGAGTACAAATATTCACTGTTGTACATAAATGATAAATACCTATACACCTATGGCAAAACTAAAAAGTATCATCGCTGTGCCTGTCGGAGTGGGGGGGGGGGGGTGTTAGGTTATTCTCGTTACGGAATTTCTGGATTCGGTCTCCACGCTCAAGGCCCGCGATAGAAGCTATGCAATAGCTTAAAAATTGTCCGGTTGAAAAATAACAATTCCTTCCAATTGTTACAATTTCGGTTTAAACGATATGGCACGGATTGCCCCATGGCAACATGCATTTATATCATTTTAGGTACTCATGCGCCAATTCCTCCTGGACTATATGGAGATTTTAAGCATATTTTGATATTAGTAATTTTTCGTTACTTGTTTGGTCATTTTGTATCATACCAAACATATTTTATTTTGAATGTAGTTTGTTTCAATTTTATAACATAAAATTTAACCGTGGTATTGTAAAAAAGACACTGATGGGTACAGTTATAAAATTATGAGACATAAACCTCCTTCAGAAACAGCTCATAAAATACACATAAATCGCGTTCATAAATGCGTTCAACAGTGTTTGTATAAACCTTTATCGTAACTCATTAAATTAATGTGTAATTCGATTAAGCTATAACTGGTAAATTAACGCTTTACTTGCATTTTGTCCGACCTATATTCAGTTTAGGGTAGGTCTAGGGAAACGTCCTAATTTATTTGTGAAGTAATATGATGGTGCCGACGGTCAGGGACCTTTATATTGCTGCCTTCACGTTGCCTTGCCTTCCCTCTCTACATTAACAACACAGTCCACATAAAAACGAAGGGGATGCTATAACGTTACACACATAAATCAATTTTGTTTGAATGTTTGCCAGTTTCGCTTGTTTCTTTCTAATTTATTTACTGACCTTTTCCTTACACCCATTTTTCCCATTTAAAAGCAATTTCAGAAAAATCATTCAGATTAAAGATGTACACACTAAATTCTTGTTTTTGGCTTATACCATAAAAATTTACATACAAAATAATACTATCAACAGAATTTAATGGATGTTAAATTATTGGCAAGATTCAGTGAACTACATGGATAATTCCAGAGAGAATCCAAAATTATATAGCAAGTATATTGTTCACTTCTATTAATACTTATATTTCGACTGATATTATACAGGATGGAGTCTAACATTTCTAAATTATATTCGCAAATGAAGCCCCAAGCAACATTTCCCATATTGCTACTCGTAAAATCTACACCCCTCTCGTTTTTGAGACCCTGTTTTTCAGGAATTCCCAGCTGGGAATTGTAGCTATACAACAGGTGAATGGTTATTGTATACCAATACTTGATGGATAATGGCTTTCTCTAAAGCGTGCCGAAGTCACATTAGAGGAATGTCAAAACATCGACCACAAAGAAAAAATTTCATGTATTGTTTCTATTTTGTATAATGTTAAATATTGTAAGTAAAAATAAATTTAACTTAAAATACAGGAATGAAAATAAAAAAGACGTGCTTAAAAATTATATGCGTAGTAACTCCCATAGAGTTTGCGAGACTCTTTGGGACATATGGGTTCTTTTCAGAACCACAACAGTCTTCGTTATTGAATATAACAATCTATAATTTACCTTAGGACTTTTTTGCATAGTTAAATCCATAAAAAACAATCATGCCATGTTCAATGCTGTAATAGCCATTTGTATTTGAAACGGAAAAAAACTTCGGTATCAAAATTTTCAAATCGTAATAAAATTTCGAGATGGTCAGATTTTACGTTTTAGGATTTAGAACAATACAATGAACGTAGACGAATAAACCGGAAAATTTGGGATATTTTGAAACACATGATCTGTCTGGACTTTCAGACTCACCATCGCCCTTAACTAAGGGTGGAACAGTTTTATCTGCTTTTGCTACAAATGCGACTTTGATTAACCCACCGTTAGTCACACGTGTATCAGATTGATACATAGCTTTATTTTTCGTTAGTATCTTAAAAATTATTGGATCTACGACTTTGGAGGATTGCAGTTAGTTTTAAACTCATTCCTTAGGTACCTGAAGGCGCCGAAAGGTAGTGTTTGTATCAGTCTAATACACGCGCGATTCAATGTGCTTGTTGTTTGAGACCACTGAGTCCATTTACTAACACGTTCATTCCTAGATAAGAAAGTGTTAGAAGTAGGGATGTACCGGAATTCCGGCGGTATCACTAAATCCGGTCGATCCGGAACAAACTTATCGTAGCACTTCCACAGCGTAAAAGATGAACTTGTTGAAGTATCCTTTTCATATATTATCCTCGCTCTCTTTTGTATAGCGGATAATGGTACTTTAGAACTGTCTGTTGATATGGTGTACACACTAGATGTAAATTGAGTGAATGAAAACGACGAATACTCAGTGTGTATTTATTTATTAATTTCCAGCTAAGCGCTTTCGGCTATTAAGCCATTCTCAAAGCTGTCGTCATTTAAAAAATAGGTGTCGAAACCATCCAGTTGATAAAGAACAATGTTCAAAGTTGAATCATTGTTATGATTAGGTCATTAAATTAAAAAACATTAAAATATTAAAATAACCCTATTGGAAGGGTGTAAAATTATAATTTACATGATGTAAATTCATTCAAAAATAAAAACTTTCAACATTGTTCTTTATCAACTAGATGGTTTCGACACCTATTTTTTAAATGACGACAGCTTTGAGAATGGCTTAATAGCCGAAAGCGCTTAGCTGGAAATTAATAAATAAATACACACTGAGTATTCGTCGTTTTCATTCACTCAATGGTACTTTATCCTCGTCTTCGCTAATAACCACGTTAGCCTCATCATCTTCTTGTATTTAAGATTCGGATTCATCGGTGTTGCTCTTATTAATTTCTGTGATTTTTGTCACAAGTTTGTTTTTTCTATCTTCAACTATAGTCTGAGTCGAGTTCATATCACCTATAACTATTTTTACATCAAACTTTGGTATTTTTCCGACCTGAAGGATGCGAAGGAAAGTATAAACATGTGACAGGGGGAAAAAGTTTACACCTGAAAACTAATCAAAATGGAAAGTGTTTAATTGACTTCGCAGAATTGAATAATATGGGGATAAAGAGTACAAGCTTTGATCACAAAGATATCCATAAAATAACCTGGATAGCGCCTGATGAGAAGACGAAGAACCAAATTGATCATGTACTTATTGGAAAAATACATACAAGGGCCATAAAAAATGTAAGAAGTTATCGTGGAGCTGACGCGGATTCAGACCATTCCCTAGTTATATTGAAAATAGAACAACACGTACCTACGTTTAAAACCTATGATAATAGCAAGATAAAAAGATTTAATGTGAAAGAACTTAAGAAGAATGATGTGCAAGAAAAATTACAGATTGAGATGGAAAATGAATTAACAGGATTGCCAGAGTCAGAGGATATAGAGATGGAGTGGAAGCCGATAGAAAAATCAATCATTAAATCCTTGCAAAGTAGCGTAGGACAACCAACACATAGAAATAACAAGGATTGGTTTGATGATGATTGTAAAAAGATATTAGATCACAGAAACAGAGCACGGTTGAACGTATTGAGAGTAAATACGGAACTTAACAGAAAAATATATGAGGAAACAAGAAGAAAAGCCGGCATAAAAAGAGGATGAATATGGAACAAAAGTTAGAGATAATCGAGGAGCATTATAAAAATAAAGAAATCAGAAATTTCTATCAGGAGGTAAAGAAAACGTAAGGAAAAGGATATAAAGCTATTGATTTCTGTAGAAATAAACAAGGACAAATGATAACAGATCCACAAGGACGATTAGACAGATGGGCTGAACATTTCGAAGAGTTGCTGAATAGTGGAAGGGTACAGACTGAACTGGAAGATGATAATGTAGAGTATGGTGACCCCGGAGAAGTAGAAGAACCATCAGACGACGAAATACTGGAAGAAATAAAAAATCAAAAGAATAATAAAAGTGGAGGGGAAAATGGAATAACAGCTGAAGTCCTAAAAACAGGTGGAGCTATATTACAGCAGAGGATATGCAAATTGATAAGAAAAATTTGGAGAAATAAACAGATACCGAATGCTTGGAACAATGGAATTATCTGCCCGATTTTCAAAAAAGGAGAGAAAACGTGTTGTGACTTATAAGGTATTAGCCAGAGTTATCCGCACTAGACTCACAGAAATATATAACAAGGAAATTGGAAAATAAAATATACAACAAGGAAATTGGAGAATACCAAGAAGGTTTCAGACAAGGAAGAGGAACAGCAGACCAGATATTCACACTAAAAATTATACAAAATAATAGCTATGAACAAAATTTAGGACTACACTTACTTTTTATCGACTTCAAGCAGGCTTATGACTCCATCATAAGATCAAAATTGTATGAATCTTTAGGAAATCTCGGAGTTCCACAAAAACTGGTAAATTTAATAAGACTAACTCTGCATAGAACAGCATCGAAAGTTTTGGTAGAAGGAAGTTTATCGAAAAGCTTTACTTCAAGACAAGGACTGAAACAGGGAGATCCATTATCTACAGTTTTGTTCAACCTGATGTTAGAAGATATTTTGAGGAAAGCTGGCCTGAATACTAAAGGAATGATATACCATTGTAGACATCAGGTAATTGCATATGCCGATGATGTGATTTTGATAACTAAATCAAAAAGAGAGCTGCAAGTAGTACTGAATAAATTTGTAGATACAGCGAAGACGTATGGCCTAATAATAAACACAGCTAAAACTAAATATATGGAGATGAAAAATCATACAATTGATGGGATAAAAGAGGTAACCTTCAGAACAGACAACCAGGTATATAACTTCGAGAAAGTTGACAGTTTTGATTACATTGGGGGAACAATAATAAAAACGACGAAACAGATGAAATACATAAGAGGCTTTCCAAAGGAAGCAGAATAGTAGGAGCCCTCAGTAATATATTGAAATCAAAAGTACTCTCCAAAAAAAGCGAAGATAAGAATATACAGAACGATAATTAGGCCAACAGTACTATACGGTTGCGAATTCTGGATACTTACACAAAAGAATGAAAATAAAATTGGAATATGGGAAAGAAGAATACTCAGAAAAATATTTGGAGGCAAAAAGCTAGAAGATGAAGCTTGGAGAAGACTAACAAACAAAGAAGCGTCGGAAACTTATGGATATCCGGACATAGTTCACCATATAAAGGCACAGAGAATAAGATTGATGGGGCAGAATGGCAGGAGAAAGACATCCCAGTAGTTATTTTCGAAGCGAGAGGGGGTAAACGGCGAAAGGGCAGACCGAAGAAGAAATGGTTAGAGGCAGTCACGACGGATCTGTAGAAAAAGGGAGTGGAAAGATGGAGGGAGATAGCGGATGACAGACAAAAATGGAGACTACTAGTAAAACATATGGAGGAAGAATTTTTTTTTAAATGAATTGTAATTCCTTTTTAGGCTTGAGTCTTTGAGGCATGTAGGACTGTAATATATATATATATATATATATATATATATATATATATATATATATATATATATAGTCTGACTCGAAAAAAAGTACACTTCGTATCTGAGATCTAAAATAGTCGATATGGTAAAGCAGTCCTTGGACTTCAAATCGGAGAACCTTCGGTTCATTCCTGTAATGAGACTTTCTTTCATAGTTTCAACGCCATATAATGTTCTATTTTATCGGACAAAAGGTAGCGCTTCAATACAGCGATTGTTGGAATTACTTTTGAAATAACTGAGCCCGTGCTGCTCATCAGTTTCGTTATATCTTCAAAAGGTCGAAGTAATTCAAGGACAGGTTGTAACAGGTCCCACTGATTATTGGTTAAATTATTTATAGACTTTATAGCGATATTTTCAGTGTGATAAATAGTTACGCAACGCTTCAAATCAAGTAACCTCTCTAACATGTAGAAAGTGGAGTTTCACGGCGTTTGTACATCTTGGATAATTTTCTTCTGGTTCATATTCAACTCTTGTTGTATTTCACTTAATTTGTTGCATGCTAAAGAAGAGTGATTGAAATGAGTTACATTTCGGCGGGTACAACTAATCATATTATTACCCCCCTAGCTAACTCAAGAAAAATGATATGTGTTTTCGGTAGAGTAGGGGTGGGTAAATGTAAAGATGCAAGAATGCTTTACATTGTAAAAATAATACTTTAATATCACCAATTGACTCTTATGATGTGATTAACAAAAATAAATCAGTTACCCCAAATGGTACCAGTTGGTTCCCAACGAGTAGGTATAAGCAAACTCATGTGATATATTATTATTATTATTAAATGTAAATGTCAAGTTTGTGGAGTCCTCAAGGCCAATAATTATTTGGAAAGATCTTACTTGATTGTCTAGTGCTTCTCCAATTAAGAGTAGAATTGCTGCCAAACAATATCAGCGTATTGCCTGTGTGATTCAGTGCTGTAGAGATAGATGACTGGTGGATAGGGATGCAGTTACGAAGTACAGATAATGTAATGATGAAAGTAAGAAGGTGAGAACGTAAAGGCCTAAAACAACAAAATCCTATGTCACCTACCATGAATCAGTTAGTCAGTTACAGTGTTTACTCACCGATGATGTAGTGTGGCCTAGATGGATGATTTTATTAGTTGTTTAAATTTTCAAATCCTCTAAAGAGAGTGTTTTCATCAGCGAAATACAATTTAAAACAACTAAGTGTTTCTTTTCTTTTTAGGTACTAATCCTGGAAATCCTAGAATGTTAAGCTCTTGCTTAAAATCAGGAACCCAAAAGAAAGGATGTAAGAAAAAAACTCCAAAGAAAAAAAGTTGAAATGTTGGAAGTTGAAATTCCACACTAAGGAATTTCAAATATATCACCTGACTAACCTTGAAACGTACCTAATCATAGACTTATATGTGACATAGAACCAGATTAGATTTTCAGAATTAATTAACACAATTATAAGATCCATGAAAATTTTATGTCAATTACTACCTATAACCTGTACTCATAAACAATATAAACATGAAGAACATTAAAAGAATATACTGTAATGTTTTTGTTATTTATTTAAACAATAAACGGGTGGGATAAATTTTAAACACACGGTATGGCTACTTACTAATTTATTTAAACACTTCACTAATCACTAACACTTAATTTATATATACTCAACTAGTCACTTAAATTTAATTTATATGCACACAAACATGATTATCAATTTATATCAACACTTTCATATTCACTTATTTACTGTTTATTTGTCGAGATCACTTTATCCACTCTCTGGTTCGCTGATCGGTCCTTTTTATATACTAGTGCCTTTTTTTACTAGAGAATTCTGGACTGCGGCTTACACAAAACAAATGCCTTTCGCGATATTTCTCGATTGCCGGCTCAATCCTTAAAATACCTTCCGAGAACATGTCTAAAAAAAACTGTCACAATAAATCCCAATAGACCTTCTCAGAATTCGGCGCGCTCGCCATTTTTTTAGCTCCGTTAACATAAGGTTACAGGACCGTACTTAGTATCTGCTTCGGTGTGCGAGTTCGTAACAATACTTTAAATAATCCATATATTTCTTAATCTGATTCAATTCTATTTATTTATTTTTTCTGGCATGATCTGGTAAGTAATTGGACTGTTACTTTTAATTCGTAACAATATCTGATACGGTTCTTTGAGAATGTATACTGTCATTGATTGATAATTGCAGCCCCTCACTGTTTATTTCTGCATCTCTACAGCCTTTGACCTATTTACTGGAAGCCAGTGTGCTTTATTAGAATAATAGATGGCACTACACAAAGCAATGACATTTACTTTTTTTATTTATTTATAATTCATAACCCGGAACGGAATAAATTAAGGACCTGTGTATTAAAAAAAAAGAAAATAATATAGAGTTTTATGCTTTAGATATATAGAACCTGTAAAATATCGTTAAGCTGCAGGAATTTGAAATATTTCCATATAAATCCCGATCCGGCCGAAAATCCGGCGATCGTGCTAACAAACTGAAATTTCTTCAAAAATTACAAAAACGTCGTACTTAAAGTACTATAGCACCTGTTGTACTGGCTGTGGTCAGCTGAAAATCAATAGGGTTCATCTGTGAGATGTCCTGAACAATATTCAATCATAAAATTGGTGATTTATTGCACTCCGGAGGCTGTATCGTAAGACATGTAACGGAAAGTGGCCGACGACAACGACGACGACGACATACACACAGGATTTTTTTTCTAAAAACCATTTTTTCGTGTTGTCCTTGATGGAAAACGTAAAAATAACTCAATTTTTTTTTTTCAAAATTTCACCTTTTTTGTGGCTAAACCAATACTTTTCTCGCAATTAGATAGGTTGGGCGGAAAAGTAAAAATTTTCAAAATTCCAAATTTTTTTGGGGTAAACCAATACTTTTCTCGCATATTGGATAGGTTGGGCGGAATAGTAATAAGGTAAGATGAAATATTTCTATTAAAATATTGAGAATATAACTATCAGAATATTTATTAGTTTGTTAAAATTTGAATTATAATAAAGAAAATATCACAAATGGAAACGTTTTTAATTTTCCGCAAATTTTATCATAAAACGTAAAAAATTAATAAAGCAAAACATCCAGCAAATAATTACATGTTAGAGATTAATTTTTAAATACATAATATTAAAAATTTACATCTTTGCAAAAACACATTTTTTCATATGTATCAATTTGATGCATGCGCGACAAATACCCACGCGATTAACGGAGGGATAACAACAAAAACAGTGTGAAGTTTGCGATGAACTTCATAATAAGTATCTCAAAATTCCTTTGAAGGAAATAACTTTTGTACTGTTGTGAAAAGTTTACTTACTTAAAATTTAATTTTGTAGAGCGCTTTCGGCATTATGCCATCTTCAGTGCGGTCACTATGAGGATATTAATTATAAAAATTGATGATCAAGTATAAAAGTTATAGGTACTTGTCAAATTACAAGACTAGGGTGTCCAAACATGGTACACTGCTTGAAAACAAATTACATATTGCTTTCACGTTTAAAATATGTTAAAATTATTACTATTGAACTACACATTTTTCGTTATCTATTTTACCAAGTCATTTCCAAAAAAAATTTCTTTCGAAAAAACTATTAATGTTTTTGATTGACGTGAAATTCCATCAAGTGGTTTCCGAATTGTGGGAATATAGACAAACATGTCAACCGCAGTGTGAGTTCGTCACTCTAACCGGCTGGACATCCACCATCTACCAAAAATAATAATTCTGGAGACAGACTCGATATCCATCGAGCATCTCTAATATCTCTAATATTGAAATTAAATTAAAATATGATAATTGAATGTGATTGAAAACTAAAATATGATAAGTGAATTTAATTAAGGTTTAAGAACGGTGAGTTCGTCGCTCTAATCGGCTGGACATCCCTTCATTTACCAAAAATAATAAATCTAGAGACAGACTTGATATCCATCCAATAACGGCGACGATCTCTGATATTGAAATATGAAATGTGATTGAAAATTAAAAATATGAAAATTGAATTTAGGTATGATAAGAGTTTGTCGCTCTAACTCTAGTCATCTACCGTCTATCAAAGATACAGACAGTCTCCATGACCCTCCAGTGAGGGCGCCGAGCTCTATAGATATCAGATAGTTGTGATTTTATTAAATGAGACTAAAAAAAAAACCGTAGTCAACATATTGTCATCATTGAATGCCTTGTAAGAGCCTGTGTTCTGGTGCAAAGTTTCTATTTAAATTGACTTGTGTATTGAGGCAATCGTTATTTCTGTTCATCTCCGCTGTTATTTCAATGTTCTCGTAAAAATCCGATAGGTTGAAGTTTCTGGTGTTAATATTTTTTAGAAGTGTTGAGTTAGTTTCTGGATCAAATTGATAGTTATTGTATTTAATATGGAAGCCAAATGCCGATGTATATGCACGTTTTATATGTTCCCTTATACGTACCTCCAAAGCTCTAAAAGTCCTTCCTACATATGACGCTTCACCACACCTCAGTACATGCTTTTTTGGACAATTTTTTGGACAATTTTTTGATCTTATCTTTAGAATTAACTAATTCATTATAAGAATTTTTATATGATATCTTCACATTGTTAGAAATATTTCTGAAAATGTTGATTCGTTGATGAGACAGGTGAGGGTTTATGAACGGTATTGATACATGTTAGGAACCGTCCCTGTATAAATATATCGATCGAATTATAGATTTCCTTTCGAAAATCTTATTTTTAAAAACGATTTTATAAACTTTATTACTACAAAATAATATACGATATAAATGTGTTAAATATAAATGTACAATGAGTTAGCGAGAAGCCAACAACAAGAAGTTAACAAGAAGTGTTTTTACAAGTTACAAAGCATTTAGTTTTATTAAATATAAACGATGATCGAGCAATCTCCAATCTTCTCATCTTTCGCCATGAGCGTCCTTTCTGGGCATATAACTATCGATGATGAGTCAAGATGAGAGAATGCAGACAAATACAGTTAGTTGATAAGAAATTCATATATAGTTGGATACAGAATATTGTACAGAGAGGTAATTGTATATTTTGGGGTAAATAAAGTGTTAATAATAGTTATTTAGTTAGTTATTCCTTGGTTTGGGTTGTCACCTAACATACATATGAAACATTATTGTTTGTTATGGATGGTTAAGCTAATTGTTGATTTCTTTTTCTGACTTTTTTTGTAGAAGATTGTCAATAATGGAGTGGTTATATCCATTATTAACCGTAATTTATTGAATTGTGTGAAGTTCATTATTATACTCTGTCGTATCTAGAGGTATGTAGTCTGTGAATGTAGTGATTGAAAGCAACCATTTTGTGCTGAAGAGGGTGGTCGGAATCAGCATGTATAGCGTGATCTGTTTGAGTAGGCTTCCTGTAAACCCTAAAGCCGAACCCACAGCCGCACCTACGTATGCAGAGGTTAAGGAAGCTGAGGCATCCATCCATTTCAGTTTCTAAGGGGAAGTTGATATTAGGGTGAAAGTTGTTCAAAATGTGTTGAGCTGTTTGTTATGTTGCCTTTGATAAGGCAAAAGATTTTGTCGACATATCTCAAGTATAACAGTATTTATTTGTTCTTAGGGATAACGAATTTCCTTTCTAAGTTGTTCATAAAGATATCAGCTATTAGTGGTGATGAGCCACCCACTACCATGGCTAAACCATCGGGTAGTTCATAAGTCATAAGTAACGTTATTGAATATGAAAACATTTAGTTAAAGACAAAGTTTTAGAAAAGTAATTATTGATTGTATGTGTTGAGGACTGATACCTGAGGATTCCAATATCTCGCACACCAAATATATCGAATCAGAGAACTGGGCAGAGGTGTACAGGTTACTCACATCGAACGAAACCATTAAGCAACCACTGGTACGTGAAAATCTTTAATTTTGTTAATTAATTCAAGAGTGTTGCTCGCCGAGTTCGCTGGTTTGAAGTTCGTCAAAGAGTGAATTAAAATGTAGATGAACGTTATTAGTATCAAAACTGGAGTATTGACAAAGATTACCACTGATCAATCAATTTTTTTCATTTTTAATATAAACCATTTCTAAAAAATAACTTCAAAATAAATTACTTTCTTTGGTTAGAATTGAAATATTATTGAAATATATGGCATGCCCTGTGTTATATTATGAGGATAGTATTTGCCGACTAATTAGGTGTACACCCAGAAATATTGGGGTAACGGCAAGGTTATTAAAGAAAACTCTTCTTACTGATTTTCCCAGCTTTCGGAAAGTTGTATTTCCATTTTCAATGATTAGTAAATTAAGATTATACAATTTTATTAATTTCAATGATATCGTTTTAAACAATAGTTCATATGTAGAATTATCTTGTGATCCTACTTCCTCTATACAGAGAAAGAGTAATAACTTAGTTAAATCCTTATTCAATAAACATCAAATAGATTTGACAGTAAAGAAGAAACTCACGAGTTACCATGGCGTCCCTCCAAAATTTTATTCACTTCCGAATGTTCATAAAACAGTTCTCTCTGTGAGACCGATAGTGGCTTCGATAGGAGCCCCTACTGAAAACATTGTGCAGTTCTGAACAGGAATCCTAACCAATGCGTATGATTACGACTATATGTATTTCATCAAAGATTCATTTGAAGTTTCTGAAAAGTTCAATAATTTTGTAATTCCAGACAATTATGTTCTGGCCAGTTTGGATGTGGTCTTGTTGTTTAGTAATATTTATCTAGAGCAATCGATAAGAGTTGGGATCGTATCAGTGTCCATTGCTCCATCCAGAAGGGAAGCCTTTTTGGACTTGATAGTTTTTCTCTTTGATAGTACTTTACGTTTAATAAAAAAAATGTACAAACAGACTTTTGGTACACCAATGGGTGCTTCAATCTCTCCTATCTTGGCAGCATATGTCATAGACGATGTGTTAGATACAGTCATTCCTATACTTTCTCAAATATATGAATTAAAACCTAGACAAGGAATAGAAGTAAATCGTAGACTAATTAAATATTTCACACACACTGTATACCAGATCAAATAATTTCGGATAATGGAACTCTGTTAAAAAATTCTGTAAAAGAACTATTAGAAACCCATGAAATTAAAATTCATTTCATAAGTTCTGAACATCCAGAATCGAATGGAATTGCCGAAAGATTCCACTCTACGATTATTGAATGCATCGGACTTTTAAATAATCAAAAAGATTTTAAAAATGAGCCTATTGAAATTAAAATAATTTATACATTATCAGCCTATAATAAATAGCATTCATTCTGCAACAAAATTGAAACCTAACGAAATAATTACCGGACACATAAATAGCAATACACCTTTCGATATAGAAATTGATCGACAAGAGTATAAAATGAAAATTTTATACTCGAAAATAAATCAAAACTTACAGGAAAACAAATCAAAACTAATTTCCAATAAGAGTCGTGAATAATTACCAGATAATATACTAACTAATGTGTGTGTACGTAATAAACAGGCACAAGGCAAAACCAAAAATGATGTTACAAAACAGCACACTGGTATAGTCCCTGAATCCAACTCTGTCTAAGCCATGTATGAAAGTTAAAATTATGGCGGATGCGCAGAGATTTCTTAGAATTGTTTACGACTGTGACTATCTTATATAGACATTGTTTTTGTGACCAGTCTTATCTAGAAAATGCGAGAACCAATTGTTTTTGTGTAAGCCGCAATCTATAATTATCTAGTAAAAAGGAACTAATATATATAAAGAACCGATCAGGAAGAGTTCAGTTTAGTTTTATGAAGTGATCTCGACAAATAAACAAGAATACACCGAAACAGCGAACAGTAAAGTGTTGATATAAATTAATAATTAAGGTTGTGTGTATATAAATTAAATTTAAGTGAGTAGTTAAGTGTATATAAATTAAGTGTTAGTGAGTAGTTTAGTGCTAACTAAATTCGTAAGTAGCCATACCGTGTGTTTAAAATTTATCCCACCCGTTTACTGTTTAATTAAATTAGAAAAACATTACAATAAATATAAAAGTGAAGAAATTAAGACCAAAAATATCCGACAAAAACAGCTAAAGTCGCTACTAGACACAAAACTACTTCAGACAATATTCAACTTTTAAAAGTAAAACGTAGTAAAAACACTCCGTATAAATCCATTTCAGGTACGTCACCGTCGGAGACGCAACAGTGAAAATAAAGGATGTTGTTACCGGTAACTTAGGAATACTTCCCATAAATCTTGGATATGGCAAGGTGCAGAAATCCAGTCATACGTTAACTTTATATCACGCTTCCCATAAGCTAACAGAATGAATCTTGGCTGGGCATCGAGGATGGACTTTCATGAAACTTGGAATACGTATAACTAACACAATGAATCTTGGCTGGGCATCGAGGATGCACTTACATGAAACTTGGAATACGTATAACTAGCACAATGAATCTTGGCTGGGCAACGAGGATGGACTTTCATGAAACTTGGAATACGTATAATTGTAATTTACCGAAGGAGCTTAATTAACATATCCCAAATTTCTATTTGAATTTTATTTTTTTTGTATAGGGCTGTAGAAAAAATAATGTATGCAACATGTGCATAAAGTGTCTTTTTTCACTCATGGAATTGCGGTCAACTTTTTCCATTCGTGAAAAAAAGTACCACTTTATGCACTTGTTGCATAAATTACTATTTTCTAACTGAACCTGAGAAGATTGTAAATATAAGAGAGTACCTACACTAAGAATATAGTATAGAAGAAAAAATGTCTGAATACTCTATCTAAATGCCTTTCTAATGATATGCTACACATGGTATATTCCCTATTTAAAAATAAGGAGTTGGGGATGTGGAAGGGAGGAGGTTGAAATGACGTATATACAAATAGAAAAATCGACATGTTTCAGCATTTTCTTAAAATCCAATGTATACTGCCAAATATCGCGGTGGACCCTTTTCTGTGGCCCGCTCTGTATATATACTGGGTGGGGCACCACATACGACACGGAATCTGGTGCCCAAACCATAACAATTTAAAAAAATATTTTGATATGCATATATGTAGGTCGATAAGAGCTACATTTCAAAAATATTTATAAATATACAGGGTGCTCCAAAAAGTAAATATTTTGAACACCTGCTAACTTTAAAAACTTTATCCCAAATAGAACACCTGGTATTTTTTTATCCTATCCGATACAGTAAACAATTCTCTTTCAAACGGTATTAGGGTTCCCTATAGCCAACTTTGGTATTTTCCATGTAATCAATAGAAAACATATTTAAAGTCAGCCCAGTGCCTTTCTTTTATGTTATAAAGGAGTAGTGGGTTGTGTATTATTCTAAGCAATACTTGATTCAAACCAAATTATTCAATTTTATTACGTAATCAAAATAATAGACAACAGGCGAAAATAATTTTAATTACATGTTACAATAAAAGACAGAATGCAATAAACAAGGTCTAGCAATGACAATACACTTTCAAACAAACTCAAACTAATAACTGAAGAAGGTGTTCAAAATTATGGCCATCTTGTTCAATACCCAATTGAACTCTTAAAAAATTGTTTTCAACTTTTCTTAACATTTTTAGGTGATACTGTTGCGAAAGAAGTTCTTATTCTCAGTTTCCAATTATGCGGTCCACCTCTACAAATCCATTTTTGTGGAAATAACCTATTTAAACAATTTCTTACTCTTAATATAAAATGGACTGAAGCACCATCTAACTGGATCCACATCACTCTTCGTCTTACTACTAACGTCTACCAAAAGTTCAGGAAGTTGACGCAGTAAGAATGTACGAAAGTTTACAGCATTTTAATTTCCATTAAAGAAGTAAGGACCTATCACTTTAGATGCGACTATTCCTCCCCATACATTCAATGACCATCGTTTTTGATGGTCGAGTGTCCGGAAATAGTGGGGATTTTCATCGCTATAGTAATGAATATGATGTCTGTTCACTTCACCATTGCTATGGAATGTACCTTTATCAGTAAACATTACAAAGTCAAAAAAGTTTTCAGTTAACGCCACCTGTTCCATTACCCATAAATAAAAATATATCCGTTGATCTACATCTCTATCCTAAAGTTCCTCCTGTAACTGTATGTGATAAGGATGAAATTGGTATTTTTTTATTATTCTCGATACGCTTCTTCTACTTATTCCTATTTCTTCACTAATTTGTCTTTGGCTTGTATGAGGATCTTGAACAAGTGAACCAATTACTTTGAATTCAATATTCTCATTGCCTAATCGTACATTATTTATAGGGTTTTTCATCAGATACACTTCCTGTATTTCGCAGATACACTTCCAGTATTTCGAATAGTGTTGACGGACTTCTGAAAACTTTCCTTTTTCGGATGGTTCCTGTCGGGATATTTTTGCCCATATACACGTGAAGCTAATAGGCAACTTTCTAGACACTCACTCAATAATAAAATCATGTCGATTCTTTCTTGTATTGAATATGTTTTCATTCTGAATATGGCGATGCTTCATGGAAAATATCAACAACTATAATAAAGTACAGAAATAACGTAGAGTGACTCATACCATTCTTATCGTTTGAAGAGGTTCAGACTCGCATCTTTTTCACCAACTCATAAGCGTACGATGACATTTAATATTTACAGACACAAGTATTTAATTATTAAAAAAAAATTATCTTTTAGTTTGATTGTGAACCTCACTAGAACATTAGTCACTCTATGTTATTTCGGTACTTTATTATAGACATAACATGGACATTAAAGGTATGTTCCAACCAACACCAAAACCGTACAATTACGATACAAACCCAGTTGACCTGCTGATTAGTGAATATAATAAGTCTATGTAATTTACATCAAATTTACTGCGTTACTGAGATTGTACGGTAATAAAACGGTATTTACTTCGGTTGGAACAGACCTTAAATTTGACATTTCAGGTATTACTGTTTTCAATTAAACTTACTGTTTCTAGATAATTCCACAATATATTTAAAGAGTAATATGAACACAATGTAAGGGTCGAGACAGTAAATTTCATTTCAGGCATTGCTTAGAATAATAAACAGCCTTCCACTCCTTTATAACATAAAAGAAAGACACAGAGCTGACTTTTCGCACTTTTTGGAACACCCTGTACCTTTATACATAATCTTAAATATTGCAAATAGTAACCCAAAGGCTTCAAATCAAATGATCCAAGGCATTTTTTTTATTCCTCTCCGTTTTATCGTTATTGTTTTTTTTGTGACATACAGTATTTCGAGAAAAACAGATATTTCGAAAACTATAAAAGACAGGTATAGGGAATCTTTAAATTCGAAAATGTGATAATATACAGGGTGTTCCATTTATAAAAATATAACTGCCAAATTTTTTTGAACAACCCAGTATATTTATAAATATTTCTAAAATGTAGCTCTTATTGACCTACATACGAGTATATACTATCAAAATATATTTTTAAATTGTTGTTATGGTTAGGGCACCAGATTCCGTGCCGTATGTGGTGCCCCACCCTGTATATATATATATATATATATACACAATATATACGAACATCGCGTGATATGTAAACAACACCAAAGAGATTATATTGTGGAATTAGCTAGAAACAGTGAGTTTCATTAAAACACTAATATGAGTAGATTCCACAAAGTAAGTGTCGAGATAGTTAATTTCAACAAAGAGATTCTGAAACGGAGTGGTAACCGCAGACATGCATATTTCTGGCTCATTAGCCGTCCTCAGTACGGTATAATCAAGTAAGGGTGTAAAGCTGTTGATCGAAACATGGAAAAACCCAAAACAACGGATTTCAACAGGAAAACCGACCAACCACAAACCTTCAATAGGAAGATCCAGAGTTTTGGAGACAACATTCAACATCGACACGGAGGCGCTAGTACCCGAAATACAAACTGTGGTGTATCAGGTTAGATAATAAAAATACTGACGCTGGGCTGACTAAGAGATACCGGAGAAGGAGATTCATTCGGTATCGAGCAGGCGGACAGTGAGCAGGCAAATTGTAAAGAACTGTGTTTTATTTATATATACCTTCTCCCGAAATCACAAATCGACGATACGATAAAAGAGTGAATACCACACAAACAAACAAATTTATATGGATTCGCCCCGTATTTCTAAAGACGAATTATGAGTTTTTTTTAGTAAAACGGGATTCTGTATAAATTTACTAGTGTGTATATTTATTATAAAATTTTAAGGAAATGTCCTAACCTAACCTATTATACTATTTTTATAAAAATAAAGTGGAGACGTAATTATTGAGTTTATAATTTTTGTATTAAAGTAATTTCGTATTCCCAGTCACTGATGTATACAATTATTGGTTAATCCCCTAGGGTTTGCTGATATACATTTTATGAAGTACTGTATTCGAAGTTGAGGTTTCTCGGGTGGTCATACTAAAATCTAGTGAAAATTCAGATAAGCAGGCATCAATATTTACTTTTTTTTTACATTTGCCATAAAAACTGTGTTATGCATTTTCAAATGAACTATAGCAGAAAATGTGCTAAAGGTTTCACTTTTGTATAATTTATGGATACTAGTCGACTAACATCAAATAGATAACCAATGCAAAATATTTTGTAACTGCCATTCTACATTTTATTTAAGTTTATTACCCAATACATTCATTAACACAAATATGTCATTGGTAAATTTACCTGATATTATTTTGGTTTTATGATCAGATGCCAGTAAACCCACATTCATAAAAAAAGCATTGTAACAATAAGACGTTTACCATTTTATTGTAAATAAACACTTGTTTTGGTGTTTAGACAGAAATGACAGAACCTAATGAAATGGTTTTAGATATTTTGAGTAAGATATAAAAAAATAAAGTGGACATATGATTCTGAGAGACCAAAATACACATTTATCGATTAACGTGTCAAGAATTCTCAAGCAATCTAATTACAAAAAGAGTATAGTATAGACCAGTGATCCGCAACCTTTCCTCATCTGAGGCACACCAAACTGCTCCCTAGAATTTCGTGGCACACCAAAATCTAAAATATATTTATAGCAGTGGCGTAGCTAGGTCGGGGGTCAGTTCACTCCATGTATACTAATTATTTATGGATGTCCAAACTACCTTAGTTTTTTTTATTGTTTTAAAATGTGAAGAAGCCCCTTTCAGATTTGGGGCATCAAAATTTTCACTCAGGACATAATACATATTTTTTTTTATTATTCAGATAGAATGAAAAATACAAATAGGTACATACATGAGAACTACACTAAATACTAGGTAGGACAGGTAGGTATACTAAATTTACTTCTGTTGACACGTCAATAGTAATAAATATTTTGACATGATGATGACTGATTGATGTGATACCTGCGCTTGCTTCGTTGAACACAAAAGTTTTATATTCGGCTCAATTTTAGACAGCGCAACTCTTATTTATTGGTCAAGATCTTTTAAGCATGACCGTTTATCATTTTTAATTAATACAAGCGTTGAAAAACTTTGCTCACATAAATATGTTGTGGAAAACGGGAGTAGTGTGAAGATGGCCTTGTCGGAGATGCGTGGATATTCTGTCTTGATGGAAATCCAGAAAACATCTAACGGAACTTCGTCGAATTTAAGTTTTAGGGTCATATCATTACTTAATTCTGTGAACTCCTCTCGAATTTGCAATGGCAGTGCTTCCGTGGAACTTATTGCATTGGTTGCGAAAGGATTTCGAATCCAATTGTATTGTTCCGTGTTGATAGAATGGAAATAGTATTCAAATTTTTGTTGAAGCATACTTAAATGTTGTTGGGCCAAATCCACAATCAACTGCTTGTTTTCGATCGTACTGTGGTTGGTCCTGTGATACATTTCTAGACATCCTTTTTGCAACTGTTCCTGCCAAAGTTCAAGTTTCTTTTTGAACCCTTGTAATTTATCGGAGCACGTCAATATATTTTCATTCCGTCCTTACATTTTTTTATTAAGTTCATTCAGATGTTCGAATATATCAGCCATGTATGCAAGTTTGGCTATCCAGTATTCATCATGAAGGTGCTGGCATAGATCGTACATATCTTGACTTGAAAGAAACTCACGCACTTCGTAGCGAAGTTCAAACAGTCGAGCTAAAACTTTTCCCCGGGATAACCAACGAACTTCTGTATAAAACAGTAAGGATTCATGTTCGCTTCCCGTTTCTTCACAGAGTATTCCAAAGATTCGCGAATTTAAGGCTCTCGATTTAATTATGTTTATGATCTTAATACATTCATTCATTGTGATCGAAAGCTGTTCGGGCAAATTTTTGACCATCAATGCTTCTCGATGTATGCAGCAATGTGTGATTTGTATTGACGGATTTTTTTGTTTTACACAAGATACAAAACCTTTTTTACTGCCCATCATTGCAGCAGCACCCTCTGTACAAATAGCAACGCAATTGGTCCACTGAATATTATGTATTTTAAAAAAATTATCAGTTACTTGGAAAATTTGTTCACCGGTAGTTCTCTCTGGAACCTCCTTACAAAATAAATAATGTTCTTTAATAGAGTCCTCGTCAACGAAACGTACAATAGCCATCAGTTGTGCTTTATTTTTAATATCGGTTGATTCGTCGATTTGAAGCGCAAAAATTCCAGCCGAAATGATTTTTTTAATTGGTGTTCCCAAAATATCACTTGACATATCTTGGATACGTCTTTTAACAGTATCGGCCGACAAAGAAACTTTACTCACGTCCTTAACTTCATTTGGCCCAAGCATAAGTCTAACAATTTCCATGCATGCTGGTTTAATAAGCGTTTCACCGATAGTGTGCGGTTTTTTTTGTTGTGCAATTAATTTTGCAACAAGGTAGTTTGCTTCTAATGCCTTTTCAGAAACCGTAACCGCCGATTTCATAAACTGCTTTTGTTTCTTATTTTGATCCAAGCGCCGTTGGAAAAATTGAATGTCTTTTTTGACGCAACTGGGATGATTTGTGATCAAATGACGGTTTAGTTTGCTGGGTACCATTGCCTCATTTGACAACTGTTCACCGCAAATGACGCATTCAGGCTTTGGCGCCGCTTCGTCGCCACACCAAATGAAACCATATCGAAGGTAGTCTTGATTGTACTTCCTTTTCAGCACCTTTTTTGCTCTTTTTGCAGCACTTATGCTGGAGCTTGTGCTAGGTTCTTCGTCATCTGCTCGTGATTTCAGCAAAAATTTATCCATATTTGAAGCACTATAGTTATTTATAAAAGTAGATACTGCAACAAAACTTAGTCCAGTTTAATTTAATTTATTTAGACACAATATGGCCAACAACGTAAAAAAGAAAACAGGAACACTAAAAATAACACTTAACTAATTATAACTAATTTATATTCACTTATTTATAAGGCACAAAAATTTATTTATATAGCAATTCACTATTTATTTCACTCTACGATTTATTTGTTTGCCCGCGTATTTATCTGATTCACTTGACTATTCGACTCTCTCTGAGTCTCTGAGCGACGACAGCGGCGATGTTCAGGAAAACATCGAGTCGCGCCTCGAACGGCACGGATCTTTCTAGTTTAGTCGCCTTCGAGAATCAAGCGGCCGCGCCGCGCCGATAGACGGATAGACGTTTACCATCGGCGCTGTTGTCAGATTGCTTTATTTTTCGCGGGTCTCGCTACAATACGAATCTGATTCGTATTGTCTGAAAGAGCGGCACACCTCAAGTCGGCTTACGGCATACCAGTGTGCCGCGGCACACCGGTTGCGGAGCACTGGTATAGACTATTAATTACCGAAATACATGGCAGATATATCAATACCAATATACGGGGTGATTCATAACTCGTGGGATATAGGCTAAGGGCAGATTGTTTGGACCAAAATATGGCGATAGGACCAAATATACCTCAATAAAATATTGCTGTGGAAAAAGATAAAGGGCGTTAGAGTTGAGTTTTTTTGCGTTTTTTGCTAATAATTTCACTGTATATTTATCGATTGTTATCAAAATAGGCACAGAGGCATAATTTTATACAGGCAATATTATTTTATGTATTATTCGACATTTAGTTACAGGGGGAGCCTCGTGAAGGATTTCTGATGATGAAATTGACTGGTAACTTTTTTTGACGAAACTTTTTAGTGATTTTTATTAGAAAATATGACATAAACATCATTTCTACGTAATATTGGTACTCTTTGTTCAAACACGATATTCTCATTCGTTTTCGTGAAAAACGGAATTGAACAGTTCAGAGTATCTGAAGGGAATTTCAAGTAACGGACAATAAAAAACTTATATCTTAGGCTTCTATTTCGACGATAAAGCATAATTAAAAACAATGTAACATAAAAAGAGCAAACTCAAATTAAATGTTCTACGTGGCCTCCTCCGACTTCTATGCCTTTTCTAATTCTTTTAATAAAGGACTTTCGAACTTCAAAGAACCTATCTGTCCCCTTTTTAAAGTTAGCCACATTTTGTATTTTCCTCCAGAGTTCGTCTCTCGAGTTATTTCATTGGCATAAACTAAGGACTTCATATGTCCCCAAACATAAAAATCAAGCGGGTTATACTCAGGACTTCTTGGTGTCCATTCAAAATCACTTCCTCTGCCAATTCATCGTTGAAGAAAAATGTCATTTAGATGATTTCTAACAACTAAAGGGAGATGGGGTGGAGCTCCATCCTGCATAAACTACATTTTATTTCTTACAGCTAGTGACAGATTATCCAAAATATCACTAAAAGTATTTTGCAAAAAAAAATAAGAATCTCCATTTAAATTTGGAGGCAGAACATATGGCCCTAGTAGTTGGTCGCCTATAATGCCACACCAAATATACAATTTAAACTCATGCTGGAAATGTCTTTCTTTCAGAGTATGCGGCTTTTTTTCTTCTCAATAATGGCTGTTTCGCCAATTAAGTACTCCTCGTCTGGTAAAAGTCGCTTCATCGGTGAACATAATATTCTTAATAAAATTTCGGCCATCATTATGCTTGTTGAGAATACGTTGGCAGAACTGTAACTGTCGTGGGAGATCTCTTGGAAGCAAATTTTGAACAGGAGTGAAGTGATAAAGGTGGAACTTTTCTTTTGTTATAATTCTAATAATAGATGACTGACTTAATCCTGTTGCTGATGACAAATGACGTGAACTTACTGTAGGATTTGCATCTATTCGAACCAAAATTTCATCTTCTTGATTAGGTGAATTTTGTTTCGGACGACCCCCTTGATTTTTATTGTGAAATGACCCGGTTTCACCCAAACGATTAAATAGATTTGAAATATTTTTGTGATTTGGTTGTCTTCTGCTCAACACGTGCGTGAATACTTGCACTGTGCCGAATATGTGGAAATCGTCGAAGGTTAGACGTATCTACAAACATGGTGATAGAGTTGATATTAGCAACTATCGGCCAATCTCAATTATTTGCAATTTCTGTAAGGTATTCGAAATGTTATTGTACAATAGAATATATAGCCATTTATGCAACATAATAACCATAAAGCAACATGGTTTTGTAAAGGGTCGCTCAACTGTCACCAATTTCGCAAATATAACCCAATTTATTGCGGAAAACATCGATGAGCGATCGAAGACTGACGTTGTGTACGCCGATTTATCTAAAGCGTTCGACAGACTAGACCACGGAATTCTAGTGAGTAAATAATCTCGATATGGATTATCACCCTCTCTAATCAAATTATTCACCTCCTATCTAAACAACAGACACCAGTATGTCGTGTTTAATGTTTGTAAGTCAGTTGAATACTTAGCAACATCTGGTGTTCCACAGGGAAGTAACCTGGGCCCCTTATTATTCAATGTCTTCATCAATGATATAGTTGACGATCTCGATGCCAACTGCTTACTATATGCTGATGACTTGAAATTATTCTGCAGGATTGGTGATAGAAGCGATTGTGTCTCACTTTCAACTAACCTTCGACGTATTGAGAGATGGTGTATAAGTAATAAATTGTCGTTGAATGCCTGTAAATGTAAGGTAATGACATTTTCCTTAAAACCCGGGAAAATTATATATGATTATGAAATCAATAATATTGTTCTTGAACGCCCGGCGACATTTATTGACTTGGCTGTCACGTTTGATTCTAAACTTTCTTTTATACCTCATATTGAGGCTATATGCTCGGCTGATGTATGGCTTCTTAGTTCGAAACTTGCGTGACTTCAATGATCAAGACACTTTAAAGGCCTTATACTACGCCTATGTTAGGTCTAAAATTGAATACGCAGATGTTATTGGGAGTCCATTTTATGACATACACATTCAGAAACTTGAATCAATTCAACGGAGGTTTTTGAAATTTCTTTCCTTTAAAATGGATGGAATTTACCCACCGGTAGGAGTTCGTACCGGTACACTTCAAACGAGGCATTGTGTGAATAACTTAAGTGCTCGTCGTGACTGTCACTTATTGATATTTCTGTTTAAAATCGTGAATAACAACATCAGTGATCCCAATCTTCTTCGTAAACTCCAGTTCAATACTAGGAGAGTAGCTTCAAGAGCTGTTAATACGTTTTACCTTAATACCCCTCGAACAAATGTTTTAAAATTTTCGCCACTTCACAGGATGTGTTGGATATGTTGTAATCATGTAAGTTACCAGCTTGATATATTTCATTACCGCATATCTGCGATTAAAGCATTCTTCTTTGATTGATGATATTATTCTTTGTAATCAATATAATTAAGTTCCTGTTATGTAGTTGGGTTCGTCCTGTTTGAACAGTGTATTAATAAATAAATAAATAAATATAACAATTCATACCTTCTGGCTGCAGAGCGCCCGCAAAAATGTTCTTTTGCGTATACACAAATCATATCCCGCATTTCTTCATTCGTAAAATGATTGTGACGAGGCATTTCAATCGAAATAAACGGTTTTAAAGATTAAAACTAACTTTTCCGTATCTGTGAACCTGAACAATATTCTATCATAAAATTGTCACTTATATACACTTCGGAGCATGTATCGTGCTAACAAACCGAAATTTCTCCAAAAATTTAGTATATCTGGATTTATAGAACCTGCTGTACTCGCTCTAGTCAACTGAAAATCAAAAGGGTACATCTGTTAGACACCTTGAACAATATTCAATCATAAAATTGATCAATCGAATACTCTCTGGAGACTGTATCGTGCTAGTAAACTGAAAATTCTCCAAAAATAACAAAAATTTGGTACTTCAAGTAGCATAGCACCCGTTGTACTGGCTTCAGTGAGCTGAATATCAATACGGTTCATCTTTGAAACGCTCTGAATAATATCCAATCATAAAATTGGTCACTTGTATATACTCCGGAGGCTGTGTCGTGTTAACAACTGAAACTTCTCAAAAAATGACAAAAATATTGTACTTAAAGTACTGTAGCACCTGTTGTATTGGCTCTGGTGACCTGAAAACCAATAGGGTTCATCTGTGACATGTCCTTAACAATATTCAATCATAAAATTGGTGACTTATTGCACTCCGGAGGCTGTATCGTGCTAACAAGACATGTAAGGAAAAGTGGCCGACGACAACAACGACATACACAGGAATTTTTTTCTAAAAACCGTTTTTTCGTGTTGTTGTTGATGGAAAACGTAAAAATAACTCAAAAAAAATTTCAAAATTCCAACTTTTTTGGGGTAAACCAATAATTTTCTCGTATATAGATAGGTTGGGCGGAAAAGTAAAAGTATATGATAGCTTTAAAATATGCAATAATTGACTATAAACTCGCAGCAAAAAATATTCACTGACAAGAAATGTCATTTACCAGCAACAATTATCTGACAATCCAAAGCACACTTTTCATAAATGAAATAATTTTTGAAATCCCCTTCCGATACTCTGAATTGTTCAATTGCGTTTTTCTCGAAAACGAATGAGAATATCGTGTTTGAACAAAGAGTGTCCTGTTTTCTAATAAAAATCACTAAAAAGTTTCGTCAAAAAAAGTTACCAGTCAATTTCATCATCAGAAATCCTTCACGAGGCTCCTCCTGTAACAAAATGTCAAATAATACATAAAATAATATTGCCTGTATAAAATTATGCCTCTGTGCCGATTTTGATAACAATCGATAAATACAGTGAAATTATTAGCAAAAAACGAAAAAAAAATTCAACTTTAACGCCCTTTATTTTTTTCTACAGCAATATTTTATTGAGGTATATTTGGTCCTATCGCCATATTTTGGTCCAAACAATCTACCCTTAGCCTATGTCCCAATAGTTATGAATGACCATGTATACTCAGTGATATAGAATCATGAAAGACTTAATACAAGCTAAGAATTTGAGCGCCTTCCGTTGAATATTCCAGTTTTATTCATTTCTTTTTTTGCTGTAAATACTGGACGGACCGGCCCAATCCGATATCAGAATACACAATTTATTCAAGCGGTTTTAAACGTTGCCTTACAATAATTAGCAAGTGTTTATCAGGTCTAGGGTGCGAAGAAATGCAAATTGTCGGCTAACCGGGTTCGAGAGAGGTCGAATTGTTGGTAATCGAGAAGCTTGGCTGTTATTTCGAAAAATTGCCGGTAGAATAAACAAGTGTAGATAGGTACTGTTGTTAGAAGTAATCAGACATGACACCAAGAAGGCCGAACACGAAGAGCCAGAGGCACAGGACAAGTGAATAGCACAACAGAGGGCCAACATAGTTGCCGAAGGTTATTAGCTCTACGAGATAATTTCTCATCGACAAGGGCAATATCAACATCAGTGGTTTGCAGAACCTGGAATGGTCCTTGGAATGTGAAATGTTTTTAGACGGATAATAGGTTTGGACTCTTTTCATACCGACTTCAGTTGGTATTACCTGTAACTCTAGAACATCAAAGCAATCGACTTCAGTGGTGCCAATAATGACTAGTGTGGAATCGGGAATGGAACATGTGCTATGTGGCGGTTGGTGGAATAATTTTAGAATGCAATTTTGGTATCACTGTGTTTTATTTACACTTAACTATTTACACTAAATAGATCTCATTTACATACTATGAAATGTCAATGAAATATAAAGTATTTCTTGACCATACGCAATATTCCTTCACGACACGATCTGAGTTAAAGTATATGTTGATATTAATTAACATAAATACAGCTGACATTGAATAGTAACGTATAGTTTTGATAACAATAGCTGTTGATTCGATTGCATGCATTTCAGTTAAATAACAATAATGTTAAAACATTATACTGAGTGATTATATTCATTACCCCTTACCTTTCTAAAAATTATACAAGAAATTTTTCCCCTTTTCGCAAAGAATTGACTACATTGTTTACTATTTATATTTCTTACGCCTATGGTTTATTTACTTGTCCTTAATATTGTTTATTTTTCGCTCATAGTTTGTTGTCTTTTGACCTTCACTTGTTTTACATTAATATGTATGTATGTTTTATCGACATAATCGATTTTTATGAACTGTTTTGTAATTTCCCGTATCTAATTTAATATCATAATTGACTCCATTTGTTTTCATTATCTTCAGTAGGTTTTTTCCCGAAGCAAGTTCTTAACTGTAATGAACATATTGAATCTGCGCATTATAAAATAAGCGTTCCAGCAGAGCAGAGTTCAGAGAAAATTATAATTGTTTGGTGCAAGACTAGTAACTTGTTCAAAACAAGATCGTTACTCGTTCTCTTGGTTCCAAAATAAAAAGAGAACTTTTAAATTCGCGCATGCTTTTTTATATAAATTACTCTTCTTCTTTTATAGTTCTTTTGCACTTTGGTTATGTTATTTGTTTGATGATATCTGTCAATCATTTGTGAATATTATTGTAAAAATGGATGTCTTTTTTATTGAGAGTGAATCAGAAGTCGAATTTTCAGATACGTCCGAAGATAATAGTGAGTTTTCAGAGTTTGAAGAGGAATTATTACAGGATCGACAGCGCCCAAAAAATGAGAACTACATTGAATAAACGATACAGCAATATAATGACACCGAATTTATAACATTTTAGAATTAATAAGATCATATTATTATTTTCTTGTGGATTGCTGGTCACCAAACCTCTTCATTTCGAGATGTAGCTGACCGGTTTAACATTTCAATTAGTAGTTTGTTCCGAGTGATCCGTCGAGTTACATACTTTTTAAGTAACATGTCTCCTTCCTCAAGTAATCAAATGACCAACACAAGAAAAAATGCAAGAAAGTGAGAAATTTTTCAGAAATAAAGGATTTCCTGGGGCTATAGGAGCAATTGATGGTTCTCATATACGAATTGATAAGCCTGACTCCTACTATAACAGAAAAAAATATTTTTCCATTCAAGTAAGTGCAATCACATCTTAAACAATACAATTACAATCTTACGGTAGAGGATATTTATACATATTTGAATGTTTTCTTTTCAAAAGTTGCCAGGTTTATTCTCAATTTGAAAGCACAAAACATTGGACAATAAAATTAACTGATTAATAATTCGGGATTGTTCTGCACCATATATTGGCCAAACTAAACAGCTCCTACGCGATAGAGTTCGAGAGTACAAAAAGTCTTGTAATAATAAACATTTTACTGACCCAAATAAAACAGCTTTGCAGAATCACCATTTTCAAAGAAATCATGACTTCGCGTTTGAAAACGTGAGTATTATTGATTTTGAGGAGAATTATAAGAAGAGACTAATTAGTGAGATGGTTATGATCCAAAAAAACGAAAACTGTATAAACAAGAAAACAGACACTGATAAATTAAGACGTGTATATAACTATCTAATCAATAATTTTTTTCGTTGATTTTTCAACACAATCTTCAACTCCTCAAAATCGGATATCTAGTTTTCTGATATATTAATTATATCCTTAGTAGGATATTACTGTTGTATCCATTGGCTGTGTGTATTGTTTTTTGATTGTTTATTGTTTTTTGCGTCTACATCTGTATTTTTACAAATGTATGGTATATATTTTTACACGTTTGTGACCTGGATTGGTTCATGTTTTTAGGTAAGTTTTTCCTCAATTATTGTTTCACTTCGTTTAAATTTGTTTTTGTTCTCCATTTTAATTGTTAGCTGTATTGTAAAACTATATTTTTATTGGTGGTTATTGTTTCTTGTAGCCCTGATGAAGGTGACAAATTGCACCGAAACGTTGGCAAAAAAATAAAGGTTTCAAACTAGTAGTTATTTTTTATTCGCTTCCATAAAAAAACTTTCATTCGGATACGAAGCATCATTACATTAATAATTCAGTTCAATGAAACCACCAAACATTCAACCAAACAACTACAATCTCGCTTCTCCTCGATGCACTCAATCCACCTTACACCACCAACTTCTCGTCTTAAACTTGAAAAATCTCTTCACATTACAATTCCAGCCACCTTTTCACCAAAAATTCAACCTTTCTTCTATTCACATACTCAACCCTCCAACGAGCGCCGTACTAAACGAAAGAGCCCCTATCAAAAAACACCCAACCCTCGCCCTGCAGAAGAACCATCCTATATCTGGGCCCTTCTCTGTAAACAACCACACCTTCAAAAAACAAACAAACCCAATTACAGAAAATTTTCGAACATCTAACTCTCTCTCTCAGTCCAGTGTCAGTTAAACCTAGATTAGATATTACGGTTTAAGAATCAAGAGTGACTGCTCGTCACTCGCGCCATGTCACGTCTCGACTCCACCCTCTTTTAAATATTTTTGCGCTAGACGACAGACACTCTTATAGCGAAAATTTCAACTTTTTCCTCTCCCCGCAATTCAATTTTTTTTTAATTAATTAAAAAGTATATTATCTACGGGCAAATTATGCATACATTTGCCATATAATTCATATATGATCTTTCATTCGCACCACCAATGATAATTTTCCATGTATTTATTAAAGAGATATTCAGTTCTAAACATAAAAGTTGTAACTTTTGTAAAAATATTTCTAAAGTTGAATGTGGGTCATGTGTGGTTTCGATATTTCGTTAAGAAAATCACTGTCGCCACCGATGATTCATTTCTTGCAGGTGTGGTGGTCGATGATTAATGATAATTTTCCATGTATTTATTAAAAAGATATTCAGTTCTAAAAATAAAAGTTGTAACTTTTGTAAAAATATTTCTAAAGTTGAACGTTGGTCATGTGTGGTTTCGATATTTCTTTAAGAAAATCACTGTCGCCACCGATGATTTATTTCTTGCAGGTGCGGTGGTAGATGATTAATGATAATTTTCCATGTATTTATTAAAAAGATATTCAGTTCTAAAAATAAAAGTTGTAACTTTTGTAAAAATATTTCTAAAGTTGAACGTTGGTCATGTGTGGTTTCGATATTTCGTTAAGAAAATCACTGTCGCCACCGATGATTCATTTCTTGCAGGTGTGGTTAGGTTAAGTTAGGTTAGGTTCTTGCAGGTGTGGTGGTCGATGATTAAGTTTCATCCGCCTTCAATCTCAACCAGGGCGCTATTCTTGACATCGTTCCCAACGTGATGTATACGCAAGCCTGTAAATGCTATATTTGCGAATAGTTCCTAAAAATGATATTCTGGAGCACCGTTCCTAAAATCATCGAATTGTATCGTCCTCACAACAGCGACAGTTGACGTCACAACACAAATGTCATTTGCCATTTTGTTACGTCAAATGTAAATAAGTTTTTCAAATATCTTATTAATTTCTCCTATAAAAATCAGTTAATCAGTATTAAACCCAAATTGAACATTAGTATCCCGAACAACTTATGAAAGCCAATTTGTTAATTATAAATACTAAAAAATGTATGCCAGAGATGAATGAATTTACCTCAACATCTGTTTCGGTAAATAAGAAAACACTATAATTATACATAAAATATATGAAGTGGATAGACATTGCAGAGAATGAAGAGATATTGCAGATATTAATTTCACAAAACTTTTGGTTGTGTTAATAGGAAGAATTGGACATAAAGATTTTGTCATCATAGGAACTACATATAAGTGTTTATTTCTGGATTCATATGTATGTGCAGGTGAGTTAATGTTATTTTTCATAGTATGATATTTTACAGATGCACACAGAAAACATAACTTCTTTAAGTCAAAGATTTTGTTTATATTATACAGTGCATCACTAGGGCACATGCTGGAATTAGACATAATAATCTAAATAAAGCTTCTTTGTATTATCTCTAGGGGACCTATAAATGTTCTGGAAGCACATCCCCAAGACAATAGGCCATACTTGAGATGGCTTTCCACTAGACCCTAGTACAATGTCTGCAAGTATTGACATGATACATATATTTTTTTAAACACTTAAATTTATAAAGCATAATCTTTAGTTTTTTTCTATAAAAAATATGTGCAGCCATTCTTATGGTCTAGAATTAAGAAATGGCAAATATGTTTTATTAAAATTTAGAGTAAGTAATTTATGATGAAACCAATTCTTAATTAATCTTAGATCATTTTCATAAATAATGGCTGTATCGTCTGCGACTCTAATTGTATATATCCAGTACTGCTCACTGAAAACAATTCATTCCTACAAAGATTGAATAACACAGAATCCAAAATTGTTCCTTTGTTATAATTATTTATTAAATAACGTATATTTTGTTGCTTATAGAATTTTTTTGTAACAATATTAACAAGTTTGGGGTTGGCAGCCGTATACCAAAATTGGGCGAAGTCTTATACATTTTTGTTCTTGCCAAATGATTTTTTAGATCAGCTTAAAATTAGTTGGAAAATAACTATGTATACTCGTATATAAAAATTTTATCTGAATAAATGTCAGTCAATAAATTGAGAATTATTTGGAAGAATGTTTCTTTGTAAGTATCAATTGAAAATACAAAAAGGTGGATAAATTTAATATACATGGTATTTTACAAAAATTTTTTGTGATTTTAATTTAATTAGGTATTTTAATTGTTTATTAAATGGAATTTTATTCTTTCTAGAGTCACTTGAGACGGGTACATGGCGCAAAGTTTTACTGATATCCGTAGATCGCAGTTTTGGTAGTATATATCTTACCAAGTGTCCCTTTCTTTGCTAGTAATATACCAATTTAAAAGTATAATAAAGGTTATTTCGTTTTTGTTATAAAAATGAAAGATGATTTTTTTTATAGAAAATAAATATTGGTACAATACTTTTTTCCATCTTTCTGACAGTTATATCAATCCACGCTTAAAAAAATTAATATTTTGCTGACAAAAAACAGATCCAGGAAATTTTTGAACTTATAAATAAAGGTTTCAAGTCCTAAAATATTTTGTAGAGATCGGAAGAAATGACAATCAAAATTATTTGCTGAAACTGGAGAATGTTTGGTATGATAATAATTTATCCCATCCAAGTTGTAAAAGCTTTTAGCGAGTTAACAAACTTGAAGGAGGTTTCGCATTATCTTAGTAAAACAATAGTTTCTATTTATCAATTATGGATGTGTTTATTTAACTGAATTATTCAATTTGTCCAGCTGATAACAGTACGTACACTTCAGAATTTATCATTATCATTATAGATAGTAACGTCACCTTTTTGTTTTGATAAATATCGAAGTGTTTTGACCCGATTCATTCACGTGATATAAAAATAAACGAACTTTCAACTTTATGCTGATCGATTGACAGGTTACAACATTGCGCACATTTTAGTAATAGAGCTGTTTTGCAGTTATGTCGTAGAAAAAAAATGAAACAGAGTAAATATTAAATTTTGTTTAGAACTTAAAAAAATTAGAGATCATTACATGAGTTGCACTTGTAATTTATACGATTTAAAAATGGTCGAGATCATTTAAAATACATCTTACTATACAATCTACAGAATATTTACTGAAGATTAGAGCAACAGAAAGGCCTGTGCACATCACTTAAATAAAGCTATAGAAACAACTAAAAACAATAATTTTCTCTTCCCAAAATAGGATACCCTTCAAGCCATACAACCAATCAGTAGTGTTTTAAATGAAACTCACTGTTTCTAGTTAACTCCACAGTTTATTGAAAAATGTTAAAAATTCTAAAATATTGACAATTGTTTCGATATTACCTAAATATCATCGTCAGAATGACAGAAGTTACATTTCATTTGATGCCTACCTGATATTTAATTATTTTTGGCTAGTCCAAGAAGAGGACTCTTGTTATTAACTTAATATATGTTAATAGAAAAAAGAAGATATGATATTACAAATATTGAAGCTTAGATATTATTAGCTCTATGGGGATATCCTGGATATCATTTTTCCCAATTAAGATCAGTATAACTGTGCAATGATATAGAAAACCAGGAAAACTATATCTGCTGATATTTACTATTATCACTTAAGAAGACAGTTTAGAAGTGAAGAACTCCTTAGATTTATCTGTTCATTGACGACTTCATATTGTGGGTTTCTTAAATGTCTTCTAATTTCCAATTCTTCAATGAAATCCAGTTCTTGTTTCTTATCACAAATATGTAGTACTTCTAGTTCTGTGTTAGGTGTCAATGAATGATTGGTGTCAAGTACATGTCTGGCTTAGTGGGATTTATCTAGTTGTTTTAATCTGTATGCCGTAAGTGTTCACTGTATCGGATTTCAAAATTTCTAAGGGTCTGACCCAAATAGACAGCATTACATTCTGGACATTTAAGTTTATATATACCAGATTTCTTTAATGGTGATATTTTTGTTTTTACATTTAACAATTTTGTACTTATGTTACTTTCTGTTTTAAAAGAAGTCGTTGTATTTGTTGCTAAAGATATTATCTTTGAAATATTATTAGAAATATTTCCTGCATATGTAATGGTTTTATAAGTTTTTATTTCTTTAGTTTGTTTAGGAAATATTAGTTGTAATGCCACTTTTTCCTCTTTTTTACCAATTATTTTATTTATCATATGTAATGGGTAACCCTTGGATGTTGCCATATGTTTAATTGTGTTAATCTCTCTATCAAAATTACATTTGTTGATAGGAACTGAAAATGCTCTATGTATCATTGAATTATATGCCGCTAGTTTATGGGGCATGGGATGATTGGAACTGTATGGAATAGTCACATCAGTGTGTGTTGATTTTCGGTGAATCGAATAATCAAGTACATTATCAGTATAATTTCAATCTGTTTTGCGTAAACACTACCTAAACTGTACCAACCACGTTGTTATATTAAGTTTTGAGTACATAGTGAGTGTTTCTCGTTACATTAAAAATGAACAATATGAATATTCGTAATAGCCGAGGACTAAGAATGCTGAATTTAGTGTTAAAGCCTCAGTTATCTACCCAAAATGACGACGAAAATTGTGTTTGTGCTAGCGTTGATAATACTCTCCACCACATTTCAACGACGTATTAATTAGGCCAGAAGATCCCGTATTCACATCTGCTGTACGTTCGAGATCACATTCTTCACTCTCGCTTGATGTCGAAGTGCCGCTTGTAGCTACTGAAACTATCGTACATTCAACCTTAGATACTGTTCATGATGTAACTAGCAAAGTAGAAAATTGGAATGGAAGTGTAGAAGACAATATCCAAAGTTTTGTAGTTTTATCACAAGTACCATTGCCTAAGCCGTCATCGCCTAACTCAAATGAGATTCTGCCTTTAATTGATAGCGACGATAGTGTGGACGATCCACACTGGACTCCACTCTCGAGAAAAAGGAAAGTATATCAACTTCCTTTATCACATAATGAAGATGAAATACAGTTGGCATCGAGAACAAGCGATACAAGTTCTCGGGAAAACATTCCACTGTCTACCGACGATGCAATTGAGCATCAACTTGGAGCTACGCAGATAAATAAAAAACAAAAAATTAATATCGTGCATGTGAACCGTAAAGCTAGAGTTTCAGGAGGAGCTTACTTAGGATTTAAGAAATTAAATGATGACAAATATAAACCATGTGTTGAAAGACCTGCACGAATTATGAAACCACGTTGTTCGCATATAAAGACCACAAATCCAAAATCAAAAAATGCATTTATGTGTGCACTAATAACAGAAAATGAGCGTAAAACGACTCGTATTTCTGAAATCTCAAGACGTGGGCTGAAAAGAAAGCGTTTGTAAAAGCAGCCGCAGTTCGTAGAGGAATAAGACGTCGACGGAGCAAAGATCAGATGCCTACAAAAAAAGGAAGTGGTCATGATATTTATTTTAATAAAAATTATGAGACATGTTCAAAAGTGAAAGTGTGTAGATTATTTTTTCTAAATACACTATCTTTAGGTGAAGACAGTTTCAGACGCTAGACCAAAGAATCATGGACAATCAGTGAAGACGCTGATGATTCACCTGCTTATACAATCACCGATGTTACTGAAAATACGATATTAGGTCTCGTACCAAAATACACACATCGCACAAAAACTGTAAAAACTTGGTTAGATCTAATGCCAAAAGTGCCCAGTCATTACCGTCGAGCGAGTTCCAGTAAGGTGTATGTGGAGTCAACTTTTAGGTCGGAGAAACATATGCACGACGTTTTCGTTGCATGGTGTGAAGAACATAACTATCAAGCAGCAAGTAGACCAACTTTTCTAAGAGTTTTACAGCAAGAAAATATAGCAATTCATCATCCACGTAAGGATCAATGTGATACTTGCTGTAGTTTCAAAGCGGGTAATATTTCAGAGCAAGAGTATAACAACCACATCATTAAAAAGAATGAAGTTCGCCAAGCAAAACACGATGCTATCAATTCGGCCAACGATAAGGTGGTAGTGCTTACGGTGGATGTGCAGAGTGTCTTGCTTGCTCATAAGCTTTTAGCCAGCGCCTTATATTATAAACTTAAATTACAATGCCATAATTTTACTGTCTATGACTGCAGAAAAAAAAACTATTTACTTTTGGCATGAAGCTGATGGTGGTGTAACAGCGAATGATTTTACGTCCTGTTTGATTAATTACATAACAAACCTAGCAACAGGAACTGAAAGAGTGATTTGATTATCATATCTGACGGATGTGGCCATCAAAATAGAAATCGCGTGTTGTCCAGTGCATTAAGTGATGTGTCCCAAAAAACAAACATTATTATTGAACAGCTATATTTAGAAAAGGGACATGCCATGATGGAGGTGGACAGTGTGCATTCAACAATTGAGCAGTACATAAAACCTCCCATTTACGCACCCAGTGATTATGTAGCCATAATGCAACAAGCTCGCCCAAGGAACCCTTATAATGTTCAATCAATTCATTACGACTTCTTCCTCAATTACGAGGTACTCCATTCAAATTTCAAGTCAATAAGACCCGGTAAGAAAAAGGGAGATCCTGTTGTGGTAGACATAAGGGGCCTCAAGTATCTGCCAAATGGGTCTGTGTTGTATAAGTTGCGACATAATGAGGAGTGGATTATCTTACCACAGCAACGAGCTACTTCCCGTGAAAGTTGTCTGTCGAAACCCTCATATCAACAGCAGGTTGCAATTACAGAGAGCAAATTCAAGCAGCTACAAGAACTCAAAAACGTTATTGACAAGGATTATATTTTATGACTCGCTTTCTTTTAATCCAGGAACATAGTACCTTAAAACTGAAACGAAAGTTTTGTATTCAATAAAAATGATTAAATAAGTTGATAAAAATTGTTTTGGTTTACTTCAAATCACTTTAAAACCTCTCATGTGATTAGAAAATTGCAATTAAAATCTCTTATGTGTAGAATATCCAATTCAAAAGGCCTTAGCTTCGACTGTATTTATTATGATGCAATAACGTTTCATTCATATGTTACTCACTGTGTTTGTTTTAATGACTAATAGAACAAAAATATTTTCTAAGAAACAATTTACAGGGAAAGTTTTTTTCGTTTTTCTATAAAAGTCACTTTTAACACATAGGAGGTTTTAAATTTGCAACGACGATATATCTTATTGTCAAAAGTGAAATAATTCTGATTAATACATACATCAAATAAATTAAGTATATCTGATAATATTCCTGGATTAATATTTTTATCTTCTAGTAACTTTCTTACAAGTATTAGACATTTTTTAGGAGGAATTTTAGTGAAAATATTGGTAACATCAAATGAAATAAGCTCTGAGATATCTTGCAAGTTGAATGCTTTTAATTTTTTTATCAGTTCCATTGAATTTCTAATTGAATATTTAGACGTATATCCGTAACTATTAAGTATATTGGTAAGTTTCTTTGCCAATATATTATTAGGAGTATTAACATAAGAAGCTACAGGTCTAATTGGTTTCGTTATTTTATGTAATTTAACGGTTCCATATAATTGTGGAAAATGAGGATTCTTATTTATGATGGACCTCTTTTCGTAATAACTGAAAAGATAATTTGAATTATTAACAGTATCTCTAATATTATAAGAAAACTTTTTTGTTGGGCCTGCTCTAAGAACTTTTACATCACTAGATTCTATAAAGTTATATATCTTTGAATTATAATCATTGGTTGTCAATATGACAGTAGCGTTCCCCTTGTCAGATTTTGTAACTGTTAGGTTATTATCTTCTACTTTATTTTTTATTGAATTTAGAACTGTAATGTCATTTTTTGTTTGACGTTTAACTTTTGAAGGTTCAATATTTTTGATTAAATTGGCAATTTTTAGTTTCTCTTAAAGGAAATTATTTTAATTAGATTTTAAAGCTATTTCTGACTCTGTAGCCATTATCTGTTTAATAGTATTCGCAAATTTTGGTGGTATGCTATACTTTAAACCTATATTTAATAATTCTATTTCACTATCTGTAAAATTAGTGTCTGAAAGGTTTTCATATCGTGGTGCAAAGTGTGTTGGTATGTAATTACTTACAGTTTCATGATGTTTATAGTATTGAACTCTATGGTGTGTGTGTTGAAGTTTCTGTAGCTTTTGTTCTTGTTTCTTAAATTTCTTGTGCTTCATCGTGCTTACACTTCCTCTGATTTTGTCATCTAAACAGTCAAATTCTACTGGATGTAGTTGGAACGTGAATTCAGAATGTACCACTTTTATGGAGTTGTCTAAGGAGTCCCTTATTCTAAACCATTTCTTACATTCTTCTTCAAGCCAAACTCGTTGAGCATATTTTATAGCTTTTTGTGGTTGAGGTGTTTTAATATGGCATTTTATATTCACATAATTTGGTATTACCTCTTTTCTAAGGCATTCTTGGTTAAACCAAATGTTTTGTGATGTTCTTTGATCAATTAGTACTCTACAGTAACCCCGTGCTTCCAAAATAGTTAGTTTTCTTTGAGAAGCGAATCATAGACAACACAAATTTCGTTGAGAGATTCAACTTCTCGGTGATCTCACACGATCTTATCCGCCCAGTCCCTCTATTAATGCCTCTAATGTAGCTTCATCAGTTCCAACTGGTCCTACCGAACAACACATTCAACATAAAAATTGCCGAATCGAACTTTTGCAATAAAATAGTAGTTTTCAAAACTGAGTTTGGGCTCTGGTATTCAGTTAATACAAATTCACCATCGGATCATTTTTTTCTTTCTTGAAACATCATGTTCGCCTTTCGATAAAGTAAATAAAATTTGCCGAAAAAGCTGCTTTTCACTCCCCTCAATAGAAAGGGCGTAGAATCACAAACAAGTCTTGCTACATGTCAAAATATTTATGATTGTGAAGAATGAAGTTGCTTATGAAAAAATACCAAACTCCCGATGAGGAAATAGTTATTTGTAAAACAAGTGTCACAATGACTCAAGTTTTACACAATATTTTTTATAATTCGCATTTACTGATTTTTTAAACAAAATATAATTACATTATCCCTGTTTCAAAACTAGGAATGATTTGAATTTAAGTTGGCAATTCTGTAGATTCCTGATTGGTCAGATCACAGACGGTTTTACTCAGCACTTTTGACATATATTGTGATTGAATAATTGTGTAAATTGTAAACAAACTTTCATTTAAGCATTGATGTATTTTATACTAGGGTAGCCATTTTACAGGGCACCCTTTGGACCAGGCTAATACTTTGTTGTTAATTTGTAACGCTGAGCTTGATTTTGTTGCTAATGCCGTTTCCAAGAAAACGCAAACTATGCTACCGTAATATTAAGCTAGCGTAGCCACACGCTATAACTATAAAAATAAGTAATATTAAAAAAACTAAATGCACAGGAATTTATTGCTAAAAGATGACACTAACCGATACTGCAAAAAATCATCCCTTACCCCGATTTCCCCACCCCTCCCTATTATTTGATATTAAGCTAGAGTAGCCACACGCTATAACTATAAAAATAAGTAATATAGAAAAAAACTAAATGCACTGGAATTTGTTGCTAAAAGATGACACTAACCAATACTGCAAAACAATCATCCCTTATCTCAAATTAATAGAAATTCATCGTGTTTTAGTAGCCATAGCCTAGCAACAAATTGCCCTATTGATTTTAAAGCGATATAGTGCATATTTGGATAGTGATACACCAGCAACAAATTCCTCAAATATTTTTTGATCGAAATTCATAGAGTTTTAGTAGCCATAGCCTAGCAACAAATTGCCCTATTGATTTTAAAGCGATATAGTCCATATTTGGACAGTAATACACCAGCAACAAATTCATCGAGTATTTTTTTATCGAAATACATGTTTTAGTAGCTGTTTCGTTTTTTTCTCATGCAACAACTTTTGAAGGAAACAAAAATCAATAGTTTTCGAATTCCGGCTGAAATCAGGCGAAATCTGGCCATTTAAGGGTGTAGGAGTTTAAAATTAGCAATTTTGAAATTTTTCGAATCCATAACGTCTTTCATAGAATCGAATCCAACAATCCGCAACCTTCTATCTCATAGAGAAGGGGGTGAACATTTGTGTCACTCACTCACTCAATCATCTCTCATGTAGGTGTATTATATAAGGATTTTTTATTTGAATTATATTTATTTTACATAATTTGAAAATAAGTAGTACATAAAATAATTGTTATATTATGTTAATCAAATATCACTTACCTTATTTGAGCGTATATTAATTTCAATAATTTTCTAAAATTTAATCATAAATTATATGATTTCACAAATTAACTTTTATGAAAATATTACAAAAAACTTTTATAACCTGAAATTTCAGAGACGCATTATTAAATTATATTTGTATTTTCCCCCATCGATAATAATAATAGACAAGTAATGAAATCCCTGAGTAACTTTCGAGTCAAATAAAGTAAGACTTTGTATTTTGGTAGTAATTTCTATAAATAGTAGGGCAAAATTTATCGAATTTCCAATAAATCATCAAATATTGATTTTTCTCTCGTGTGACGGCTCCTGCACGTGCGAAACAAGTGAGAAAAGGTCACACGATGAAAAAATAAATTTCTCACACAAGCAATGAAGAGTATTTTATTCTACAATGTGTGAGTAGCTCGTTTTCCGCAACTAAATTTCAAGAAGCGTGCGTAAAACAAGTACTTAAAATAAGTTAGTATATTACGACACAAGTACGATAAAATGGTTGCACCCTCATCACCCTCGTGTGAACGTCTTTGTTCAAACGAGGGTGAAATCATTTTATCACACTTTTGTCGTAAGATATTTTAGAGCACGACAAGTGTAAAACGCAATGTTCGCATGCGTTTTCTAAGTTAAAGGTGTGTGCATTCAGAAATCGCGCGAGCGCGAATCGCCTGCGATTTTGCTGATTTTTTACGCAAAGCGTAACACGGCAACGATTTTTTAAATAGTTTTTAGATTTTTAACCAATTTTAATTTTCTGGGGATGTCTAACAACTTTGTCAGTATCGTGGATAACCACACAAATGTTTCCACTTGGTCGGAATCTCAGAATATTATTTTTGATGACCATTGGGAAGGAGTCCAAACTAGTCGTTAAAAACCATTTACTGATACTCCGACCGGGTGGAAATCAAGTCTGTTACTTAATAATTCATCGAACAATTTGTTGCTAGGCAATGACTACTAAAACACGACGAATTTCAATTAAAAAATACTCGAGGAATGTGTTGCTGGTGTATTACTGTCCACATATGGACCATATCGCTTTAAAATCAGCAGGACAATTTGTTGCTAGACTATAGCTACTAAAACACGCCGAATTTCAATTAAAAAACACTCGGGGCATTTGTTGCTGGTCGATTACTGTCCAAATATGGACTATATCGCTTTAAAATCAGTATGGCAATTTGTTGCTAGTCTATGGCTACTAAAACACACCGAATTTCAATTAAAAAACACTAGGGGAAATTGTTGCTGCTCGATTACGACCCAAATATGGACTATATTGCTTTAAAATCAGTATGGCAATTTGTTGCTAGACTATGGCTACTAAAACACGCCGACATTGTTGCTGCTCGATTACGACCCAAATATGGACTATATTTCTTTAAAATCAGTAGGGCAATTTGTTGCTAGGGTGTGGCTACTAAAACACGATGAATTTCGATCAAAAAATACTCGACGAATTTGTTGTCCAAATATGGACTATATAGCTTTAAAATCGGCAGGACAATTTGTTGCTAGACTATGGCTACCAAAACACGCCGAATTTCAATTAAAAAACACTCGGGGCATTTGTTGCTGGTCGATTACTGTCCAAATATGGACTATATCGCTTTAAAATCAGTATGGCAATTTGTTGCTAGTCTATGGCTACTAAAACACACCGAATTTCAATTAAAAAACACTCGGGGAAATTGTTGCTGCTCGATTACGACTCAAATATGGACTATATTGCTTTAAAATCAGTTGGGCAGTTCGTTGCTAGGCTGTGGCTACTAAAACACGATGAATTTCGATCAAAAAGTACTCGACGAATTTGTTGCTGGTGCATTACTGTGCAAATATGGACTATATCGCTTTAAAATCAGTAGAACAATTTGTTGCTAGACTATGGCTACTAAAACACGCCGAATTTCAATTAAAAAACACTCGGAGAATTAGTTGCTGGTCGATAACTGTCCAAATATGGACTATATCGCTTTAAAATCAGTAGGGCAATTTGTTGCTAGGGTGTGGCTACTAAAACACGATGAATTTCGATCAAAAAATACTCGACGAATTTGTTGCTGGTGTATTACTGTCCAAATATGGACTATATAACTTTAAAATCAGCAGGACAATTTGTTGCTAGACTATGGCTACCAAAACACGCCGAATTTCAATTAAAAAACACTCGGGGCATTTGTTGCTGGTCGATTACTGTCCAAATATGGACTATATCGCTTTAAAATCAGTATGGCAATTTGTTGCTAGTCTATGGCTACTAAAACACACCGAATTTCAATTAAAAAACACTCGGGGAAATTGTTGCTGCTCGATTACGACCCAAATATGGACTATATTGCTTTAAAATCAGTTGGGCAATTCGTTGCTAGGCTGTGGCTACTAAAACACGATGAATTTCGATCAAAAAGTACTCGACGAATTTGTTGCTGGTGCATTACTGTGCAAATATGGACTATATCGCTTTAAAATCAGTAGAACAATTTGTTGCTAGACTATGGCTACTAAAACACGCCGAATTTCAATTAAAAAACACTCGGAGAATCAGTTGCTGGTCGATAACTGTCCAAATATGGACTACATCGCTTTAAAATCAGTAGGGCAATTTGTTGCTAGGGTGTGGCTACTAAAACACGATGAATTTCGATCAAAAAATACTCGACGAATTTGTTGCTGGTGTATTACTGTCCAAATATGGACTATATAACTTTAAAATCAGCAGGACAATTTGTTGCTAGACTATGGCTACCAAAACACGCCGAATTTCAATTAAAAAACACTCGGGGCATTTGTTGCTGGTCGATTACTGTCCAAATATGGACTATATCGCTTTAAAATCAGTATGGCAATTTGTTGCTAGTCTATGGCTACTAAAACACACCGAATTTCAATTAAAAAACACTCGGGGAAATAGTTGCTGCTCGATTACGACCCAAATATGGACTATATTGCTTTAAAATCAGTTGGGCAATTCGTTGCTAGGCTGTGGCTACTAAAACACGATGAATTTCGATCAAAAAGTACTCGACGAATTTGTTGCTGGTGCATTACTGTGCAAATATGGACTATATCGCTTTAAAATCAGTAGAACAATTTGTTGCTAGACTATGGCTACTAAAACACGCCGAATTTCAATTAAAAAACACTCGGAGAATCAGTTGCTGGTCGATAACTGTCCAAATATGGACTATATCGCTTTAAAATCAGTAGGGCAATTTGTTGCTAGGGTGTGGCTACTAAAACACGATGAATTTCGATCAAAAAATACTCGACGAATTTGTTGCTGGTGTATTACTGTCCAAATATGGACTATATAACTTTAAAATCAGCAGGACAATTTGTTGCTAGACTATGGCTACTAAAACACGCCGAATTTCAATTAAAAAACACTCGGGGAATTTGTTGCTGGTCGATTACTGTTCAAATATGGACTATATCCGTAGGGCGATTTGTTGCTAGTCTATGGCTACTAAAACATACCGAATTTCAATTAAAAAACACTCAGGGATAGTGTTGCTGGTCGATTACGACCCAAATATGGACTATATTGCTTTAAGATCAGTCGGGCAATTTGTTGCCAGGCCATGGTGTCTAAAACATGATGAGTTTCAATTAATATGAGATAAGGTATGATTTTTTGCAGGACCAGTTAGCGTTTTCTTTTAACAACAAATGCTTGTGCATTCAGTTTTTTTCAATATTACTTATTTTTATAGTTATAGCGTGTGGCTACGCTAGCTTAATATCAAATAATAGTGAGGGGTGGGGAAATCGGGATAAGGGATGATTTTTTGCAGTTTAGGTTAGTGTCTTCTTTTAGCAACAACTTCCTGTGTATTTAGTTTTTTTCAATATTACTTATTTTTATAGTTATAGCGTGTGGCTATGCTAGCATAGTTTGCGTTCTCTTGGAAACGGCATTAGCAACAAAATCAAACTCAACATAACAAATTAGCAACAAATTATTAGCCTGGTCCGAAGGATGCCCTGTAAAATGGCTACGCTAGGCCTTATTTATATATAACGGAACGTATATATCAACAAGGATTCAAGCAAATAGAGGATGATCATTTGTTTAAAAAAAGGGCTTCTTCCGCGTTTATATTATATCATGAACAGAATTATTTCTGTAGTATATCTTTACATAGATATCTGGTAATTTATCCCAAAACTCGAACGTTATGTATACATATATTGATCCTGTACAATAACAAAATAAACAATTGACAAATCATTGATGAATAAACGTTGGCATACTTTATTTAATAACATTTTTAATATATAATTTGTTCCAATTTACCTTCAAGACAATTTAATCTATTAATTTGCTAGCTACACCATTTAAATTAAGGTTGAAGTCAAATGTCAAATAAAAATACCTACAATAACCAACTGTATGACACTAAAAATTACTAAAAGTGTTCAAAGAGAATTCATTGTGACACTGTAAATAATTTTATAATGAAGTCTCTTTTATACGCATATTATAAAAACCTTATTATTTAATTTCTCGAGCACGTTGACAATATTTTCAATTTGTGAATATTGATTTGATGAAAAATTCAATTTTTTGTTTATTTTATACTGCTACCATGACGATTTTTATTGAAATTTTTCACTAGACGACTAACAGCACTTACGTTTCCCTTTTAAATTTATATGGTCTATATACGTTTGTTCCAACCTTCAATCATAAATAGATTTCTTACAGTTTGCAAATTGTTTCCAAAGCGCATGTCAGTAAGATACTGATTTCCTGATCAATTATATTTTAGGTTGGAACACCTGATAAAGAGTTTGAAGTGTGTGAGTAAACAAAAAAAAACACTTCTTCAGAATATCGGGGTACTATTTCCTCTGACTATATCATAAATAATAATTCCTTCAATGTAAAAAATAGCACCATGACTACCTAAATAATGTTTGTTTTTAATTATCTGCTTGTTTAGTAGCAATTCTAAATTTTTGTCATCACGACTTTCCATGGACGATATTATGTCACTAATCTCACTAAAATTTTCGTTGCTTATACTTGACGATTTATTAAAAGATATTTCAAAACACTCAAATAGAATAGTTATTTGTGCAACAAGTTGGGAAAAGCACAATTTTTCGTAACGAGCGGATTTTTGCGCATAACGCGAGTTACGAAAAATAGTGTTTCCCAACGTGTTTCACGCAATATTTTTTCTAATTTTGAATAGGATGTGATTATTTGAATTCAAATTTAAAGTACTTGAAACGTCTTTACGAGCGTCACTCGTATATTCCTTTTTAGTCGCCTAGTAACATTTTTTTATATATTCAGTCTATTAGTAAGTGATATTATAAAATGTTTACTAGACTCTTATTATTTTTAAATGAAATATTTGAAAATCAATAAAAATAATTTTCCTCCATAATCCTTGATTTCAATTTTTTTTTGTCAAATGATAATAAATAACTATAAATTGAATTTAGTTCGTTTATTTAAACAATTATTCTTTTGAGCAATGAATGACATTTCCAGGAAAATCCTTTTAGACTTTTAGAGTAATTGTCTTCTTTACGCAAAATTTTAAAGTTTTTATAATCTATTACATGTTTTGTGGAGGAAACATGTTCAGCTAAAGCTGACCGTACTGGGTATAATCGTGAACTATTCTTATGTAAAGCTAAACGTTTAGTAATTTTTTGGAAAGTCTGACCCCAGATTTTTACATGTAGAGCATGTTAATCTATATATAACATTTTAACGGTCAGTATAAGGATCAATTCTTTCAATTTACTATTAACACAATTAATTATCAAAACATTTTTATTTGCAATTTTTATGTTAATTACTTCTTTTAAAATTTGGGAAATTCTAGGTGTAAGCTCTTTAAAGTATGGTAAAGATGCAAAAAAGATATTAATTAAATTTGCATTCGTTATATTTTCTACGTTATCAGTTAATAAAGTAGGTTCATTTGATAATTGTATTGGATGAGGAGTGTTAAATAATATTTTCCTTACTAATGTTTTGAAGTGGTTCCCAACGGGGGCGCTGCAGCCTTTTAGGGGGGCGGTAGCGGATTCAGAAGCAAATAATAAGCAGTCAAGAGGAATGGTGAAATAAAAATGATTTAATAAGGGTTAATAAGCAGTTTTAAATTAGCATTAATAATAATACTAATAATTATAATAATTTCTTTTAGTTCAGAATAGAAGTACAGTAGAGCCCCGATTATCCGAGCTAATGTGGACCAGAGGACCCTCGGATAACCAGAAACTCGCATAACACGGGCAGACGAGAGCGTCCCGTGCCGCCATTGAAATCAATGATAGCGTGTGCGTTTTGGGCCGCTTGTCTGTGTTACGGGCGTTACAAAGACATTTTGGGGTTGATACAGTAATAAATAAAGACGTAAAATTGAATTAACATACATATTAAGTTCACTTTATTTTGAAACCCACTAAAAATACAGTTTTAGTTAATAAAATCCAGCCTATATGTAAATATAAAACAAGGTCAATGGTAAATATGAAAATATACACTTAAGAATAACACACTTAATAACAGTATTAAAAACAGTTTTGTACTGGTACTGTACAGTACTTTATCAATAAAAATTTAACTTTAAAACTAAGCCTACTTCTTGAAAAAGTTTATCAGAGTTTTCTGTTTTACTGAACTGGCCCGCTTCTTTGCAGCTGTTTCTCGAAGTCGACGAAGCAGCAGAAGATCCGTCGAAGTTGTTTCTGCCTGTTGCTCCAAATAGTCTATAGCACTTTGTATGGCTTTGAAGCCCTCGGCGTGACTTATTTTATTTTCAGTCTGTTCCATCGGCTCATCTTCATCACTCACCTCTTCGGCGTTTTGTGCCTCATCATTGACTATCTCGACAATCATGTCATCTGTGACTTCATACTGTTCGTCCGCATTAATCCATTCTTCCACGTCGTCTGTAGTAATAGCCTTGTCAGATGGGATTCTTTGCACCAGGCTTACGATAGTCATCAGCATTTTCATTTTCCGAGGTTGCGGCTTCTTGAACATCAACACTATACAGCTTTCTCCAGGATCTTTCAAGGGTAGAGCTTTTAACTTCCTCCCAGGACTCGGCTGTCATGTATACAACATCTTTCATTGTGATGGCTTTTAGAGTATGCAAAACTTCGTTTCCTTCATCAATTTCCTTTATGAGCAGTTTTAAAAGTCTTCTTTTATAATTTCTCTTAAGGTTTTCCAACACCCCTTGGTCCATGGGTTGGAGAAGTGGGGTTACGTTAGGGGGCAAAAACATTGTCTTGATTTCGCCAGAAACCATTTCTTCCGTGTCGGGATGAGCAGGACAATTGTCCATAAGCATAAGAGCTTTGCGAGGGAGATTGTTTTCTGCCAAATATTTTTCGACTTGAGGCACAAAGCTATCAAAAAACCATTCTGAAAATTTTGGAAACCATCCAAGCACTTTTTTGGTTTTTGTACAAAACGGGGAGGCTAGAAATGGAAATGTTTTTAAACGCTCTAGGCTTAGCAGATTTCCCTATGAGCAATAACTTTAGTTTGCAGTCTCCGGTAGCATTGAACAAGCCAAAAGTGTAACTCTGTCTTTTGATTTCATGAACCCCGGAGCAGAAGCTTCTTGTTTGGAGGCAAGTGTTTTTGTTGGAAGCATACGGTAATTTAATCCCGTTTCATCACAATTAAAAATCTGCTGAAGCGACAAATTTTCCTGGTCAATCAAAGCTTTAAACCGGTCCTTGAACGATACAACAATTTCATGATCGGATGATAGTTTTTCGCCTGAAATATTAAGCTCTCTAATTCCATACCTGGTTTTCCAGCGATGCAGCCATCCTCTGCTTGCAGTAAACTCCTCTTCTCCATCTTTAAACTTGTTGTGGAATTCAATAGCTTTTTCTTGTAACAAAGGCCCACTGACGGGACTTCCTTTGCTCCGTAATTGGGTAAACCACATAAAAAGGGCACTTGATGTTTTTTCAAACTCACCAGTTTTCATTGTTTTTCGTTTGCTGTCATTTTCGTTGTCCTTTTGCGAACACCACTTTTCAATATCAGCCCGTTTTCTTCTCCAATCACCAACCGTTACCTCACCAACACCTAAATCTGCAGCCACTCTTTTTATCGTTTCCCCTTTGTCTAGTCTTTTAATAGCCTTTAGTTTAGTCTCTAAACTCACAACAGTTCTTTTACGTGAAGAGCTCATAATGAAAACACCACAGTAACACAGCACAAAATGTCAGAATACCGTTCGAGTAACGGCGGGACTAACACCAACCAAGACTGTGAGAAGACACTGACTCAGCCAAAGCGCTTTAGACTACGTGCAGTGTGGTGGGAGAGCGAGTGGGTGGCAATGACCTTGGCACAGTAGTAGCGGTCACCCCACTCCACCGCTCGCTCGCTACGGTACTGTACAGAGTATAAACACTGTCGCCGGGCGCGCGGCATCCATGTCGCCGGGCGCGCGGCATCCATGGCGCCGTCTTAAATATTTTTTTTTAATTTTTTTTTGCGCCTCTGTTAATTTTTTTTTGCGCCTCGGTTAGTCGGGGCTCGGATAACCGGGGCCCTACTGTATATGACTTGTCCTCGCACGTTGATAAGCGAACGCGCGATGTTCATACAAAATAACATGTTTCAACATGTTCGCACACAGACAAGTTGAATCATGCACGAAATGAAACGTATAAAAGGAACAGCTCTACGAATTTTTTGTTAGTTAGTTGTATGTGCTTGGCCGCGATATATCATCATGAATCGTAAGCTCTGCCGTAGTAAATAATCGTGAGTGGTGTGTCATTTTATAAACATTACTATCTATAAATCTATTGAGAATTTAATTTTTGTATGAAAATGGCTGAATCTACTTCTAAATTAAAAAAGAAATGCCGGCAATACAGTATTGAATATTTAAAATATGGATTTGCGGAATCTTCTACAAACAAATCGTTACCTATGTGTTCAATTTGCCGAAAAGTTTTTTCAAATGAAGCTATGAAACTTTCTAAGCTACAAGAACATTTACAGAAAAATGCATCCTGATAAGAAGAACAAAGATATATTCTAAATTTCAAGAACTCGAAAAACAATATTTAAAACCTTTTGCATCGTCTTCTAAACGAGGCGATGATGGGTTACGAGCCTCATATAACGTTTCATTGTTAATCGCAAAGTCAGGAAAACCACACACCATTGGCGAGGAATTAATTTTGCCGGCAGTCGAAGAGATATTAAAAACTGTTCTCCAGCATAAGACACCATTTGATATCATTAAAAAAATTCCTCTCAGTAATAATTCAGTGCAAACAAGAATAGATGAAATGGCAAATGACGTTGAAATATCATTATGCGATTACCTAAAGACTTGCAAATTTTTCAATCAACTCGATGAATCAACTCTACCAAGTAACGAAGCTCTACTCTTATCATACGTACGATTTATAAAAGAAGAAAAAATTCATCAAGAGTTATTATTTGCTAAGAATTTGGAATCTGATACAAAGGGACATTCTATATTTAATATCATGCAAGAATTTTTTCAAGAGAAAGAAATTCCTATTAGCAATAGTTTGTCTACTGCTACTGATGGTGCTCCAGCAATGACCGGGCGTCATAAGGGTTTTATAGCACATTTGAGAAAAGCAGTGCCAAATGTACATTGTATTATTCACCGTCAGCATTTGGTTGCAAAAAAATTAAATGAACGTCTGCATGCGTCCCTCAATAACGTTATTAAAGCAATCAATATCATTAGAAGCAATTCATTGAATGACCGTTTGTTTCATAAGCTTTGCAATGAAAATGATGAAGACTACAATCGCTTGCTGCTGCACACAGAAGTACGTTGGCTCTCTAAAGGTGTTTGTCTGAATCGTTTTTTCAATCTATTTGACTCAGTGTTGGAATTTCTTGAAGAAAACGAACAATTGCGCGAAAACCTGATTACGTCAAAAAATGACATCGCTTATTTGACGGACCTGTTTAAAAGTATTTAATCAAGTTAATATACAATTGCAACGTGATGATTTAATTAAAACTAAAAACGTCATAGCTGCTTTTGCAGGAAAACTTCTTATATTCAAAAGGGGGGCGGTGAAATTTTTGTTCTCTTCTATAGGGGGCGGTGGTCCAGAAAAGGTTGGGAACCACTGTTTTAGGGTAACCATTATTAATAAATAGAGTAGATAGTATATTCAAATTTTTATTGTGCATTGTATAATTTGAGATATTGATTACTCTATTTTTCATTTGTTTACAATATATATTATCCTTTTTGTATATTATACTGTTTCTTACGATAATTTTCTTTTGCACCTTACCTTTTTCTCATACATTTATGAGAATACAACAAAAAATATGAAATTTATTTCTCTATAGACTAAATAATTACTGAAAATTCAACTAAAACACTAATCTCTACAAATCGGAAACGTTTTACAAACAAAAAATTTTCACGTAATTCACACAGACAATAATTGAAATCCAATTATCTTCAAAGTGTGTTTGACAATGAAATCAATAATAAAACCCAGGGAATACCAGCTCCTCTCTTATAAGGCACAGGATTTACTCTTGAAATATGATAGGGCGAGTCTGGTCGTAGTAATGATATTTTAGTCTCTGAAATATATATTATTTTTAAAAGTCGAAAAAGTATAGTATTTATATCACTAGTGTTGTATGTAGAACTCAATATCAATATAAAAATTGAGAAGGTTTTTAAACTACCCTCTTTGTTGTAACTTCTAACCAGGTGGCGCTGCAACATATCAAATTCTACACCGTTCAACTAATCACCCTTAAAATTGGCATATATGTATTTTTCTATGCAGAATTTGTATTTGCTATCCTTTTTGTTGTAGCTTCCCACATATCGCGCTGCAGCATATCAACTTCTATATCGTTTACTTTTTCCACGAGCGCAGAAGTTTGTGGCACGAGCCAAAAGGCGAGTGTTGAGAATCAGGGGAGCGAGAGAAGGGCTTTGCATATGAGTTGTATACAATATTTTTTCTACCACCACGTTTTTAATGAAAGAAAAAAGTAACTTATATAGGTATTTTATTTAAATTTTGAACAGAAAGAATTAAAAAATGAATATAGAAAAATTAGTTAAACATACGTATAGTTAATAATGAAATTTGTACAATTTTGAATGGTTAAGCCTGGTTTATATTTTTGATAAGTTTTAATTAACTGTAATATTAGTATTTGTCAACGAAATAGCTTATAAAGACGAGTTTAGATTATCAAAAAGAATTTAGATATTGACAATTCCATTCCTCCAGGTGGCGCTGCAGCTTATCAACTTCTACATTGTTCAATTTTTCCACGAGCGCTGAAGTTCAAGGTGCTTTGCGCACGAATTGTATACCATATTTTTTCTACGACCACATTTATTAATGAAAGCAAAAAGTAACTTATATAGGTATTTTATTTAAGCTTTGATATGGATGTTGTAGTATTTTTGAAAAATAAAAAATATGTCAGTGAGGATTAATAGTTTCCTCCTTGACAAGTGACATCTGAAAGGGCCGTTTTTACGAAATTTGTAATTTTTAATTGTTTTATTCATGTAAAAAAAATTTCTCCATTTTTATATCAGGCAGAATTTTTCACTCTTGCCTAAATAAACAACAATTAATTTTTATCAGCGACATAAAAAACCGTGTAAACTGTACTATAATCGCGATCGAGACTCACTAACACATCAAAAATTGATGGGAGATATACAGCACAGGTGGCCCAAACAAAATATATGGTTTTACTAATTCCACTGTTAAAAATGTTGTGTATTTAAGAATTTTACCTGTGCCCACAGGTATTATGGAAATATAACAATGACCGACCCTTCCTTAATAGGCGTAGAATTAGGGACAGGTGTTTGTTGCACATGATTTTAACATTAAAAAGCTGTATTTTATTAAATAAGTGCACTGCATTATTAATTGAAATGTTATATTTTTTTATATTACTTTGTATCCTATTCCTATATCTGGTATAATCGTCCCATTTGTAGATTTAAAAAAAATGTTTATAATAAACACAGTGTCGTTTATTTATTCAAACAGACGATCATATTATTGACAACAACAATTATTGTAAAAGCAACATTTTTAAAGCAAATATACCAATATAACATTATACAATATTTAAAATAAATTAAATAATGTTGTTTCTGTGCTTGGTAAAAAATAATAAATACACACACCTGAAATTACGAGCTCGGCAGTTTTATTATTCTGACTCGATTGCGGTTGTACTAAAGTGTTATTGAAATTCAATTTTAACCATCGTAGAATTGAAGGCCTTAGATAGTTTCCTGATCAGGTGACAAGCAAAAAAAATCCCCACTTTATGAAATATAACTATCGGCCAATCTCAATTATTTGCAATTTCTGTAAGGTATTCGAAATGTTATTATACAATAGAATGTATAGCCATTTATGCACACATAATAACCATAAAGCAACATGGTTTTGTAAAGCGTCGCTCAACTGTCACCAATTTTGCAAATATAACCCAATTTATTGCTGAAAACATCGATGAGCGATCGCAGACTGATTTCTCTAAAGCGTTCGATAGACTAGAGACTAGACCACGGAATTCTAGTAAGTAAATAATCTCGATATGGATTATCACCCTCTCTAATCAAATTATTCACCTCCTATCTAAACAACAGACATCAGTATGTCGTGTTTAATGGTTATAAGTGAGTTGAATACTTAGCAACATCTGGTGTTCCACAGGGAAGTACTCTGGGCCCCTTATTATTCAATGTCTCCATCAATGATATAGTTGACGATCTCGATGCCAACTGCTTACTATATGCTGATGACTTGAAATTATTCTGCCGGATTGGTGATAGAAGCGATTGTGTCTCACTTTCAACTAACCTTCGACGTATTGAGAGATGGTGTATAAGTAATAAATTGTCGTTGAATGCCTGTAAATGTAAGGTAATGACGTTTTCCTTAAAACCCGAGAAAATTATATATGATTATGAAATCAACAATATTGTTCTTGAACGCCCGGCGACATTTATTGACTTGGGTGTCACTTTTGATTCTAAACTTTCTTTTATACCTTATATTGAGGCTATATGCTCGTCTGCTAACAAAATATATGGCTTCTTAGTTCGAAACTCGCGTGACTTCAATGATCAAGACACTTTAAAGACTTTATACTACGCTTATGTTAGGTCTAAAATTGAATACGCAGATGTTATTTGGAGTCCATTTTATGACATACACATTCAGAAACTTGAATCAATTCAACGGAGGTTTTTGAAATTTCTTTCCTTTAAAATGGATGACATTTACCCACCGGTAGGAGTTAGTACCGGTACACTTCAAACGAGGCATTGTGTGAATATCTCAAGTGCTCGTCGTGACTGTCACTTATTGATATTTCTGTTTAAAATCATGAATAACCACATCAGTGATCCCAATCTTCTTCTTAAACTCCAGTTCAATACTCCGAGAGTAGCTTCAAGAGCTGTTAATACGTTTTACCTTACTACCCCTCGAACAAATATTTTAAAATTTTCGCCACTTCACAGGATGTGTTCGATATGTAATCATGTAAGTTACCAGCTTGATATATTTCATTGCCGCATATCTGCGATTAAAGCATTCTTCTTTGATTGATGATATTATTCTTTGTAATCAATATAATTAAGTTCCTGTTCTGTTCCTGTTTGAACAGTGTATTAATAAATAAATAAATAAATAACTTAAACAATCAAAAATAAATCTAAATAACTTAAACAATAAAAAATAAATCTCGAAAAACTTTGTAAAACACGAGATCAACTGACGCTTTACTCCGCATTCTTATTAGTCCAGTCAACAAGTTAATTGATAATTTGTGAGATAATATATCGCTAAACAAAATTGTTTTACGGTTTATAGCTGTGTTTTCATTATTTATTGAGTTGTAAGTCATAAAAGATACGAAAAAGTTGAAAAAAATCTCAAAATTTTATAAACAAATGCATGTACTAGCTGATAAACAATAGTTAGAAACTTGGGTTTTTTACTTTATTTTGAAGATTAATTAATGCTTTATAAAAACGACCTGAATGTCCATTATCGTATCTCGAATAGTTTATAAGTTATACTAATTTTTTACTTGACAAATCAAGTGTCCGGTGAAACTTTGGTATCGTGTAATATTTAAAAGCGCTATAAAAAATAGAAAAAATTTTTTTTAGTATTTTGATATACACTTAGGTGCAAAAAATTCGATCCACGACTATTTTTTGGCAAAGTAGACAAAAATTTGACAATGTTAGTTTTGGATCGGTTTTAAATGTTAAAGGTATGAATAATAAAGACAGTTTATACAAGAAAATCATGTTGTTATGAAAACAATTGGCTTTATTCGAATAATGGAAAAATGAAGTAAATTTTGTAATCAAAACAATGGTTATAATGAGATGTTAAGTGTGTTATTTTTTTTATTAATAATTTGGATTTCCTCCCCGGGCCCTTATAACAGCCAGCCGACGTCTTGGCATAGAGCTAATTAAATGTTGGACATCAAGTTGGTCCAATTCGTTCCATATTGCCTGAAGCACCACACTAAGTTCAGCCAAGTTGTTAGCACGAGGTACCCGTGATCGGATTCTTCTTCCTAGAGTGTGCCATAGATGTTCTATAGGATTGAGATCTGGACTTGAAGATGGCCAATTCATACGGACAATCCCGACTTCTTCTAAATATTCATTAACGATTCTTGCACGATGTGGCCGCGCGTTATCGTACATGAAAATAAAATTAGGCCCTACAAATGGAGCAAAAGGTACCACATGCTCATCCAAAATTGTTGTTATGTACCTTGCTCCTGTCATAGAACCTCCATCTACAAGAACCAAGTCAGTACGGGCCTCGGAACTTATACCAGCCCAAACCATAACTGAGCCTCCTCGGTAACTTATTCTTTCCGCAATGTTACATTGGGCGAATCGCTCTCCTTGTCTTCTGTAGATTCTTTCTCTACCATCTGGTGTCCTTAAACAAAACCTGGACTCATCCGAGAACAATACATTACTCCAATCGGCGTCATTCCAGTCCTCGTGTTCCCTTGCAAAAGCAAGCCGAGCTCTGCGTTGTTCCATGGATAGCAGTGGGCATAGAGCTGGCCTTCTGGAATATAAATTAGCTTCAGTGAGTCGTCGACGAACTGTCCACCTGCTTACATCGACATTTCTTACTTCGCTCAGACGACTTGCCAGCTCAACTGACGTTAAATGTCTATTTCTCAAACACGAAGAAACCAAAAATCTATCATCGCGTGCGGATGTTGCCCTTCTACGGCCTGATCCTGGTCTCCTCGTGTAATTTCCAGTTTCATTAAACCGCTGAATTGCTCTTTGAACTGCACAACGACTAACACCTACTACCTCAGCCGCATAATATTGCAGCATCCGTTGGTGTTAAAGCCATTTGATTTCAATTAAATTAACAAAAGAATAATTTTAAATACTAATTCGGTGGGTTTGTATGGGTCACTAAAATAGCAAATGAATTTCTTGCTGCTCTATCAGACGTAAATTTATGACAAAAACCTAAAATTTGTATTGTTTATAAAAAATGTCATAAGAAAAATGAAAATAATGTATATATATTAATAATTTCAATTATACGAGGGTCTCTCTATATTTATATATGCCATATAATAAGTACCAAGTTTTAAAAGTCACAATAAATGGAAAATATACGATGGATCGAATTTTTTGCTGTTCTTTTTATTTTTTTGCTCTAGAAAAAAAATATAACGGTAGTCAGAATTTGTTTATAACAAATTGTTAAGTTAACAAACAATGAAATTATTGATAAATTTTTTTTTTATTTACCTATGAAGAAATGCCAATTATGATTTTTAAAGAGAAAATCATTCCTTAACTAATTATTTAAACAATCGAAATATAAAAAAAAACGGTTATAAACAATAAAAAAATTTATTTAAGAAAATTTTTTTTATTAAAAATCATTATTTTGCCAAGACAACATAATGGTAAGAAAATTTCTTCAAATATTAAACTTTTCTATTTGGTTATAAACAATTTCTTAACAAATGATGTAAAATTTTTTTTTCCAATGTTAATTAATGTCATTGTTGGATACGAAAACAGCAATAATATAACATTTGTTTAAAAAAAATTTTTTAATAACATTTCTTAGACTTTTCATTTTTTGTTAACTGTTAAAGTATATATATAAGAAGAGCTCCACAGAGCCAAAAATTTATAGGTTTATTATTTAAACTTTTATGTCATCATTTATGAAAACGGAGATAGGAAAAAAATTGGTTAATTAACAATTGCATAACTTTTTGAAAAATCAACTTAAAATTTTTTTTACAACGGGAATATATTCTTTCAAGTATCTTGATGATACCATAATTTATTCAAATTTTTAAATTCATATTTGTTACTTTAAAAAAATAATTTTATGTGGTACGCCGTCTTTAGCGGCAGAACACCCATGACGTAATGGCAGCGCGGAGCCCAATTTTCAGCGTTAAATTGAAATTATTAATAATAGAGGTAGAGTTCCGGGAGCTGGAACATTTTTTTCGGAAATTTTCTCCTCTTTAAGGACCTTTTTTTCCAAATATCGTAAATATTAATAGTTTATGAGTTATTAACAAAAACGTAAATACTTCTTTTTTCATCTTATTTTGTTAATAACAATTGCAAAATTTTTTACGTGCAGTAAAATCCCCAAAACTCATTTTTCTAGAGGTCATTCCGAATCCAATGAGCTATTGCTCATATTTTTAGAAGCTTTATCTCTATTTTTCACGTTTTTTAACTTGTTGACTGGACTATTTAAGAATGCTAGGTTTCTAAGAACTGCTTGAACGATTGTCATTAGGACTGCCTCGTATTTTTGTATATGTGCCAAATCCAGTAAAAAAACAAACGGAACACGATTCGATTAAAGATATTGTAAACAAAAGTTTATTTAAAATATACATACGCCTTGACCTACACCAACAAATGTGATGGTTATCTAATATCAACTCACTCATTGTTTACTCATAAAATCGTATTTATATAAGCTTTTACTTCCTCGATTTTTACAGTGGCATTTTTATAAGATTTAATTACTCGCTGACAAAATAAAACGGATGTAGATCATTTGATTAGAATGTGTAAATACACGTTTATTGATCTTTTTCTGGTGAATGTCTTTACTTAACGTTTGAAATAATTTCAGTTAATTTATAGCTTCATCATATACGAGGTGGATCGGGATGCTGCGAATTTGACTTACAGTTGAGTTGAGTTATTTATACTATTCTTTATCCTAGTGAAGTAAAATGGACCGCCTTGCTCTTTCCTAATTTGATTCATCACCTGTATTAAAATTAAATATTTTAATAAACAATGGAAATTTTTGAAAATAAAGTTTTAATTTCTGGAAAAATCCTTTCCATAATCCTCCCTTTATTTGTAAGTAGAAACTGTTGCAAATATTTACAAATAGTGTTCTTCACTTCTTGACGTTCAAAATAATTCAGTGAATTTGTAGCTTTTTACAAAATACGAGGGTAGATCAGTAGGTAAGGCTGCGATTGAAATAAACACGCAGATACTTCGAGCTAGCGAAATAAATACTGTAAAAATATAAAATACCTTCCACGAGAATTTGATTTAAATAAATGACCTACAAGAGTTACGACTTTAAAACCTTGTAATCGTAAAAGTATAAGATAGGAAAGATCAATTTTCGATCCCCTAAGAGATTTATACCTAATAAATTCTACCTGGACATAAAATAAATTGTTTCAGTCAAATCAGATTGTTATAGTGATAATTTTCTGTGGTAATATTAACTGTAGGAGCATCTCCACAACAGTAATGATAAAAAAATATGTTTCCTAACATCCGGTGTAACTAATGTAAATAAATAATAATTAGTCCGGGAAAGTAAGGTCGAAAAATCTGTTAACTATCAAAACTTTCCCATAACTGATTTTTCATTTTTAAATGAAAATATATTGACCCAGCATCACTCTCCTAGATTGTCTAATAATTTCCACTGGAGCTGGCGACGCAGCTTGCAAGCACAGCTCAGACCACCTAAAATTCAAGTGATTTATGCTCGTGTCATTCCTGGATGTGTTCTTACAAAAAAATCGTAGAGATGAAAATTGAAGCAAATCTTATGCTCTTGAAGATGACGTAAATAGTTTTTTCAAAAAAAAATGTTTCCGGTCTTTTTTCCAAAAATTGAAAAAATTTACTAAAATTATATTTTTGGTTGGTAATTATAAATAAAATATTAATATCGAGGTCAAAACATAGATAAACATAGAGGGCAAACTTCTAAAAATTTACATTTTTTCAGATTTGGAAAATTCAAAATGGCGGCTGCTCAAATTGGAAACAATTTTTTTTTCAATCGCCTCTAAATTTATGAACATTAACGATATTGAGAAACGGTTTGTTGCAATCGACAGAGTGAAGGTTATATTTTTATAAATAACATAAACACAATTTTTAAAAAATTTTTACATAATTTTTTAGAACATTTACCGAAAATAAAAATTTTTCCATGTAGTTTTTTCTCATTTTGGCGTTGAAAAATTTCTTAAAAATATCTTTTTACGTTATAAATATGTTTGCTTTTGAAAGACGAGTATTTTGAGAAAAAAATTTTTCAGATGCGACTTTTACAAGCTGAGATAAACAAATTCAAAATCTGCTAGATACTGTCATAATATTAATTGAAATTTTCAAATTTTGATCACTTCGCTAGGTTGTTGAATCCCAACTCAACTTAAACACAATTTTTCATTTTTCTAACGTTAATTGGTCCATTCAAAAGAGAACAGTAATCCTAGCTCGCTCGGCCAAACGGTGCGGCGGCAGCTGCTTGAAGTTCTGGTGGGGGGTCAGCGCTCATTCTCTTCGAACGCCCAAAAGACCCTTACTAACATGACTGACGACGTACTTGTACCCGACGAATTATTGAACATTATTTCTTGATCTTGTACCACAGGGTGCTCTACTACCAGGTGTGGATGTAAAAAAGTTGGCATACATTGTACGATATAATGTAAAAAAGGCAAAAACTGTTGTAACATCGAAATTGTAAGTACGGTATTTGACAATGACGAGGATGATAATGAATCTCTGAGTGATGAGCTAAATTTTGATATGACTCAATTAGTTGATTATGAACTTGCAATTGATAGTAGTAATAATATCGATGAGGATTTGTTTGCTAATGATAATGACGAGAAAAATTGTACAGAGCCATTTCCTCAGAGACCAAAAAGGGCGAGAATTTGTAGAAAATAGATGTAAATTTGTAAATAAATATTATTCTTAGTATCTACGTTTCGAATTATGTATAATATATATAATAAATGGATTTATAGATATAAATTATAAATATCATTGTACCTTATTTCTAGCAATATCTAATGGTTGATAATAACCATACTATTAGCAAACCACAAATGCAAAATTTTTACAATGAAAACCAAAATAAAAGCTTGAGCTTCGTTCAACTGAGAACGAGCGCTGACCCCCCCACCACAACGCCAAGCAGCTGCCGCCGCACCGTGTGGCCGAGCGAGCTAGGATCTTTTGAATGGACCAATTGACGGTAGAAAAATGAAAATTTGTGTTTAAGTTGAGTTGGGATTCGACAACCTAGCGAAGTGATCAAAATTTGAAAATTTCAATCAATATTATCACAGAATCTAACAGACTTTGAATTTGTTTATCTCAACTCGTAAAAGACGCATCTAAAAAAATTTTTTTTTAAATACTCGTCTTTCAAAGACACACATATATAACGTGAAAACATATTTTAAACAAATTTTTCAACGCCAAAATGAGAAAAAACTAGATGGAAAATTTTTTATTTTCGGTAAATGTTCTAAAAAATTTTTAAAAATTTTGTTTATGTTATTTATTAAAATATAACTTTCACTCTGTCGATTGCAACAAACCGTTTCTCAATATCGTTAATGTTCATAAACTTAAGACGCGATTGAAAAAAAAAATTTGATTCCAATTTGAGCAGCCGCCATTTTGAATTTTCCAAATCTGAAAAACGTAAATTTTTAGAAGTTCGTCCTCTATGTTTATCTATGTTTTGACCTCGATATTAATATTTTATTTATAATTACAAACCAAAAATATAATTTTCGTAAATTTTTTCAATTTTTGGAAAATTTAAGATCGGAAAATTTTTTTTTGAAAAAAACTATTTACGTCGCCTTCAAGAGCATAAGATTTGCTTCAATTTTCATCTCTACGATTTTTTTGTAAGAACACATCCAGAAATGACACGAGCATAAATCACTTGAATTTTAGGTGGTCTGAGCTGTGCTTGCAAGCTGCGTCGCAAGCTCCAGTGGAAATTATTAGACAATCTAGGAGAGTGATGTTGGGTCAATATATTTTCATTTAAAAATGAAAAATCAATTATGGGAAACTTTTGACTTTTATTTCCTTACTTTCCCGGACTATAGAGTGCTCATATTTTCAACACGTGCCCCCATGTATGTAGAATCAATAACGTGATCATACTTTAATTCGAAATAAAAAATTAATTTGTTTGTCATAGATTTCTCTGATGTATCCATTTACTTCCACCGAACGAAAATAGTCAAAACGATGATTTTAGGAACTCTAAATTATAAAGACCCATTAATTCTAGGACATGCACAAAAACAGCAAAGCATCCGAGACAAGAGAGTTCCATGAACCTTACAGAGGACTTTGTCAAACAAACAACGTGGCAACACCTCCTTCACAAAGTATATCCGAAACGAAAATGCAGTGCAGCGTACTGTAGCAGCCTCGTTGCCGAATTTTCCCATTCCAATCAATAATAACCAGCACTTGGCAGGTTCTCGTAAGATCGGCAACAAGGCGCGTTTGCTTCGATAGTAGTTTAAATATCAGCTTGACGATGCCATGCTGTTTTTAACGTTGCTGGTTGCGAAACCATGTAGGTGATTTATTAGAATTTAATGTGGATTGATTCTCTTACATCGTTCGTGTTCCATTATACTCATTTCTGTTTTATGTTCAATTCAGACGGTTATACCTATTTGTTTTTCTTTCGTTTTTACTAGTAGCAAAGTTTACTGAATATATATTATATAAGTAGCGCGTAATCATACTAAATACGCACTTAGAAGATCTTTCTAGAAATATGTAAAGTGAAACTAAATGATATAGAAAAATAGAAGTTTGTGGGTATTTTCAAAAGTCTGAATGAAGGAAAATATTAATCCTATTAGTGGAATTATTTGTTCTATTACATACAATAAAACATTTTGAAGTAATACCCATTCAATCTTAATAATTCGAATACAATTATTAACAAAATACAAAGGATTTAATATGGATTCAACTTGTTTTCTGTATTATATATTACAGTATGTATACACATGAGAATATTAAAAATGTACAGGTTTTTTGACATACGAAAGAAACAATTTAGAAGCTTTCAAATCAACGATCACTGTTGTTCTGCATGTATGCAATAAAAAAGAAAAATCAGACGATTTATCTAACATAATACTGTCACTGTTTCGGAAAATACACAACGGAATAAAAATGGCTGTAAAAACAGAATCACCCTAACAGACTTCAAGTGTAACAAATGGTATGGCAACATCGCTCGTTACCAAGCAAGCCGAGTTTGCTACGCTTGAGTATCATTTTATGATTTTACCATTATGAAAAACTTTTGGAGTGCTCAGAAGGCAAGGGAAAAAGTTATCTGGCATTGGAATTATAGGGACACTGCACGAGTTTGAAGAACATTTTAAAATAAATATAATTACCGTTTTATTTTTCAAACATTACTAAATCGTGTGTATTTATTTCTTTAGATGAAAAATATTGATTGATTTTCTTAATAAATTTACTCCTAGTTTTTTTTAAACTGAAGTATTGTTTGAAGAGACGTTTGTAATAAAATTGAGCATGGCAAATAACAACTTGCAATTACTTAAAAACATAATTTTTCCAATTTTGTTACGAATTCCGTTTTTATTGGTTTTATAATTCACACTAAAATTATCCCACTATTGAATTTTGTTTATCTGTTATAGTTGGCGCAACAGATATAGTGCGAACTTAAAGCTGTCTGCTTTTCGTTTGACTCGAATACGAGGATACAGTCATAGTCCAGTCAATATCATAATTTAAAATGCTTATTTGACGATATATTCATTTAATATTATAATTTCAAACTATTAATCGTTAAAATGTATTTAATAATTTTATAATTATTAAATATATTTATCGACTGTTTAACGATTACTTTTAACCTGTAATTATGGATACTTAGCATTAATGTATAAAACAAAATACATTCCTTTAACCCTTAACCGGAGACATGTCAGCTTTGTTGCATGAACAGAGAGGTGTCGTCTACTAGACTACTTTTTTTAGTTGGCGAAAATAAATAAAATACTTTATTGTTTTATTAAAAATGAACAAAATTAACCCTATTGGATTAAATGGAATGAATAAATGAAATGAACTGTAATTATAAACAAAAAAAATAATCATATCCCTAAAGAAGGGAAAAATATTTGAACAAGAATAAAAAAAAGTTTTTACACTCCATAATATTCATAACACAAAAATTTGTTTAAAAATTGGATAATTGGAAAGTAATTAAATCTAAAAATATAAAAAACATCGAGCATAATGTCATGGGGCTCCTCTAGCAATCCTCAAAGTTTAGCATTTATCTTCAATGCACTTGTCACAAATTGGCTTTGTACACTGTCGGAATATTGGTTTCAGACACACAATGCATACATATTTGGTCATTCTACGTTTGGCTGACGGACATAGATGACATATTTTCTTCTTTTCTATAATATGAATATTTGGGTGCGCCGGTGCTTCTACTGTAGAGCCAAGGATACGGCTTATGATGTGACGTATTTCTCGTGGTATATGCACATTTATCATTCGTCTATTCATATGTGGTTGCACTAGTTGTTCTGCTAATTGTTTGGCGAACTGACTTTATTCTTTTATTTTTGTGTTGTTTTGGTAATATTGGTGTAGCATATAGGAACTTACGACAGAGATATCCAGAATGAGGAAAAATATTGCAATTGGCCACCTACGAGTTCGGCGGCTCGAAGAATTCTTGGAACACTTCTCATCAATACGTGTCAACCCCTCCCATATTTCTGTTATAATAACAAATTATTTCGGGTTTGTTTACTGCATTGTCAGTGGCAGCTCTGTCATGCATCGAGGATACCAATATTGTGGCCTTTGCTTTTGTCCCAACATGAGATATGAGTTTTTTCTTCTCTGAACCCATAAATTGTAGATCCTTTTTCTTTTTCCCTGTCAGGTAGAAAATTAGATGGAATTTCGGCCCTATTCTTGTTCATAGTGCCGACATACGTCAATTTATTTTTCAGCAAAATATCCACTAGTTGTATGGAAGTATACCAGTTGTCGGCCGTGAGATTCCTATTACTATTGAAAAGTGGTTTAGCGAGACATACTGCTGCTTGAGTGGGTTTTAAGAGTTTTTTTTTCTTCAACAGTGAGCCCTTTTCCATCCGAGTCTCTGCCACAGTAAATATAAGCATTATATAAATAGCTATTCCTAGCATCTGTCAGACATTGTATTTTAATGCCATACTTGGCCGGTTTTTTGCATATACATCTTAAAGAGACACCTTCCTCTAAAACTCACGAGCATTTCATCTATGGTGGCGGACTGCCCAAGTCCATAAGCACTTTGGCAATTTTGAATAAATGTATTCAATACTAAGGAAATTGCCGATGCTGGAGCATTCTGCTTTCGCTCTTCTCGGTCTTCAGAATTATTAAACCGTAGAGCACATAATAAAATCGACATTCGTTTTATGCTTACCACGCATCTAAATACTTCTCTACCGGTTCCATCAGTAGCGAATATAGTCTCTAGATTCTCATGATTCGAATCAAATATCGCTGAATATATCAGTAGACCTAAAAATGCCTTCAATTCAATAATATCAATGTCTCTGAGATCGATTTTACTCTGAGCTTTGCAGATCTTACGCATTGTACTAAGTTTTTTATTAGTCCATTCCATAATGTGTTCTAAAATATTTTCGCTGAATAATAAACCCAAAACATAAAGAGGATCCGCTGTGTCCCCTAAAACTTCGTGATTTGGCGGTCAATGTAGGAATTTTTATGACAATATTGTTTTCGGGTCTTAGATGATGGGCGAACTTCTGAAGAAGACTATCTATATCGATTCTTGCCATAAAAGTAAGCTGAGGGACATTCTTGAAGCGTCCCATCATTTGCAACATCTTCATCAGCACTTTGCTCTGAACTTGTAACGTGCTCAGATTCTATACGATAGTTGTCGGAGACGTCGTCTATATCACTAGTATCACTACAATCCTCCTAATACCATTTCTGTAAAGTCTCTTCGTAATTCGGATCATCTAAACGGACGCGCTTTGACGGCCCGGCCATATTCTTGTTTACACAATAACTATTCTCCCAAACACAAACGGAGACGCTTCGTCTGTCGGACTACGGTGCACATATCAACCACTATAACTTCTCAATACGCACTGATCTACTTTTGCAAATTGGGCTACCTGCTAAGCTTGAATAAGGGAAGGAATAAATAAAGTAACACGCCAGTGGGCGATCTTACCATTGAATAACGATCTATTATTTTTTTGGCATCGACTGACAGACGACATGTCTCCGGTTAAGGGTTATAGGGCAAAACTTTTTTAGGGGATTTTGTTATTCTTTTGCTAAAATTGAGTCAAATATTTCATTTAGGAATCCACAAAAATGTTTAAAAAAAAATTGTGTTGACACTTTTGGAAAAAATAGGTGATCACTATATATGCCCCAGTCCATCTAAGAATTATGATATTGGTTACGGTTAGTGGTTAGTATATATGCCACTTTTAAATTTAGGTATAACAATAGATTATTTGCAATAATCTCGTTCTAAATATTTTTCCGCCTACCTCTATCCAAAGTATACATTTCCTGGCCTCATTGTAGGGAGTTCGTACTTTTCCTCTCTAGGGAGGAAATAGTATTTTGTGCAACAAGTGGGAAAAGTTTTACTACTAATTTGTGGCATGAGCCAAGGGCGAGTTCCGCAAACACACGAGTGAGAAAAGTACTTTTCCCACATGTTGCACACTATACTTTTTCTACAACTGCACAAATTTAAAGAATACAAGTAAATAGTTTTGTAGAAAAAGTCTAAGCTTCGGGGACCACCCCCCCTACTGGATTCTCCATATAAATGTATGTAGTGTGGGCAAAGTGCGGTGAGAAATGATATTTCTCACAGTATGAGCAATATATGGTTTTGAAATTAAGTAAGCTATGAGAAATATGCTACTTTTCATATCAGTTGTAAAAAAGTACTTTTCCTCCTAGGGAGGAAAAGTAAAAGTGACGTCATGGTACGTCATCAATGAAATAATTTTTGCAATTCCAAGACTAAAGTAGTCACTTTAGTCTCACATGTTAGAAACTATGTTAGACCCAAGGGATATAAAGGGACAGTTGAAATCCCAAGGGATTTGAAGTACAAAAAAACGTACATCCCCGTTGCCTAGCCAAGTATTTTAGAAGTCCGTCCTCGATGCCCAGCCAAGTTCCATAAAAGTCCTCCTCGATGCCCAGCCAAGTTTCGTAAAAGTCCATCCTAAGTAGTATTTATTAATTTTTTTCTACTTCCGTTACTAAAACCGCATTTTAAAGACGGGTTTGACATGCACAAAACGACTCTTTAAACACTAGTGTTTAAAATGCGAAAAGTCCCATCTCGTTTATCTTTTGTTTTTAAACGTCACATCAAGTGTATCTTTTATATGTTAAATTTCATGTTCCATGATCATTTTGTTGTTCTGTGTCATTTGGTTTGTCAGTCGCCATCGTCCGTCATGTTATGGATATAATTAAAATAGAAAACAATTTTTTCATTTCTGCGGGCGAAGAAAAAGTATAGTAAGCACCTCGTGCTAAAAACGTCTTTAGTCACTCGTTTCACAAGGCACTCGTTCCGCTTCGCTCCACTCGTGCCTAGTAAAACTTGTGATTAAAGCAACATTTTTGACACTTTGTACTTAATATACTATTGTTTGTTAGTTTCATAAATAGATTATTTAAAAATGTCTTGTTATTTGAGGGAGGCGGAAAAATCATATGTATAACATGAGAGTAAAGTGCCTTTTCCTCCCTTGAATGATTAGTGCCCTCCGCTACGCGTCGGGCAGTAAACTTCATCCTCGGGAGGAAAAGTAGGACTCCTCCCTTGTTATACAAATAGCAGTTATTCTGAACATAACATGTCTTATAAAAAGAAAAAATAATACGAGAGAGAGAGAGAGAGAGTGAGAGAGAGAGAGTGAGAGAGAGAGAGAGAGAAGTTCGAGAGTTTTTTGTTAGGGCTTGTTGATTTTTGAGTTAGATATATGGAAATATTCGAGATAAGGCCCTGATATAGGATGCGGTTCCTCTGCAGGGCGGAGTTGGGTATCTTTAGATTGGGGTTTGTGTGCGCGTTCGGTGAGCGTTGGCGATTGGTGGCGGGTTGAGTGTGTGATTGAGAGGGTAGATGGTTGGTTAAACAATTCGAGGAGTAGCGAAAGTTTATTGATTTGTTCAAGTTGGATGAAGTTAGGTAGCAATTAATCGTAAAAATAATACAAAACATTCTAGTCTATATAAAAAACGATTAATTTTTATTTCACGTGAAACGGTTTAAAACACTAAACATAATGCAACATCGCATGTGCCACATGTTATATTGGACCTTTTGACACGCTGTTTAGTGCTACATAAATCACACCTTCTGTAGGTGCATGTATGTGGTAAGTGAGATCCTACATTTACTCGACGGAGACTATTTGCCACCGTAACACTTCGATCGGTTCCTTGTTTTACAATTTTTTGTTTTTTGTAACTTTTTGTGGGCCTCTTTTTCGCAATCCTTCATAATCACCAATTAATTGATTAGCCAAAATACTTCTAAATTCTATTTGGGGTATAATCTTCCTATTCGAATGTTTTCTGTCTTGACAATGCAGAATGTATGAATTGACTATAGCTGTATCTATGAAGTAGTACAACAATTTTACCCACTATCTCCGCGATTTCTTGGATATATTGTAGCATTCCATTAATTGATCCAAGTGATAAACTCCACCCATACATTTATTATAATCCTTGATTGTTTCCGGACATTAAACCATTTTTTATTTGTTCTTGTTACTTCAGTTGCTCTATCAGGCTTATGAAAGTTGTTGACAATTTCAACTGGCTTTGATCTCTTTCTTTCCATTTTACCACGGATATTTCAATACATTGTGCAAAATCGGATTCTCCCATTTTTAAATTCTTGTCCACAGCTAAGTTCTCCTTAGGATAATATTTTCTATTTATACGAAAGAACTGAGTTAATAGTTCCTCAAAGGTATGATTGAAAAAAAAATCAAAATACAAACAACGGCCCGTATTTCGCAGGGGTTGAGACAAATTCAAAACAGTTTTTATCCCAATGCACATTCCTCTTTACATGTAGATTTTCCTTCATACACAATTAAAAATTATAAAGGTAGCCTGTTACAGAACAACAAATTGTCCAAATTTTGAAATCTCTTTTTATTGGTTTCATAGGCATGTATTGTTTCAACGAAGATCTACCTTTGAAATCCACCATACTTTCATCAATAGAGGCATGCCTACTGATGGTAAACGACTTTTTGTATTTTTCTGTCAGAGAATTTATCAGTTGTCTTATTTTATAGAGCTTATCATAGGTATATTCTCTTTTTTTTGGCATACGTTCATTATCATTAGCGTGTATATATCTAAGCAACTGTAGAAAACGTTTCACAGACATTATTTTGGATACACGTGATACTTGTAAATTTGGGTCACTTCACCAGTACCATCCCTCAGACTAGGTAAACTATGAAAACCAATAATTAGAATACCCAGGAATGCATCAAATTAAAATCAACACTGTGTTGTAATGCATATCGCTCTATTTCTACCAACAGGATCTGCTTACATTCGTCAAAGAAATGGTAAAAAATTTCTTTCGGTGAATTGAAATCGACCGAGAAATTAGGTTTTGATTTTTCTTTATAAGTGAACTTTTTGTTGTCGGTTCAGATGCAACTTTTGACCAAACGTAAGTCTTGAAAGATGATTCAGGTGGAGATGCAATATTTGTATCTTCCCGATGTTCAAAAATGCTGTCATCATCAAAGAATGGTACACGTTTTACAGGAGTATCATCAATTTCATAGGTTAGATCAGCAATGTAATCATCACTATCCCACTCCATTGCTGAAGAAGTGGATGCCTGCAAATAACTACGAGAAGTACGATTGGAGCTTGTTTCTGTATATAGCTTTTCGTCCTCAGCATCACTATCTCCTTCTACATCGGAATTTACAGCTTGCTCGTCAGTGATTGAAACATTGTCAATATAATCAAAAAGCTCTTCAGGACTCATGTCGGCAAAGTCTGATATGTTCAGATTTATTTTAGCTTTTTCTATTTTATCTACAAATAATAAAGAGAAAAACACTAAGTATATAGATTTTCTATTCGTCAGTAAGTGTATGTAACCATCATGCGTAAAAAAGTATTTGATTTATATAGGACCACAAGCTTTATATGTAGGTGTTAAAACTAGGCTATAATTGATATATGTCGTTTCACATGAAATAACATCTTAGCCGAATGACATTAACATTTAATTTCCCTGGTGACGATTAATTAGATGTATATAGAATAATTAGTACTTAATACTCACCCATATTTATCTAAAAAACACACAGCACAAGAAAAAACAAAAACATGTGATTAACCCGGCAATTACTTTAAGGCACAGTGGCTAATATAGAGACCACTTTTTACATCGGCCAATGGTGTTTGAGTATTTCTGCTTAGAGGTGGAGTTTGAACTAAGCTAAAGCGCATGGCATATATACTACGTGCATCTATCGACTAATAGAGGGCTCTACGTGATTATACATAAGAAAAATAAAAGTAGCAAATAAAGCGACCACTAAACTATAGAGGATTAAACATAACACCAGACAATTAACACTACCTTATATCTCGTTTTATTAATAAGAATTAGAAATATAAATTTCAAATAACTTATTATTTTCACATATTTTACTGAACTATAACTGTTGTTAGAAAAAATCGAGGCCGATTGTTTCAAACACAACAGATGTTCACTCTTTAGTTGGTAGGCTGACATCAAGAAAGAGTGTAGTGTTTTTCTGAGAAATTTGGGTAAGTATACATATTTTATATAGCAATTATATTTTTAGTTAAAAATTAAATATTTACAATGTGGCATTCTTGGGAAATATCGAGTTAGGTCCAAAATATTGTGTGTAACAACGACGACAATTTAAATAATGGTGATGAAAGTGTATAAGAAACTACGGGAAAAGTTTGGTTTCGACGAAGAAACATAATTAATGCAAGCAGTATCTGATTTAACAGAAGTTCCCCTGTCGACTATACGTAAAATAGCCAAAAACGGGCCTTATGAATGCAAGAAGCGATGTGATAAGGGATTGATGAGACCTTTAGATGTGTCTGTAATAAAATTATTAAAAACCACCATATATGACTGTTACAAAAGTAATGAGTATCTACGATTGAAATAATAAGAAATGAATTGACAAATGGCGGCCGTAATGTAAATAGCTGTAAGAAAACTATTGAAAACTGGATTAAAAAATTGAGATTCAAATTCAAAACGATTAATAAACGTCAAACAGTCATGGAAAGCAGAATAATGGTGGATATGCGGTATACATACTTGGAACAAGTAACTAAGTATAGAAAAGGAAACCGGCCAATTGTCTATTTGGACGAAACTCGGTATGATACACACGGCACGGTTAAGAAAGGATGGCCTGATGGGTCAAACATTTGTATGCCAACAATGCCTGCAAACAAAGGATCCAGACTTATAATTGTGCATTGCCGTGGAAATGAAGGATGGGTTACAAATGCCTTAAAAATATGTGGGAAAAAAATGGAAGATTGCAACGTTGACTAATAAGAACATGGTTTGAATTCACATTGATTCCAAACTTAGAGCCAAATAGTGTTGTAGTTCTCGACAACGCTTCTTATCATTCACGACAGCTCAATAAAATACCAAATAAAATCTACAAGAAGACCGAACTACAAAATTTTTTAATGGATAATAATTTGTACTTTGAAGATTCTTATACAAAACAACAACGGAGTTTTATGTTTTATAGACAGATTTAAGAAATTATACGCCTTAGACAGTATTGCTGAAAAACATGGACACTCTATATTGAGACTTCCTCCTTATTTTTGTATTTTAAATCCCATCGAGTTAATTTGGGCACAATTAAAACAGAGTATTCGGCGTAACAATACATTTCCTAAATTTGATACGAAAGTCGTCGACCTGATTAAAAGAGAAGACTGGCAGAAAAGGAATAAAAATGTAATCAAAATTGAAGATGTGTATAAGAATATTGAGCAAGTCCATATTAATGGGGGAAATAATTTATTATTGATTTACAAGACGATAATGATAGTGAAGCAGATGATATGGGAGAAGAATAAATAGAATTTTTGGAAGAGGAAAATTAATATATTTTTCATGTTACTTATATAATAGTGACAAACAGGAGTTAGGCATAATATTTATTTTTAAAGAATTGTTTTATTCATTGTTAGAAAATTTTCTTTTGTTATTTTTTCATAGAATTTTGTTTTGTTTATGGTTTTCGCTTTGAAATTTCGTTTTCCATAAAAAATACAATGGGATACCAAAAGAGCTCAGTTCACGTCTGTTATCCCGTTTAAACCGAAGCTTATACAAATTCGAATCCTCATATAAATATTAAATGCACCTTTTCCGAAAAACCCGTAATAGAACAAGCGAATCTATTAATGGCAGAATTTACCTTAAATCGCTCTCATTCTTTTTCGGATCACTGATACCTTCAACTCGGCTCGATGCTTCTAGTTCCTCATGTTTAAATAAAAATATTTTTTTTCTTAGCAAGTGCGTATTGCAAACTCTAAAGTAAATTTAAGTAATTATACAGTTGGTAACATGTCGCTGAGACATGTTCCTATTTTAATCAATTATTTTGGAGCATTACTTATTCGTCGGCTACTCCCACCTCTAATTCCAAATTCTTTTATTTCAAATATTAGGAACATATCGTTAAATATCTACTTAAACTACGACTCAAGTCGAATTCGCTCTCTTTTGTTCATTCTTCGCTGATAATCAACTTCAGCATTCAGTTTTCAAATAATTTTGTGGGTGATATTAATTCTTCTTGCAGCCTTTACCTGTACGGACCTCTACGCACCTCTACGGACCTGACAGACTCTCCAACGATCCACTCACCGGACCATATCGCTCCAGAGTCCAGACAACGACAGCTCAAGGACTCGTGAATACTGCTGCGAGCTGTACGTCCCGAGTCTTCCCAAGATAAGTCCCTAACTTATTTTTGGTAGATATAAAATATTGAGTTGGACATTTTTATTGTAATAACTGATCCTTGTTCATATTGAATTGAGAATATATGGCTTATGTAAATTTATTTTTGTGTCAAATAAATCCATTTGTCCCGAAATTTTGTTTGTTGTACCCAATTGAGGTAATAAAAAATAGTGTAACTAAGGCCGAATTCACCACCTGAGGAGAGGCCCAAGGCCGGGTAAACTTAGGAAAGTGACAAGATTATACAGTTACACGATTTGCGTTTAACAGGTACCGTTTAACCTTCTGTTAGGCGCACCCTTGTTAGTAATTCCGTTAGTCGCGTTGGGTCTGCCAATCGCATATTGACAATGCAGCTTATTATTTCTGTTGACCTGTCAACGGGTATTAAGGTTCCTTCAGGTAAAGGGGAGACGCGAATAATCGTCAATGTTGGAAGCGAAGACGGATTTTTAAAAGAAGGTTTGCTAAGCTTTCAGCAGTGCCATACGGGAGATTACCACGAGGACATGAGTTCGGATGTTTTTGAAGATTATTTTGATGAAATGATAAAATATCTTTCGGCTGATTCAGTAGTAGTTATGGATAACGCATCATTCTCGACGCACAGAGAAGACTAGAGAGAAACAGAAGTTATTGACTGGTTAACCAGAAAAAGCATTGATTTGAAGATAATTTGATGAAAACAGAACGATTAGCTATAGCAAATTTACACAAACATCATTCTATGAAATATGCCGTGGAAGATATAGCAAAAAAACATAGTGTAACTGTGCTGCACACACCGCCATCATCATTGCGAACTAAATTCTATAGTACTTATATGGGAGCAAGTCAAAGGGTTTGTAGCAAGACACAACACGACATTCAAAATGAAAGACGTTAAGCTACTGTTTGATAAAGCCATTAAGGAAGTGACACCAGAGAACTGGCGAAAAACAGTCCAGCATGTCATTAAAGAAGTGGAGAAAATGTGTGATCTTGACTACTTGATCGATTGGACCGTCGACCCGTGAATTATAACGTAAAGAGGAGATGACAGTTCCTCAGATGACGAATATTATAATATTTTTTTATAATCTAATTTCTGCATAACGTACTTTTTGTATGTAAAATAAAAAATAAGTGTACCTAATAATATGTACATAATGCCTAATTTTTATTATGTTATAACAAAATTATTTCTGAGTATCCTAGAGGCACACCTTTGGCACACATTTTCAGTGTTCGTGAATTGATAAAAAATAGGCAAAATCCGGGTGGTACTACCTTCACTTGATAAAAAGAAAAAAATCAATGTCAAACTATGAAACTGACTTAAATATTCGTTGGGTCAGTCTGAGGTCCCTTTGCATACCATACCGATTATTCTGTTAATTCTGGATCAATAAATTTCAGTCTACTGGCCTACTGGGTATTGTGAGGTCTTGAAAAAATTGCAACTGGCAAAAAACATTTGATGTGTCATCACTACTTCAAATTCTCATTCATTTCTTTTTTGGCTGCCCTCTGATGGTAATTCGACACCCAGAAGTCAAAAAATTACCGTGACTCGGCGAATGACACACAAAATATGTATTATTCATTCAAATTTTTATCGCTTCCAAAGTAAGTACCTTCCGAAGTATGACAACGACTAATTCATCTACCCGACGTCTCTTTAACGTCTTCTGCCGAATAAAGACGGGTGCCTGGAAGTGATTATTTGAGTTTTGTAAACTGAACCCTAACAGAGGAATAATTTGGTTGTAAGATAGTTTTCAAGGTGGTACCAACTGTTTAAAATGGTATGAAAAAAATCGATCCATTGTAAATACTTGAAATGGACTGAAAACAATAGAGCACTGTAAATAAAGTAAATGATCTATGACGTTAAATATCAGCGTGAATAAGGGGTAGGCTTGTACCAACATAGCAATAAAAATAATTTCGAGAATCATTTCCCGGTAATTCTTCAAATGTATGTACCTCGGCTATATGAATTCTTTGGAGAAGCTTCGTGATAAGATAGTGAATAATGTCAATTGCATATTTAATTTCACGTAAATTATTGTTGTAAAATTAATGTTTTTGATATAGTTATGACATACATGAAAATTATATAAATAATTTGAGGTCGTTTCATGATTAATTTATTACCTATCTAATTTTAACTGCTTTTATGCCAGTAGTCCATAATTTATAACTGTTATGGAGTTACTTAACTGAATGTTTCAAGTGCATTTTTCTCGTTTAGTTTCTTTGAAAATATATTATACCTCAAGGCACTGGTATCGTTTTACTTTCAAGGATTACTCATTTAATGGCGTAGAGAACTTTTCAACTTTCAAGTAGATTACGATTAATTTACATCAGAAATCTTAGAATCAGTTTTATTTCTTACTACTTAGAGAAAGTTGAACAAATTACTTGTGGCTGTAATTCAGAAATCTTTTTTGAGGTGATCCAACTTCACTACAAAAACTCTATTGCACAATATATAGTACGCGCAAAACATATAGTTCAGAAATGTAATGGTATAGCCCCTTTAAGTTATGTTGCGGAGCTAGACTATGAAAGGTATTAATATTTTGTATACTTTTACCAATACCACTTACACACTATACTCTATCTTGATGCTAGCCAACCAACTAAATAGTGAGCGTAGCTTATCGCTGGTGGGCACCTGCTGTGTTCGAAAAAATTGCTATCTCAAAATATGTTTATATTTCCGTAAAATATGGGAAAAATAGGTTATTTGATATTTATATTCCTAATTCTTGTTAATAAAACGAGATATAAGGTAGTGTTAATTGTCTGGTGTTATGTTTAAGATGTATTTTATAATTATAAAATACATTTTAACGATTGTTAGTTGAAGTTATAATATTAAATGAATATATCGTCTAATAAGCATTTTAAATTATAATATTGACTGGACTATGACAGTGTTCAAATCAAAGGATAAGCCGAAACTTCAAATTTCGCACTATATCTCTTACGTGAACTATAGTATATTCTCCGAATGCGCCACAAATAACTGTCATTCAGACAAATTATATTCAAGATAACGTTTTAGAGCAAGATCTGTGATGAATGATCATTAATTCACTTACATACAGTTGAAAGAAAATTCACAAATCGTCGAGGATTATTTGCAAAATAGATCGTGTGACAATTCTTCTGCAAGATCAAAGAATGTTTAGTACCAATTGGTATACCTAGGTATATGGATATTTTTGCTATTGTTACGAAACAGCACATTGGTATAGTCCCTAAATCCGACCCTGTATAAGCCAGGTATCAAAGTTAAAATTATGGCGGATACGCACTGTTTTTTATAACTGTTTACGACTTTACGACTATCTTATGTAAACATTGTTTTTGTGACCAGAGTTATCTAGAAAAGGCCAGAACCAATTATTTGTGTCTGTGTAAGCCGCAGCCCGGAACTTTCTAGTAAGAAAGGCATTAATATAAATAAGGACCTATCAGCGGAGGAGTGGAGTTGATAAAGTGATCTTGACAGATAAACAAGTAAATAAGTGAATATAAAGTGTTTATATAAATTAGTTTGAGTGAATATACAGTTAATATAAATTAATAATGAAGCGATTAGTTAAGTATATATAAATTAAGTGTTAGTGAGCTAGTGTTTAAATAAATTAGTAAGTAGCCATACCGAATGTTTAAAATTTATCCCACCCGTTTATTGTTTAATTAAATAACAAAAACATTACACTATATATAACATAAATAAAGAAAGGTAGAAGTTTGATTTCGAAATTTCCATGTATTAAATTTACATATACTTAATTTGTAAAATAATGTATCATTTTTAAGAAGTGTTTTGCAGAAATTACATCAATATTTGACTGTACTCATAATTTAGTGAAATTCATAACTGCTTTCAGAGTTGACACATCAGGAAAAGTACATAAATAATAATAAACTGTTTAAAATGTATATCCAGCTAAATAATCAAATGTATACAGCCCTCATATACGTACGTCAACACTACACTTCTTTTTTTAATAGTAGGTTGAGAATTTGTACAGGTATTCAGCAAGTTGCTCCCATTACATCTTGTGTGTTCATAATATATGTCTACATGTCTTAACATAGTCATTGTTATGGTCTCTTGTTCCTCATAAATATAAATTCATTCAGGATTCCCCACTTTCCATATACAAAACACGTGGTATCCGCAAATCGGTCTAGACGACAACAAAGGTCAAAACCGCTCTTAATTGCACTGGTTCACCCAGATATAGGTGGTTACGTAACACACGAGTTGATAGTTTACACGACCCACTAATCATAAACGATACTCAAAATAACTCTTTGATTTGGTATACCCTGTTACCCAGAAAAGTGTTAAAGTTGGACTCACAAATATATATATATATATATATATATATATATATATATATATATACGAAAACAACGTAAGTTCTTTCTCGGCCGTCTATCGTTATTTAATTAGTTTTTGGAGGATCCGATCTGTGCATACAATAAATACAACTCTTTTCCTTTTAAATCTCTAATCTCTGATCTGTAAGTGTGTTTTATCATGACATTTCATTATAGTTGTATGTGACCGTATATTATTTTAGTTAACTCCTGATGAAGCAATAAAATAATTGCGAAATATAGAGATTTAAAAGGAAAAGAGTTGTATTTATTGTATGCACAGACCGGATTCCGATACTCCAAAAACTAATTATATATATATATATATATATATATATATATATATATACATAACAAAGACATCTTTTCATTGGTTATTTATATATATATATATATATATATATATATATATATATATATATATATCACCACAGATGTCCGTATCTGCAAAATAGCTGATCGACTTCACGGTTTTCGAAGGGGATGTAACTCAATATTCTGCGTGGTATTATCCAGGAAAGTAGTTGTTCTGCCCTTCGAAGAACGGTCAGGCCAATACGTCGAAATTATTGAAATTTCGACTAAAACAGGTGTAGTAGAAAATTGAAATTTATATTATATATATATATATATATATATATATATATATATATATATATATACAAAAACAGATTTTCACGGGCATATCACGCATATATGATTGGCGATAATTCCATGATTTTTATGAAATAATTAAGAATTGAACCATTCTATGTTCTGGATTGCAAACTTATCCCTCACGTTCAGAAGCTTCATCAATGTCTTCTAATATTTTTGAAAAATAACAATATTTATAATGGTTAAGTATACATAGTTATTTTCTAACTAATTTTAAGCTGATCTAAAAAATCATTTGACAAAAAACATTATAAGACTTGGCACAATTTTTGGTATAAGGGTGCAAAATTGGGCCGTCTTATACATTTTTTTCTTGCAAATGATTTTTTAGTTCAGCTTAAAATTAGTTGGAAAATAACTATGTATATATAAAAATTTTATCTGAATAAATTTCAGTCAATAAATTGAGAATTATTTGGAAGAATGTTTCTTTGTAAGTATCAATTGAAAATAGATAAAGTTGAATACTTTTAATAAACGACATCTGGTATTTTCTTTTTTTGTTGATTAAAATGACTGGATTAGAAATTTTAATCCTTTTTAAGAAAGTTGAGGGCATTGATCTTGAATTGTAAATATTTTCTATCTGTAGAAATTACATACTTACCTTATTTTTGTTGATTAATATGACTAGAAAATTTTAGACAAGAATTGAAATAAATTTGTATTTTTAAAAATTTTAGGAGAAAACCATAGATTTTATTGTGGACCAAATAATGCTTAACATTTTATTTTAGAAATTCTCAGTCACTGATTTATGATGTTATATTGGGGTTTACCTCCTGGGTCATAAAAATTGTGCTACCATTAATTTTCAAATAAACTATAACAATCCAGCTGGATTATTACCATAAATTTAGTTAAATATTTTGTGTTTTTATTAGTCAATTCCAGGTACTCTTTTGACATATTAGTAATAATCACTAGAATAAGGGAAACGGTAATAAAATAAAATGGTAAACACTCTCATGGAGCCAAAATTTGTTCAAGTAGTTTTCCTTTATTTTAAATTTTATATCAGTACAAATTTAGTAGGATTTGTTATGGTTGTTTTATCTTGCTTTTTATAAGCTTTTTAATGGTAGTATGGTATACTGAGCATAGTTACTGGTTTTGAGAATAATCCACTTCCTGTTGTCAGATATGAATAGACTTTTTTCGAATACATAACCAAAAGAAATAACCCAAAATTGTTTTTCAGTTATAACAAATATCATTTTAAATTATTTTTAAATTGAAAAAGTTTTTTCTAAAAAAAATAACATATCCACACATGTTATTACTCAATATTTATCAAATGAACTTACTTAATGATGATATTTATTACAAAACTAAATTTATTTTAACATTTATTAAGCTAATTAAAATCGTTGTTTCCACGATGTTAAAATTATAATGTACGTTAGTTAGTTATATCATGACCAACATTTTATTGAAGAATAATTTTATTGTATCAGGTAAAAGCATGAAATAATCACCTTATGCTTAGATATGACAAAAATAAAGATGTAATGAAAGTAAATCTTAATGTGAAAACTGTTTGTTGCAGGAGTAATTCTAAAATTTAAATTATTATAGTTCTGGATTGTAGTTAAATAGTTCAAAAGCTGGGTATTTTACAAATCTCTATTAAGCTGAAAAGGCTTCTCAATTAATATAAAAACAGTGACATAAAACACTTATATCAAGTTGGTGCAGCCTTTTCAGAGGGCACGTTCCGGAGTAGGCTCATACTTTGTTGCTTAATAATTGATTTTGTCGTTCTTGTCGTTCCCGAGAAAAGGCGTTGCTCCCTAACTTAATATTAAGCTAGTGAAGCCACATTAGGTAACTCGAGAACGGAAAAACCTAGCAATACGGGGGTTAACAGCATATTTTGTTGCCAATTTAAGACTGCATAATTCTGAAATCCCGAAACCAACCCATATATGTGAAACCCTCCACCCCCACTGTGCTATTAACTTAGTGCAGCAGTTCTACGCTATCTCGGCACTATAAATAGTTACCGAGACGAGCTTGACAACATATTTTGTTGCTAATTTGTCGCTCACACACGCTTAGTTCTCAAACCTCGGTAAGAAACCCACTTTACCATAGCCACATCAGGCTATATTTTGTTGCTTTAAGATGGTATAGTTCAAAAATCCCGAAAACAACAAATGTAATATGTGAAACCAATTTAATATGTTAACCCTTTCAGTACGGTTGTCGTATATACACGACACTGACTTTTTTGGCAGACGGACGGCTGTCGTGTGTGGACGACAGTAGCTCGTATCCCTGATAGACGGCTGCCATTGCATATACGACACACATAAATTTTTGCTTTTTCTCACCGGCGTCCGTCGTACCGTTTCGACAGTTTTCGTTTGTCAGACAGATGGATGCCGTGCATTTTCGACAGTGTCGTAAATTCACGACAACCGGCAACACGGCAAAGTCAGGCGATGCCGTGTCACACCCGTAAGTTTTAGCGCCAGTCTAGTTCAGCAAAGCATTGAGTGAGATACATTGGTTACAGAATGTCATCTACGTATCAAGCTGGCCCCTCGGGCTTTTGTGGACTATCTGATAAGGATGTGAGAAATATTTTGAATGCGGTAAACGATAGTGATATGTATTTCAGTGAGTATGAACCATTTATAGATAGTGGCAGCGAATATATTCCTGACTCTGAGAGCGAATTGAGCTCCGGAGAAGACGACGAAAACACCGAAGAGCAACAACATTCAGTAGCTTCTGTGTCTGATATCTCAGATCAAAGCATGCGTCAGGAGGGTTTACAGGTAATATGGGATTCACGTGAGTTTGTTCCGAAAGTTCACCAGTTTGACGACACTAATAGTGGACTACAGAATGAAAATCTGAGAAATGAAACAAGTGAGTTAGAGTATTTTTTGAAATTATTCTCAGAGGAAATAGTCAACATTATTATTGAAGAAACTAATATTTATGCTCAACAACAAAATGCCAAGGGTTGGAAAAACGTCGATAAAAATGAGTTTTGCAATTTTATAGCCCTCTCAATGTTGATACCTTACGTAAAAAAGTCTGATATAAAGGATTACTGGTCTACAAATAATGTAATTGGCACGCCTTCTTTCCGCCAAACAATGTCTCGATATCGCTATTTAGAAATACTAAGATACTTGCATTTTAGTAATAATCAAAATGAACAAGAAGGTAATCGTCTGCATAAAATAGAAAATGTTCTCAATAGGATACAAAACAACTTCAAAACTAATTTTTATCAATTTCAAAATATCGTCATTGATGAAAGTATGATACTTTTCAAAGGGAGACTGTGTTTCAAACAGTACATCAACACCAAAAGGCATCGCTTTGGAATAAAACTTTACATATTATGTGATTGTGAAACGGGTTACATTTTGGCATTTCAGGTATATACTGGCAAGAGTACCGATAAAAATAAAGATAATAACAGAGGTCTAGGATTGTCAGGCGATGTTGTTGTGAAACTTTTGGAGCCCTACCTGGACAAAGGCCATTCGTTTTACAGCGACAACTACTACACAAGTCCAACTTTGTCCAATTATCTTTTTGTTCACAAGACAAACTCTTGTGGAACTGTCCGCATAAATCGTAAACATGCCAATTTTTGAAGAAAAATTGAAAAAAGAGGAAACAGAGTGGCGCAGCAGTGATTCAATGCTTGCACTGAAATGGAAATACCGTCGTGACGTGGTAATGCTTACCACCATCCATGAAAATAAAATGGTTACCCTTCCACAGCTGGACAGACTTACCAATGAACACAGAATCAAATCTTTATGCATACTGGATTATAATGAAAGAATGGGGGCAGTTGATACAAGTGATATGATGATGAGCATTACAGATTCCACGCGAAAAACAGTAAAATGGTGATAGAAATTATTTTTCCATACACTGGATATATGCATGTTGAATGCGCATGCGTTATATAAGACACAGAATGCCAGTAACATTTTGTTTCCTGCCTTCCATTTATAGAAGTTATCAGGCAGCTTCTTAAAAGGAATTTTAAATCTTTTGTTTTTGTATTTTTTTTACATTGTAATCGTTTTTGATTTTCAGATATCCAACCAACTATAAGATGAAAAAAAAACATGCAACCTACTAACGTAGCGAGGCTATCAGGAAAGCACTTCCCCTCAGAAGTCACTCGCAAAAACGGGAAACCGCAATTGAGAAGATGCTGGGTCTGCTCTCATACAACAAATGTCCAGAAAAAAAGAAAAGAATCGAGATTTATGTGCTAATTGTGTGAGGTCGGGCTATGTACTGTTCCATGTTTTCAGACATATCATGAAAAAATGAAATATCAGCTCTTTTCTTATTTTTTTTTTGGTTGTTTCCTTTAATAAACATTACTTTTTATAGGGTGTCGTTTATATTTGTCAGCCGTCTGTCTGCCACTGCAAAAACTCCCGTTGTCAGCTGCCTGTCTGCCACTGCAAAAACTCCAGTCTGTGTATCATGCTACCTACTTTTGGGTGCCGTACTGAAAGGGTTAATCAAATAGTTTCTTCTCTTTGTTTGAAATTTTTATTGTCTCTCAGTTTCTTTATCATGTAATTATATGTTTGAACTGCCCTAGATGGGAGAAATATTGTGATAGATAATTTTTTCACCACACTTCCCTTATCGCGGTTTCTAATATCACGGAATCTTTCTGTTGTGCGTACGCTAAAAAAAATGAACCTTATATACCGCCAAAGATGTTGCCAAATAAAACTAGGGAAGAACATTATTCTACGTTTGGATTTTCTGAGGATAATAGCACATAGGTTTCATACGTACCAAAACAGGGAAAAGCTGTAATACTCTTATCCACAATGCACGATACTGCAAATGTATCTGATCCAAAGAAATCACCTGAAATAATCCATTACTACAATTCACGGAAAGGTGGTGCTGACAATATGGATAAGATGGTGTAGCACTACACAATGAAACGTTGAACAAACCATTGGTCTTTTGCAATGTTTTATAACATGCTCGATATAGCAGGATTAGCAGCATATATTATTTATACTGAAAATAAGCCTCTTCAGAAGAAAAAAAATATCCCCGAAAATTTCTTCAAGAACTTGGTAAGTAATTATCTAGACCGAACATAGAATTGAGAGCCAAATCATCAAAAGAGTTGCAACATTTTAGTACCAAATTGGGAATTGAGCAGGTCCGTCAAGCTGCCCCCCCCCCCACCGTTAGATTTTTTTTACCAAAATGCTAGCACAGATAAAGGACACCTAGCACAACAATTTTTATAGCTAGCACACAAACAGCTTACAATAAAAATGCTTAGTAATTCGTGTGGGGCCAGGTTAACGCTAGCCCCCTCCGGTTGGAATTAATTTTTTCGCCAAAATGTTAGCACAAGTAAAAGACACCTAGCACAACCTAGCACAAATTTTTTTATAGCTAGTACATAAACAATGCTTTTCAATTCAGGGGGTGGAGGGTGTCTGCATAACGCTATGGTTACACGAATGAATGAAAATGTTGGATGTATTTGTCCCTAAACATCATTTTACTATAAAAAATGGCCCCTAAACAGCATTATTGCTGTCAGCTGTTGTCGGATTGTGCGTGATATCTATATTTTCCCATCTAGCAGGGTATTTTATTAATTAATAATTAACTATTATTTAATTAATAATTATCTATTTATTTTCAATTAACGCTAAAAACCGAAAGAATACAAAAAACCTTCACTTTTAAAAATATTTTTTTTAAAATCATAGTAATTTTAATAAAACAAAATAATTAAATTGAACCATTTAGTCACGGAATCAGAAACAATCCGTGCACAAATAAGTTGCAAATTACGTCACACTATAAAAAAAGCAACGAGAAACGTTTGCATACAGACATGTTGGATAAATAAATGTCCAAAATAGCGAAGCCGTTGGATATATCCTTTGGACAAAGTTGTGCAATCTGGGAAGGGGCGGCTGAGATCCCTAAAAATGTTCCAATATATTGAGAATACAGGTAAATCTCACGACAAGCTTTTATATTATATAAATTGTGCAATGACGTTAAAATTTGATAGTAAAAGTTTTAAAGGAAAATTTTATTATATTTTAGTGCATTTGAATAAAAGCTTGATTTTAAAATGTATTTTACTTTCAATTTATCTTTTACTTTTTGTTACCGCTCGACAGGTTTCTGAGTATGTTCATCTCATTCAACACACCATTGTTGCAATGTCGTTTGTCGGTTAATTTCGAACAGGCCAGCTTTTCAATATAGGGTTACAAACCAATGCTATTGACATCTATCTCGGCAAATAACACAAGTCAAAGTGAACCAATCGATGCAACACAGTCGAACAATTCGACCTAAATGTCATAATAAAAAACTCAAAAACCCAAGTACACCAAAATTGTAGACGGGTTGGAGCAACGGACTATAACTCACATTCGTATTCTTAGCAAGTCCTTCCATTTCATACCCATATTTTGAGAAAGCATAAAAAAATTAGTCCACCAACTTTGGTGATCCGCCATGTTGAATTTAGAATGACGTCACATACCTAATCATGGATTGGCATGCTAACTAGACGTATATACAGAATTTCAGCTCAATCGGTTGATGCTATCTACTTCAAAACTAAGTTGCAAGATTGCAACCGAAATTGCAACCGAACAAACATACATTGCCAGTTACATACTAGAAACTTTGAAAAATACATAGTTATATTTGGTATCTTATGATATGCCACAGAAATATTTGAAGCTCTGATTAACCGACTCTAAGAATTAAAAGCTGCGCGTTCTAAGTAAACTTGGGAATTTAAAAAAAATCTGATAGTGAAATGCTAAATTTATGTTATCATTACAATGGTTAATTAACCATCAACTTGTGTGCTAGCTATTAAAAATGGTATGCTAGGTTGTGCTAGGTCTCCTTTATCTGTGCTAGCCGTTTGGCGAAAAAAAATCAACGAGGGGGGGGGCTAGCGTTAACCTGGCCCCACCCGAATTCAAAAGCATTTTTGTTATGAGCTGTTGGTGTGCTAGCTATAAAAATTGTTGTGCTAGGTTGTGCCAGGTGCCCTTTATGTGTGCTAGCATTTTGGGATACCTTAGGCATAACTATCAACATTAACAAATAAAAACATCACTTTTAAAAAAGAAGGGGTACCCAGGTAAGTCTGTCATGCAGACTATGGTGAATAGTGCAGTGAGGGTGACTGGTTTCACATATAGGGGTTGTTTTCGGAATTTTAGAACTGTGCTGTCTTAAAGCAACAAAATATGCCGCTAGCCCCGTATCGCTAGCATCTTCGTTATCGAGATATCTAATGTGGCTGCACTAGCTTAATAGTAAGTTAGGGGGCAACGTGTTTCTCGGGAACGGCAAGAGCGACAAAATAGTAACAAATTATTAGCCTACTCCAGAATGTGCTCTCTAAAAAAGCTGCACCAACTTAATATACTTACATAAAATAATACTTAAGAAACTTGAAAACAGAAGCAGCTGAATACTCCTCTGAAATTCAGAAAAACAGATAAACCGATTCAAACTTTCTCACTGGGCCAAAAGAAGCCTATCATTTAGAAAAAGTACACACAACCACAAGTTTGTTTTCAATCGAGATCACGATTAAACAAACAAAATGAGTAGTTAAAAAAGGAGACACAGGCATTTGAAAAAGTGAGACATCCTGGACTTTCAAACAGATTCAACTATTTCATTTTCCTTAAATCTTACCTTGCAGATCGCTACTTTCTTGTACAAGTCACAGATAAAAAATTCCCATCTACAAAACGGGAGCTGCACAAGATGACGTGCTAGAGCCAATGCTATTATATATTCTGTACACTGCTGATCTATCAATGAGGTGGTAACAGTCTAGCAATATTTATGGGCGATACTGTTGTCGCCGCACAAGAACAACAATGAGACTTCAGAAATCTTGCAAATGTATCTTAAAATAATTGAATGTTAAACAACTAATACTGTAATAAATACCAAAGTAAGAAACATAGGGAGTATCACCCTGTATAACAAATTACCTTTTTACTGTAACGTTTAAACTAAAGAAAGTGGACGTTGACATACAAGCAAAGCAAAAAACAGTCAGCCAAGCAGTCTGAATTTGTTGCAATAAAAGAATATTCTAACAGGAAATAATAATTACGTCAAAATAACGGAATTTTGCGGAATCAAATAAAAATTCATTTTTAGTCGGGGTAAAAAAACTATTACACAAGTGACAACCAATCAGGAAATAACATATACAAATAAATAAACGAAGCTAACATAGGGAAAATGCCGAAGCTACGAAAATGTAACAGATGAAGTGGCAGCTGGTAAGAACTCGCGGTCGGAAGCGGTCTAGTTTTTTTGGGGTTCGCGGACAGCGGTTTCTGAGGAGTCCTCAGACTTTAAGTAACATATAATTAAGACGTAGTGTTTTAACTTATCAAGTGTAATTTTTTTCGAAAGGGGGAAAAGAAGATAACAAGGGAGCGTCTACTGTACGCGCTCTGAAGGGTTTTTTTTGTTCGAAACGCGAGTCGTGGCCGTCGGCGTTTTTGTGAACACCCAGTCTGATTTTTGGTAAGTCAAATTAAAAAATTATACTAACTGTGTACTATGACTTTTTTGTAGTTTGGTCAAATTATTAGGATTGCCAAGCCCGCATCTATGATACTAGCTGTATAATTTAATTTATGTTATTTTATATCTCATACGAGTATTCAATGGTGATACCTCTCCGTATGAATAAGGGATAAGGAGCACATTTTTTGAGGTTGAATACTAAATTGTTAATTTCAGAGTTTCATATATAGGGTGTGCGAAATATTTAGGTTGCGGCGATTATTTTTCAAACTAACAAATTTCATTTTATTCTCGTTAATGTAACATGGCATCTCAAGTTTTCTCTCGATCCTATCATTGGTTTTAATTATTTACAGTCACAGGACTTTACATACAATCATTCCTGACGCTTTTGTCAATTGGTGTCATTTTTGTTTATTTTTTTATAATAAATAAAGAAATCATTATTATATGAATACATAACATATACCCATAAGATCTACACGTAAGATTTTTCTTCAACCCACCCCCCTAACTGACGTAATCCAATAGCACAAGACTTCTCATTACCAACGACAACTGGTAGCAGCGGAGGCCGAAGCCAACCAGACAAAAATTGTTGTGCTAGGTGCTCTTTAAGGGGGGGGGGGCAGCTTGACGGACCTCCCTTTCGGGCATTTCTTCCAGGAGCCCACGACTCATGTTTCCCACGAAATCGTGAGTGGTGACAGCCCTACGCTGCCTTCTCGTTCCTTTTCAAAGAGGGACATTTGGCGCAAGTTTGTTTACACATAAGCTGGATTTTGTTAGCATAAATACGACGAAGCGAACAGGGTGTTTTCTGGGGTTGATAGAGATTACAACGCAGCCAGAAACCCAGCGTCTAGGACCATTACATTAAAACCTCAGCGAGTAGTTACATGATAGAATAATCATATATTATTACAATACCAAGCCCGTCCAGACAACTTTTACGAACAGGAGAGATAACTACCTCCCAGTCAGTGTCACACTCAATGGCCGTCAACTACCGCAGCGCGATGGCGCCAAAAGCATTGGAATGAATTTCAATAGAGACCTAAAAGACAGGTTCTTCTTATCAGCAATTAAGCTCCTGAGCTAGAGATAATACGAATATGAAGGATCTACCAGAGAAAAGACATTATGCTCACTAATTGGTATCTCCAATGCTAAAAATACTGGCCATAGCTATTCAAAACTGCTGATATAATACCTATCCCAAAAGTGGGCAAAAATTAGAATGAAGTATCCTTACGACTGGTAATAGGCTTATGAGCCTATTACCAGTCGTATGAATATACTTGAAAGGCTATTGCTAATTATTAATTTATTTGAGTATTATTTTTATAATCATAAACATTTAAGCAAATATAAAATGCAATTATTTTTATTCTTCCTTTTCATCAGATGGACAACAAAATTTTCGAAAGTAGAAATCAACATTCTGATTCCAAGGATATCAAGCAAAATCAAGAAGCGAGTTGTTAAAAACAATTTGGGAACATTAACAAAATAACCTGAATTTATATTTCCATTTAAAAAAGCCCAGGACTATTTATGACCCCAACAGCATCTAAGGCTCTGCTTATTTCAACATTTTAGATTTAACCCTCATGTAACATATACAATTTAACTAGGGGCTTTCAGTTTTAAAAATGTAAGATATCACCAATTTTCATAAAATTAACCAGCATTTGAGAAATTATAACAGCAGATCACTAATCTGTATTCCATTCTTATAATATTTAAACCAAATAATGAGTGAAATAAAGTATGAGAAATTAACCTGGAATCCCTATTTTCGACCCAGAAGAACATTAAAAACAAGAAACGGCAGTAGACTTATTACTCTTCGATGTGATAATGTTAATAGCTCACTCAATTGAGGTACGGCGTACTTTTACAACCTTTATTGGTGCACATTTTGCACATCTATATTATGTAAAGTTACACTAGTAATGAAAATGAAATATATAGGTTTAATGTTTTTTCTCCCTCGTAACGTTTTGGGCCACTTTTGGTATATGTACTTCATGGTAAATTTCATCAAGGAACATGAATATATAGAATCGGAGGAACAGTTCAGAATTTTTTAAAGTAGTTTTAATGTTGATGTCGCTTTAGTGGACACTTTTAATTGTGAAACTTAAATATTGGGACTAGAACTACCGTCATTAAAGATTTTATTAAAGTTGTAGTAATCAAAATAATGTTGGGAATTTTTTCAAGTTAGATAGTTCTATTGTTTCTCCCCTCTTAAGTATTGACCACATGGTACAAAAATATTTCTTTATGAGAAATATCCTTGATGCACATAGAAATAATAAAACTTTGGAAAAAGTTTGGTAAGAAAAATAAAGTCAACAATATTTTCAAATTGAATAATTTTAATATTCTTTTGGTCATACCAACTGTACCATTTATGAAATGAATAAAATTGTGGAGGCACAATTAAAATGCTTTAAACAGACCTACAAAACCTATAAAATTTGAGCATTTGCATAAACAAACACATGACTCCTTTGTGGATAAATCTTACCCTGATTTGTTACCTCAAAAACACTTTTCCTTGTCTTGCTTTTCCATTACGAAAACATCAGTTTATTATTGCCTGGCTGGTTACATAACATATGGAGTTATTCACGTTCAAAATCGATTTGTTAATTTACTGATTTCCATAAGCTATGCCAGTTCTTGGGCTTATATCATTGAGAATTCTTAATAACAACTAATTTAGATAAAAATAAAATGAATGGACTGTATTTTTTAAGTTGATCATTTCTACACTAGTTCATCTTTTAAATTATTATTGGGACTATCTAAATAATCCAAAAAATTCAATTCTCTCAATTGAAACAAACGTGACGAAATAATAAAAAAGCTCACCGCCACATCAGGACCATGTGCATTGGGGGTAGTAGGCGGTGCCGGTCTAGATGGAAACCCCTGATGGGATTGATGTTGCGGGCTGGGAGGCATGCCAGGTCCAGGTCCAGGAGAATGACTGGGAGGTTGGGATGGTTGCGGAGATGGTTGACTGGCTGGGGCTGATGAGTTAGCGTGACCTGGACTACCTGGACCTGGACCGTGGCCACCCGGCCCCGAAGGCCCGCTGGGCCAACTTGATCGGTTTTCGCTGTAACCCGGACTTGGAGCTGAACCGCCTCCGTACGCTGGAGATAACTGCAAATAAAATTCCTAATCAACAATTATTTTAAACAGTTACATAGTATAAACTTCCAGTTGCTTTTCAATCCCTACAGAATATTTAATGTTTCAAATCTACTTATATAGTATGGGTCAAATAAATGAAAGGAATAAATTCAATATAATGGAAGTAATTGGTTTTTTCGAAAAAATGCTGGACAGGTCAATTTTGTTCACTAAAAGCGCAATTTTTCAAAAATAATTCACTTCCCATACTCGGAAACATTATGTTTGCAATATCTTACATAACAATTTTTTTAATGAAAGTCATTTAAAGAAAAGACATAATAATTTTGAGAGCACAATAAATGAATGAAAGATAACTTGTAATTAAGTGCTTAATCTAACAAAATAATAATAATAATAAATTTAATGACAATTTCACAGCAAAATAATTAAAAATATTCACCCATAACATTTTTAAACGGAAATGTGTGTGTTGTAACTAGAGATGTAAAATTCTCGGTAATAATCTTTTGGAGAATATTCCCGAGAATATTCTCAAGTTGGAGAATTTTCTGAGAATGGTATGAAAATCGCTAGAAATGGCATTTTCACATATAAGCTTGAACAGAATTTGCAATTTTATACTGTCTTTCCGTGGGCATTTTTTGTATTAAAATCAACGTTGCCAGATTTGTTTTGCTAAATCGGGACTTTGGAACCTTTTGAGTGAAAAAAGCGGGATTCTTTCGTCGAGGGCGAGACATACATTATCAGAATTTTTTAAATATTTATCTTTTTATTTTCGTTCAAAGTACGTTTACGTGATATAGTAAATGTATTTTAATAAAAATATGATATTTTAAATCAGATTTAACCAATTTATTTAAAATCTGTTTCGTCTGGTAGCCGAAAAACTCATCCTTTAGCATTTAAGACACGTCTCTCAAGTTAGCGGGACAACTATACGGAAAATGACTTTTGACTGGACCAAAAATTGCCGCTCAATTGCCGTTTTTATGCCGTGAAATTCCCGGAATTTGCCGTTAATTATTTTTTTAAAAAATGGCCTGGTCCGCTAACTTGAGACTCAAGTTAGCGAGACACCCCCTGGAAAATGGCTTCCCTCCGTACGGCAATTAATTTGAAGTGGATAGATAATTGCCGCTTGATTTGCCGCTCACGAAAATATCATTCCCAAAGTCGGGGTATGATGAGGTGTGGGACAAAACATGAAATTTGCCATTCTCCATCTCAAGTTAGCGAGACACCCCCTGGAAAATGGCTTCCCTCCGTACGGCAATTAATTTGAAGTGGATACATAATTGCCGCTTGATTTGCCGCTCACGAAAATATCATTCCCAAGGTCGGGGATGATGAGGTCTGGGGCAAAACGGGAAATTCGCAATTCTCCATCTCAAGTTAGCGAGACACCCCCTTGAAAATGACTTCCCCGTGTACGACAATTAATTTGAAGTGGATAGATAATTGCCGCTTGATTTGCCGCTCACGAAAATATTCTCAAAGTCGGGGTATGATGAGGTCTGGGGCAAAACGGGAAAATCGCAATTCTCCGTTTCAAGTTAGCGAGACACCCCCTGAAAAAGGTCTCCCCCACCCCCGTACGGCAATTTCTTTTCAGTTCTTTAACCTGTACCCTGATCAAGGATTACGATCTTACACTCCCAAATAAAAAAAAATGTCCGATAGAAGCTGATGTTAAACGTACGACCATTTGTTCTGCATTTGAATCCAAAGAGTCTGTCTACATCCTACAGATTTCACCTCACGACATCACGTATTAGAATTGCATTTTTCAGGGTACATGGTAATTGAGTAATATAAAAAAAGCCCCCTTGTTGTAGGTGTGATTTCTACTATTTACAGATATTTCGAAGTAAAATCCGGGGCTATAGAGTCGCGAGGCTGAAATTCGCAGAGTATAAGGTACTTGGGGTTTTTGAAAAACGATGTAACCGTTCGTAGGTGTGGATATGACTATTAAAAAATTATTTATAAATATAATTCGAGACCATACAGTCGCGAAGCTACGATTCGCAGGGTAGTTATAATTTTTTTTAAAGGAAATTTCGGAGCTACAGACTCGCGAAGGTGTTGCTTGTGAGATACAAGGTCTTGGGTTTTAAAAAACAGTCCTATCTGACGTAGGTTCAGCACCGGCTTCAAACAGATTCTCATTTTAAATATAATTCGGGACTGTAAAATCGCGAGGCTAATATTCGCAGAGTACGGGGGTCTCGGGCATTAAATAAACGGCTTACCAGTTGTACGCGTGGCTCCGGCTATATATAGAACTAGTTTCAAATACATATCGGGGCTATTGAATCGTGCGGGAAACGGGTTACTTATCGTCGGCGTAGATCTGGCTGTTCAAAAAAATATCTAAAAAAATTTGGGTGGGAAAAAATTTAGGTATGACTAGGGTTTAAAAATCCATCGGATGCGAAAAGCATGAATAAGAAAGACGAGAAGCGAATTTCTCGGTTGAGTGCTCACGATTTTAAAATTCTTTGAAGTACAGAGTTTCTGGAAATTTTTTTTAGCTGAGTCTAGCACAGGCTCATAAACGATGTGACGCCCGTAGAAACCGTATTTCACGGAGCGGCAATAATAATTCATGTCATTATGGAGAATTGCGATTTTCTTGTTTAGCCCCAGACCCTATCATACCCCGACCTTGGGAATGATATTTTCGTGAGCGGCAAATATCTTTCCACTTCAAATTAATTGTCGTACACGGGGAAGTCATTTTCCAGGGGGTGTCTCGCTAACTTGAGATGGAGAATGGCAAATTTCCCGTTTTGCCCCAGACCTCATCATACCCCGACCTTGGGAATGATATTTTCGTGAGCGGCAAATCAAGCGGCAATTATCTATCCACTTCAAATTAATTGCCGTACGGAGGGAAGCCATTTGCCAGGGATGTCTCGCTAACTTGAGATGGAGAATGGCAAATTTCCCGTTTTGCCCCAGACCTCATCATACCCCGACCTTGGGAATGATATTTTCGTGAGCGGCAAATCAAGCGGCAATTATCTATCCACTTCAAATTAATTGCCGTACGGAGGGAAGCCATTTTCCAGGGGGTGTCTCGCTAACTTGAGTCTCAAGTTAGGGGACCAGGCCATTTTTTTAAAAAATAATTAACGGTAAATTACGGGAATTTCACGGCATAAAAACGGCAATTTTTAGTCCAGTCGAAAGTCATTTTCCGAATAGTTGTCCCGCTCTTGAGAGACGTTAGGTTTCTATCACGTAAGTACGCAACTTACATTAGTCTTGATCGTATTATTGGTTGCCTACAAATTTTTTGTCAATAAATATTCAAGTGAAATGACTCCCATACAGAAATTTAATTTTTTTAAAGAAGTTAAACGGTTACCACCGTCAATAACGGCAGTTTTTCTACTTTACATATGCCAAATGTGGCACCTAATTACATTTGTTGATAATGCTATGTTTGTAAGGTTCTCCGCTAAAAATAAAGTTTTCCTGAAATGAGCCAAAGTCACCCTGGCGGGACAAAGTGACCCGAAATTACGGTACCTACCAAAAATAAAGAATTTGATTCCGGGATAAGTTTTTCCTTATAAGAGGCAGTCTAGTATGAATTTGTAAGGTTTCTACAATTGTTTTTAAATTACATTGGAAAGCACTTTACACTTCAGCATAAATTAAAATGGACAAATTAATTTAAAATTGTCATTTACGTAATGAGAAAATTTTATAAACTGAAAGTACGAATATCTGGTTCAGAATCGGTATGTGGACCTATAATGTCATTAGTAACAAGTTTCTTGAATAACTTTTTCCAAAATATCAATAATAAGGGTACTTTACTCTTGAGCAAAATTAATATTTTTTTACATAACTTGTATATAACTAAATAAAAATAATATCTGATAGTTACAATTTGAGTTTTAGGTCATGCAGAGATTTTTATGAAAGATGAATTTTTTCCTAAAATTAATAATAAAAAAGTTGTCCATTTATATAAAACTTTTTGGGACACACTGTATATACATATACATTGAGCAAAAAATGTTGCAGTGTCCACATTTCCTGGACTCAAGATAAACTTGAAAAAAAATTGAAAGATCCAACCGTATACAGGGTAGGGGCAAATATTTGATTTTAATTCAAGAGTAAAGTTTGCTTTACCAAGCGACTTGCTGCCAGAAAGCAGGAAGCACGTCGTAACTGGGTCTTCACGATTTACTTTCATATCAAAGTCGCTCAGTGCGACTTTTTTTATCATCAGACTTCCGTTGGCAAATAATAAAATAGTTATCAAGATGTCGTCGGAAGAAGACAATATTGCGTTAATTGCTGCTGTGATTGCAAGGAGGAGGAGGAGGAGGAGGAAGAAAAGGAGATGAAAACTATGGATTCATCCGTATTTACGAGATAATACTGATACACACAGCACGTTTATTGAATCGCAGCAGTTACAAGTACATCCTCAAAAATTCCAAAACTTCTACAGGATGGAAAAGCAAACATTTAAAAAGCTTGTTGATCTAATGAAACCATCAATGCAGTTAAAGGATACAAACTATCGAAGAGCTATTACTGTGGAGGAAAGACTACTTATATTTTTGAGGTAAGTACCTAATAAGTTAATAAATGCATGAGAAGAAAAGGTAAGAAAATACTCAAACATTAATTTATTATATACAAAAAATAAATATAAACCATAAAATCGTTATTCGGTCAACGACGAGGCAGTGAATGTTTGAGGTGTATAACCCCCATATCGAGAATAATTTGGTGGATAGTAACCTTCGTTGACGAGTATGCTTCCATCAGAAGGAAACGGAGTAAATTGGCCAGCGTGAATGTTGCTATATATGTGCGTCGTATTTTGCCGGTCATTATTAGACACAGAAGTGGAAGCACTCGCTGATGTTGATGTAATATTTGTTTGCAACATACCGTCTAATGTTTGCAGTATTATTACCTTGAATCTTCGTTTCTCCGATGCGTTTAAAGTAGCAATACCGAGGAGAATGCTTTTAAAGAAAATCTAAGTCTAGGTTTTCAGGTTGTGGCGCACTTTTTTGAGAAAGGTAATTGACTGGAGTTTTTGGCGGAGCCTTCCTTTTTGTTGAGGATCTACTCGATATACGTGAGAAATTAGTATCCAGTAAATCTGCTTCCGGATTATCAACAGGGTGGTGTATTCAGGACCGGTAGCTCTTGACTCATTGTCATCATCGTCTATACTGTTCTGGTCAGTTTCAAGCATTTCCTCTTCATCACTCTCGATAGGCAAATTGCCCGATTGGGGTCTTGATTTCGTGAACGGTACCACGAATTTCATTACATCCCATAAATAATATTTCTTTTTTGATTTAGCTGAATCTTCACTTTTTCCAGCACATTGTAGTATTTTCCGTTTTTTCTTGCATTCAGAAGCTAAAACAAAAAGTGTGCGTGTACATTTATGTTATTCGAATTTTGACGTTCTAATTAAGAATATACTATTATCGTACATAATATGAACATTTCAATTTATTAAATATTTTTTCTGTTTTTTTAGGTTTCTAGCAACTGGTATGTCGTTTACGGCGCTGCGCTTTGAATTTTATCGAGGAATTTCAACGATAAGTAGCATTATTGCTGATACTGCTCAGAAATTGTGGATAGCCCCCAACCACAATATATGGCAGCATTACCTACAATAGAGCAGTGGAAAGAGATTTCTGCGACATACTATGAACTATGGAATATGCCAAATAGCTTGGTATCCTTAGATGGGAAACATATAAGAACTAAGTGCCCTAAAAAATCAGGTTCAGCATATTTTAATTATAAAGGCTATTTTTCATTAGTTGTAATGGCAGGTGCGGAGGCAATTTTATAAGCGTTGGTGACTATGGAAGAAATAGTGATGGTCGTGTAGTTAAATCTTCCGGTTTTCTTCGCGCTATTAGTGAAAATAAATTGAACATTCCACCCCCTGCTGGCTTACCAAATGATGAGAAACATCCCACGTTTGTAATGTTGTTTGTAAGAGATGAAGCCCTCGATGAAGCCTTCCCGCTTAATAACAATATTATGCGACCACACCCCACAAGAATCCTAACTAACTCTAAAAGAATATTCAACTACAGAGTTTCGAGGACTAGAAAAAGTGTTGAGTGTGCATTTGGTATGCTGGTTTCAAAATTTAGAATTTTCTAAACGCAAATTGACTGTGATCCAGAAAAAGCTGTCCATGTTGTCAACTTTGCATAATTTCGTTCGCAAACACGATGGTAGGTTTTTGCATTCTAACACTGAAAAAGATGTTGACGCTATCTACAATGCCTTACCGGGCCTACAACAAGAGCTTCATGGACGTCAACCAACAACGGGAGGAGATTTAAGGGATAGGTTATGCACATACTTCGTGAAACCTGAAAACGCTTTGCCATGACAAAACAATGTTTGTATAGAAATACGCAAGCCGCCGCCTTATCGTTTCATTTTTCTAGATTTTAAATTAAACTGTTCCTTACAAATCAAGATGGTAATAAATGTTTATTTTTTAAAGTTCTTCGTTTCGCTGTGCATAGGTACTCCACTGGTAACGGCTGTCTATAAACAATCGGGAAAATATTGATGACCATATGTTTTCAAGGCTTCTCGTTTAGTTTTAAAATTCAAATGCATAACGAACGGAACTAAACAGCCTTTCGCTTGTTTTTCTTTATTAATTTAACATAACCTATTTTTTTGAACAGCCAGCTAGCAAAGTCTGTAAATCGATATTTCGCTGGCTGTTTATTGGCCAGTAGTTACCGGCCGACAAGAAACAACGATTTTCTTGAGTTCCGAACATATTTAAATAAAAATAACAAACTTACCTGTAGAAAAATATGTCCCAGCAACTTGGTTTTAAGTTTTATCTTGTTTACTTCGATCTGTGTACGCCTTTAAAGTATGATTATAAAGACACGGGTACTTCTTGACAGTCTGAACAAAGCCTATATTAAATTGTTCATTATCCGGTAATGTTTTTACAGCTTTTTTGCTAGACAACGCGAAAAAACTTAAAAATTAATTTATTAACTCGGCCACTAAACATGTCAAACAACGTCTGCGCGGGTTGGAGACACGTAGCAAAGTAGCGAATTATACTGTTTTATATTTGAGTCGCACGTCGCATTTTTGCAACGCCACGCCAGTGTGAAATCGTTAATTTATTTGTATAGGTTTTAAAACAAGCAGCATGCTTCTTAGCGGCAAGTCGCACAGTGCATGCTACTTTGGTGTGAAAGCCCACTAACGTCACGGGGGGGTCTATAATCGGCTTAGTGCATTTCGAGTCCGACGGAAAAGTTGCTAGGAATTAATTTTTGTGTCTAAATATACAATTACAGATACCTTTGGTAAAAACAAAAAATTTACCATTTCAGTTGCTTGAGTTGGGAAAATGTTACAAGTTGCCTTAAATAAATTTTGTGTGTGATATTTATGTATAAAACCATTCTGGTCTTAAATTATGTAAAGAGGTATACTACCAAAACTGCCATCTACGGATGTCAGTAAAACTTTGCGCCATTTACACGTCTCAAGTTACTCTAGAAAGAATAAAATTTCCATTTAATAAACAATTAAATTACCTAATCAAATTTAAATCACAAAAATTTTTGAAATCACGTAAAATACCATGTCGTATATTAAATTTATCCGCCTTTTTCTATTTTCAATTGCTAACTTTCTTGAAAAAATTAGCAAATGAAAAAAAATGTATGGAAAATAATTCGAGCTCGCAGGAGATTCGGTAAGAAAATTTTATAGCTACATTGTATTTGAAATAGTTCCATTTTTTTTACTTTCCCTTTGTCCCAGTAAAAAAAGTAGGAATCGGTCTTAAATAAATGTATTACTTCTTACTATAGATATTAGAACTAGAGTCACAAAGAAAACATCATAAAATGAATCCTACAATTTTTGTTCCTTCTGAGCATACTCAAATTTATCATAAAAATATAAAATATTTTTTCTACGACCATAAAGAAAAATGTACATTTCAAGTGCGTCTTCGATTAAGGAACCTACCACATTGTAATACAGATTTTCATTTCCCATGGGCTAACTGTATCGAAATACCTATTTCATTTCCCACGACTATCATGCGCTACTAGACTGTCATTATATTAACGAATTTTTTGGTCATATATATTATAATATATGATCGAGTCATGTTTGTTAATGTATATCCAATAATTTGACATTTCACATCGGTGTTTACAAAATTCGTTTGTAAAAAAAAATTATAATCGAAAATGGGTCGCGATAGTGAGGATGATTTGACATTGACATGCTGATCCAGATATGTAAACTAGCCATTGCTTCAGAAAGACATCAGTCACTATCAGTAGATGCAGGAGGTGATATAACTCCTTTAAAGAGACACGATAATTGATAACTTTTTCCGCAGGTGAATTATAACAATTTTTTGCATAAAGTATTTTTATTTCTACGGGTGTGAAGTTAGCAGTTGATTTCCAGCAGTTAAAATAGTAAAATTGAAAGTAATTGCAACAAATTGTGTTTTAAATTTTAACATACATAATATATTATAAATGTCTTTAAAAATAAATTACCGCCTCCCGCACCCACTTAGAAGCCGTCGGGGTGGATGAAACTACCCCTAAACGGTAAAAATTTAATAAATAATTCAGAACCTCGACTTCTCGTTCGAGTTCCAGGATGATATTCAGAGGATACATTGCAAATGCCTCTAGAAATTATTTACCACCGCCCGTACCCACTTAGAAGCCGTCGGCGGGGATGAAACTACCCCTAAACGATAAAAATTTAATAAATAATTCAGAACCTCGACTTCTCGTTCGAGTTCCAGGATGATATTCAGAGGATACATTGCAAATGCCCCTAGAAATTATTTACCACCGCCCGTACCCACTTAGAAGCCGTCGGGGGGATGAAACTACCCCTAAACGATAAAAATTAATTAAATAATTCAGAACCTCGACTTCTCGTTCGAGTTCCAGAATGATATTCACAGGATACATTGCAAGTGCCTCTAAAAATTATTTACCACCGACCGTACCCACTTAGAAGCCGTCGGGGTAGATGAAACTGCCCCCCTAAACGATAAAAATTTAATAAATAATTCAGAACCTCGACTTCTCGTTCGAGTTCCAGGATGATATTCACAGTATACATTGCAAATGCCTCTAGAAATTGTTTACCAGCGCCCGTACAAACTTAGAAGCCGTCGAAGTGGATGAAACTACCCCTAAACGATAAAAATTAATTAAACAATTCAGAACCTCGACTTCTCGTTCGAATTCCAGGATGATATGCACAGGACACATTGCAAATGCCTCTAGAAATTATTTACCACCGCCCGTACCCACTTAGAAGCCGTCGGGGTGGATGAAACTACCCCTAAACGATAAAAATTTAATAAGTAATTCAGAACCTCGACTTCTCGTTCGAGTTCCAGGATAATATTCACAGTATACATTGCAAATGCCTCTAGAAATTGTTTACCAGCGCCCGTACAAACTTAGAAGCCGTCGAAGTGGATGAAACTACCCCTAAACGATAAAAATTAATTAAACAATTCAGAACCTCGACTTCTCGTTCGAATTCCAGGATGATATTCACAGGACACATTGCAAATGCCTCTAGAAATTATTTACCACCGCCCGTACCCACTTAGAAGCCCTCGGGGTGGATGAAACTACCCCTAAACGATAAAAATCAATTAAATAATTCAGAACCTCGACTTCTCGTTCGAGTTCCAGGATATATTCACAGGATACATTGCAAATGCCTCTAGAAATTATTTACCACCGACCGTACCCACTTAGAAGCCGTCGAGGGGGATGAAACTTTAATAGAAGGATGATATTCACGTAGGGCGGTAAATGATTTCGAGGGGCATTTGCAATGTATCCTGTGAATATCATCCTGGAACTCGAACGAGAAGTCGAGGTTCTGAATTATTTATTAAATTTTTATCGTTTAGGGGTAGTTTCATCCCCCCGACGGCTTCTAAGTGGGTACGGGCGGTGGTAAATAATTTCTAGAGGCATTCGCATTGTATCCTGTGAATATCATCCTGGAACTCGAACGAGAAGTCGAGGTTGTGAATTATTTATTAAATTTTTATCGTTTAGGTGTAGTTTCATCCCCCCGACGGCTTCTAAGTGGGTACGGGCGGTGGTAAATAATTCCTAGAGGCATTTGCAATGTATCCTGTGAATATCATCCTGGAACTCGAACGAGAAGTCGAGGTTCTAAATTATTTATCAAGTTTTATCGTTTAGGGGTAGTTTCATCCCCCCCGACGTCTTCTAAGTGGGTACGGTCGGTGGTAAATAATTTCTAGAGACATTTGCAATGTATCCTGTGAATATCATCCTGGAACTCGAACGAGAAGTCGAGGTTCTGAATTATTTATTAAATTTTTATCGTTTAGGGGTAGTTTCATCCCCCCCGACGGCTTCTAAGTGGGTACGGGCGGTGGTAAATAATTTCTAGAGGCATTCGCAATGTATCCTGTGAATATCATCCTGGAACTCGAACGAGAAGTCGAGGTTCTGAATTATTTATTAAATTTTTATCGTTTAGGGGTAGTTTCATCCCCCCGACGGCTTCTAAGTGGGTACGGGCGTTGGTAAATAATTTCTAGAGGCATTGGCAATGTATCCTGTGAATTTCATCCTGGAACTCGAAAGAGAAGTCGAGGTTCTGAATTATTTATTAAATTTTTATCGTTTAGGGGTAGTTTCATCCCCCTCGACGGCTTCTAAGTGGGTACGGGCGGTGGTAAATAATTTCTAGAGGCATTTGCAATGTATCCTGTGAATATCATCCTGGAACTCGAACGAGAAGTCGAGGTTCTGAATTATTTATTAAAGTTTTATCATTTAGGGGTAGTTTCATCCCCCCCGACGGCTTCTAAGTGGGTACGGGCGGTGGTAAATAATTTCTAGAGACATTTGCAATGTATCCTGTGAATATCATCCTGGAACTCGAACGAGAAGTCGAGGTTCTGAATTATTTATTAAATTTTTATCGTTTAGGGGTAGTTTCATCCACCCCGATGTCTTCTAAGTGGGTGCGGGAGGCGGTAATTTGATTTTTAAAGACAACTATATTATATTATGTATGTTAAAATTTAAAACACAATTTGTTGCAATTACTTTCAATTTTACTATTTTAACTGCTGGAAATCAACTGCTAACTTCACACCCGTTTTATTTCCTAGTTGTAAACATTTTAAAATGTTGAACGTTATTTGTTTCAGGACGTAGGTAGATACATGTACAAAAAGAAAAAAAATTATGGGTGATTCAAAGGGCTAAGAGCCCGACTTATAATATCAGAGAAAAAATTCTCTAAACCATGCAACAATGAAGGTAGGAAAGTTTATATTAAAAATTGTTATGTAAAATATTACAGTTTTGTTTATGATTTATGATGGTCGTAGAAACAGTATAGTGTACAATTGGCATGAAATGACCCATTTCCAACTCGTAGGTATATGAAATTTTGTATTACTCGCTAAGCTCATACTAAAAAATTTCATATACCTATTTGTGGAAAATGTATGTCATTTCATGCTCATTGTACAATAAATATACTATAACGTATTTGGTGAACAATTTTGGTTTAAATCCCGAACAAGAAGATTTATTCAAATATATTATCAACATTTTTCATGAAATTTTTTACTATTTAAGGCGTAAACAATGTCCTGTATATAAATTCGCATCTGCTAATGTTAAAAATTCAGCAATTATTTTTGTCTGATTACCAATTTTGTTAATTCCGACTACTTTCTTCGAACATTTTCCTTTTTGGTAATTAACAACAAATTGTTCTATATCTGGTGGTCTAAGCAGAATATATTTTTTGGAGACCTCGTAAAACATACAAGAAATTACAAAGGATCTGGGTTTGTTTATCAATTAAATTAATTTGAAATTCATTTTCTAAATCTTTACATGATTCATCTTTAAAGTTTTCAATTTTTGACGAAGACGTCCTCCATAAATTCCAAAAATGAACACTAACTAAAATTTTATGAAAATTTCTATTTATAATACAAATATCAGCAATAAAAATAAACGCATGAAGCGGGGATTGAACCAACTATATTCTCTTCTGTATACAGTTAGAGACGTACGTTAACAGACTGATCCATCACAAACCTATATGAAATCAATGCAACTTACGGTAACTTGAAATGTCAATGTTACTTTTAATATTTATCAATGTTTTTTACATAGAATATGTTGCCCAAAGAGTTGAGAGCTTGTTTTTATTCGATATTTCATTCATATAAGCAGTGATAACATGTTCTGATAATATTTTCAACTCCGTTTACCAGGGTTCAATCTATGAACTTTTTGTAACAAAATTCATATTTACTTTTTGATTTTTGGGGTAATGATGTGTGTTATACGTCTCCTTTGCGGCTAAACGAATATCTGATGGAGTAATATTTATTGATTTTTGATTCATCACTGGAATCACTCATTTTACTAAAATATTTTTCTTGATAACTAAGAAATATTTTGACAAGTGATCTTGACGTTACATTGAAATTGAAAAAAGAAGAGTTGACGGGTACTAAATGCAAATGCTGATTGGTGAATTTCATATACATTCTAGGATGTAAATGAAATCATATGCGTTCAGTTAACCGAAATGGCCTACATTTCCATTCTGTAAATTGTGCAGAAAATGGATAATATACATGTGGGTCTAGAAAAAAATGTAAAAAGTCTCGTTGAATATTAATTTATTATTTGTAATTTTGTAAACATAACCCAAACTTGTCAATCATGCATTATAAAATATAAAGCGCATGCGGGTCAATTTCTACCGATGTGTCGACTGGGTTAAATGGTTGGACGATTGGTAAAATTTACCTCTATTATCTGAACGACCCGACTATTTACCAGATCTAAGCATCTGATTGCATAAAACGCGCCCGACGTAGCATCTGAATGCACCCTTACATTTGACATAACCAAATGACATTTGTATTGTAACGTCAATTGACGCTGTTGTGAGGACGATACAATTCGATGATTTTAGTAACAGTGCCTATTTTAGGAACTATTCGCAAATAGAGCATTCACAGGCTTGCGTATGCATGACGTTGGGAGCGACGTCAATAATAACGCCCCGATTCGAGATGCAAGGCATCAGTGCGGATGAAACTCAATCATCGACCACCACACCTGCAAGAAATGAATCACCGGAGGCGAATTGATTCTCTTTCCGAAATATCGAAACCACACATGACCAACGTTCAACTTTAGAAATATTTTTACAAAAGTTACAACTTTTATTTTTTAGAACTGAATATCTTTTTAATAAATACATGGAAAATTATCATTGATGCTGCAACTGGAAGATCATATATGAATTATATGGCAAATGTATGCATAATTCGCCCGTAGATAATATACTTTTCAATTAATTAAAAAATATAGAATTGCGGGGAGAGGAAAAAGACGAAATGTTCGGTATAAGAGTGTCTGTCGTCTAGCGCAAAAATATATAAAAGAGGGCGGAGTCGAGACGTGACATGGCGCGAGTGACGAGCAGTCACTCTTGATGGTGGTAATTGTGAAATATTAGTATAATACCAAGTTTCTTATTTTAAATGCAACACTCTGTATATTTTTTAATTTTTGGATTCTTCAGAAAATTCTAGACGTATTCCAAGTACATATCTTCAATGTTTTCCCGATTTATTACAAAAATTAATATTAATAAAATAATTTTATTACAGAAATTCAAGACTGCAACATCAGCATTCATTTATATATATATATATATATATATATATATATATATATATATATATATATATATATATACATATATATTATAAAAATGTGTGGTGTTATTTTTATTTTTATATAAAGTCCACGTTGGGGAGCAAGTTAAATATATTTAACGGCTGCTCTTATTCATTCACTACTCTTTAACTCAGTAGGGTTCTGGGCATATTATAATAAAATCAACCTTACTTATCAATGGAATTTATTTGTTACTTATTAAAACGATAAAAAAATTCAAACATTGAAAACATTACTCATATGGAAAATATTATTGACGCTTTGTTTTCTGTTGGATTCATATACCTCTTATGTGTAAAAATAAATGATTATCCTATTATTTCTTAAAATGCTTATATTATAAATAACATAATGGTTTTTCTATATATATCCAAATTTCCACATTAAACAGACTTTTTGTATATTATAAAAAAAATTTCATTCTCTTTGAAAGACGACTTTTGCAAACTCATTTGCATAACTCGGGTGAACCGTTTGTAAGCGTTAGATTTCTTAGAAAATTCTACGACCACCTGCGTTTAAAATTGTTCAACTATTGTAAACTTTTTCCTGCTTGTTTTCTAAATAGGATTATTTGAAATATTTTGAAATACTATTTTAGTTTTATTCGGTACGTGAAATTGGAAGCATATCTGAAATATTTATCTACTCAAATTTGATCTCTTTAAAACATTATTTAACGTATCATAACAATTGTGTAAGTAATAAAAAGAAACTGAAATTAGTTGTGATTTGTTGTTTAGTGGAAACTTTTATATATATGATTGGAGAAAATTCAACATGACAGAAATTATACATCTATCTACAAATTTTATAATGGTAAGTTTTTATTATTACGTTTCCTGATATATTATGATCATTTAAAAGAAAAAACTTTTACTACCAGGTATTTATGATTTTAAATTTCACTTTATTATTTGGTACCAAATATTTAATTAAACACACCACAGACCTTGTTTCTTTGATGAAATGATGCCTTCATTCTGGATTCATCCATGACGTTTTTCCGCCTTAGGTGGTAATTTTCCTCCGTGTACTTATCTGATGATATTTATTATTCTGCTTTATGTAGTTTCACAGAACTTCGCCCTTGCACTTGTTTTTAATGATTAGTTAATTTTTATAGTTTAATTTATACCTACTTACACTTATTACTTAAATTTTTATAAAAAAGAAACTAGATAACCTTACACTGCTTCTCGCTTATCCAACAACTGACGCCTAACTAACTTATTCCGCGGTTTTTTTCATCTGCCAACCCTTTCTATTGTTTATAACCGGAAGCTGGCAATGTTCTAGAAAATTATTTTATTATAGTTCACCTGTCACTTTGTTTATTATTGTTTTTATTGTTTTTCTGACTTAAACTTATTGTAAAGTATTGTTTTTTATTCATTATACACTTATTGTCCTTGATTAATTCACTAACATTTTATTATTATTGTCTTTTTTCATGTTATTGTTTATTTGAGATGTTCCGATTGGTCAATGCAATTATATTATTTTTATATTTCCTACAATCTAAATATTTACACAATGTACATGGATACAATTCATATCTTATTATGTTTAATATTGTTACATTTATACATATAAATTAGGTCGGTAATCATTTATTTTTATTCTTGTATTTCATATTCTAATACATTTTATGTTGGTATACTTGTCTCAACTGTTATATTTCGTGTAGGTCTTTGACATTTCCTGTAATTACAGTTTCCTACTTATTATTATATTTCCTATATATTTTTATAATTAAATATTAACTAACATATCTTATTTATATCTTTTTCTAATTCTAAATGTCATTTATTGTAGCATTGTTGATTTTATTATGCCATCCTATTTATTCTTTGAATATAAACAGATGCTCTGGGTGTCTACGATTCCGTGCAGCGTTACGTTAATTTATTGATCTGCGTTTACTTGTTAGGTTCTGTCTAAGGTTGTTTTTTTTTAAATTACAGAATTATATTAAAACTGTTTTACTAATAATTGTTTATGACTTCTTTTTATATTTATTTACTTTCTTTATGATTATGCCCATTGATTGTACTTGATTATATTGTTATATGGATATTTTATTAATTTTTATACTTTATTTTAGGAATTATTTTTTTATTGATAAATATTATTTCTTTATGCTTTATCGGGATTCAATAAATGTTATGTGCTCGTTCTATCTACAACAACATTCCCAAAATTTGTTTTCTTGATTTATTTTATATATAAAAGAAATAAGAAAACCAATTTTTACCCATTTAATTACTTTATCGTAGCATGTCATTCTTTATTATTTTTATTTTAATTATTAAGTCTGTTATCAACAATTTTTTTGTATTACTTTGTCAAATATCTTTCAAACTGTCAGTTAATTTCGGGTATAGTGCGGGAGCCAGGTGCAAATTTGGTCAATTATTTCCTCTCAAGAGATAATTCGTGAGACGCACCAGAGTATAGTACTATAAAGCCTCGTGAACGTCAGCTGGCGCTCGGTTGGGGGGATGAGCGGTTGTAGCCTCCCACGCACGAAGAAAAAAAAATACATTCACTCATTTCCTCTCAGCTAAAAATTTGTCAAATTGTAGCTTATCTAATATCTCAACGAAAAAAAATAATCAGCTGGTTCCAACATGGTGTATTGTACGTCAGCTGGTGTCTCGAACATGAAAAAAAAAATTTATTTTCAGTGATTTCCTCTCAAACAAAAATTTACCTGATGATAGCTTATATGTAACTGTGGATAAATATATAGGTCAGCTGGCTGTATTTTGGTGGAAAAACCGTCAGCTGATACTTTGAAAGTTATTGCATAGGAGTTAGGCAGGAGCATCTACTGTCAATTTAAATGCATTGAATAATAAAATGGCATTTTTAACTAAAAAAACAAAATCAAATAATTGAGAAAACCATATTTTTTCATCAATCGATCGTAAGAATATAAGCTCATTTAAATGCAGAGACCATAACCAACTTTTCAACTGGTTTGCAATTAGACCTGCATATGAAAATAACCGTTCGCAGGGTTCAGAAATTGCAACTATTCGCAAGTACTTTTTAGGTACACTCCATAGATAAAGGAAAATCATCGAGTAAAAGTCGACTCTAATCGATTCAAGAGAGGCTCAACTCGATTCTGAAAAGTCGATTATTTTCAGATAAAAGTCGATTTTTGACTAAAGTCAGAGTCGACTTTCCTATCTCCACTTTAGAATAGACGAGCAAACGTCATCAGTCGAAAAGAATATTCAAGAAGCATTATCATAACAACTGTCAAAATTCAACAAAAATGTCTGATGTAACGCCTTTTTGCGTTTTTTGCAAAAAAAACACTCTCTTCTCAGTTAAAATTATTCAGTGAAGATAATCTCATTAAGTGTAGTGCTATATTGAGTGTTCGAAAAAATAATAAACTCAGTGGACACGAGACTGTACTTCCTACAAAACAAAACAGTTTTCAACTCTACCACAAAGTATCGGAAAATAACATCAGAAGACGCATCTTCTACGAAATTACAGTATGTATATAAATTAATTTTTAATTCCTTTTATTTGTTGGGTTATGATTTTCACCAGCACGATATAATGCTGTACATTATTTCGTAGTATATTACGTACCTCGTGTACAACATTTTTATACTTTCAATATCGAAAATATTATTATTATTATTATGACTGAAAATAAAATTATTTTTTAGGCAACAAGAAAATGTAAATCCACATGCGGGGACAAGTGAAATCACCAATACCGACAATGCTTCACCTGACGAGAACGTTGACCTAAGCGAGGTTAACCTACATCCACAAGTTACTGAAAACGCAGACTTTGCTGGCGAACTCGAAATAGTTCCTGAAAATGTCCCTGAAAATGTAAGTACAGATGACTCTAAAGATATTGATGAAGATCAAAGTCCTTGCACATGTTTTTTTTTGTGGAAAAGCCCGGAAAAAAATTAAAGGCCGTCAAGAAAAATTATCTGTACTTACAAAAAATGGTGTCGATTCCATTGAAAATTTGGCAGTTGAGAGCAATGACACTGACATGATCGACAAGTTTCATAATTTATCATCAGATGAAAAATTGTTTTTCCATAAACATTGTAAAAATAATTATATTACTTCGCGAGAATCCGTACTTCAACAAGAAAAAGAAAAATCCCAATGGCATTCTACAAGAAACATCCGTGCAGAAGCTTACGATGCCGTTGAAAAATTTGTCATTGAAAATATTATTAATCAAGAAGTCTTTTTTTTAAAATTTTTTAAATGATATGTTCGTTCAACATTTAAAAAACCACAACGAAGACGTGTCCAATTTCAGTTATAACCCTATCACGTGAAGGAAAGATTACTAAAAAAAATTCCAAAAAAAATTTCTATAATCTCTTGTAAGGGTCAATGTCTAGTTAAACCTTTCAAAGGTGTCATGATTCAAAATGAAGTAGAGAAACAAAGTATTTTAGATAAAGCTGCATCTATTTTACACGAAGAAATACGTAAAATTCAACCACAAAAATTACCTAATCAGATAAAAACTAAAGATTTAATAGATGGCGAATGCGAAGTACCTGAAACATTGATGAATTTTTATACGAAATTAATTTCTGGTGATTATTTTTTGACGTTTCTTAAAACCAATGAAATGCTTCTTTATTTGACACAAGGGTAAGTTTCAACCAATCATGTCATTATTATAGTGGGAATAAAGCTCTTGTGATTATTCTCGGGAATAATCACTGTTCCTTTTATTTGTCTAGCAAGTGTCAGATAGTTGTCAAAATAATTATCTAATTGTGTCAACGTTATATATAAAATGAGTGAACATCATCGGTTTAGTACCTTTTCTGATGAAGAAATAACGAATAAGATTATAGAAACTACTTGGAAAAATATTCTAATAAGTACTGTTAATAAGTGCCATTTGGCAATAGCCACTCGAGCCCTGCGGGCTCTCGTGACTATTGCCTGGCAACAAGTTTTCAAAAAATCTGTCAAATTATTTTCAATTTATTCTCACTCTCTTGTTATATTACTACTGATAATTATCGACGAAGACAAAATGAGAGAACCAAAAGGCTAGCTAAATCATTTTCCGAAGATTTGATTTATGCCGTTTTTAATGGCCGGAATAAGTTATCTAAACACATTTGTTTAGGCATGACTTTAAAGAGCTTAACTAACAGTAAAAAAATTATCGACATTGTTAATCGGTACGGTCATTGCTGCAGCTACAGCACATTGGAGGGTCTTGAAACTGAGGCAACATTCACTTCTTGTGAACTTTCTGAAATTTGTCCAGAAGGTATTAAACGAACATCTGACTTATATACTGGAGTTGCATTTGATAACTATGATCGTTTCGTCGAAACGAAAACCGGGAAGGACACGCTTCACGATACCGTAGGTATAATTTTTTAGGTAGAAAAAAATATAATTTGTCCAGAAGAAAGTAGAAACGAAAATGTAGAGCTACATTTTCAAATTGACAGCCTGACCATCAATGAAGAAGTAGCTAATGAAAATGTACAGTCAAATCTGGAAAGTTCTGTCATCATAGAAGAAGCAGCTGAGAACGATAATTTGCAGGGAAATACCAATGCGGAAAATATTTGCACAGTGCGATCTCGTAAACATAGGCGTAGTTTTGATATCGTTACTCATGAACCAACAAAATTTACCAAAAAACCGAGACTTATTGAGTGTATGCTGCCACCTGATGCATTATCGGAACTAAATACCATCAATCTTCAATCAGTAACGCATATCGATTTCGCATGGGTTCTTTCACACTATTTAAATTTGACAGGCACACCGATGTGGGTTGGATATAATAGTTTGTTGCATGAAGATCCGTCGCCCAAGCACATTGTTTGTTATTTAACAACAATCAATGATTCACCAACGAATAAAGAAACCGTATATGAAACCATGATTTAATCAAAAAAAGTGGTTGAAGAATGTGGACAAAAATACATCGAAGTAACGTACGACCTTGCGATTGCCAAAGGTTGCAATGCAAATCAAGAGTACTGAGGACGAAACTTTTAACGATTTATTTGTCCATCTTGGAGCATTTCATATTACGATGGCGTTCTTCAAAGCAGTGGGTAAATTTATTGATAACTGTGGCCTCACAAATATCATGGTGAATGAAGAATTACTTGCTAACGGATCTATTAATGCTTTTATTAGTGGCAAACATTTTAATAGATGTAAACGTCTGCATCCAATGATTACGTTAGCATTGAAAATGCTACATTTTGAAAACTTTCTTCAACATGAAAAAATAAATTTATCCGATGAATTCAGAAACTATTTGGTCCAGTTTTTCAAAACAAGAACGGTTGAACCTACAATACAATTAACCGGATTAACGGAACTACTGCAAAGATATGAGGAATTTAAAATAAAAACATTGGAAGGCGAACATGGCAAGACCGCGCAATATTACATGATGTATGTAAGATTTATTGATTATTATTTATTACTCAATTCAATCATCCGTTCCAGTGATTTCGAAATTTATAAACTGGCCTTATTGAAAATCGTTAATTTGTTTTTCGCTTTTAATCAATAAAATTATGCTCGTTACTTAGTTAAATATCTTGATAACTTATAAAAAGTTGACGAGACTCATCCAGGATTACGCGAAAACTTTGAGAAAGGATCATTCGGTATAAAACGAACAAAAAAGCCTCTCTTAAAGCAGCCGATTGATCTGACTATCGAGCAAACCATTAACGCTGATGCTGCGAACAAGCTAACTGGAATTTCGCATATAACTAATTCAATCTCAGCTAGGCAACGATGGTGTCGCAGTCATACCATTCGTTATACTATCATCAGTCACACAATGAAGGAATCTGGACTGCGTAAAGTACAAGATGTGACCGCTGATCTCACAAATAGTCGAATAAAAAAAAGTACAGAACATCTTCATAGATTCATTGATGGCATTAAACGTAATATTAATCCATTTGATGAAAATTTAAAAAAGCAAGATTTATATAATATTTCTACTGGTGAAGCAGCACCTCAGAATATTGAAAATTTTTTGCTCAATGTTGAAAAAGACGGCAATGAAAAACGAGAAGATTATATTCTTGGTTGCGTAAATGACCCCAACCACTTTGAGAAGGCTATTTCTAGGGTTAAATGTCATACTTTTGTAGATATGACTAAGAAAAAAAAAGTTACAGTTGCTGGAAAAAGCGTGGAGCTGCGAATGCAACGTGATTTATTCGGACAATTACTCCAAATTTCTTTAAAAAAAGAACTTGATTTAGATAAAGTTCTCACTTACCCTTTAACACCAGTACCACTGTCTCTCTTTCACCTCGACGGCACCATGTGCAAAACACAAAAGTCAACACTAATGGCTTTATTAGAAAAATATTATCATTCTGAGCCACCAGAAAATACAGACGTTATAGTGTATGACGGGTACTTTATGTTACATCAGATGAAAGATGTACCTCTTAGCTTTGGAAATATTTCAAAAAAAGTGCTGCAAATGATATGTGCAACCAGTGCTAAGATCATCTTCATCGTCTTTGACAGATACATTTTTCCATCAATTAAAGATACATAAGTTACGAGGCATGGAGCAAGCAAACTTCCATATCGACGGCCCTGACCAAGTGTGAAAAAAAGATTTTTCACTTGAGCTGAAGAACAGGACGCACTGGTACAGTTTTTTATTGAAAATTGGGAAGAAGATTATATGTGGCCGTATATTAAGGATTAAACTGTTTATGTAAGTGCAGACGCTTGTTACAGATACACAGTTGATGATTCAAAAGTTATAAAAGCTTTAGTTGAAGAGTTTTCGTGTCCGGCTCACGAAGAAGCGGACACAAAAATGATTTTCCATGTTTGCCACATTAATATTAATGCGAACGTGACAATTCGTTGTTCCGACACTGACGTGTTGATAATTATGTTAGCTAACATCGCTAACATATCAGAAAATATCCACATTTGCATGGGAATTGGTGTTGGAAAAGCTCAAAGATTTATCAATGTTACTCAATTATATGAAGCTTTAGGATCTGATTTGAGCGCAGCACTCGCGGCATTTCACGCGTTCACAGGGTGTGATTTTAACCCGGCCTTTTTTCGAAAAGGAAAAAAACGTCCTTTTTCAATAATGGCTAAATTGAAAAGTTTCATCGAGTGTTTCATCCAAATGTCAAAACCATCAGAGAATAGAGAAAATATTTTTGAGAAGATAGAAGAGTTTGTTTGCCATATGTATGGATTTAATCGTCTAAAAAAGATCAATGTGGCAAGAGTAGCGTCGTTTGAAAAAACATACAAATTTTTGGATACTGAAACTTTCAAGTTACCAAAAAAAGGTATTGATGGCTCTTCTTTACCACCATGCAGATCAGAGCTATATCTGCAATTTTTAAGAGCATGTTACATTGCTCAAATTTGGTCACATGCACACCTGAAGGTTCCAACTTCAGATGATCCTGTAGATTATGGTTGGGCAGAAATCGACAGCACGTATGAATTAACCTGGTTTTCTGGAAGTCAGTTACCATCATCGATTAATGAAATCACTATTCAGCCTGAAAAAGGTAACATTTTTTTATCATTTTGATTATATTATGCTAAAATACGCATCCTAATATTTTTTTAAATTTTTGTACAGATGATGACAATGAAGATATAACAGCAGACAGCTCTGACAGCGACTCGGACGATGAATCGAAAAGAGAGGAAAGTGACTCAAGCCAAAGCGAAAACGAAAATGAATAAATCACATTGTTATTCTCATTGTCATTTTTCATCACGTTTATATAATAAATATTATTTATCGAGTAACTAGTTCATTTATACTAAGCTAATTGTTTATTTAATTATTTAAATATATCTAATATCATTTGATTACATACTTATTCGTTTCAAAAACATTGATACGGAATATTTATTTCAACTCAAATCTCATATTGAAGCAGCGCTATGTCGAATAATTAAAGATACGTCATTTCCTCCCAGATGAAAATTTGTAAGCTGATTGTTAATATACTGATACGATAAATAAAAAAAATCAGCTAGCAATAAGTCGAGGAAAAGCTAGTCAGCTGATGCATTTAAATTGACAGTAGATGCTCCTGCCTAACTCCTAGGTAATAACTTTCAAAGTATCAGCTCACGGTTTTTCCACCAAGATACAGCCAGCTGACCTATATATTTATCCACAGTTACATATAAGCTATCATCAGGTAAATTTTTGTTTGAGAGGAAATCACTGAAAATAAATTTTTTTTTCATGTTCGAGACACCAGCTGACCTACAATACACCATGTTGGAACCAGCTGATTATTTTTTTTCGTTGAGATATTAGATAAGCTACAAATTTTTAGCTGAGAGGAAATTAGTGAATGTATTTTTTTTTCTTCATGCGTGGGAGGCTACAACCGCTCATCCCCCCAGCCGAGTGCCAGCTGACGTTCACGAGGCTTCATAATACTATACTCTGATGCATTTTACTAATTACCGCTTGAGTCATGAAAATCTGTCGCTGGCTCCCGGGCTAGTAGTATATCTATAATTTAATTACAAAATCTATATAAATTACTGATATGAAATACTCCTCTAGTTCTATTACTGATAGGATCTTTTAAAACTTAGCTATTCACTCCATTTTCATTGTCAATCGAATGGTAATTGTAATTTCGCACATTTGTTTTCTTTTCTATTAGATACCTTTAATACTTTTACTATTACTAAATCTCCTTTTTTGAATGTAATTCCTTTCTTGATACCTTTCAATTTTCTCTGTACAAATTTTTCTCCTGTTTTCCTTAATCTTATATTAACCTTCTCAATCAAATTATCATAATCTTCAATAATTTTAGGTATCCATGGACGTTCTGGTAATATTTGTTTCATCAAATATATGGGTGAAACTTCTGTGACTGTGTTAGGTATCCCGTTCATATATTCTTCTATCATTGGAAGCTGTTGTTCCCATTGTTCATGATGGCTGCTCGTTACAATCCTTAGGTATTTTATCACCTCTCTAATGTATCGTTCTGATGGATTGGCACACGGATGTCTTACACTGGTATAAATTGGATTTACATTAAATTTTCTTAACCAATTTTGTATTCTTTGGTTATTCAAATATGTGGCATTATCCATTATGCAATTTTCCGGTATTCCTATTTCTAAGAAATAATTTGTTAAACATTTTTGTACGATTTTTGTGTTTGTTTTCTTAGTTGGATATAATTTTATGTATTTAGAGAAATTATCTAGAACTAATAAAATATGTACATTACCATTTATTTCGCTAGGAACTAGATTTGACATGAAATCAATTGATAAAATTTCCAAAGGTTTCGTTACTTTGATGGATTTTGGTATGTTTTGATTTTGTATATTTTTCTCCTTCGCCATTTGACAGATTTCACATGTTCTTGTTATATTTTTCGCAATAGCCAAATCTCCTTTTGCTATATAGGTCTCCCTGAAAATTAGCCAAATTTTCCTACTCCCTGTATGTCCATATTTTTGATGTATTTCTTGTAAAATTTTCTCCGCCAATTCCTCTATGATTAGATATAATTCTACTTCATTGACTATTTTATAATAAATGTTATCCTCATTTTGAGCTCTTTCCTTTTCTTTTTGATTTAATTTCTTTTGATCCTCTATAATGTTATTAATGGAAAATACACCTTCTATTTCTTTTAGTATGTTCACACCTATTTTAATTTGTCTATTTTCATTTCTTGATTTTTCTTCCATTCTAGTAATGGCATCTGTTACTACATTCAATTTTCCTGGTACATACTTTATTGTGAAATCATATTCTTGCATAAGCAATGCCCATCGATGTATTCTGTTGTTGCCATATTTATTGCTTAGAATTGATGTTAATGCTTGATTATCACTTTCTATTGTGAAATGGTTTCCTAGCAAATACAATCTTAATTTCTTTATTGCAAAAATAATACTGGCAAGTTCCAGTTCACTCAGACTATAGTTTTTCTCACTCTTTTTTGTTGTTCTTGATACAAAACAAATAGGCACTACTCCTTCTTCTTGTTCCTGTACCAGTACTCCTGCTAGTCTGTTCACTGATGCGTCCGTTCTCAGAATAAATGGAATTTCATAAATAGGGTGATAAATTTTCAAATTTTCCACCATTTCCTGGAAAGCCTTTTCTCTCTCTACATTCCATTGCCATTTAACATTTTTCCTTAATAATTCTATTAATGGAATTTCTTTATTGCTTAAATCAGGAATCATCCGCTTATAATAGTTCAGCATTCCCAGGAAGCCTCGTAAATTCTTTAAATTCTTCGGTCTTGCATATTCTTGAATTATTTTGATTCTTTGTGGATCTAATTGTATGATATTTTGATTAATTTTATATCCCAAATATATTATCTCTTTTTTATAAAATTCACATTTTTCTTTATTTAATTTTAGTCCTGCAGAATCCAGAGCTTTTCAAATTGTTTCAATATGCAAATTATGTTCTTGTATATTTTTAGAAAAAATTAATATGTCATCCACATAATACAATACAAATGACTCATATTTATTTAATATTTTATTCAGTGCCCTTACTAATGAACTACATGCACTTTGAACACCAAATGGCACAACACAAAATCTATAAATTTCCCCATCTATGGAGAAAGCTGTATAATCTCTACTTTCCTACTGCAATGGAATTAGCCAAAAACTATGTTTTAAATCTAATCTTGAAAATATTGATGTTTTTGTTATCCGTCCAGAAATAGATTCAACTGACATAGGTGCTTCATATTGGGGTTTTGAAAATTTATTTATATTTCTAGCGTCTAAGCAAAGTCTCAATTCTCCATTCTTCTTAACTACTACAACAATAGGATTTATGTATTGTGAATTACTTCTTTCTATTATTTTATTTTCTAAAAGTTCTTTTATGCATTTTCTCACTTGATCTTTATGTTTATACGGGATGGGATATGTTTTTACTTTGAAAATTTTAATCTCTTCATTCACTTCTATTTTATGTACATAATCTTTCGCAATTCTATTCTCTTTTGAAAATAAATTATTATATTTATTCATTAAATTTATTATTTCTTCTTTCCTATCATCAGGACAATCAATTATAATTTCATTTTCTTCTTCATATTCATAACCATTATCTACTTCTTCCTTGCACATATTGCTAACTCTTCTTACTTCTTCTTTTAATACTATTATTTCAAAGTTAATCCATGTTCCATCCATTCTTAATTTTCTTTCTTCTAAATTTATTATGGTTTTATGTTTTTCTAATTCATCACATCCTATTATTATTTCAGTTTCAATATTTGGAGCTATTAATACTTGTAAATTGAATTCTTTTCCCCCAATATTTACATTTATGTTCATTGATTTATTGATTTCACATAATTTTTTGCAATTAGCACCAATTAAATTTATTTTTGGAATTTTAATAATATTATTCATTTGAATATTTAATCTATCAACAAACTTTTGATTAATTATTGATGCTTCTGATCCAGTATTAATAATTATTTTAGCTTCTAAATTGTTAATTAATCCATTTATTATTATTAAACCATTATTCCCATCTGTGTTTACATTTTCATTTAAATTTATAAGGATTTTCATAGGTACAGATATATAGATTTTGCTTATTTGATGTGTGCATATTTAAAAATTTTGATTGTCGTTTATGTCTGTTGTTCGTCCTGTATCTTGTCTATGTGTTGGTGTCGTCTCTGTTCTTGTATTATTTTCATTTGTAATTCTTTCACCTCTTTCTTCTGATCTACTTCTTCTATTCTGATCAATTCTCTGATAATTAACTATTCTTGTTTCGTAGTCTGCATTTCTTCTTTCTCCATCTCCTTCTGAGTTTCTTCTATATGGTCTATTGTTTCTGTCATTATAGTTGTTTTGTCTGTATGAGTCATTATTGTTTCTGTTTCTATTATTGTTAAAATTGTTATTTCTGTTATTACTTTTTTTTTTCCTTCACTTCAGGCATCGACTACTTTGGTCATTAGCCTTACTCTACCAGTTGTTCAAAACTTTCTGCCGATCATAAGGTCCGTATTCATACAATCATGATGTAGTTCTGGTAAAAGAATAATATAATTTCTACACTTCATATTTTTCCTAGCAGTTTTGAATTTTTTAGGAAGATGACCATTTTCCACATTTCTCGTGGGTTGTTGGCAAGACAAACACGTATATCACCAGATAAATTCATCTGACTCCGGAGATGTGAAAAGTTTCTGCATTTAAGTAAGATGTGTTTTACTGTTAGCCTAGCATTCTGACAAACCTCACATCGGGGTTGGGGCTCATTCCGGAGCATGAACACATTAGTGAGATAGGTGTGGCCAATTCTTAGACGGGATATAGCAACTTGTTCTCTTCTATTCAGTTTAGGTGGGTATTCCCATTTGCTAACTGTGTGTTTTATCTCCCTGAGTTTAGTGTCGCTGAAGTTCCATTGTCTTTGCCATTGATTTATTGCTTTAATATTCGCTTCAAGTTTTAGATCTGAGGGAGTTATAGGAATATCTTCGAACATTGCGGAGTCAGTAGCATCTTTCGCAGCCAGGTCGGCCAACTCGTTCCCAGGTATTCCTATATGGCCAGGGATCCAAATGAAACAGACACGTTTTTCCAGCCGGTGGAGCCAATCTGTCAGCGATAGAATGATTTGTACTAACGGATTTTTGTTGAACCTATTATTAAGTGCCTGGCATACGCTGAGAGAGTCTGTACAAATCAAAGTGGTTTTGTAGATATCCATTTCAGCATATCTTAGGGCCTTCCATATAGCGTATAATTCAGCCGTGAAGATACTTGCTGATGGAGGGAGTGTCCAGGAAAAGCTTTCTCCCATTGTGACGAACGCACTCCCTACTCCATTGTTCATTTTGGAGCCGTCCGTATAAATTATTCTGTATTCAGAGTAAGAAAATAGGATGGAGTTGAATAAAGTGATATATATGCTTCTGTTTGTATCTTCTTTTCTGTGCTTCTGGCATTCTAGGTGAATTTTTGGGAGTTTCAGATTCCAAGGTGGGTTTTCACTTGGGCCTATTGGGTAGACAGATGGAAGAATGATATTTAATTCGGACACAGTATCTTGGAATCGTATTCCTATAGGCTTAGAACTTGTTTGTTTTCTTTCAAATGTTGCATTCATTTCACTAGGGAAAAAGAGTTCGAAGTTCGGATTGTTCTGTTGACTGCGGGCATTTATACCGTAATTTAATATTAGACGTTTTCTCCTGAATTCTAGAGGAGGGATGCCTGCTTCGCAGCAAAGAGCGGAGAGTGGGCTAGTTCGAAAGCCGCCGATAGCGAGTCTTAAGCCAGTTCCTTGAATTGAATCTAATTGTTTTAAGTGAGACTTTCTGGCTGAGCCATACACGGAACAACCGTAATCCATTTTGGAAAGAATGAGCGTTTTATACATCCTAAGTAGGATATCTCTATCCATTCCCCAGGATATGCTTGACACTGCCTTCATAACGTTTAGAGTTTTCTTACATTTAGTGACCAGGTTATCAATATGATTTTTCCAATAGAGCTTTTGGTCAAAAATAATCCCCAAGAATTTATATGTTGGTACAACTTCAAGAGGATTACCATACAGTGTCAATTTTGGTTCGTCATGGAGTCTTCTCAGACGACAGAAATGCATACATTTAGTTTTGTTTGCTGAGAAACGAAAACCTATACGGTTAGCTGGATACTGGATCACTATATATTTTTTTCTGATATGGGGGGGGGTCCAGCTTAATGGCAAGCTGGACCCCCCCATTTTTCACGCGATTTCCTGCTAAACGGTTTGAGCACTAAAATTCGGGCTAGGGTACTAAATTAGCACCTAAATAGCACTAAATTTTTGACTGATTGCGAACTTGATTTGCAATGGTGGGGGGTCCAGGTTAATAGGGGTGTGCGGTTCCAAGAATCTACGACCTGAAGAAGAATTTAATAAATGCGAAAATTAAAAAGGGAAAATTACATCAGTAACTTTCATAACAAACGGTAAAATATATATTTTATTTCAAATAGAAAAAACTAGAACTCGACATACTTTTTGTTTAGCAAAAATGAGGCAGGACCATAACATTTCAACAATGTAAATAACTAAACTACATTAAATATAAACTATTGTTGTTTACACAAACAGTTAGTTAAAAAAATCGAAGGCCATTCTAAAACAAAATACGCAACCTTTTGCAAATGAGCAGAAAATTCCGTAAAATTTGGGGGAATGATAAAAAGTGAGTTCAGAGCAGCGAGTCGGGCGAAAAACGCGAAGGGAAAAGGTACTTTCCTACCACGGTGGCGGGTGTCAGTGCATTTTGAGTGTTCGCGGGTTTATCGGGAGAATTTCTCTCTCCGTTGTGTTCAGGGCGTCAAAGTAATACTCAGATATCCTTGACAGTGAAGACTGTCCCCCTGAAATAACACGGGGTAAACTCTCCCCAGCCGTTAACCAGCATACCCCGAAACCGTGTGTTAGAAACCTAGCGTCTTCGCCGTTCTAGCTAATTTTCTCGAGAACATTATATCGAAATCAGTCAGCAGCAAGAGACGGGAGAAAGGAAGTTTCCACGCCGCAAACTTTTGAATACGTCTAATATCAATTGGGAGATTATATTTTTTTGTGTGCGCTGCTCTAACTTTGATATATATATATATATATATATATATATATATATATATATATATATATATACATAGATATTTATATAGAGAGAATATACCAATTTTTATTTTATTTTGTTATTGGATAATTTCTATACACTCGACCAGGAAGAAGGGAATGGGAAAGTGCAAACAGGAGGAAACGATTTCATAGGTTCAGTTTAATCTGTAGGTCCTGGCTCATATTTTGTGCACCGATCATTTTATAGATATGTATTTATTTTGGGTAATATTATAGTAGTAAGATTTTACACACGATTAGTAGGAACGTTTTTTTTGTGTATGTAAGTCAACAGGATTAAGATATTTTTTTTGTCACACAGTTCTCGCCCACCCCGTAGACAGGTGGTAAGTAAAATTTGAAGCGAGGCCAGTTGTAATTTATAACAGTCACAGGGAACGTATGATTCTGTCTCCGTAACCCGGTTATCGTTTAATTTTCACAACATTTAAGTAAAATTGTAGACACGGTCGTATCATTTAATCCTCGCTAATAAATAGAAATAATTTTTTTTTCGCGCGGAAGCAAAATTGCAACAAGGATTTGTTAGTACGTACAGAACTTCTTATCGCTAAGATTATCAAATCAGCAGAATTTATTTCTTTTTTCATTTTTTACTTAAATAGAGTACAATGACATTCGGCAATAAAAGAAATGAGCACCAGTCGACTAGTATTTCTGTAAATAGACACGTTTTCTTGCATTACGGTAGATCACACAAGTCGTAGACGCTATACGTTTCAGCGAAACTAGTAGGGATGGAATCATAGGCTCCATTCAAATATTGAAAATTATGGGTATAAGTGTATAGCGTTTTTGTCATATTTATATAGTGAAATATATTTTTTTTTTCTATCATTAGTTGGTACCGAAATTTATTCAGTTCCCTACCTCGATTTTCCCTTTAGTGTGAGCAGTTCATTAGATACGGACAAAAAATCAACCCTGTCCTGGCAAAGGAATTACCCGTTTTAAGACCAGGAGATCCCCGCCTAAATCGGACTTTCTTTTCCTTCACGCTCGGTTGTATACCTTTTTTCTGGTGGCAAACTATACAGATAGTAGGAGAAGGTCCATTACGTCCTCTAGGATTATTTCATTTGGCGACAGCGGATTTTTTTAAAGAAACGACTCGGTAGGTTGGTCCAGAGTTGTACATCTGGTGACAGCGGACACCCGAAATAAAAGGATCAGTTATTACAAGAACCGGAGTGCCACATTAAACAGTGAGTACCAAGTTCCTCCTAATTTTACCTTTTAAAAGAGTATAGGAAAGAAATTTTGAATTTATTTTTATAAAGAGTATAAAAGATTTTGATTTTATGAACAATATTGAAGACTTACTAAGTATATTTGATAAGTGTAATATTAAAAATAAAATAGATAATAAACATAGTTTTGAGAATTTAGATTTATCTAGTAAAGTAAAGAATATAAGAATAGCTACAGCATCTTCAAAATCTGCCATTAACTGGGAGTTATTTAATTAAAACTTGAAAATATTAAGCCCTATGATGGCGACTGTAACAATTTAAACAAGTTCATCACAAGTTGTGAAAGATTAATTGAAACGTATTCATATTATAAGGATGTAGAGGTAAATAGTCACATATTGGAATGTATCCAAGAAAAATTAGTTGGTAAAGCAGAGGCCATGGTCGGCAATAGATTAGAGTTAAATACATAGCCTAAGATTAAAGAAGGACTAAAACAATGTTTTTCGGATAGGAGAGATCTAGATTGTATATTACAAGAGTTGACAAGAACAAGGCCATACAAAAATGAAAATCTTATAGCTATTGGAGCTAGACTTCAATTATTAAAAAGTAAAGTAATCCAAAGAATTAGCAATGATTTTAATTTGAATGAGAATGATAAACGATGTCATATAAACCATTGTGATAAAACGGCGCTAAACACCTTTATAGCAGGATTTACTGGTGTCCTTAAAAACTCATTAGAAGATGCAATGGCTTATGTAGACGAATATGAAAATTTTGAAAGGCTGCATGGTCAATTTAATGAACCAAAACAATCTTTCAAAAATAATAATTTCAAATCATCGAATAATAATGTAAATAATAATTTTAATTTTGCTAGAAATAATAATTATAGTCAATATCAATATAATAATAATTTTCAAAGACTAAATTTTCCAAGTGAGCCGATAACTATTCAACCACGGCCTCAGCAACCAAGAAATTACCCCAGTAATAGACAAGTGTTTGGACCGAGGCGTAATGTATTTCGACCTCACCAGATACCTGCAAGTATACTAACAAAACCGGAGCCGATGTCTACAACATCGCGAAACTTTGCAGATAATCCAAAAAATCATAGTAATTGTATACCACAAAATCATAATAATAATATATTCCAAAATAACAGGCAATATTTCCATAATAACGGTCAAAGACCAAATTTTACATCAGAAGAACTATATAATGGTAATTATGAAAATGATTTATATAACGGTAATTATGAAAATAAAATGGAAGAAGAAGAAATAAGAAAAGATTTTGAGAACGGGCAACGTTCTGAAGAAAATGATTCGGAACAGAATCAAAATTTTCGGTTAGCCCCTCAAATAAAAAAATCTAGGTAGTAGAAATTATTATAATATCAAATAATCCACTGCCATATATCGAAATAAAAAAACCTAAATTAAGACTCTTAGTTGATACTGGCAGTACAAAATCTTTACTTCGACCTTCAGTTGCCGAGATTACGCGAATTTAATTTATAATTCAAATGTGGAAATTAAAACGTCATTTATAAGCAAAAAGATAAATTTTCAAGCAAATATTCCGGCTTTCTCAAAATTAAATTATAGTGGTAATATTAATTTTATATTGTACGATTTTCATGAATTTTATGATGGAATCATAGGTTTAGAAGATTTAATGAAAATGAAATTAAATATAAATTTTTGCAATAAACAATTAATTGGTAATAATGTTCTTATTCCTTTAAAATTCATATTACCCGCGGACAATAAATTAGAAGTTTCTGTAGGACGAACTGAAAAATTATTAGAATCTATACCTGACAGTAAAGCAAATAGAAAAATTTTAATTAATAAAGCACATTTAAGTAAAACTAATCCTGCGATAATTCTTTATCAGGTATAAAGCCAAATTGCGATTTTAATGCAAATGAAATAGATTCTGTACCTGATTTATCATATCTATTTAATATTGAAAATGTTATAGAAAATAATGAAATATAGAATAATGAAAATAACAAAAATATTTATATATCTGATATTCAAATGAAATCACGAAATAAAAGTTTTGTATTGAATGACACTAATTTAAAAATAATTGGAAATACAAGAAAAATGGATAGGGAAATAGTGAAAACAAATAAAAATATACGAATTCTTAATGAAAAAGTAAGTCAAGTAAATGAAAATTATATGGAACAAGAAAACTTTAACAGGGAGATAGAAAAAAATAACCATACTATAAATAATGAAATTGATGACAGGAGGAAGAATATTAATGAAACTACAAATAAGAAAATTGAAGAAAGGAACGAAAAAATGAACGAATATATAATGAAGAATAGAAAAAAGAAAATAGAAGAGAGTAATAAGAAAACAAATGATAATATAATGAAGAATAGAAATAGGGAGATAGAAGAATGCAACAAGAGCGTAAACAAGAGAAATGAAGAAAGCAATATAAAAGTTAACAAGAAAATTCAGAGTCATAAAGGTGAAATAATGGGACAATCCATTCAAGGATTGCAAGATTTAATAAGAAAACGTTGGGAACATTTTGCATCAAGATGGTTCTCAATAGAAGAAGTAATTAAATGGTTTGAAATATATGGAAACCATATGTACATATGTAATTAGAATATATCATAAGAATTAGTATAATAATAACAATAATGAAAATTTTAATAATTATTATTTAGTTATAACAGTAGAACTAGAAATAAATAACAATAAGATAATTAAGCATAGAAATAAATGTAATAATAATTTTCAAAGAAAAATAGTGAAAATGATAATAAAAAAAATTAATTAATATCCAAATAATCTTATATCAAATGATATCGATTTAGAAACAGTTTACACATGCTCAGTGACATCTATCACATTGTGAAATCTGAAAAAAGTAAAGGTTTTAACCGCTTTCAAACTCAAAGCTAGAACAATTTCCAACATTACAATAAAATGTTCAACAAATAGATCGGATTTATTATCTTGGTCGAATTATCATAATGAAAAGCTTCTTATAACTTGTTCTTGTGTATATATATATATATATATATATATATATATATATATATATATATAAATTAACACTCAAATATAGATGTTGAGACAAATAGTTGATACTTCATAAAAAATGTCAAGTTTTAAAAGTAGAAAAATATTACTTTTAGAAAACTCTAATTTGAAATTCAACATGTATCAACATGTTGGATACACGATATTAATGTTACAAGAACTATACAAAAAATTACGTTCCTATGATGAAATTTTTACAGAACAAGGAAAGTAACATTTTGTGGGCCTAGTACAACAACTAGATATTTAGAAAAATTAATTTTCTGGGAAATCCTGGTGAAAAAAAAATCGGTATTTTTGATGATTGTTAATTTTTGTCCTATTTTGAATAATTGGTAGTTATGTATTTGTTTATTAAATAATATGTAATCTTTATATTAATAGGGATTTTTTCCCAGTTTTTTAATTGTTTTTCAGTAAAAATGAGTTATCCTGTTGTGATATTGACAACACAATTAATATTTTAGCCCGTTACCTAGTTGTTAATAAGGTCAATGTGTTATTTACTTATTAAATATTTATTGTTACAAAAACGAAAACAGCATACTCTTAAAACTTTTGTCCATAAAAAGTTGTAACAAATTAAAACACAAACATACATCCTAAGAGTTTTAAAGCCTTAATGTAAGAAAACAAAAATTTACTATTTTTGAAAAAATAAAAAACTAATCACTCCCAGATCCAGACTCTTCAAGTTCTTTGTCACGTGTATTGTGAGGAATATTCTCATAAAATAGTTTATGCTGGAGGGACATATGTAAACAGAGAGTTAAAATCGGAATACTTTTCGTTGGATATTGGTAATGATTCTACATACAAACACTTTATTCAGCCAGGTGAAAACTGCTGTTGCTTCTAATTCTTTTGGTACAGTCAAGGTTTCTAAACTCTCCTTCAAAATTTTCCTTAAGTCTTACAATAAATGGATACTCTTTAGAAAAGTTTAGCCAACACATTTTTTGCCAGCTTTACCATTTACATCTTCTTTTCCAAGAGTCAAGTTGCTATTAGCGTAGAATTTCCAGTCTATGAAATTCTCGAAGGACATTAACCAGACAATGTAGGGTTTGTCTCCTTTTCTACTCGTACTTCAGGCAATTATTGTCCAATCTGCCAGCCAATTTACTTTTCCGACTCTCTGGTGCTCAGTGGTTATAGTGGAATGCATGTCATATTGCATTTCGCTATGACCAAGAACTTTAAATATATGGTATTTAAATGTGGTAGCTCTTGCACGGCCGTGAAACACATGGCTGCAAGAGATCTATTTAAATTTTGTCCTCTGCATCAACTGCTGAAACAAGATATCTGACTAATTTCTGGAGGAAGTGACTGAAAGTATTTGTACAAACATGTTGATATTTCACAACTGCCCTCTATTCCATTTGTCTCAGGCCAAATAAAACAATCTCCTTGTTGTGAAGCAACATTGTATATTGTAAAGTGGCACTCTTTAATTACCTTTCCAGTTGATTAACGTTCCTGAAATAAACCCACGACTCTTAGCTCTCCAACCAAAACAAGAGTGCCGTTCGCATATGTCTTAATTGTTTAGCCTCCAGTATCGTTTCAAATAATAATACGGCATCTTGGTCCCATCCAAGGAAACTTGGAGAAATTGGTACCGAACAATTAAGACGGTAACAACTTTAAAACCAATAGGGAAATTTGTTGCTAGACTATGGCTACTAAAACACGAAGAATTTCGATCAAAAATACTTGAGGAATTTGTTGCTGGTGTATCACTGTCCAAAAATGGACTATATCGCTTTAAAATCAGTCGGGCAATTTGTTGCTAGGCTATGACTACTAAAATATGATGAATTTCGATCAAAAAATACTCGAGGAATTTGTTGCTGGTGTATTACTGACCAAATATGGACTATATTGCTTTAAAACTAATAGAGAAATTTGTTGCTAGGCTATGGCTACTAAAACATGATGAATTTTGATCAAAAAATACTCGAGGAATTTGTTGCTGTTGTATCACTGTCCAAATATGGACTATATCACTTTAAAATCAACAGGGTAATCTGTTGCTAGGCTATGACTACTAAAATATGATGAATTTCAATCAAAAAATACTCGAGGAATTTGTTGCTGGTGTATTACTGACCAAATATGGACTATATTGCTTTAAAACCAATAGAGAAATTTGTTGCTAGGCTATGGCTACTAAAACACGAATTTCAATCAAAAAATACTCGAGGAATTTGTTGCTGTTGTATCACTGTCCAAATATGGACTATATCGCTTTAAAATCAATAGGGTAATTTGTTGCCAAGCTATGGCTACTAAAACACCATGAATTTGAATTAATATGAGATAAGGGATGCTTTTTTTTGCAGTATGGGTTAGTGTCATCTTTTAGCAATAAATTCCTGTGTAATCAGATTTTTTCAATATTACTTATTTTTATAGTTATAGCTTAATATCAAATGTGAGGGGTGGGGAAATCTGGGTGAGGGATGATTTTTTGCAGTATCGGTAGTAACAAATTCCTGTGCATTTAGTTGTTTTTAATATTACTTATTTTTATAGTTATAGCGTGTGACTACGCTAGCTTAATATTATGCTAGCATAGTTTGCATTTTCTTGGAAATAGTATTAGCAACAAAATCAAGCTTGGTGTTACAAATTAGCAACAAATTATTAGCCTGGCCTTGAAGGGTGCCCTGTAAAATGGCTATGCTACCATAATATACATTAAGTTTAGGGGCATAAAAGCACTTTTTAAAGGGATCGCATTTTAGGTGGTATATTTAAAAACCTCTGTAATCATTATTCCTTTAGAATTTTATAAAAAAACATTCGTTTTTTTGGAGTAACCTGTTAATTTTTTTTGTTCAATTTAATCACCATATGCATTCATAGAAAAAAAACAGTAAAATAATTAAAAAATACAACTGTGGTGCATCCAAAGCCATATATACACAGCCAGAAAGAAAAGGACAATAGTTTCTCGTCCTCATATCATTAAGAAGCAAATGGTGACGTGTATCTTCACAAAAACTGGTCATGTGACAACTGTGCTTCTTGTAAATCAAAAGACTGTTAGTTCAGCTTGGTACACAACCATTGGTTTGACAGAAGTTTGCAGTAATTTGAAAGAAACCAATCCAAAACAACAAATAATTTTGCATCACAACAATGCAAGTTCACACACATCACATGAACGAAGTGAGTACTTATTCAGGCACACTAGAGATCGAATTGATAGTTCCTTAACCTTAGAATCCCAACTTGGAATCTAATCAATTTGTTCTTGTTTCTACGAATTAAAGATAAACAGCACGAACACCGATTTTCTTCACACAAAGAAGCAGCTGAGGCCTTAAAAAAGCATGTTTTGAATTAGACTGGGAGCCGAGGGCCGTTTTTCCAAATCATTAATAAAAAGCTAATTCATTCAGAGCAGCTTCATTTTACCGAGGCGTCCAACCTCTGCGAAAACAGGTAGTTATCAGAGTAGGCAGGTGTAAAACATGTCGATTTGGTGATGAAGCAAATGTCATTAATAACAATTAATTTTTTAGCTAAATGTTGAGATAATTCTATAAATAATTTGAAAAAACATTTGTCAGATTAAATAAATGGATTGTGTGGTGTCCCCCCCCCTCAAACCTATAGCAATTACTGAGTCAGAAAAAAATAACTGGCTGATTTTTTGACTGTAGCTTGGTAAATATTAGTATGAATAAATGGTCACACTGTCCTACAAATAATGGTGTAGGTTTTCGCAGTCTGAAGTTGTCGATCTTACAGTAATACTTTTTACATTAATACTGTAGAACACAAAAACCAAATGATAGATTAGCATATTCTCTACTTAAATGGATCAATGTCCTACAAAAAAATAGGTAGTTATCGCAAATTTGACAAAAAATATGTTGCAACTGCAGCCATTGAAAAGCAAATTCGATGAGTAGTTATCTTTTAATATAATAAATCTTCTTTTTTGAATTAGATAGATAATCATATTGTAGAAGGCCATACATATTTATGGTATAAATATGTTGGTTTGACAAATAACTTGGTACAGATAACCTGCAAGATCTGTTGAACCAGCTCAAAATAGGGCCATACTAAAAAATTTCATGATTTGAACAAGAAAATACTTTTTCCAAATCAAGATAATTTTTAATAAGTATTGAATCGAGAGGAAAAGTGTAAAATCAATTTTTTTTCAATTTAAACATTTCCATAATTAAGTTTACGAACTGATTAATAATTTTATTCACAAAATTAATATTTTGAGTACATAGCATTAATGTGAAAAAATGAGATAGTTTGAATTCAACATAGTTAATTTGGTTTAAGTATAGATAACTTTAATTAAATAAAAGCAGTTCAGACTAAATATGTTCTACCCACATTTTTATGGTTAATATCCATTTAATGGACTTGGACATACTATAGAAGATTTATCTGGAAGTTTGGAGATATTACCAAGCCCCTAACTTGACTCACAGAAGAAACAAGAGCTTTCCATTGGGACGGAGATGTCAAACGGCTTTTGAAACCTTGAAGAGTCATTTAACCACGGTGCCGATATTAGGATATCCATTACCAGAGGGAGACTTTATTCGTGACACTGATGCAAGCAACATAGAAATTGGAGGAGTGCTCTCACATATCCAAGGAGGGCAAGAAAGAGTGCTGGGATATTTAAGCAAAGTCCTCTCCAAACCAGAACGAAACTACTGCGTCACAAGAAGAAAAATTTTGGTGGTAGGAAAGTCTGTGAAACATTTTTACCAGTATCTCTATGGAAGGAAGTTCTTAATCCTGACTGAACACCCAGCACTCAAGTGGTTAATGCAGTTCAAGAATCCCGAGGGCCAGATCGCTAGATGGATTGAACAACTTCAACAATACAATTTCAACATAGAGCTGGTGTGACTCACCGAAATGCCGACTCCCTGTCCAGACGGCCATGCCCAACAGATTGTTCCCACTGCAAAAAGGTGGAATCTAGGGAAACTGCCCCAAATGGTTAGCTACTAATATTCTTATAGTCACTATTTACACAAGGCAATCTCATTCTCTTCCAGAGGCTTCATCAGAATGCTAAGACTGATTAACTTGTTTAAATCGGAGTTATTCACTCTTATCTGTGGTTAGGTTTAAAGCAAAGTTTCTGAGAGTTGTATTTTTACTCAATGGTTGTTTTTATATTAGTACTCATTTTTGTATTACATTTTATTGTTTTAATCTATTTTCAATAATTTATATATGTAAAAGAAAGATTTTTGTATTATGTTTTCAAGTTAACTGGGATACCTAAATCTAACATTTTAAAAAATAGGAAATGAAGACATAAAAAAATTGGCAGTCTGAAATTCAATCCAATTAAAAAGTCATCCATCTTTAAATGAATGTTTGGAAATGATTTTAATTCCTTTTTAAATTGGCAGTGCAATTTAGAGCCATTCAATTGCCTTTGGGATACAGAATTCATCTGTTTATGACTCGAAACTGGAATTGATGCTTTTTATACTTTTTAATTTCACTAACACAAACCAATTCTGGATGTTCATTGTTAAAACATTTTTTTGTCCATTTTTTCATATAATTGATTGCACAGGAACCTATTTTAGTCTGCTATAAAAATTTGAAAAATGTAGGAATGTTTTATTTCACCCAGGTAAAATTGAATTATTAATTTTGCACATCCGTTAAGCTAGCCTTGTCAACACAGTGGAATCAAATCTGAAATAGGTAGGAATTTAATGTTTTTGATAGTAATTTATTGTGGTAAAACAAATCTTGTTGCTCAAACTATTTTCAGAAAAAATAAGACAATTTCAGCTAACATCAAGCTGGCATTGTAATATTTTTTATCTGGAGAAAATGATGGAAATAAATAACCTGAATTTGTTGCTAACAGTTCAAGCAGAAAATAAGTAACAGAATGAAGTTAAAAATTATTATACATTTTTAGAATTGGTGGGAATTCAAAATAAACATTCCGGATTGAATGCTGCAAATACTTCTAATGCTAATATATATTTTGAATCAAGGATTTAAGAATAATTATAAATACAGCTGTCAGAATTGACAAATTAATTTGTTGCTGACATCAAACAGCAAATATTCCCAAGAACAGCACTGTCAATGCCAGTAGTACATCTATTGATCATTGTCATGGTTATTATATAGGGATGTTGACAGTTGTTACAAATTCATGTGAAGTTATGTGTTACACATTAAAGACAGTTTTTAGAAACCTAAAATAACATTTTAAGAACTTAATTATTCGTCTTGAATTAAATAAAATTAATTTAAATTGCGTTATTTATTACCTATTATTTATCACATGTTCTGGTCTCAATGCATCAGAATTAAAGGTGACAGAAATTTGACTGTGCGGATTGCCAGATGGGTATAAAATTAATACCTAAGCTTCTCACCTCTATTGATAATATGCAGGCAGAGATCAATGAATTAAAGAAAGAAAATCGATTCATCTCCAACTTCATGATCTGAAGAGAGCATCATTGATTAGATCAGTGAAAGGGAAAAAATAAAAACAATGTCAGGGTGTATAATCTACCTGAAAATGGAAGCTCACAGGATGCTCATCTGAAAGAAGTGAAAGCAATTGTTAGAGAAATAACTAATGAAGACTTGAGAGTGATTGGAACAGGAAGAATTGGAAAAAATAATAAAAATGGATCACTCGCCCTGAAAGTTGTATTCTCCAATCCCGAGGATGCTATGAAGGTCATCAAGAACAAAAGGAGTATAAATAAAGAAAAAAAGGTATTTATAAGAGCGGATTTAACTCAGCGTCAAGTTCAAGAGGAGATGCAAGAAAGAAGAAATAATGGAGATGTTATTCATCCAATACATGGGTGGAACTCCTGGAGTAACAAAAAACTTAAAAGTAAATAAGTGATGATGGTAAAATTAATCTTTATTATCAAAATTTTGGTGGTCTCAGGACTAAACATACTGAATTGGCACATTCAATTTTAGGGTCCAATTATGATATTATTATCCTTGTAGAATCATGGCTGAACAAAGATTTTTGTAATGAGGAATTATGTTTAAATAGTTATAATATATTCAGATTCGATAGGGATAAAACAAACACTGACTAGAAATGCCATAAAGTCTGAGATAAATGCTAAAAAAGTTGAAATTCAAAGGAATATAGTCGAGCAGATTTTTGTCATTCTTTATATAAAAAATCATAAAATAATAATTGGGGGAGTCTATATACCACCATCATAAACTGTTGTAGTCTATGAACAACACACCCAGGATGTTTCTGATAATAACAAGGACTGTGAATATATTCTGTTTGGGGATTATAATTTGCCAGAGGCAGTTTGGATTAATGATGATTATGGTTTAAATGTAAATTGTCCAGCAAACTCGCCTGAGATCACATTACAAAACTATTTTGATTATTATGGTCTCCATCAAATAAATACCATAACTATGTCTTACTCAACTTAACTTTTTCATTAATGAAAGATATTTGTATCTCTGAACCATTGGATTTACTGTTACTAAACAGTGTACATCACACAGCAATTACCTGCCACTTCGAATTCCATAAAGAGCAGCAACCTCAATATTGAAGAGTTGTATTATGATTTTAAAAATGCAAATTATTTCAAATTAACAACTTTTTGGCCAGTGTCAATTGAAATGATATGCTGGAGGGAAATTTAGATTTGGATCAGGTTCTTCAGATGTTTTACGAAGAGAGCACATACAAGATTTGAAGTCACTGGAGACATAGATCATTATTAACAGTTTACTAATCTCAGAACAAGCTTCAGGCTCATTGTCATCAAAATTGTATTGAAAAAATTGAAAGAAATATTGCTCACGATCCTCATTTTTGGAATTATATAAACAGTAAAAGAAAATTATATAACTTACCCTCCAGCATGTTTTTCAAAGAGGCAACAAGCAGTAATAATAAGATTCTGAATCTTTTTGCCAACTATTTTCCACAACTTACATTGATAAGAATGTTACCCAAATTCCGGAATATGGAAAAATAGTGTTTGGATGTTTGCAATTACAATTTACAATATTGAAATAACAGAAGTAATTGATAAATTGCTGTTAGCCCCAGAAAAAGTTTCCTCTGGCTCTGACGGAATTCCTCTACATTTCATGAAAAAATGTATATTCACCCTGGCAAAGCCCCTTCAAACAATTTGCAATATCTCCCTATCATCGGGAACATTTGCTAAGTATTGTAAACAAAGTTTTCTCACTCCAATCAACAGGTGTGGAGCTAGAGATGACATAAAGAATTATCGTCCTGTTTGTAAGCAATCTGAAATCCCCATATTACTCGACTGTCTGATTACTAAGAAACTTACTCATGACACCAGGAACATAATTAATGAAAATCAACACGGCTTCACCTCAGGAACATCCACAAACACAAATTTGCTTACTTATCAATATTTTCTTTTGAACAGTTTAGAGGAAAGGTGCCAGGTTGACTCTATCTATACCGACTTTTCAAAAGAATTTGATAGAGTCAATCATGACCTTCTAATTGCAAAACTCTCTGCTTTAGGCATTGACATTACCTTTTTGAACTGGATTGGATCTTATTTGAGAGGTAGGACAAATATGCTGGTTCTGTGTCATCAGAAATCTCGGTGATATCTGGGGATACCCAAAGATCCCATTTGGGTCCACTACTTTTTTTGTTATTTGTTAATGATCTATCAGAAGTAAACAACCACAGCTGCCACTTTATGTTTGCTGATGACTTCAAACTATAGGATCATTGATAATGTCTGGGATGCTGAACTGTTGCAAATAGATTTGAGCAGTTTGTCCCATTGGTGCGATATAAATATGCTTCGTGTTAATATAAACAAATATTATCAAAACACTTTTTCGCGAATTATGAATCCAATTCAATACTCTTACCAGGTGAAAAATGTTAATTTGTCAGTAGCTGATAGTGTTCGAGATATTGGCATATTATTAGATTCCAAAGTTACATTTATGACACCTATTGAAATCATTTAAATTATTGGGCTTCATTGCAAGATCTTCAGATAAATTTTCCTTTTGCGCTTCTAAAACATTATACTGCTCTCTCGTTCAATCAGTTATTGAATATAATTGTATGATATGTCCATTTTATTAAGCAGATATCAATAGAATTGATAAAGTCCGAAATAAATGTTTAAGGTCATGTGCATTCAAACTTGGATATCAGAGGAGAAACTATGAATATTCCGACATTTTGAATTTATCAAGTTTGGAAGATGGAAGGACTGAGATTGATTTGAAATATCTGCACAAAGTTGTAAATGGAGCTATAAGTTGTCCAAATATAATTGAACTCTTTTAACTGAATGTTAATCCCAGAAGAATAAGAATTTCAGAACTGTTCATGGTTCGTTATCACAGTACGAACTATGGCCGAAATTAGTACAAGGGTACTTAAATTGGCAAATAAAAATTGTGAAATAGTTGATTTATTAGACGTGTCCACATATTTATTCAAAAATCAAATGACGCACATTAATTTGTTGCAATTTAGTTTTAATTGATTATGATTTTATTTGTTGATAAGATAACTTAAACATTGTCTCTTATATATTTATGTTTTTTGTAAATTGACATGTCTGTATATAAATAAATGACTGAGAACACAATCAGAGCGCCATGACGCCACTGCCCGAATAGGTTGACTTATTTCTCATAACTGTTAAAAGGATGAACTATTTTTCTTGATAATTTTTTAAAACATCGATATTTTACGATTTTTATCACAATGGAGACTGGATTCATCAAAGGAAATAATAGTTGTAACTTACCAAATATTGATTCTATGATTGTTGCAAGTTTCTTTGCTAGAAACATGGATTTTTGTGCAGCAGAGCTTAAAAACGTGAAAATGTCTGTAAGTACCTATAATTTTACATTGATATACTTTATTACAAATGATAAAAGACACCTTACTCATTTTGTACACTCTTCTATCATCTTTAGAACTACTTATCAAACTTGGAATTAGCTCAGTAAACAAAGAAACTACTAATGAATAATTGACTTTTTATTTTTGCCACTTAACCAAAAATATCTAAAATGATTTTAAATTTATATTTGTAGTTTATCAGAGCTTACAACTTACATTAAAGTGATCTTCACAAAAATAACTGGTACTTGTTATTGTCAATGAAACTGTATCTTATCTAGTAAGTCTTTCCCCTTATTTGTGCACTTTTTGGAATGTTTATGATAAGTTTTTGTGGTGTTCTGATTGATGTACTTTTGCACATCAGCACTGCACAGCATTTGTAAGACGGCCTATTCACTTTTATGGCTTTTATTTTATTTATTCGTAAGAACTCAGTCAGGATCAGTTAACTTTGACAGAACTTGAGATTCCTGTCAGGAGACAGTATGGAGCGTTTTAGCGGGAATTTTGAAAACTATTTTGATTTACAAATTTTTTTTAAAAAAATATTATTTTCATGTTTATATAGATAAATAGATATTTATTTCGTACTAGTGACAAGATACATTTTTAGAAAAAAATATATACATTGTATGGTACATATTAAAAGTTCTCTGTAAAAACAAAATATAAGGTATACTTAAATTTTTTTTTAAAAACAGATAATTTTTAAAAAAAAAACATAAAAACAGTTAAAATCTACAATGTTAAATGTTCTCACTTGTTGTACAATGTTAATATGCACCAAACTATATTTAAAATATTTAAAAAACAGATCAAAAGCAAAAAACAAATGTGTTACACGCAAACAATTATAAAAAGATATGCCTGGAACACAGAATCAAAAATCCAAAATTGTATTGCTATTTATATTGTCTATACTATATGGTTCCGCAGACACAAGACATTTCCTTATAGTCCTCCTAAATCTATGTATGTAAGTAATATCCCGTAGTTCTTTAGGTAGTGGGTTAAACGTTAACAAAAATCTATATAAGCAACCTTTTTCAAGCAATGATGTTTTATGAATAGAGTATCGGAAAATGTGTTTCTGTCTCGTATGATACTCATGTGCAATTGTATAATCTGAAAAATATTTCCTATTTCTATATACATAACAACGACACTCCTATATGTATATATCAGATACCGTTAATAAATTTAAAGATTTAAAATATCCCCTACAGCTTTCATGTAGTTTTAAACTAGCCAAAATTCTAACTGCTCTTTTTTGTAATACAAATACAGTTTGACTGTGTGAACCACCCCAAAAAACAATTCCATAGGTCAGCGATGAATAGAAATTCCCATAATATGCTGTTATCAATGTATGTTTGCTAACTACTTTTTTAAATTCCTTTAAAGAATAACAATTTCTACTTAATCCACCACAGACCAGCTGCACATGATCCACCCAGCTCATGTGCTCATCTATTGTGACTCCTAGAAACTTAATTTCTGACGAAAATGTAGTTACGTTATTGTTAATCTCAATATTATTAGGATACACAATTTCATTACGACTGTGTTTAAATAGAATGCATTGCGTCTTTTTGTTATTCATGATTAAAGAGTTTCCTTCAAACCATTCAGCCATTTTTAAAATTACAGATGTCTTGGTTTTCATTTCATTATAATTATCTCCAACAATGAGCACATTAGTATCATCAGCATAATTTGTTAGTGTAGTTGTTATATCATTTAAAAACAGTTCTAGATCATTTATGTAAAGTATGAACAGGATTGGACCAAGCACACTGCCGTGAGGTACACCCAGTGTAACTTCTCTGGCATTAGAAGTATATTCAGAAGAGTTTTTATAATGCAGACTTTTTGAGAATGGTTTGCTAAATAAGATTGAAACCAATCATAGCGTCTACCCCGAATTCCCAATTTTTCCATTTTGTCAAGCAATAATTGATGGTTCACACAGTCAAATGACTTCGATAGGTCCCAAGGGCAAGACTACCACTATCAAGGGTGTCCAGAATTCTCTCAATAAAACCGAAAGCAGCAGTTATAGTAGATTTTGCTTGTCGGTATTCATGTTGATTCGAAGCTGATCTGGTTCTTATTCAAAAAATTAACTAATCTTTTTCTCATAGCAATTTCAAAAACTTTGGAAAAAGTAGAGAGGTGACTTATTGGTCTATAATTTTCCACCAATAAAGTATCTCCTTATAGGGTATATCTTTAAAAGCAATTCCAATTAGTCAATATCCCTAATATATATATAACCATTAAAACAGCTGTCAGAACTCACAAATTCATTTGTTGCTGCCAACGTGTTATTAAAACAATTTAAATATTAAACTTAAATAATAAGAAACATTCAAACAAAACTACAGAGTATATACATTCAGATTTATAATTAAATTATATTTGAAATTATCCTACAGTCCCCATTTTTCACATAATCGAAATTGTATGTATTATCCATACAATGTCTAAAATTATGTGATGCCTATGATAGTTATGTGGTGAATGGGAGCACTGTTTTATATAAATATATCCATGATTAGGACACATTTATAAAAGAATATCAAAATGATCCTGTCAAAGCACAAAATATCAAAGAAGTCACAGACTTTAATACATATTTGAAGAAAGGACTCAGTGACTTTAAAATTTTTCATACCAATATAAGAAGTATTTCCAAAAACATAGATGAATTGTTCATTTACCTAAACCAACTAGAAAGCAACTTCGATGTAATCATATTGACAGAAACTTTTAAAGTCACTGATGCCAGTATATATGGATTAAAAGGTTTTAACACAGTGTACAATGAAGCATCATTCAACAAAAATGATGGAGTCATAATATTCATTAAAAATGAACTCAATTATGATCAGACAAATATTAGCATAGGAAACATTAAACTTTTCGAACTCAATATAAAATTAAATGAAAAAAAAATTAAAATAACTTCGATATATCGATCTCCTAGTTCATGTCCATATGATTTCAATGAACACTTTCTAACTATTTACAAAACAATAAATCAAGTGATATTCACGTAATAACTGGCGATATGAACATAGATTTACTATCAGAAAATGAATACATTGATGAATATAAAAATAATTTGGAATACTTCGAATTCATCTCTTATATAAACGATATCACTCGACCAGATAGCTCCACGTGTCTCGACCATTTCTTTGTAAAAGCAAATATAGAAATGCATGATCCTATAAAGTCATTCATATTTCAGGATAAAATTAGTGACCACCGACCTATTGCTCTAACAATAGATGTGGGTGAGAGAACTGTTAATAAAGAATTCAAAAATACAAAAGTATATATAAATTACAACCGGCTACGGGTGGCACTACAAAGTGAAACATGGGCAAACATTTATGAACAAAACGACGTCAACTCCAAATGTGAAATATTCATAAACCGACTGAAATACCATGTAAAAAAACACACATCTGAAATCAAAATAAAATATAAAGATAAAACTAGAAAAAAATGGATCACGTCAGGGCTATCTACATCAATAAAAGAAAAGAACAATCTCTATAAACTACTAATTGAAAATCCCAATAACCTACAAGTAAAACAAATATACAATAATTACAAACGAAACTTAAATAAACTTACGAAAGAAGCAAAAAAACAATATTTTCAAAACGAAATTGAGAAGAATAAAAGTAGAACAAAAGGGCTCTGGGAAAGTGTCAATGAGATTTGCAACAAAACTCGCCCAAAAACAAAAATAACCAAAATAGAAATAAAAGAAAATTGTACCACTGAAAACAAACAGGTTATTAGTGATGAATTAACACTATAGTGGAATAGGGCAAAAACTAGCGAATAAAATCGAAAAAACCAAATTCCTTCCAAGACATTACAACTGAAATAAACAAAAATATGTTCTTATACCCCTCAAACACTGGAGAAGTATCACAAATAATCAAACAACTTAAACTCAAAAAAAGTCCTGGGCATGACGGTTTTACTGCAGAAACTCTGATTCAAATAGCCGACTTCATAACAGTCCCTCTCACTCACATTATAAATAGCTGTATTGAAAATGGAATATTTCCGAACATTTTAAAAACTGGTGTTATCAAACCACTTTTTAAGAGTGGGGATAAACTGCCAATTTCAAATTATAGGCCCATCTCTTTGATATCAAACAGCAAAAATTTTTGAAAAAATAATAAAAAAGAGAATGGTACATTTCATGAAAAAACATGATATTCTATCTGATAATCAGTATGGGTTCAGAGAGGGGAGGTCAACCGAAGATGCAATACTAAAACTGACAACGTACATTTACAAATTACTCGACATTTCTAAACCTTCGCTATGTATCTTTGTTGATCTTTCCAAAGCCTTTGATACTGTTTGTCACAAAAGGCTTCTAGAGCAAATGGAAAAAATTGGTATGCGGGGTAAACCGCACGATCTTTTGAAATCATACCTATCGAACCGAAAACAAGTAGTAGATATTGATGGTGTGGTGAGCACTCCGAGGACAATCACTTACGGGGTTCCTCAAGGCACGGTCTTAGGTCCCCTGCTATTCACTATCTATATAGACAGCCTGTTGAAAATGACAACGGTAGGTAATATTATAAGTTATGCTGATGACATGGCAGTAATTTACAGTGACAACACATGGCAACAACTGAAAGCAAAGACGGAAAAAGACTTCAACAACATCTTTAAATGGTTCCAATACAATAAATTAACTGTGAACGCGGAAAAGACCAAATACTTACCTTTCACCTCCTATAGCAATAACTTGCCGAATATGGGTCCATTAAATATAAATCAAAATATATCCATTCCAGAAGCCAGCTCAATAAAATACCTTGGTATACAAATTGACAGACATATGAAATGGAACTTACATATATCGTACCTAACAAGAAAACTACGTGGATTCATATCAAGATTCAAACTGTTGAAAGAATTCCTTGAAAATTCTCAGTTGAAAACTATATATTATAGCCTAATCCAATCCCAACTTATATACGGTATTATAGGATGGGGAGGCGTAAATGATACGCATTTAAATAGTCTGAATATCGTGCAGAAGACGATTCTCAAAATAATCCTTGGCAAAGGAAAGACGTACTCTACCGATAATTTGTATAACGAATGCGGCATTTTTGATATTAGACAACTCTATTGCCAAAATATTTTACAAGGAATTTACAATAATAAAATTGAAATAACGCACCCAGATCATCTATATAATACAAGAAGGCGAAACTACAGCGTCGTGGTACTGAAATGTATTAAAACAGTGGGTCAGAGGCACTGCAGCTTTCTAGGTCCAAAAATTTGGGAATTGTTACCTGAAACAATAAAAACCAGCCGAAGCAACGAAATTTTTAAAATAAAAGTTAAGAATTGGCTTCAATGCTATGATAGACAGATATTCCAAAAAATAATTTAAACCCTCAACAAATTATTCATCAAACTTATAATACTGTAATGCATGTGTATGTGACCTCAACCCCAATTATGACACTCACATTATGTGAAACCTACCTGGATGTTACCCTTTTACCAATTGTGATATTAAATCTTATGTGATACTCACATGGGATCAAAATCGTATGACTAATATATGTGTATATGAGACACTGAACCTGATTATGATAAACACTTTATGTGTAACTTACCTGAAAGTGATAATTTTACCAATTCTGATATTTTATTTTATGTGATGCAATTTCTACCCATATGTTTTATACTTATACTTTATCTAATTTTAAATTTATATTTTATTCTTAAGTATTTTTATTATATTTAGAGGCTATATCACGCACAAGGAGTAATTTTCTACGATTGCTCCTTCAGTGATGCCATTGTTTATTTCACTCAGCTCACAAGTACTAGTCACTTGACATTGTTTTATCAAAATTATACTTGATTGTACATTTATGATGAATAAACATTATTATTATTATTATGATACTGGTCAATCCATATCCTACCAGCATTGACAGCCCTGCACATGCAAATATTTGCTGTTTCCTATCAACAAAAAATAAATTTCTAAATTTTGACAGTTGTTTTTATAGTTATATATAATTACAACCATGAAAATGCTCAGTAGATATATTATTGGCATCAGTACACTTGCAAATAGCTGCTGTTATCAGCTACAATTTAATTTGTGAGTTCTGACAGCTGTTATATATAATTATAACCATGACAATGCTCAATAGATATACTACTGACTTTGTCAGTGCTGTTCTTCGAAATAGTTGCTGTTTGTTGTCAACAAACAATTAATTTGTCAATTCTGACAGCTGTTTTTACAATTATTCTTCAACCCACATTACAAAATATATAAGCACTCAAAGTATTTGCAGCATTTGCAAAATTTGAACTTTAATGCCTCCTTTAATGTCTAGTGTAGGCAATCGCGACACCCATCACACATATAGCTTTTTCATGTCCAAATATTCATGTATGTGATGTACCGCTCAGTTATAACATACCTATCACATTCCATGGATTTTTTTCATGATTTTTGTCAAGACAACCTCTTTCACCACCACTTCTTAACCATTAAGATTTATGGTGTGGAATCCCCATAAAACTTATCAAGCCTTTCCATGGTTTCGTTGATGTTTTTTAGGCAAACTAGAATTTTCAATCAGCACATAAAATTAAATTCTTAACCATTTTCATCAAAATTCACAAATTTTCTGCTTTCACTGGTTGTCGAAAAAACAAAATGACAGGTTTTTGAAATTGTGACAGTGGTTTCTAGAGGACAATTCAGTGGGAAATTCAAAAAAGCTAGTGCTTGGTATTATAATATTCTATACTTTCTCCATTAATTAGAAAACTAAAAGTTGCTAGTCTGAGAGGCAGTTATTTTTCTAAAAATTTAATATTCAAATCATAATGATTAGTCTCAAGCCAGGTCCAGACTATAGAGAAGTTCTTAAATGAACCGGTACATCTATCGGTAAATACGGTGTCTACCAAAGCAGTTCTTAAATTTACCGATAGATTGTCGATAGAATCATCCCAGCGTTCTTAAATTCACCGATAGTTCTATCGAACATCCATCAGTTCTACCGGGCTTTAGACTCTGTTAATCTGGTAGATTTGGAAGAGGAAAGCACAATCATCAATCATATGCAATGACAATGAACAATCTTACAAATAATTGTTCATTTATTGAGGTTGGTGGTTTAGTTCTGTTGAAAATTTAACACTTGTTTTTTTGTTAATAAAAATTATTATGAAATGGAATTATCCTATAATGGTGAAATGTTTAAAGTGATGGTTGACCTAAATACGCACGCCATGCTTTTACGAGGTGAAATTTTGTATCGAATTAAAAATTGATAAATTACAGTGTATATTTATTTTGTTGACATGTCCCTGGTAATACAAGAAATAAAAGTTTACTTGCGTCAATAATAATAAAGATGGCTGTTTGAAAATGATTGTCAAATTTATCTTCTTTCTTTTTTATATTTTTTTCAATCTACCATAGAATCTAACCAATACGTTCTTATAATCATCTACCGATAGATCAACTTCATTCTACCTGACATTTATCTGACATATCACAGACATCTATCGATAGAGTCTAGATAGAGTCTATCGGTGGATTTTAAGAACTTTTCCTATGTAACAAAACATGTTAAATAACGAAGTTATAACTTGTTAGAGAATTTTAAATAAAAATGTTTTAAAACACAGTGTTGTACAACATTTTGAATATTATATAGCATTTTAATGTTACCCTTCGGAATGTCACATGTCGGCAAAGATTAACGAAAGTTATAAAACTTTTTTGTAAAACATGCCTTGACTTTTCTACATTTAACAACATGTTATTGAAATATTTCTCTTTGACATACTACCTCCTACCAGCTGAAATGTTGCAAAAATTATGGGCACTATTTTGTTTTCTCTTTTGTTATAGCTTGGATGATTGTGCTATATTATAACAAGTTACATAACAAAGTTGTACAACAAATGTGCTGTAAAACTTCGTTATTAACATGTTCTGTTACATTGACTGACTTAATAGCAAAAAAAACAACTTGACAAAAAACTTCAAATTATAATTTATCTATCTAGCATGCCTAAATTTCAATAATTATGATTTTGAAATCACAACACATACATTTTTATACCTATTTACACTTCAATCAAAATTATTTTTCAAATCGGATATTTAAAAAAATGGTCCGAATAAAAACAGAACAATCCTGGCTGTATTCATTTAAAGGATTGTTAATAGTAACATGTATAGTTAAAACTTTTATATCTAAAATATGATGCACTAGAAGTTTATCGATATCAATTAAACCATGTTTGTTGGGACGCCATGTACATTTTTTGAGAGGTAGGTTCAAAATTTCCTCACAAAATTTATTTGTTTATTAATTGATTTGAAAATATTATCAGAACATAGTTTATAGAAATACATTTTGCTTTGGTACTCACTAAATATGCTTTTGGTAAAATCTAAATTATTGTTCATTAGTTATTAAGTAGACAATTATATAATAATGATACAAATAAATAATAATGAACCTGGCCCAATTATGTAATATTGATTTTGTTTAATATATGTACTCTTAACAATTTAAGTATTTTAATGAGTCAATTTTTAAATAGAAACATTTGGTAATATTATCAAACTAAAATTTAAACAAAAATAAGCTGAGAATATACATACAAGTTAATATTATGTTTATTTACACATGTGCTTTTGTATAATGTTTTGATTTAGATAGTTGAAAATATGAATCAGAAAAATGTTAAATAAAAGGAAAACAGGAAACGAAGGTTATATTCAAATGAAAACAGGTTTTTTTCCCTAATTTGCGACATTTATTTCAAGAAACCACCCTTAACTCATAAAATCAGTTTGCTTTCATAACTGTAATGAGAATTATGCAAATGATTTATTTTGTAAATAAAAACAAGTGGATGTGTTTATGTTCTAATCGCGACAAGTGTTGTGGGGATAAATGTATGCATCGGGAATCGGGACTAGAGTTATGACAATAGAATATATATATTTTATGGTTAAGGGGTTAAGGTCTATATATATATATATATATATATATATATATATATATATATATATATATATATATATATATATGTATATATGTATATATATATATATATATATATATATATGTATATATATATATATATATAAATATATATATTTATGTGTGTGTGGGTGTACGGAAGTATTTGACGTCACGTTTGCGACACGTCAGCTGATTGCATAATAACAAAGTGGGAGGTACATAATCGAGTGTCAAAGCAAGTTCAAGGACGAGAGTTGCATGGTAGATACAAATTATCAACATTAGGATAACAAAATTGGGGAGATGTGTAATGTTGCTCCGTTGACGGTGCCGGCCCTGTCAACATTAAATAGTAATCAGACTTCAGCACATGGCTTCTCCTGCTAAGACCTACAGTTTAGGAGACAGCACACGTGTCCTTAACACGACAACGGGGGCAGATAGCAATAATATGACAATAAAAATGAACATTTATTAAAAATTACTTACCGATGGCTGTGTCCTATACGAAGATGTAGGTGGTGCACCCACTGGAGCTGGTCCACCACCCCCTGGAGGACCTGAAGGGTAGCTTTGCTGTAGAGGCTTCTGTGGTGGCCAAGCCTGGTTATAATGTTGTTCGGGATGGCCATAACTGTTAGGATACCGAAGAGGCATTGTATTATTGTTACTTTGCAATAGTTGATTCAACGTAGGCGTAGGGCCAGAGGACTGTGAAATCGACGGTCCCGTTAGAAACCGTTGGTGTGGGGGCATTTGTTTTGGGGCTCCAAATGGTTGTCGCGGTCCAAAAGCATGGATGCCACCTTCTCCGCTATTATGCACGTCTCTCCCGTAAGGAAAACCGTAACCGTGACCGTCGGCGGCAGCTGACGAAGGAGCCGGAGGACTCTCCGTTGAATAGATATTTGAGTCTGTAGCGGTAGTTGTGCCCCCAGCCGACGATTCAGACTCTCCGCCGAGACTGGGCTCGGAGGTTGGACCGGGGACACTGGTGGACGTGGGGCCCGAACTAGAGTTTGTCTGCCCAGGAACCGTCGTTGAGCCGCAACCGCTGCTATCCTGTCGGTATTGACTCATTTCTATGGCGATGTTTTTGCCGCCGGTGTTTTTAGCCTTTGTATGCACTATACCGCCACCTCCACGAACACTACTCTTATCGGTCCCATTTTGCAACAAGGAATTCCGCACGTTCAGATGCTGATCTGACTGCACTTTATCACTATTCACGTCATTTTGTTGCTTTTCGGCCTGCGTTGCAGCCATGTTAAGAAAAACGGCTGCGATCTAGCACGGCCGATCGTTGCCAACACCCCGCCGTTATAGTCAACAACGGAAGCTTTTCTTCATTTTGGTCCTCTAATTTGCACTCTAATCCTTTCAAACACATAATAAATTATTCACTGGATCACTCTTTTAACGCTGAAAATAAATAAAACCACATAACTTTTCGAATAATCCAAACTGGTAGACACATCTGACACACAACTTAATTCCGTATCTACTCCAATAACACGAATGGAGGTTATGGCGGTTATGGGTAGAGGTCCGATTCCTACGCCAACATTTTACCTCGATATTTCACTATTTATCCTAGAATAATTTCAAATATTTTTATATTCTCGTATTATTAACACTTCTGGCAACACTTTACAATAATATTTTTCAATTTTTGTTACAATTTCACCAAATAATTCGTCAAAAATATAAGAACTATTTTTCCATCTGCTTATTCTTGCGCCACTGTGGCGCTGCTTCGTAGCGTAGACTTGTAAACGCGGTATTTTTCATGAAACTCTAATAGCGGGACGATTCAAATTATTGACCTGACTAAAGTGCTTTCTCGCTGATTCATGTATTTAAATTACTAGTGTCTAGTAGTATTCAAAGTCGAAAATCATTTTAAAAATACAAACAAATTTTAAAGATAAACACTTTGTGATAAATAAAAATTGTAGATCTCATTTTCTTGTTTACTTATAAGCTGGAATTTTTAGATTAGGCTCCGTCTACATTGTTATCTTAGATTGACAGTACCTACACTGACGTAAAACTTGTCAGTAATCATGAGTACATAATAATGTATTTGAAAATGAATCTTCAGCTACACAAGCAATACTAAATTATTTAATATTTTGAAATAGAATTGAATAAAAGTAATACAAACATGGTGAATAAACAAACAGAAGAATAACCACTAAGTCAAGTCTGTATGTGGTAAATCACACCTTTGTCCCTTTACATACCTTGCCGTGTTACATTAAAATAGAGCAAAACAGAAAAAACCATACACAATCCACCAATTAACAAAAATAGATACCTCGAAGTAAAATTGAAACAAGCAAGCAATAGACCATAGATAAGAGAATATTATTGACTACTTACTTGTGATGTCACAGGGTGGACGGAGCTTATGAACCTTATCACTAGTGCTATTCAACACTTCGATCTTTATTCCGATTTTGTTTATAATCGAAATCGAAAACGGATTGATGTTTGTTGAACGACCAAAAAAAAATTGTCATGTCATTTTACAAATCAAATAAATCAATAGTGACATATCCTCATCATTGTTTTAGTTCATTTCACTTGTATTTCGCACTTTTCACGAGTTCATTTAGTTTAATCACGTTTAATTTTATAGAAGCTGTTCTGTTGACTAAAAATGTAATATACAATTGCAAAATATCACTCACATTACATAACAAACAGTAGTTTATTTAAATTTTTCGACCAATTACATGCTTCCAATTTACGATTGTTTTCACTAGCATCATAATTTTAGACGATTATAATCAGAGTGATCGATTGATATCGAAAATCTATTGTTGTTTTTGTTTTTGAAATGACAGGAAATTATTGTAATCGATTGTCGCCTTGTATATCACTACCACAACTGGTCTGTTTTCTGTGAGCACTACTTTCTGTACAAATCGATAACAAGTGCAAAATTGCCATGAGTTATTTTTTGTTTTCAGTTTTTTCTCAAATTTGTTACAAATAAGAGTAATCGTTACTTGAAGTTAGTGTGTTCGAAGAATTTATTCTTATGAATATCAAAGGTAAGGCTTCTCAATCTTTCTTAAAGCGGTTTTAATATATTTAGGTTATGTGTTTTAATTTGATGTTTTTATATTACATTATTTCTTTAATAAGGTATCTACATGATTTACTATTAATGAATATATCCATAAGCGAATTATTAGAATCACGGCTTCTACGATATTTATCGGAAACTCCTAAAAAGTAGTTTTTGGCTGACTCCAACATACCTATATGTTTTATAAAAATATAGTTTACTGCTCTACCTATTAAAGTATTAACTATTGTAGTATATTACCTATTTATACATTGGTTGGAAATGAAGACAATAAATTGATGACTGCTAACATTTATGTAAGAATACACTTTGGATAATTGATGACTTAAGGGTCATTGAACAATCATAATGCAAGTTCTTGTAAAAATTTGTAGCTGTCATTTTGTCAACATAGATAGAAAAAATAGACCAACCATTTTCAATTTAATGTTAAAAAAAAATGAATTTTGAAAGTCCAGAGAAACTGTATGCAAATTTGAATAAATAGCATTATTATTTAATTATAGTGTATGGCTTTACATTTTATAAGTTTTTCCTTTTTTGCTGCAAACTAACCCTAAAATAAAAGAAAATGTGACTCCTCACTTGTGTATAACCTTTCCCTAGAAGAAGCTGGACCTTTTAGTGTTTCTCAAGTTAATCTTCCCTCAGATGCTCCTCTATATTTTTATTGCCTGAAACCCGATGCTTAAAATACTACATCAAAAATTTTTGCATTTAAATGTTTGAATATACTTTATTTAAAAACATAAACAAAATACAATTTTCGCAACAAATATTACACTGCAAATTTTGTTATGAAACGTTAATATCTAGTTGAGGTTTCACAAAAAAACACTGGCCAGCAAAAAATTGAGATCACTTCAGAAATTGCGAATAATTTTAGTGTCAATATTGATAAGGGCATAATAGGATTAGTAGGCGTTAAAGCAATTTTTTTCCGAGACTTGACAGCTGTCATTCGATTTATTAGAGTACAACTTTTATGAAAAATGTGCCTTTGCGCTAATTGAACATTCACATTTCCCTTGCCTGTTTTCCAGTTTACTGTTGATTCTTTGTGTAAAACCTAACGATTGCAAAGTATAGTGATTTAACAGGCCCATAATGCCTTTAGATCCGATTGTTGTGGCAATAATTGTTGTGCTGTTACAAGATGGTCAGGGGCAACGTGAAACTGCAAGAATTGTTGGTGCTAGTCTTTGTGGTGTGCAAAGGGTGTACTAGCGCTTTCTGGAGACTGGCCTGATCACTAGAAAACCAGGGTCTGGGCGAAAAAGAATTACCACTCAACGAGATGACCGTTTTTTGGTGTCCACAAGTTTGCAGAATAGGACAGCTACTGTGGTTTCACTGCGAAATCAGTTGGAAGAAGTGAGAAATGTCAACGTTAGTGAATGGACTGTTAGAAGAAGACTTCATTCTGCTGGACTGTCATGCAGAAGAATGGCTACAGGTTCCCTGTTAGAATGATGATGACTGGAGCTGGGTATTGTTCTCAGATGAGCCGTGTTTTTGCCTCACTGGATCAGATGGATATCGACAAGTGTGGAGAAGACCTGGCGAAAGATATGCTGAAGTTTGCATTGACGAGCACCTTCCATTTGGTGGTGGGTCAGTTATGGTTTAGGCGGGAATCACTGCACAAGCTTTTACAGAGTTGGTCTTCATAGAAAATGGCTCCCTAACCTCTCACAGGTACATTACGGAGGTGCTAGAAGACCATGTTATGCCTTTCATGGTGACTATGGGGGAACGTGGCATTTTTATGCAAGATAATGCGAGACCACATACAGCCAGAGTTGTCAGGGAGTATCTGGATGAGGTAGAAATTAGGTGGTGTGACTGGCCAGCCCGCAGCCCAGACATGAATCCCATAGAACATATCTGGGACGACTGATCCTTAGACATACACCAGCATCAAGAACTGCCCAGGAGCTGAGAAGATTGCTGTTGCAGGAATGGGATAACATTGACCAGAATGTGATCCGCAACTTAATTCAAAGTATGCCGTGCCGACTTCAAGCAGTCATAAATACATGAGGAGGGAATACGCATTATTAGTGTCAAGTTTTTTCATTTTGTTTGTTCCATATTTTCCATAACAAAATGTTGAATTTTCGCCCAAAATGTTAATTTGTTGCTTTTTCAGAATAAAACATGAAATCCAAAAAAAATACATTTTTCTTTAGTATAGAGTATCACATTCAGCTTACAAAAGCACATGCAATGATGTACAGTTTGTGAATACAATCTGAAAACATAAAATTTCAAAGAACATGAAAATTTTAAGCATTATGTTCTTATGAAACCATTGCATAAGGCAGTTTAAGTTACTCTGCAGCTCCTGGCAGTCTATGATTGTTAAAATGTTTCTTAAGGGCTCTTAAAAATCCCACCTGCTCATGGAAGTCCTTTCTCGTTTCTGGTTGAGGTTCTACAAGTAAACACAAAATAACAACAATAAATAAGTAAACACAAATATGTTTGAAAATTTATGTAAACAAAAGAAAACAAAATGCACTTACTATCGAAATAATAAGTTTACACATGTTTTTGTACTAAGCCAAAAAAATATCAAAAAATGTTTGAATGTATACATTTGTTTGGTTTTTTTGAATTCCTTTTTTGAAGCTTTCGATTTTTTTAGGAATTCTTGATTTTTAACTGTTTTTTTATTTTTTGTCTTTATTGGATATTTTGGATTTTTGGTTACCGCTAGACCAAATACTTAGACGTAATGCCTCAACAAAAGTTAATACTCACTTTCATTTCCCATAAATTGTCACACCATGGGCTATATATGGAAATCGGCAAGGCGTCAATACCTTCCATCCCATAGCTGGTAGAGGGAATATAGCTATAACATAAAATAAAACCCAGATTATTATTTTTTCAATGGATACATTTTAAAATGGAATTGTCTGAGTATGGTGTACACACTAGATATAAATTGAGTGAATGAAAAGACAAGTACTGAGTATGTCATTTGATTAAAATTCCAGCTAAGCGCTTTCAGCCATTAGGTCATTCTCAAAGCTGTCGACAAGAGAAAAACATACAACAGGTACAATGTACACACAATGAAATAAAATGTTTGATGTTACATCATTATTTAAGTAAAATTTGTTAAAATTACCCTATAAAGAGGGTGTGCACACATATCATTTAGTTGGTAATTTCAAATTAGACGTTTCATTATGTGAATTACAATTGTACACACTCTTTATAGAGTAATTTTAACAAATTTTAGTTAAATAATGATGTAACATCAAACATTTTATTTCATTGTATGTAGCAGTTACAGGGTTTGATGTTTTTTGACACCTTCTGTATGTTTTTTTTGACGAGAGCTTTCAGAATGGCCTATTGGCTGAAAGCGCTTACCTGGAATTTTAATAAAATTACACACTCAGTACTCGTCTTTTAGTTCACTCAATTTACATTTTAAAATGTCTAAAATTATAGCATGCTATATTGAATACAATAAAACTTACCATCAATTTTTGTTAATTTCCATTCATATGGGAAGGCAAATCAAACTGTCTTAATAACCTCTCTTCGTCTTTCTCAAATCTAAAGAAACACTGTTTTTGAAAATGAAGGGATCATATCCTCGTCCATCGTTTCCTCGTTGACAAATTTAATTATTTATTACCACTGCTTTTCAGCCATATTAATTTTATCTTCCTGGGTTGGAGGAACAAAACTGTAAAAAGAAATATTTACTTTATTAATGCAGCAATTTTCAGTTTAGCTAATGTAAAGAACAACCATGATCTCTAATGTTGTCGATTAAATTAGTAAAAATTCTGTGTTTTATAAAAATGAAGATAATGGTTGTTAATTGTGAAAGAAAAAATGCTCCAATTTTTTTAATAAAACTTACAGAGTTCACCACTTATTAAACTCCTTCAGAATACACTTTGACATTGTCTTTTCAACTAATAACAATAAAGCAACGAAACAATAGATAAACATTACACTATAGCAATTAAAAAATACACCAAAATACCGTAACCTTAAAATAACCTCTACACTTGAACTAAGAAATGATAACAGTATAACATATAACATGTGGTGAGGGGGACGCGCCATATGATATCGCGCATACGCAGTTATAAAAATCAATAAAATTTGATTACTAACGACGTTACAGTTTTCGTTAATTTTTTGTAATTATCTACCGATTTTAGTTACTCGACAGGCTCTATAGATGGCACGGTGTGCAGTGTCCCTAGCCTGTGCCCAACGACAAAATGGCCGTTCTGTCAAAGTCACGTGACTCAAAATGATCTATAGTACATGACCACATAACCTCAATCCATCTTCTACGAAAGGTTAGACCCAAGCGAGGAGTAAACATTTTTTTTATTCCAGGGTTCGTTTGCTGTAAAAAAGGAAAAACTTATTATAAAAAGTAAATGTCATACACTATAATTAAATAAAAATGCTATTTATTCAAATTTGCATAGGTACAGTTTCCCTGGACTTTCAAAATTCATTTTCTTTGTAACAATAAAATTGAAAATGGTTGGTCTATTTTTTCTAACCATGTTGACAAAATAACAACTACAGACCAGAACTTACATTACAGATTGTTCAATGACCTTTGTGTCATCAATTATACAAAGTGTATTCTTACATAAATGTTGGTTGAACTTTGGAATGTCTCCAATCGAATTTGTGGGAAGGGTAGAGGCCCCCTCCAAAGAGGGGACTGCCGAAACCCCCCTTGCGGAGATATGAGTTTTTTCAAATTGTAATCCCACTTCACTAAAATAAATTTGAATTCAGTATATCTGCTGAATTTAGGTGAGGAAAGGAGGTGGAAATATGGTTTCGAACATCGCTCCCCTACCCCTGATACAGACCAATGAATAATATCAGTTTTTATAAGCTGAAACATCATATAATACTATATTGTACCAAGTGACAAAAAGGTTACTATAGTCACGAGTTTGTTGGGAAACGAGTGACTAAAGACGTTTTTAACACGAGGTGCTTACTATACTTTTTCTTCGTCCACGGGAAGGAAAAAATTATATTATATTTGAATTATATTCATTACATGACGGACGATGGCTGACAGCTGACTGACAAATCACATGACGCAGAATAACAAAACTATCACGGAATATGAGATTTAACATACAAAAGATACACTTGATTTGACGTTTAAAGAGTCGTTTTGTGCATGTCAAACCCGTGTTCAAAGTGCGGTTTTAGTAGCAGAAGTAGAAAAAAAATGTTATAAACATCACTCCTGGCCCTGGACACATATTTATGAATAATATCTGTTTCTATCAACTTAAAAAGTATATAAAAAAATATTACAAACATCCTTCCTGACCCCTGACATAGATCAATGAATATCAGTTTCTATCAGTCATCACATGTGATAAAAGAAATGTCGTTTTTCATTTTAGTTATATAAAAGACACTTTTATTAACATCACCAAATCCAACGTAACTACACCAAACCTTACTATGGCAGGAGAGCTTTGCAGTGAACAATATGAATTGACATGAAACAAAAATATTTTTATATGATATTGTAATGTTTTTCTTATTTATTTGTACAGTAAACGGGTGGGATAAATTTTAAACACACGGTAGGTTCACTTACTTAATTTATTTAAACACTAAACGAATCACTAACACTTAATTTATATATACTCAGTATATTCACTTAAATTAATTTTCTTATTTATTTGTACAGTAAACGGGTGGGATAAATTTTAAACACACGGTAGGTTCACTTACTTAATTTATTTAAACACTAAACGAATCACTAACACTTAATTTATATATACTCAGTATATTCACTTAAATTAATTTATATAAACACTTAATTCACTCATTTACTTGTTTATCTCACGATGTCAAATTATCAACTATACTATCCGCTGATCGGTCCTTTATTTATATTAATCCCTTTTTTTATTAGAAAATTCCGGACTGCGGCTTACTCAAAAACAATTGGTTTTCTGGCATTTTCTAGATAAGACTGGTCACAAAAACAATGTTTCGATAAGATAGTTGTAAACAGATATAAAAAACCCTGCGTATCCACCATCTGGCTTAGATAGAGTCGTGTGCTGTTTCGTAACATTACCCCCTCCTTAAATGGAAGTTCCTCCTGGAACTTTTGTGTAGCCGAGACTTGATGTTCGAATCGGCAACTGGCCCCATTTCTACACTTTCCGATCTTATGGAAATAGCAGGGCACCGTCTTCATCGGATACTGATAACGGGGGTTGTAGCTGCAAATTAATATCTGGACACGAGTATCTTGAAAGATAACCTCTACCATGTTCTTGATGACTCGCCAATCCAACTGGTTACTTGCTATCTTAGGCATAGCCAGTTTCATCACGCTGGATTGTAACATATGGTTTCGAAGTGCTTCCCACACATCGCGGTAGGTAGATCGATCTTGAAATTCATTTTTAGTTACCACGTAGAAGACGTACAGCAAATTATGTTTCAGTTTCAGTGTCTTGCCAGGGGCTGGAATCTGGTCTCAAGTTTTTCTAATTGCCCGAACTTCTTTCGAAAGACGGTTGCCAACCCTCGTGCGTTCTTGATACGGGCGGGGATGTTGTATACCAGTGAATAATCTTCCGGGAGAGTGAACAAATCTTGTTGTTGTTTCGAAGTGACTCCGTATCTAGCTTTCCCGGTACCTCCATACGTGCCCATAAATTCCTCGAAGGTAGGGTCAGACACATCTCGAATAAGGTTTACTCCTTCCTCCAGGTCATGGTCTCCTTCAAATGGTGCTAGTCGGTTTTGGTGAACTACTTTTGGCTTTCCGTTGGGGATCTTGCTTATGCGATATATAACATCATTGATCCTTTTCTTGATTAAGTATGGACCTTCCCAGGATTTTTTGTAATTTTGGAGATAATACTTGTCTCCTCGTCGGGTTGTGTAACCATACTTTGTCCCCTTCTTTAAAACCGCCTTCTGTGGCCTGCGTGTCGTACCGACTTTTCATTCTGTCGCTGTCAACTTGAAGATTTGTTCGAACTAATTCATGAATATCGTCCAGCCTTCTTCTCAATTGGATCACGTAGTCTTTGCCTGCTACATCATCTCCAGGCCGACAGCCAAATTCCAGGTCACAAGGAAGCCTCATTTCACGTCCAAACAGGATTTTCGCCGGTGTTTCACCCGTGGACTCATTGACGGCAGATCGATAAGCCAATGCAAATAGGGAAAAATACTGGTTCCAATCTCTCTGATGGCTGGATACTACTTTGGACAGGTATTTTCCAATAGTCCTGTTCAGGGTTGGAAAAAACCTAAGAACCAAAGATATATATTTAGGTTTTTCAGGTTTTTTATGGTTTTTTTAGATTTAAAAAAATCACATTTTAAGCAAAACACTGATATTATATGTAAATCAACATGAATTGGTAAATCCCCGGCCCTGCAGCATCCTCTAACTGTCTGTGTCTGTACCTTTAATATCTATGATTTGAATGAAATTTAAACTAGGAAGAAAAGCTTTCTTTTTGGGTGGGTAATTTTAGATTTTAGTAAAAGATGGCTGTAACAGGAAGCTTTTATTCAGTATCTTAAAAGAAAATAGAGAAAAACCTACAATGGCCATATTTTAATAAGTAGTTTTGTTAAAAAAACCTAAAGAACCTAGGTTCAAAAAAACCTGTAGTTGCCAACCCTGGTCCTGTTCATTCTTTCGACCATTCCATCTGACTGTGGATGTAATGCTGTTGTCCTGGTCTTCTTCATTCCCAGCTTCTCGCAAATCTCCTGGAATAGATGACTTTCGAAATTTCTTCCCTGGTCGCTGTGGACTTCCAAGGGCACTCCATATTGGCTGATAAATTCTTTCACCAATACATCTGCTACAGTTGTGGCCTCTTGATTCGGGATAGCGTAAATTTCCACCCATTTTGTGAAATAATCCATTACAACCAGTATGTATTTGCTACCATTTTCTGTCGGAAATGGTCCAGCGATATCTAAAGCAATCCTTTCAAAAGGGCTTCCAACAATGTACTGTTTCATGGGTGCCTTTCTCTTGTGATGTGGTCCATTACTCGTAGCACAAGTCCTACATTTCTTACACCAGTCCTTCACATCATCGGAGCTGTTCATTCAATAAAACCTCTCACGGATTCTCTGTAGGGTTTTCTTCACTCCCAGATGACCTCCCGATGGACTGTCGTGTAACTTCTTTAGTACTTCAGCTACTCTTCTTCTCGGGATAACTAGCTGTCTCCTCATCTCGGAACCATCATCGTTTTCGAGGACTCTTTTCAACAGCCCTTCTTCCAGGACAAGGGAGTCCCACTGAGCCCAACACGCCTTGAGTTTCGGTGAAAATCTTGACACTTCTTGCCAGGTAGGTCGCCGATTTTCTTCCATTGCCGGATCATCTTCAGGTGAGGATCATTCTCCTGATCTTCTCTGATCCTGGTGGGTGACCATTCCTCGTTGACTACTGTAATTCTTGAAACTGCAACTTCCTTAGATTTCGACATGTTGCATTGCGAATAGTCTACAGGGCATGACCGTCTAGGCAAAGGGTTGGCTTTTCGGTGATTCACATCAGCTGGATGTTCACCCCTGTCTGATTTCCCCTGTGACTGGAGTTAGTGGGTTACAGGAGTCTTGGGGCGCTTAGACGGACTGCGTACGTGCTGTAGCTCGCCACACTTCCGGAATTTGATTTTCTTCGGCTTCTTGGTCATCGTCATCTTCTTCCTGCATGGTCCTACCTTTGTTGTACCGCGAGCCCTTCGTGGCTGCTTTGCATTTAAGAGGTTCTTGGTTTGCAGGAATCGTAGGACGCCACAATTACAGCACCTGATCTTCTTCGGCTTCACGTCTACCATACCTTTCAACAGGTTGACGATCTGGTCCAGTCTGTCATCGTCACCTTTTTCCTGAATGGTCCTACCTTTGCTGTATCCCGAAGCCAACGTAGCTGCTTCATATTCAAGAGCAGCAGTCAATGCATCGACCAATGTTTTAGAATGGGCTAATCGAAGCGTCTTCTCCATATCGTGGTCACATAAGCCGTCAATAAAGGCCTGGATGCCTAAACATTCCATCATGTTCTCTGGTGCTGCTGGATAAGCAAATCGGACTAGTCGGGCAATATCCATTTCATACTCTTGAAGGGTTTCGTCACGTTTCCGCCTTCGGTTCTTCAGCTGGAATCTATACAAATGTTCTAAATGTTCGTGACCGTATCGCATGTCCAGCTTCTTCTTCAGCTGCTCGAAGTCATCCGTTCCTTCAAGTGGTATCGTCTGCAGTACATCTAAGGCATCTCCCCGAAGCGCTATAGTTAGGTTCACTGCTTTCTCCTTATCGGACCAATTATTTACTCTAGCGGATGCTTCAAACTGTTTCACATAATTGGTCCAAGACATTTTTCCATCGAACGTTGAGGCCTTGACTCGGGTAAAACTGCCAATGTCTTCAAACTTAGGTAGTGTTTCTGGCTTGCAAGTTTTCATTTGCTCGGTCTTCTTTTCTTCCTCTGGCGTGCCTCGCGTTCTTGAATCGGCAATCTTTTCCTCTAACTCCTTGATTTTCTCTTCTATCGTTGTAATCTTATTCTCGATTTTATCGTCCATCGTTGACATCTTATTCTTGATTTCAGATTTTAGAGACGAAATTTCATTTTCAACTTCAGCAGCAATGTCGTTTTTCATTAATAAGATATCGGCAGATATATCGTTCTTCAAAGTAGATATCTTCTCGTCCATATGAACAGAAATGTCGTTCTTCATAGCAGAAATATCGTTCTTTATAGCCGAAATATCGCTTTTCACATTCGTAGAAATCTTCTCTTCCTTGCCAGAAATATCGTTCTTCATAGCAGAAATCTTCTCGTCCATGTTCTCTTCCATGGCAGAAATATTAGCAGAAATTGACGAGATTAAGGTGGAAGCCTCGTCATTAAATAAAACTGTTTCTGGATCAAAGCCGTCATCTTCCAGTGCCACTTTAGGTCTTTCTACTAATTCACTTTTCTTACCGGCTGTTTCCAATTCTGCTCTTAGTTCTGTCACTTTCAAGTCCCTTAGTCTCTTGGTCATTTTTACGTATATATTTATTTATATTATCCCACTTCTGACACCAATGTAATGTTTTTCTTATTTATTTGTACAGTAAACGGGTGGGATAAATTTTAAACACACGGTAGGTTCACTTAATTTATTTAAACACTAAACTAATCACTAACACTTAATTTATATATACTCAGTATATTCACTTAAACTAATTTATATAAACACTTAATTCACTTATTTACTCGTTTATCTCACGATGTCAAATTATCAACTATACTATCCGCTGATCGGTCCTTTATTTATATTAATGCCTTTTTTTACTAGAAAATTCCGGACTGCGGCATACTCAAAAACAATTGGTTTTCTGGCATTTTCTAGATAAGACTGGTCACAAAAACAATGTTTCGATAAGATAGTCGTAAACAGATATAAAAAACCCTGCGTATCCGCCATAATTTTAACTTTTATACCTGGCTTAGACAGAGTCGGATTTAGGGACTATACCAGTGTGCTGTTTCGTAACAATATATATATATATATATATATATATATATATATATATATATATATATATATATATATATATATATATTATTCTGGATAGAATTGGTGAGAGAATATTAAAATGTTATTATTGTTTAGTTTATGTTTGATTGTTAATTCTTGTTTGCCCGGTATATTATAAATTTTTTAAAATAGTTTGTAAAGTAATTATACCTTTGCCTGAAAGACTCCACAATCTCAAAGTAGGGTTCAAGTATTTAAAAGGAAACAATTTTAATTTCAAATATGAGCGCCAAAGTTATATAAAATCCTTACATTTTAATAAATAAATTTTGTTAATCAAAAAATATACTTGCTTTTATTATTTCTAAATAAATTCTAGAGACGGTCCTGTCTGCTTAATTTCGAACCTCTCCAACGATTCATAGACGTCAGGTTAATACTGCTAAATGTTAAACATAGATGGAGCAATCACCAAAAAATGAAAAGTCTCAAAATGTTTTTCAAAAGGAAAAACGTTATTTAATGTTGTGAAAACAAATACATCATTCTTTTACAAATAAATTGTGAAAACAAACTATCTAGGATGGTCATTCATTCACAAAAAACCATACACAGGTGAAATATTATTTCTATGTGCGATTACAAAATAGGCAACATTTTATACAAATTTGAAAACACTAATTCTGTTACACATTGTCTATGTAACAAGATGGCGAAAATTATGGTGATGAACACTTATGAATTATCAAAGTTCAATTCTTTGCACAAAACCGGTAAGTTTGTTTAATCTTTTTTATATATAAATAAAATAGTTTTAAATACCTGTTCACTGTATCGTTCTAGTACACTTCAATGATTGGTTTTTTTTATTTTATTTTAGGTTACCTTCTGGAATACCGAATAATCTGTCTAGCCTGGATAAAAGATATAATTGATGCCACATTCCATCCACATCAAAACATTCTAGATGAATCCCATAATCACGTACTTTCTGAAAGGTATTGTGGAGACAGTTTCCACAATACAATATTTCACTTGGTTATATTGATGAATTTTATGGTCAGTACATTATTATATTTACCAATTTTCTTGTCAAATTATGTTTATCTACTTGATTAATTACATTACTGAGTTGCTTTTAAGGATAATGTATTTATTTTTATAATTACCAATCCAAATTGTTATCCAAAAAGTTTAAATAATTTTTCTCAAAAATTTTGCTTCTTCAACATTCACAGCTACCGAAAAAAAAAGTACCTAGTGAATAGTGTACATTATCAACAAATTGTTTTATTCAATTTTTTTAATTATTAATCTGCTTGTCGCTGATGAAAATATTTCAAGTGTATTCCACCAATCAAAATTGTCTATAAAAATTCTTATTGAAAAGTTTCGCTTCAAGTTGTAGATCGTCCATCTATCCTTTCAAAACATTCTGTTTTAAGTTTTTAAATGATTAAAACCCATATATTATTCCCCTTTAAATTGTATTTCAAAATATTTATAAATGACAGTTCTTAATTTCAATAATATCTATACGGAATGACAATTCATTTCACAAATGTCATGCTCTATGCAATTAATGTTATTATTTGACTTCCTACCTTGACATGTATTAAATAATTACATAATCTTATCAGAAAACTTCTTTCAATATCTAATATTTACTTTTTTAAGACAAATCATAGTATTATTTTACTTTTACAATGAGAAAAATGGATTGTCATTATTTATATGGAACAACGTTCAAAAATTCTCTCTCTCAAATATTAAAATCATGTTATTTTATTTCACATATGTATTTATAAAGCGTATTTAATATTTCCTCCACAATTCTACAGCTTGACTCTTGTCTACTTTCTCTATTTAATAGTGAATAATACAGATTGTCTCCATTTCAAACAATTTTTTAAAAAAATTCAAATTCTAAAATTTTGTACTAGCTTACAGTGTGTAGTCTTTTATTCCATAATTTAGTATACAGAGTTGCAGGTTTCTCTCTATCTTAATATATATATATATATATATATATATATATATATATGTGATGTTTAATTATTCAGAAATTTTTTTATATAAAAATAAAAAAAAGATGAAATATTCCAATATTCCAAACTTTTGGACATATGTGTATATATATATATACAAAAGTTTGGAATATTGGAATATTTCATCTTTTTATTATTTTTATATAAAAAAATGTCTGAATAATTAAACATCATTTTGCTACAACTCCCACCAATACTGAATAAATCTAAAAGTCAGATAAACAATATGCAAAAAAATGATTTATTCTTTTGGATGAAACAGTTACAATGTACCACTAACATTTAAAATTAAATTATTATAGAAAAAAAGGATTTTTTTATTGCATTAATAATCAGTATTTCCTCCATTGGCCTGTATGCATGACTGTAGGCGATTTGGCATGCTGTCGATTGAATGGTCGAGCTGGGCTTACGGAATTCTCTCCCATTCTTCACGAGCAGCATCTTTTAGTTCTCGCAGTGTAATAGGGGGATTGTTTCGCTTCTTAATGCGTGTTTTGAGAATGTTCCTGGCATGTTCAATGACGTTCGTGTCAGTGGAATTCGAAGGCCACCATATTATAGATATTCCTTCTTCTTCCAGAAAATTTTGTACTGCTGCTGTTCGATGCGGAGGTGCGTTGTCACGCATAAACACAAATCTACCACCTACTGCCCCTTGGAATAGACGCACGACAGGTTTTAAAACCTCGATGTATACAGCACCAGTGACTCTTCTCTGCAGAACCAGTAGAGGCGTCCGTGTGCCACTCATAATACCACCCCAAACCATAATACTCCCACCTTCAAATGGGACACACGGTAGGGCTGTTTCTAGTCGAGCTTGTCGTCCTGAGGCCCTCCAAACTAGTGTTCTTCGCGAATCAGAAACCAAGCCAATTTTTGATTCATCAGAGAACATCACGTTATTCCAGTTAGGACCATGATGTACCATTTCTCGAGCACATTGCAACCTTACAATTTTGTGTTGATAGGTTAGTTTGGGAACACGTAAGGCTCTTCTACGATACAAATTTACCGCATTTGGTCTGCGTGTTATTGTTGGCCGTGAAATATTCAGTTCTTCAAGCCTAACAATTTCTCTGGACATACCACTTGTAGATTCCAGACGATTTCTTCGAGCTATCAATGTTATCTGCCGGTCTTGGGCTGCTGTTATACATCGATTTCTGCCACTTCTGGGGCGACCCTTCACGTAATTTGTGCCTTGGAATTTTTTTTGAATTTTCGATACAGCACTCTGAGTGACGCCTATAATATTGGCGATATCACTTTTAATAAAGCCCTGTTGTAACAATGCAATTACTCTAGATCTGTCGAAATGAGATATCAGGTTTCTAGGCATTTTTAAACGGCTGGAATGAAATTTAAACAATCACTGAAATAATGTGTAAATTCCAAAATCAGTTTAATGTGACCAAATTGCTACAATAACGAATCAAATTTTTGATAATTTTCATTTAAAAACGCTCAGAATAAATATTAACAACAGTTTTTAAACCACGATAGGCGTAGATATATTATTTGTACGTATTCCAAACTTTTGGACATATGTATATATATATATATATATATATATATATATATATATATATATATATTGTATATATATATATATATATATATATATATATATATATATATATATTATTAAATAGCTGATGTACGGAGCGAGTTACACAGGTCCTATAACATTTAATTATAATTAAAAATAGTTATTTATTATACAAGGGAAAAAAGTATTAGATTTTAGCTCGAGGTTATGTTGTCTGCCGACGCGAAGCGGAGGGAGACAAAAAACCGAGAGCTAAAATCTAATATTTTTCCCGTGTATAATACACTATTTTTTTCTGTGACAGGAAAAACGACGATTTAATAGTGAAAGAACATATTATTACAATATATTAAAGTCAGAATGTTATCGATATGAAATTTGAATTTTTAAACTAGTAAGCTGTTGTAGTTATAGCGACAATTAGATCCGCGTTGCTTAGGAAAACTTCAAAGTAATCAAATATATGTCAATTTAATTCTGTGATTTGATTCAAAAATTGCGAACTCAGTGATTGTTTAGTAGTTGTTATTTTGGAAAATATAAAGTTAAAAAATGTTTGATTCCTAGTTTTCTCTGACTCTTGATATAAAGGAAATGTAACTTATGTTCAATAAAATATTCTAAAATCAAATATCTTCGTTTATCTTTATGTATATATATTCGGGAAAAAGGTACTCACTTTTTTCCCGGGGAAAAATTAATTTCGTGAAAAGTTGTATTTTGTTACCTGTCAACAGAGATAAAATGTCAAATTTTTTTCCTGTTACAAAAAACAAATTATAATTTTTTCTGTCAATTTCGTCAATGGTTTATTTTTTTACAATAAAAAATGCCTAAATATATAATATAATAATAATAATCGATATTATTTAAAAAAATCATAAAACCAGGAGTATGAAAATTCTCCCATCTGTAAGGCTCACAAACAATGACTGGATATTAGTATTGTTCATAAAATGGCGCCAATTTGTATTACGAATCGCCAGTAAAACAGTGATATCAGCTTCGAAGTTTGGGGGGAAACCCATAGACAAATCAAATTAATATATTACCTTTTCTATGGGGAAATGCGAAATTTACTTATTGTCTAATTAACCCTTTTTTACGTGGGCTAATAGATGGAATGAAAAGTTCTTTGTTGTTAGCTGATGTACTCGAAGGACCAAACGATTGTATTCAATGATGTAGGATGTATGAAGAAATTAAACACATGTCACGTTCATTTTTTTATATTGCAGGAATTTATAATTTTTTTATTTTTGCGTAGACAATTAAGAACTCACTTGTACATACGCGTTACACTGTGATTATTTTGCACATAATATGAGGGATTAATGGATGATTGAAGATTAAATACACATGTTTGTTACCGGGATAAAAAACGCCGAGTGCTCGTATAACTTGAGTACCTTTATGTACCACGGTTAAATGATGAAGAGGCAAAATGTAAGGTAGATGGCGTATTTATACGTCGGTTGACGTAGTTGCGAGGAAGGAGCAAAATATTAGGATCTGGCCAATGGGATAAAAGAGTTTTAAAACGTAACGGTCAGATACAGCGAGTGAAAGTTGGCAGTTAGGGTGATTTTTTTTGGGGCCTGAAATATTTCGTAGATACAGATAACAGAGTTTTTATGAAACGATACGGTGTCGGGTAGTTTGAAATATTCATTGGAATTTCAGAAAACGATATTTATCTGTTTTTCTTATGTGGTAGTAAAGTTAAAATAATTTTTTTGTTGATGTAAAGAAATATTAAATGTTGAGAATAAGGATATATTTAGTTATATGTTTTGAGCAGAATATTCGAATTGTATTATACAGGAGAATTTGGTAATTAAATCAAATTCGAACACTTATATTCAACCAAAGTTTATTATAATATATTGTAACGAGTTATTTTTTTGAAGCATTTCCGATGGTATTTTAATTTTAATAAGTGAATATTTCAGTATTTATTTCATTAGTAATTCAAAAGCCATGAATTACCATCTAAAGAAATATGTAAAATTTATTAAATTCCGCTTTTCATAATTCAAATTATCGAGGACGCCCGGTTATATAAACTATTTTAATTAAAACCAAAACCGTCCAGTATATTAGAAATATTTCTTGTTGTAAGTAAATCGTTTCAAGTTAATTCCCTCACCACCGTTATGGCCGAAAATTTTAGGTAGGAATTAAATTATAAATTCCAAAAACCGAGCGTTTTTGAAAGTTGAATCCAGATATCTCTCGCAGTGATGAAGTATCAAATTGATAGTTTTGAAGTCCAGTGTCCGACCGTCCCTCATTTTCTGAGTAAGTGAAAATTATTTTTGAAAACCGAATAAAATATTTCCCCGAGTTTTTAAAGTTTTATATTTAATTTCAATAAACAATTTGGTAGTTAGGCTATTTAAGAATATAATTCCGTATTCCGGCATTTTTTTTGAAGCGATAAAAACAAAACTTATTTACAGTTTTTATTATCACGTTCTTTATATTGTTTTTTTGGAATTAGTGTCTGAGCCTTCAATACATTGAAATAACATTTTGATTTAAATGTTGCGATTTAGATTTTTATACATATTGTCCTGTTTCAAATTACCCAAATACATATTAGATTTTTTTTGCTTTTTCTCCTCGATAAAATTGGATTCTATTTCGACTGTGATCTTTTGGTTTTTTTATTTAGGAATTAATTTCTCTGCTATACAATATTAGCTGACCGTAAAATTGAAAGCCGACTGTGAGAAGGATCAGAGGCTGTTGCCACCAGCCGTCTCCCTTTCGGAACGAGCATAGTTTTCTCTAAATTACTTAGATTTATTCTAGTTCAAAATTATATATAGTTTTAACTAACCGGCAATTTGAAAAATTGAAAACCGACTGTGAGACGGATCAGAGGCTGTTGCCACCAGCCGTCTCCCTTTCGGAACGAGCATAATTTTCCCTAAATTACCTTGATTTATTTTAGTTCTAAATTATATATAATTTGAACTGACCGGAAATTTGAAAAATTTAAAGCCGACTGTGAGACGGATCAGAGGCTGTTGCCACCAGCCGTCTCCCTTTCGGAACGAGCATAATTTTCTCTAAATTACCTTAATTTATTTTAGTTCTAAATTATATATAGTTTGACTGACCGGAAATTTGAAAAATTCAAAACCGACTGTGAGACGAATCAGAGGCTGTTGCCACCAGCCGTCTCCCTTTCGGAACGAGCATAATTTTCTCTAACTTATCTGGACTTATTTTAGTTCTAAATTGTATATAGTTTTGTCTGACCGGCAATTTAGAAAAGTGAAAACTGAGTGTGAGGTGGATCAGAGGCTGTTTCCACCAGCTGTTCCACTCTCAGTCGGTAATAATTTCGTTTCATATTTATCTATTCTAAGACACAGTTTTATTTTGCTTGTGTTTGGGTAACCGCTGTCCTATCTTCCGACCAAAATTTTGGAATAATTTTAACCGATAATTTGAAAATTTAAAAACTGATTGTGGGGCAGATCAGAGGCTGTTGCCTAACCTAACCTGGAACTCTTGACGCTAAAGGTCAAGGGGCCGTGGAGTAAACCACGTAAAATAATCTGTCGCCCGAGCATTTGTTTCAAAACTTTGCATCGAGGGTGTCCAAAGTGACGCCTCAGTTGGTAGGAACCTGTGTGAGGCGAAGGACACAGTGTAGCGCGTCACAATATAATAGTGATAATGTGATAAACATTTATTTAATTATAAATACAATTATATTATTTAATATTATTAGATAAATAAGTCAAATTGTTTTATTAAATAAATACTTGAAATCTCTTTAGGTGAAATTTTTCCAAACGGTAGGCGACAGTGCAGTACATCACTGTCGGTTGTCGAGTTTGACATTGATTAGCATAAATGTATTTGCATTGAAAATACAAGTAAGTTTTAATAATTTTTAAAATTCATATCTCGAAAAGTATTTGTTTTCGCAACTTGTGACTTGGCATAAAACGTTTTTATAATAAGACCCAGCTGAAAAAAAATATGAAGCCCGAACCCGATTGGAGGCATTCCAAAGTTGAGCCTAAATGTTAGCAGTCATCAATTTATTTCCAACCAATGTATAAATAGGTAGTATACTACAATAGTTGGTACAGCACACATTGTCAGTAAACTACATTATTATAAAACGTATAGCCATGTCAGAGCCAGCCAAAAACTACTTTTTAGGAATTTCTGATAAATATCGTAGAAGTTATCATTCTAATAATTCACTTATGGATATATTCATGAATAGTAAATCAAGTAGATACCTTTTTTATGTGGGATCTATAGGAAACACAAAAAAACTTGCCAGTATTTTTCTCATTGTAATGGTTACACTGAGGTACAAAACACATTACCATATTGAATATTTAAGCTATGGATCGAAAATAAATAACAGAATCTCAAATGTTCCTAATTTACAAAATAATTATGAAAACAAAAACATCAAATCCCAACACATAATCTCAATATATTTAAACTTTTTTAAAAAAGCATGGGATGCGTTATCTTTGCAATGTTTGTGAATAAATCCTTTAAACCACACGCAACTTTGTAGTTTTAGCAAAGATCACCCTTATTTCTAACAAATTTTACAAAAAACTGAAAACGAAAAAACTTATCTCCCCAAAACGTACGTAGGACATCTGACCAAGTACTGGGGACGTCCAGATTTGGTACGGTCGACATTCTAGGTACGTTTTGGGGACGTCCAATTGCCGCGAATTTGTATGTCCAGTTTAGGTATTCTCGGACTCAAAACGGACGTACTGGGGATGCGGAAATTGGACGTCCCCAGAACTAAAATAATTGTTGTATCTTGGAATTCGTTAGGAAAAGGTCAAAATAATCTGATGCCAACATCTGGACTTTTATAAAGTCATCCTTGTAATAAAATAAATGTTACACGGGAAATTTACATATACTTGAATTCCTTTTGCTTGTATAATGTAAACGATTCATTTACATTAGATACTTGCAAGAGAAATTAAAATTCATGTAAATATTCTTTCTAACATACATTTTCTACTGTTTATTGTTCCGAGGATGACTTTATAAAAGTCGAAACGTCGGCCACAGTGATTTGGACCTTTTCCGAACCAACTCCAAGTTACCATAAACACTGAGGTCACTACACCTCATACAAAAAAGTATTGTTGTTTATACTATCTTTTCGCGCACAAACTGTAGGTGAATTCTTTCAAAAATTGAATAAAAAACCTGTATATTTAACCCATTATGACCTAGAGTTACTTATATGTAACTCACGTAAAGGTTCCTGCTTATTACCACAAATGCAATATTTATGAACTTTTCCACTGGATGGCGCTGTATTCTCGCACAATATACGAGACAGTGGCGACAATGGAACTAAACCCTGCCCCTTCCACCATATTGAGGCAAATTTGAATATCAAATGCATATAATTTAAATAGAAATCTATGATAAAACTTACAATTTGGAACATAAATACATAAAAATATACATTATATCTCTTGGATTTGGATAGGAAATGGGTATCTTTAAATAAGACACACAATTTTTATTTTTTCAACTAATAATATTTAGTATAAGGAAAAAACTATACAAAAAAATAATAAATATAAATTGCTTGTAAAGTATGATGGGGGACAAATCATATCAAATTATATTGCTATAGGTACAACTGTTATTATCTTCAAATATAACCATAGATTCAGTTAATTTTTTTTTTTTCGGAGGTGAAAAAATGCATCATGCTGCGACTTGGACTTCAACCAAGTAAAACAACACCTCCTCCAAGGGAGTCTGCTTTGGAACCGCTGGTTAGCATTACATCAAGGCAGCCCCGGTCTCATTTTCTTATACCTGCTCTGCAGCTCTTTTTTGTCTCCCATATTCATCCTTTTCTTTTTGGCTCATAATATCTCTTATCATTTTATTTATAGATTTCCATTTTTGCCTGCTCTCTAACATCTGAGGTACAAATGTGTCCACTGTTAAATTGATGCCCACTTCAAGAGACGTCGTCGTTCTATGTCGGTTCCATCTTTCGCAATGGAATATTGTGTGTTCCACCGTATCCAAGCTGTTACAGTATTGGCACATGTCGCAGTTGTCGTGACCAAAACGTTTAGCGTATGTCCTGAAACATCCGTGTGCCGTTAAAACTCGAGTTAAAAAGTAATCTGTTTCACGGTGTTTACAGCTAATCCAAGCTTCAATATCGGGTATTACTCTTTTCGTCCACTGTGCTTCTGTGGCGCATCTTCTCATCGATAGTTATCCCTAAGTATTTGATTGTTTTTGCCGGGGAGACATTTATTCCTTGAAAATTAAAAACTATTTCTTCCCTGTCTCGTTTACCTCTAAGTATCACTGCTTCGGTTTTATCTGGCACTAGTGTTAATTTATGTCTTTCCATCCAATTGCTAATATCTTGTAGACACTTATTCGCATTTCGTACTAAGATATGCTTATTTTTGGCTCCTATAAGTAACGCTAGATCATCCGCGAACCCTATGCAGCAAGCGTCATCTGTGAGGTCCAGATCTAGTACATCATCATAGAGAATATTCCATAGGGTGGGTCCTAAAACCGAGCCCTGTGGTACCCCTGCGGTAACTTCTATGTCATCACCTTTTCCGACAGTAATCTTCCTATTTTTTAGGTAGCTAGATTCAGTTAATTATCAAATAAAATCTAAATAACAAATTCAACAACAGAAATATAACGTTTCCCAAATTACATTTGCATCTTCAGGATTATAAACTATAAAAATTGATATAAATATAATTTCTGACGTGTAATTGTTTTTTTTTATTTTATTTCATAACAAGTTACTTGCTAATGACTTACTACTATATTTTTTTGAGACAGATTTAAATTTTTTATAACTAATTTTCAACCTGAAAACAGTGAATCTTTTAATTATTTTGCTTTTAAATTGGTGACAATTTGGTAAATTGAAATGTATTTTCTACATTTCTTTTATAAAAAATTCTTTTATGTCTATATTCTGGGGTGAAACAATATCAAAAAATTTTAAGAAAACACATTCCATTTCTAAAAAATAATAAAAAACCTCTTCCGTAACAAAAAAAGCGATTGTTCTTTAAACCTTTTGATTAAGGAGACTTTTGAAAACTTCTTATATATTGGTTTTTTTGAACCTGCTGCACCTACACAGGCAACACACGTTTTTGAAGTTTTCACAATACTTTTTAAAATATATCATGAAATATTATATAACGAATTTAGGAGGCTTTACTTCATCATACACTGTATTTAAGGCCTTAGAGAATCCAAAAATCCCCCAAGAAACTCCCGTTCATCTTCTTCGTAACTACTTGTACTTCCGCTTTTTAAATACTGTGGTACAGATATTAATTTCAAGTTATTTTCAACTTGTACCGCATTTGGTTCTATTTGTTGGCTTCGTAACAGGCTAAATAAATTTTCAAGGCAGTCTTGAGAAAATCGGCTAGTTAAAATAAATGGATAATTTTTTTGTTCCAATAATTCTGACTATAGTTCTAACATTGATTGTGTTGAGATTAGAACACCCTTTGTGAAGGTTTCCAAATTTTTTTATAGCCAACCAATGTATCTGAAAATAAACTTATAAATCCTTCCAAAAATGATATTGTTTCTTTATAAATGTCAATATTAAATTTGCTTAGAGCACAAGAAGGATGTCTCAAAGTCATGAAATAAAACCATTTTTCTACTTGGTCAATAAACCATGTCATTAAATATTCTGGTTTATTGAGTTGTTCAACGAAAAATTTGAGAGCGCTACTAACTGAGTGATTAACAGCATTAGTTGAAGTTGACACTTTCATTTGAGAAAAATGTGTTGGAAGATCTTCTTCTGAGAGTTTCTGTGCAATTTTAAAAAAATTATCTTTCTGATGATTTAATATGTCTGAGATATGACGACATGACCATGTTAGAGGGTAGTCCATACTTTAGAACAATATTGTTTGGTAACTGGATGATTTTATTTGTCAGTAACATTTAATATTTTTAAATAGGTGAGGAACATATGCAAAGACATATACATTATTAGTGTTTTAAATGAAACTCACAGTTTCTAGTTAATACCACAATATAATAAAAATTGTTGAAAATTCTAAAAAATTGACAATTGTTTTGATAAATCAATATCATCGAAACAATTGTCAATTTTTTAGAATTTTCAACAATTTTTATTATATTGTGGTATTAACTAATTTAAAACACTAATATGAGTAGATTCCACGAAGTAAGGGTCGAGACAGTTAATTACATATACATTATTTAATGGGTGCAGAATCTTGCATTTTATAGGATTGTACTTTTTCCAGCTTTAATATCCCAAGCTTTCCACAAAGCTCGATTACAAGGACCCATGCCTAATGTAGTACTTAAAATATTCAAATTAAGCTGTTCAGCTTTTTTAAATATGTTTATTATTATATTCTTCATGACAGCTCCGTTGAGAGAGTTACTGGTGAAGTAATAGGCCACAACTTGTTTCCAACGTCCTGTAATACCTCCCAGCGTAAACACTAAGATGTGTGTCGCCAAGCCTGAATGTTCAGGGAGTATAACATCTCCAAAATATTTATTCAAGGAGGTATTATATGTTTTTCCTGGATTGATAAGCATTTCATCCAAAACCAAGACACAATCCTTTTCATGAGTTGAAAAGTGCTCCACTTTCAATTCTAAAAATGAAAACACTTCATTTAGAATACCTGAATTAAACTTCATGTTCTGGAGTTTCATATAACAGTGTTCGCTATAGCTATTCAGTAAGTGAATACTAAAACGAAGTCTGATGTAACTGTAACGGATAGTTAATAAACTTTTTTTTGTCTGAGATGCAGTTCAGTTGCCATGTATGCATAAAAATAAAAAAAAATGTGTTCAGTACTTATGTATATCAAATTTCTAATATAACTTCCAAAATAAAATGGATTATTTGTATACTTTTGCTGAATTGGGAGTTAGAACAATAATTTTGTAACTAAAAATATTATTTATTTAAAGAAAGTATTTAAATATTTTTTCAGTCTTTATAACTACATGGACTATGACTTCAATATGTCGATTGGGGTCACCACCCCTTTGTGAGTATCGAATCGTAAAAAATGGATATTTTTATAAACTTTTTACTTTCTTTTTGTTATGAGGAGAGATGATAGAGAAAAATGGAAGACGAACTTCAGTTGCCATGTATTAATAAATATGAAGACAAATACATTAAATTTGTAATAATATTTTTATAAAATATTTTTTATTTGTTTCTTTTCAATAAAAACACACCAATTTTTGCTGTATTTTTTTTGAATAATTAATAAGAGTCAATGAAAAAGCGGACATGTCTGTATATTGCTATAATAAACATTTTTATAGTTTACCTAATTAATTAGCATTTTCTTGCTACAATTCATTTGAATGATTAAGAGGAGTCAGTGAATAATCAGACATTCTGTATTATAATAAATATAAAAACTACCTACTTACTCTGTACTTCAAATTTGGAATACTACAATTAAACAAACAGATTGCCTAAATGATTTGTTTTCAATAAAAGAAAACACTTTTGCTGTAATTTACTTGAAGAATTGAGAAGAGTCGATGGAAAACAGGCATGTCCGTTTATTACAAACTGGATGAAAATGCAAAAATTATATCATTTCGATGCATAACCTGGAAAAATTGAAGATTCGAAAATAAAAGATTACGAATTGAATAGAATACGAAATATCTATATTGTTCAATTAGTAAAATGCAATTAATACTATTAACAATGTAGTTTTTCTCACAACTCGGGAGGTTGATGTATGTATGCAGATGCAATCTGTGGGTGTGTAAGTCCTCGGAGAAACCAAAAGGCCCCGATATGGGGATCAATAAATATAAGGCACTTGTGGAATCACTAGCAACAGCGAAAAATATTTGTGGCTTATTCTACATGCGACACTAAACGCAATACTTGTGGTGGAGTAAATATAAACAGCGAAGTACAAATTTATTTATTCGGCATGAAAATTATTTTATGATAACCACATACTAACAAACAAACTATAAATCAATAATCTTTGCTGTGGTTGATTTCTGCTATAAATTTGGAATATCTATGGACATAATGACAACGACATTGACCGTCGTCATCTGTCATTGAAGTTCTATAGTTCTGCACAGCGCCACCCATCAAGACGGTTGAACTAAAGTAAAAAGTTATTCGTTTGCAAAAATTGGCATGCAACAAATCACAAAAAATACAATCATTTGAGATTTCATATTTTCAGAATCGAATTCTCTAGGTTTCCTTGTGGTGATCAGATTTTGACGTTCAAATTGGTGACCACAAATTCTCAAAACTGTCAAAATCACACCATCACTTAATGGCTTATATCTTTTTCATAACATAATAAAACTTAACCAAAATATCTGATCCCCAAGACAAAGATCCAAGTTATATTGTGTTAAAATTTCAACACTTTAATTTCACTGCGTTCTTTAGATTTGCTGTTTACAAAATGACCTAAATTTTGTTGCAAGTCACGGGTGCCAACTGTTTTCAGGTTCCTTCACCCTATTTTTAAACTGAGGGCCAAATAGAGAAAGTAATATTATTATTTGTCTATGGTATACAATAATACAATGCACAGAAGACAGAACACCTTGATACAATGTAAAGGGAGTCTTTGATGTGAAGGTTATCTATTATTTATTTGTCAACATAAGTTTATGTATTCTTATTTATCTGTATTTGAGAATGAAATGGATAATTTCTCGAAATGTTAAATGCCCAGCTAAAATTTTCGTAGAAAATCAGAAAACAAAAAGTTAGTTTCGTTAATCCATGTAATCAAAATTTCACGTTAACGGTTGATGACTTCCTCTGGTACTTCAACTCTGAATTTATACATTAGAACGTAAACGCAATATTCTTGCGTTAACGTCTACGTGCTAAAATCACTTCAACTCTCTATTACCGTACAATCTCAGTAACGCTGCAAATTTGATGTAAATTACAGACTTATTATATTCACTAATTAGCACGTCAACTGGGTTTGTATTTGTATCGTAATTCTACGGTTTTTGTGTTGGTTGGAACAGACCTATAGTGTTTTAGTTTTCCCCTAATAGAGAGTTGAAGTGATGACACGAACGTAAACGTGTAAATTGACAGTTGCTCATGCGCAGTACATAAATATTAACGTTAAGGTTTACGGACCTCCGTTAACGTACGTGCTTCCACGTAAACGTCTAACGCTAATCGATGCTATCCGAAGCCCTGGCGGAAATTACCGATTCCCCCTATTTTGTTATTTGGAACTTCTTCTTCTTCTTATATACAATTCATTATTTGTCTGTGATACAATTGTTCTATGAAACGAAGGTTATCTATGTTTATAACATACATAACCACAAGAATATTGTAGCGCTCTAGCGTCGTTACTTGACGGGTTGGCGCCTTAACTACAGGTGACGGGTTGCCTCGGGCGCCAGTTTATTAAAGTGGTATGCTCCACTCGCACCGGGCAGCGTCAGTGAAGAATTAAAATACTCCAGGGGTCACTTTATGGTGGTGACGAAAGTGTTGCGGCCGGTCGGGCAGATTTTACTTGCCTCCCCGGGTTCGTAACCTGGGTATTAGCTGCTTAACGTTCTTACCTATTTACGGAGGTTTACTGGTAGTTGGAGTTGGAGAGAAGAGAAACCAAAAGTTACGTATCTACAAAGAGTCTTTATTAAACGGAAAACTAAACTAAATGTCCTCTAATTCGGGTAGGCGGGGCAAAAGCACTAGTACTAACTACTATCCTACAGGTTCAAAACGGTCCCTACTACGGTAAATAAAACAAAGCTGTGCAAGCGGAAGCAACAAAAAATGGGCGGGGTTGCGGTGGACGGTTAGCGGAAGCCGGGTGGTGCGGTGGACGGTTAGCGGAAGTGGGCCGAACTACTACGGATTGCAAGCGACCCTCTAGGTTAATCAAAGCTCTACTTTCGGGGGATATGGCTCTCGGTTTTTCGCGGCGGCCACTACTAGGATGTGAGAACTGAACTTTCTAGTAGCGGACACGGTTCCCCTCGATCGGATGGCTGAAGGCCCAAACACGGCCGCTACTAGGATGTGAGAACTCAACTTTCTAGTAGCGGATACGGTACCCCTCGATCGGATGGCTGAAGGCCCAAGCACGGCCGCTACTAGGATGTGAGAACTCAACTTTCTAGTAGCGGATACGGTACCCCTCGATCGGATGGCTGAAGGCTCAAGCACGGCCGCTACTAGGATGTGAGAACTCAACTTTCTAGTAGCGGATACGATACCCCTCGATCGGATGGCTGAAGGCCCAAACACGGCCGCTACTAGGATGTGAGAACTCAACTTTCTAGTAGCGGACACGGTTTCCCTTTACTTCCCCTGATCGGATTGTACGGCGAGAACCATATACCCTAAGGTATAAATTGGAATATCACTCACCTCGGTAAACGGTACGGTTGCTCTAGCGGAATCGGTTTTCTGAAAGAGAACGGTTTTATGAGCACAATGAAGGCTCTTAGATTTAATTCTTACCTGCGTATGCGGGTGAGGAGCTGAGTCTACGGGTAGACTGACGACTCTGAGAATCGTTCTGCTTTACGGTATGGCTTGTTGGGGATACGTTGCGAAGACGTAAGTGTCGCCGACTATCGGTGCAGGTTTGATGAATGATATTATATTGTACCGATGTTTATATTACATTGTACCGATACGGACGGAGAAATACAGTGTTCGAATGCTTTATTTCATATTATACGGAATATTGTGTTTTTGCCCGGTCCTTGAAAATGTAACTTCGTTACACACCCTTCCCACTTCGGGAAAAAAAAATGTATGCCTATATATTTTTTTTTCAAAAACTTCCCCCAAACTATTTATTACAAAAAAAAATCCTAAAACAAAAATAAAAACCGATTAGGCGCCTACCCCTTTTGCGGCCGAACCCTTTTATTGGGGGTAGGTACACCTATCACAATTATTCGGAACTAAAAAAGATGAAATTCACAAGAAAAATAAAGTTTAATTCTTCTACGTCCTTTGGCTGATGTCGGACCAGGGTGGGGACTCCGACTTCTAGTGAAGACGCATCTTGAAGAGATGCTGACATCCGCAGGCGGGGCACGGTGCATGGCAGCGCTGGAATTTGCTTTGGACACTGAAACTCCGGGGTTGGCAGCCTCACGGCAATTAGGGGTGTCTTGGCTTTCCTCCATGGCCTCCAGAAGGTCAGCGACGACATTGTGTACGGTTGACGTGGTTTCGGGAATCGGATCCATCCTAGCACTCTCCTTCTATGGTTTCGGGATTCCTGAAAGGTCAAGGCATATCAGTATTCTAACCAAACAAAACGGTCCGGCAGAGAGATACCAAACAAATGACTATTACAACGGATTGTCTTAAATGAGGTTCGGACGTAATTTAAATAACGGAAAAGGGTCCAAATAAATAAAAAACAATTCTAGTATCTATCTATAAGAATGAAATTAAAGGAACCAACGGAAGACTAAGATACGAAAAAGAGGAACAACTATACTACAGTCCTCTTTAGTAACCCCTCTTGTCGAAGCACACGCAGAGGATGCGGTGGGGCGGCTCCCCTTGGGGGTTCTCCTGGACATCGGCTTTCCATCTCTGTAAGGAAACGGTTATTTCTTACCTAGTGCTTGTCGGAAGTATGTGCCGGTCGTAGATGTTTGACATGAATCCGATGGAGTCGTTTGCCTGTTCTTCTTTTGAGGCGAGAGGACATGGGTCACGGTATAGGGGCCGGAATATTTGGGAGCAAGTTCGCGGCGAATCCTCGGTCCGCTGAGGACAGGTGGTGCTCGCGTTTCATGACTTGATCACCTACATGGCAATGCCAATCCCGGTGCCGGAGGTTGTAATGATGATTCTGAGCGGTGAATGCCCTGGCCAGATTTACCCGTACCATCTCGAATGTATTCTTTAGACGGGACAATCTGTCGGTGTGCTGAGTGGCATCCTCTTGACTGGCATTTACGTTTCCCTTTTCAACGGGAGATGCAGTGCGGTATATGGCCTTGGGAACTTCTAGTTCTCTTCGGGGGTTCTGAGGGCGATAACGTTGCTCTATGGGGTCAGGATTTGTAAGACGGATCCTGTGATAGACCAACGGTATTACCCTTCGAATATCCTCAACTAACGGTAGTTCCCTCTGTAGAAATCTTTGTAGACGATCTTCTTCGTCTTTGCTGGGAGTCAGTGGTGGTCTTACTTCGGTGAGCCCAATGGGAAAGCACGGTACGGGCCGAGTTTCCTTTGTGACGGGACGGAGGTTCACCAAAATTTGTCCACTTTCTAAGTCCAGACTAATTCGTCGGTTCCGTAATATATCCATTCCTAGTACCATGTCGGATGATAGTCCATAAAGATGTCCAAAAGTTTCGGTAAAATGCTCCTCTCCAATCTGTATCTCCACGAGATATGCGTCGGATACGATGACGGTTTCTCCATTAGCCATACGGGCGGAACTCGTCGGGATCGGAGCTTTTGGTACTCCTAGCGTATTCCATAGTCTAGCTAGTCTGTCTCCTATGTAAGAGATCACAGCTCCGGTATCTATCAAGGCTTCTGCGGTGCCTCCAGGCACTGCAACCGAAATATGAGGGCGACGATCCAACCAAGATGAGACTCCATGGCAGGGGTCGTCCGGCGGATTGACGGTGCGTATGATTTCTTGGGGAAGACTTCTCGGCGGTGGTATAGTAGCTCGAACTTCGTGGAGGACGCTATCCTGTGTTCTATCTGGGCGGCTCCCTATTACAGATGACGTAGCAGCATGAGAGGCGTTGTGAAGGCTTTGATCCGCGGGCCTCGGGTTGCTGCAGCGTCCTGGCCGTGGACATGGACAGTCTCGGGACATAACTCCATCCTTCTTACATCTGGAGCAGAAAATCCTGGGAGTTCCTCGACATTGACTGCGAACATGTCCGGTCTGGCCGCATCGCCAACATTCTTGGTTTCTGCCGGTTGGTTGCTTGTTGAGTGCTGTTGTGTTTACTGCATCTTTTGGGTCAAAACGGCGTCCAGTGAGCCGAGTTGGGGACGCGGCTCCTTGATGGGTTGCCCTAACGGTCGCTGATGCGGTCGCTGCAGCCGGGCGCGGCTGAGAGCGACAGGGTGTGGCGGCAGAAGCGGCTGCATAGTCCTGATTACGCGTATTCTGCGTTGGCTGCCGAACTGGATACGAATTGGTTCGATCGGTTTGTCCACGAGCCTGCTCAATCTCGGAGCGTAGCAGTTCGTAATCCCGGGCGGCTTTGGCAAATTCCTGCGGATTCGAGAAGTCTGCTCTACGAATCTGACGGCGAAACTCCGGGTGGAGATTCCGGTACAGCCAGTTCAATTCCTGCTCCGGGGTGATACTTTCATGGCGACGGATGAGTGTTTGCATATCTGTGATATATGTGGCGGTACTCTCTTGAAGACGGTGGGTTCTTCTACTGATGGCTACCTCTAAGTCGACGTGATAATTGACCGGGAAGAAAAAATCTCGGAAGACGGTACAGAACTCTTGCCAGTTAGACCAGTATTTGCGGTTGTTCCGGAACCAAAGTGCTGGCATTCCATGTAAGAGCTCGGGTATAGCTTGCAGTAGCCGGTCGAGAGAGACGGCTTGTGACTCACAAATCTCCTCAAGCCTCTCGAGGAAAGCAGCGGGGTCTCCTGATCCATTGAAGCTTATCCTCCAATCCTTGGTTCTTAATGGCGGCATTATTGGTCCTGAGCTTGGCCCTGGTGTGGGCTGGATTCCTGCCAGTGTACCATTGAACACGTTTGTCGTTGCTGGTTCTTCTGCCATGGTTACGGTGACGGTCGGTAATGCGGCGGTAACTGTGGTTGTTCCGGATGTGGCGGTAAATACAAACGGCATTGCGGCGGTTGGTGCGGGGGAGGCGCGGCCTTCACGGATGAACTTGGAAAGGCGGCGTCTCTTATCATCTACGGTTCCGGTGACTTCTAGCCTAAATTTGGCTAGTTCTACGTCTAATTCCTCCTTTCTTAGAAGGTATACCCATCCAACACGGGTGTCAGTCGGTTCTTCTCTCGGAAACGGGTTCTGGGCGGCGGTAGCTTCGTCCGGAGTGTTTGCGGGTACTAAATTCTTAGTAGCCGTTTTACTAATAATCGGAATCGGTATAGCTTCCTTGCTCAACGGTCAGAAACCTACTTTTCCCTTACCAATTGCTCGTATCTCTTGACGGGTGACTCCAAGTAATAAACGGACGATGCCAATCGGTTCTACGTACTTGATAACCTATTAAACGAGGGGTCGCACAGGGGGTCGGTCCTCGGTTAAGCCGAAGCTGGCAATCTGTCAAAATGACAGGTCAGCGGATTCCGTCGGATTCGGGTATAATACGGTGCCCTGAAGTGTTTGCGGTGTTTTTCGGACCTCTAAAGTGACAGGATCAATTTCACTACCTCAAAACGGGTTTTACTCAAGTTACGGAGATCAGCGGCCTCGGTACACTATAAAAAATGGTATTTTCCGCGAAAAACTGATAACCTGTCAAAAATGACAGGTCGGCGGATTCGGATATAAGACGGTCTACTAAAACGTTTGCAACGGTTTTTACCTCTCTGTAACGTTTGGATTACTTCCACCAACTCCAAAACCGTTTTTCTACGACTTCTGGTAATTATCGGATACGGTACACCATAAAAACGGTCCCTGCTCGGGCGCCAAATTTGTAACGCTCTAGCGTCGTTACTTCACGGTTTGGCGCGCCTTAACTACAGGTGACGGGTTGCCTCGGGCGCCAGTTTATTAAAGTGGTATGCTCCACTCGCACCGGGCAGCGTCAGTCGGGCAGATTTTACTTGCCTCCCCGGGTTCGTAACCTGGGTATTAGCTGCTTAACGTTCTTACCTATTTACGGAGGTTTACTGGTAGTTGGAGAGAAGAGAAACCAAAAGTTACGTATCTACAAAGAGTCTTTATTAAACGGAAAACTAAACTAAATGTCCTCTAATTCGGGTAGGCGGGGCAAAAGCACTAGTACTAACTACTATCCTACAGGTTCAAAACGGTCTCTACTACGGTAAATAAAACAAAGCTGTGCAAGCGGAAGCAACAAAAAATGGGCGGGGTTGCGATGGACGGTTAGCGGAAGCCGGGTGGTGCGGTGGACGGTTAGCGGAAGTGGGCCGAACTACTACGGATTGCAAGCGACCCTCTAAGTTAATCAAAGCTCTACTTTCGGGGGATATGGCTCTTGGTTTTTCGCGGTATCGAAATCTCGGAGTCGCGGCGGCCACTACTAGGATGTGAGAACTCAACTTTCTAGTAGCGGACACGGTTCTCCTCGATCGGATGGCTGAAGGCCCAAACACGGCCGCTACTAGGATGTGAGAACTCAACTTTCTAGTAGCGGATACGGTACACCTCGATCGGATGGTTGAAGGCCCAAACACGGCCGCTACTAGGATGTGAGAACTCAACTTTCTAGCAGCGGACACGGTTTCCCTCAATCGGATGGCTGAAGGCCCAAACACGGCCGCTAATAGGATGTGAGAACTCAACTTTCTAGTAGCGGATACGATACCCCTCGATCGGATGGCTGAAGGCCCAAACACGGCCGCTACTAGGATGTGAGAACTCAACTTTCTAGTAGCGGACACGGTTTCCCTTTACTTCCCCTGATCGGATTGTACGGCGAGAACCATATACCCTAAGGTATAAATTGGAATACCACTCACCTCGGTAAACGGTACGGTTGCTCTAGCAGAATCGGTTTTCTGAAAGAGAACGGTTTTATGAGCACAATGAAGGCTCTTAGATTTAATTCTCACCTACGTATGCGGGTGAGGAGCAGAGTCTACGGATAGACTGACGACTCTGAGAATCGTTCTGCTTTACGGTATGGCTTGTTGGGGATACGGTGCGAAGACGTAAGTGTCGCCGACTGTCGGTGCAGGTTTGATAAATTATATTATATTGTACCGATACAGACGGAGAAATACAGTGTTCGAATGCTTTATTTCATATTATACGGAATATTGTGCTTTTGCCCGGTCCTTGAAAATGTAACTTCGTTACAATATCGAATATCAAAATGTATAGTTATTACCAATAAGTATTTGTTTATTGATATTTATTATGGGTGAAAACAAATACCAGCTTTTTAAAAATCGTTTTCGCTTTACTGAAAATCATGATCTCCAGCTGTTACGAGAAGTTTATGGACAAAACCCATATGAAGACCCTAAGAGATGGTCCCTTATTCAGATAAATATGCTCCAGATTACCGGTACAGTTTTAAGTCCTCGTACCCTTTGAGAACGAGTACAGAACTTGGTGAAAAAGTACTTGGCTAAAGCCAAATTAAATGAAGGAAAGTAAGTAGGCACATAGCAATATTCAATCATTCTCTCTTTACTTATGTGTTATCAAATTTTTTCAGATCTAGCATAGAAACTGAAGTCACAGAGGTAGATGACTTGTTGCAGCAGATATCAGAATTGATGTCGGAATTTCAAAAAAGGAATTTTGTTGGTAACATCCAGCCAAGTTCAAAAAATACAACATCCTCTTATCAAAAAGGGTATGAGGTTAGAGAAAAAGCAAGTGCTTCTTTTGGAGAACTTGGTAAGTGATTAGATAATAATATTCCACTCGAACTAAGTAGTGTACCCCAAAAAAACTAATAATCTTATGGAAAACAAACAACTATCATTATTGTTCACTACTGCAATATAGGTAGTCATATTTTATTATTTATGACAATTAGTTAGAATCATACATGTACTATACATAGTGCCAATTTCCTGCAGTAAAAGTTTTTGATTTTTTTTGAAGTCCAAAAATGCAAATTCTTGTAGTATTTTTTGGAAACCCCATTCTACAGCAATTCTTAAACTACTCATTGTTCTGTTGAAATGTTGCCTTTCTGGATGCCCTACTATTTCATTTTCTGTGTAGGGCCTCAACAAAAGTTGCCCTGCATACAAAAAAAAAGTATCAACAATTTATAATTGAAACTATTTTTTTCATATACCTCTGAATATTCCTTCAGTTTGTCTTCATTGAGCCATGGCACATTTGCCAAGTTCTCCAATAGATGACTTTTATTATCTAATATCATTGTCATGACCTTGTTGCTAATACTAGAAAGAGCTTTATAACAATACCCAAAAATCTAAATCAACAAGTCGGTTTGGATAAGCCATTCTTCTTAAATGGATGCATAAAGCATCCACACCTGTAATGCAAGTTGATACAAAATTTTAAAACTCGTGACGAAAATTCTACATACTTGTCAATGTTATATTATCATCCGTTTTAATACTCTCAGGAAGGCCTAATGCAACTGCAACTCGAGGAATGTGGGCTTTTTCAAATCTGAACATATCTTTTGCTTCTGTATTAGAAATACCATCAAATGTAAATCGTCCATAAATATCAGCCCGATTTCCTAGAGTATCGTTATTGAATAAATGTAGCAGAATTGCCTCATCCATTTCCTCATCATCAAAATCAGAGTCACCAAGTAACTCTGCACCAAGAATTTCTTCCATCCTAAAAATTGATAAAACGAAAATGATAATTCACAATTCATAGTAATGACATGGAACAGGTTTTTTACATTGAAATATTCTTATTTACCTGTATTTTAGGATGAAATGGATAACACGAATTATTAAAAGCAAAGATAAAATTTTCGTAGAAAATCAGATATCAAAAAGTTAGGTTAGTTAATATATGTAAACGGTAGATGACTAACTTCAACTCTGAATTTACACGATAGAACATAAACGTAATATTCTTGCGTTAACGTTTACGTTCTACAATCACTTCAACTCTCTAATCTATTGTTTTCGTCGATTGAACCCCACAGGGCACAGCGTTTCACTCTTATACACAGAGTAGTTATATGATCTGTGATACCAGAGATACACAGTAGAGACAACACAGATTATATACACTCCCTGTTATAACCTTTTTTTAATAGTAGTTATATGATCCGTGGTTATAACCAGTTGTCTCTGCTTATAATTAGTCGACTTTTTTTAATAAGTCATATGATCTGTGGTCGACGTGAACGATGGAATGTGTGTTTTGAATGTTTGAGGTTTTATTATAATTACTAACTTTTAAATAGTCTAATTTGCTGTTCAATTTAGTTAGAAAGGTCAGTGGTTAAAATGCCCAGTTGCGCTATTTATGGATGTGGAAATTACAATAGGAAAACTAAGGGAACAGACATTAGATATTTTAGGTTCCCAAAAAATGATGAACTTTGTAAACTGTGGTTAACTGCGTGTCGCCGGCAAGACGACATTAATTTGAAAAACGGTAAATATAACAAAAATGATTACTGATCACTATGTTTACACATTTGTTTTCCTTATAGCATGTATTTGCTCAATACATTTTGAGAAAGATTGTTTCGAAGATATTTCTGTAAGACAGAAACTTTCAAATTATACAGGGAAAAATATAAGAAATTTAAAATATGATGCAATCCCCACTTTTAAACTGCCTGGTAAAAGGGAAAATACTAGAAATTCTGATAGAGTAGTTCAAATAAAACGAATGCGATTGGTAGCTGAATGCCTAGCAGAAGCTACAATGTCTTCTGACTCGATCACTTCTCAAAGTTGTGAAGATAAAATAGGAATAACGGAAGGTGACATTACATTAAGTCGAGTATCTGTAAGGTAAACTTAAGAAATCGAAAATCGTCACGTGGATTCTTATTTTACTGTTTTAAATGTAACTTACTGTTTCTAGATAATTCCACAATATATTGAAAAATATATTAAAAACTTGACAATTGTGTCGATATTAAACATCATCGTCAAAATGATAGAAGTTACATTCTGATGATAATATCGAAACAATTGTGAAATTTCTTAGAATTTTTAACATTTTTTTTAATAACAGTAATATGAGTAGATTCCACGAAGTAAGGGTTGAGACAGTTAATTTGGATTCCTATTCTTCTATTTCAGTGAGGATGAAAAACAAATACTTGATCTTCAAACAAAAATTGCAACACTACAGAAAGAAAACACCTTCCTTGTCAATGAGAATTGTGCACTGAAAGCTGAGTTGGAGCAGATGAAAACTGGACTGCGATAATTTTTGTCAGAAGGTCAAATCAAAAGAATAGTACACTCAAAATGTACAGCCAAACGATGGTCGCCAGATGAAATAGCATGTTCGATATCCTTACGGAGTGTTAGCCCCAAAGCATACCGCTACTTAAGAACAAATGGTTATCCTTTACCGGCGCTTTCGACACTACGCAGATGAGCATGGACACTCTCAGTAGAACTGGGCATTCTGAATGACATTGTTATTTTAATGGATAAAAAATCTGATATGCAGAATATTGAAAAATTGTGTATTCTATCATTTAACGAAATACATTTATCTAATCGCATAAATATTGAGAAATGACATCAAAAAGTAATAGGACCACATACAACGTGTCAAACGGTAATAGCATGTGGTATTTTTAGTAACTGGAAGCAACCTGTTTATTATAATTTCAATCAAGCAATGACTCTCGACGTATTATCTTCTATAATATCAAAACTTTTTGATGCAGGTTTCACAGTTGTGGGTATTGTCAGTGATTTATGTACATCTAACGTTAAAGTTTGGTCACAACTGAATATTGGACATGACCAAAACTGTTGTTTTCCACACCCTAGCAATAGTTTGTTAAACGTATATGTGTTTGGTGACGCTCCTCATCTTATTAAATTATTAAGAAACCACATATTGGATCATGGTAAAGAACACATTAATTGATAGGGATTGTTTTGATAATTTGTTGCAACTGTCGTCGTCCGAATTAACCATCGCATATAAAATTAACAGATAGATTTAAAAGGTTCCGAAAGACAAAAAGTTAAACCAGCCGTGCAACTATTATCTAATTCTGTTGCAAAAAGTATTCAGTTTTGTGGAGGAAATAGGCTATTGCCATCTGTTTTACCGTGGAAGGAAGTTTAGGATTTTGTAGTTAATAAATGATTGGTTTGATCTTTTTAATTCCCATACAAAAATTGTGGCAAATTGTACAACTAAAAATGTGTATAAAGTAGATTTAGATAAGCAGAAAAAAGTGTTAAAAGAGGTGACCGAAACTATTGGGAATATGACCGTAGGCAAACATAAGTCTCATTCTGTTTCAAAAAGTAATTCTGTTGTCAAATGGGTCACTGGAAGAATTGTTTTCTTATTTGCAGGAAAACTATAAAGGAGTCAATTACATCTTGACCTCACGTCTAAATCAAGACGTTGAGAACTTCTCTTATATGAGAGGCATGGGAGATACAAATGACCATCCAGAACCTCTAGATTTTATGTATTGTTTGAGGTGGTATATATTAGGTAAATACTCTGCGGCAATTTTTACAGAGAACAAAAATACAGAGGAATCTGGTGAAAAATGTCTAATACAACCATTCGAATCAGAAGAATCGCGTCCCATCTGCTTAACTGAAACACTATTAATTTCTACACAGCTTAAGGCTTGAGTTAGATACTTTGAAGATGTCCACTTGTAGAGTAGCCAATGGTCAAAGGTGTGAACGTACGTGAATGCTTGGTGCCTTTCATGTTTAGAAAACGAATGCGAGATTGTCCAGTGTTAGTTGTATTAGATGTACACCTAGACGCTGTCGTGAATCGGAATCGCAGTCTTATCGGTACTCACCTGGGTTGTACAGATATCGCGGAACACGTTATTGTCTACAAGGTTGCTCCTATTAAGCAGAGATATTATCCAGTGTCCCCTGTTATTCAGGGTCAGATTAATAGCGAATTAGAGGATGTGTTATAACACGGAGTGGTAGAGCGGTCGAATAGTGCTTGGTCCTCGCCTATTCTTTTGGTAAAGAACAAAGTTCCGGAAGGAAAACCAGAGAAGTATAGGTTTTGTGTCGATTTTCGGAAGCTAAATGCGGTGACAGAAAGAGATAGCTATCCTCTACCTTTTATCTCTAGTATTCTCCACAAACTTCCCACTATGCAAATAAATATTACAGTTATGCTAATTCAACATCACATTGTCATAATGTTCTTCCTTTTTTTCCTCTTGTTTTCATCACATGCACATCTATACAACCGCTTATGCCCAGCTTGTGGCTGTTAACTTTTGTGATGTTTCAACTTAACTTCTCAGCAATGTTAAAGCGCTGCCTTTTTACATTACTGAGATGTTACTAGAACTTCCTCAAAAGCAAGTCTTTATAACGAACTAAAAACAACATTTCTGTTACATTCTACATGCCTTTTAACTTCTCGTCAATGTTAATGCAATGTCTAAAAAATAACATCTTATCAATGATCTAAATGCGACATATCAAAAACAATACAGTGTATTATCTTAGATGTTGTATGGACATTACTTAAACCTCTAAATAATATACCTCAAACATTCTAGATGACATCCTATAGATGTTTCTGTGCCTAATCAGCAAACACAGGGTGAACAACTAAGAACGCCGGCTGTCTGCCATAATTCAAAAAATAATCATGGTACAACTTAAAAAAAATACCTTCAAGAAAATGACCCTGAAAAATCGCTGGAAAATATTTTTGAGTTCCTAAAATATCTGCTATGGGGTGGAATGAACACTTGAAAACATAATACTGTGATTATCTCCAAAAAATACATACTAAGGTATCCTAGAAATACAATTTTTGATATATTGATGAGATTATGGTAAAATGTAGACAGGGACTTTTTGTCCTTATTCTTCAAATAAGGGGTGGTGGAAGGTTCAACCTAAAAAACAAATGTAACACTTTTTTGTTTTTAAATCGATATCAATGTTTTTGTCGTCATTTAAGAGTTTTTCCTCTTATATGCTTAACACAAATAATAAAATTGGACAATTTTGTCAACGCTATGTGAAAAAGTCGACAATTTTCCCATTTTCTCGGAAATTTCAAATGTAATGAGACATTTTTTAAATTCTGATGAAAAGGAATTTACGTTATCAGATATAAAAATTAAAAAAATGATTCAATTTACATTTGAAATATCCGAGTGAATACAAAAATTATCTAATTTTGTTATCCATATCTTTTAAATGCAGCTGAAATCATTAATATCGGTTAAAAAACGAAAAAGTTATACATTTGTTCATAAGTTTGAACCTTCCCCACCCATTATTTGAAGAATAATGGCAAAAAATCTCCTTAATTAAATGTTCTCATAATCTCTTCAAGATTTCAAAAATTGTATTTTTAGGACACCTTTAATATGTTTTATTGAAGTATTAAGTTTTCGAGTGTTCATTCCACCCCTAGCGGATATTTTAGAGACTGCAAAATATTTTCCAGCAATTTTTCAGTTATGGAGTGTAGAACTAGTTCTACCCTCCATATTTTCAGTATCACTTACCTAAAGGTAATTTTTTTGAAAGTTTTATCATGATTCTTTTCTGAGATGTGGCCTACAGTCGTTCACCCTGTACATTTAAAATAAAATAGCAAAAAAAGCAATAAAGGATTTAAAACGTTTATTCACTTTTAATGAACAGTACATTAAATTTGAAAAAGCAGGTACAAAATTAAAAAAATATATCTTGTCCAGGAATCCAACCTAAAAAAAATAAAATTGTGTAAGCATATTACATAACAAGTGTGGAAAGTGGAAACTATTGAACGCATTCAGTGAAAGCAAGGAATAAAAAAGGGTATATTAATCTGTAGTTGCCATAACATACTTTGGAATTGAATTAATAAAGTTTAACGGATACACATACATTACAGCTAGTTTACAGAAAATTTATTAGAATAGTTTTTTAATGATATTAAAACTAATAAAAATTTTACACCATAAAGATTTTATGAAACATTACGTTAAATCAACAGAAATCCAATCTGATTAAAGAAAATTCTATCGTTTACTTACGATTACTTTTTCTTACGTAAGAGTCGCTGTTTCGAGTGCCTCAACCATTCCATAACGTACACTTCAAAATAATTATCTGTGAAACATTTAAAGGTGTTCTGAACAGCAGCTACTAAAACAATTACTTTCGATCAAATTGTGCCCATGGAGACCTTTGATCGATCCTCATAAACTACATCAAACTTGATTTTCAGCCAATTGACTGGGACCCATTTTCCACAAGATACATGAGGTGCTCTTCAAAGGAATAATAACATATTTTATTTCGAGAAGTAACTTTTCATGATTTACCTTCTATTACATGCCTCACTCCGTTTCGCAGGTAAATTCAGATGTGCCATGAAAATTCATACTTCTTTTCTGTATAAAATAATATAGTATTCTCATCTTGTTATTTTCATCCTGGAACATATTGTATATTAACATCATGGACTTGTAACTTAATGAAGACTAAGCATTATTAATACACTGTATACAAAGAAAAGTACTTATGAAGAAGAGATATGAACACATTATCAAGTTAAATGAGTTTATAATTAATTGTATCCAATTGAGTATCCAATAGCTGTGTTTCTACAATAATAAATAATTGAATTCTGTTTGTTGACTGGAGCATTCAGTGTATTTTCAAATGGAAATGAGCTTTTTAACAGAAATTTCTGTTTTTAAAGTCTTAAACAGTCTCTAATTGTTCACAAGTATTGTTAGTATTAATGTTAAAATTTTCTAAACCTGCAATACTATATTGATGGCTATGACTGCTACTACAAAAACTAGAACTAGAGATACTCGATTCAATATTTTTTGAACTGTTTAATACAATATCTGTATCAGACTATCTGAAATAGTTATTCCCCTTTCTTTACATAATTACCAACTATTTTTATTTTATTTATGTAGCTTCTGAAACATCTTGAACATTGAAAATATTTTCTTCTAGATTCAAATCTCTGCCAACATATGAGCATGTTTTATTATTAATAATAATATCTACCCTATTGCAATATTAAGTTTTTTGTATGGTATAATGCATATCTAAGATTTAAAATATTGTGAATCGTTTTTAAAATATACTTACTAACTAAGATATTTTAAAAGTTGAAAAAACCGTTATTTTGTAAACTCTATAATAAAATGAGTGGTCTCCGTAGTCTAGTGGAATGGTGCTCTGTCTGCTAACCAGAGCTGCTAACCGAGAGGCCCCGGGATCAAACCCGGGCCTATAGTTAACATCATAATTAAAAATTCGGAGAGCCACCTGTCGGAAAGCAATGGCAAACCACCGACAGTATTCTGCCTATAAACAGCCTCTCAACATATGACGTTCGGATTCGTCGTTAAACTGTAGGTCCCTTCTATTTGTGGTAACTGGAGAGCACAACACAGGTAGAAGTGAGAGGTCGCCTACGTCCGATCACGGATATGGCACTGTAAGAAGCAGATAATAAAATGTTAGTGTACAATTCCCCCACCTGGAATTTCAATGTACAATAGCCGATTCAAGTCTTGAATGAGTATTAAGTTTTAATAATTATGATTTTGGAATAGGTACTTACCGATAACAGCTGTTGTTCGTCCATTATAACAAAAATTATAACTAAGCATAGAAACTGAAGCTAAGTAGGAACTAAGGAGGTTGGGTTTCGCCTCCGGGGACCGTTTTTATATACACGTATCGAGAAGACATGTAGACTTCATTTTCGGTATAGGGCATATAGGATGCGTAAAATCTCAAAAAAACACATTAAATAAAAAATTCACCCTCGGGGCGGTTTTTTTGGGGGGTAGCTACCCTTATTTTTGGAAAAAATGAAATTCCAACGACGTCATCGTTTTCCTTGAATTTTTTTATATACGGCCCTAAATTTTTATAATTTTATCTCAAACTTGAAATTTTTCTCAAGTATGGACAAAATTTCAGAGAAAGTGCGAGGGTTTCGGCTCTGGGGACACTCTGTTATATACAAAACAGGAAGACATGGAGACTTCATTTTCGGGATAGGGCATATAGGACGCGTGAAATTTCAAAAAAACGCATGAAATAAAAAATTCATCCTCGGGGGCGGCTACCCTTATTTTTGGGAAAAATGAAATTCCAACGACGTCATCGTTTTCCTTTAATTTTTTTATATACGGCCCTAAATTTTCAAAATTTTATAATAAACTTGAAATATTCCTCAGGTATGGACTTTGACAAAATTTCAGAGAAAGTGCGAGGGTTTCGGCTCTGGGGACACTCTGTTATATACAAAACAGGAAGACATGGAGACTTAATTTTCGGGATAGGGCATATACGATGCGAGAACTCTCAAAAAAACACATTGAAAAAAATTCCCGCTCGGGGGTGTTTTTTTTGGGGGGCGTCTACCCTTATTTTTGGAAAAAATTAAATTCCATGGAAACTTCATTTTCGGGATAGGGAATATACGATGCGTGAAAAGTAGATATGCTATGTTAGTCAGCTCACTGTTTCCAATTTTCGCCACTAGATGGCGCTGATCGTTGGCGGTCGCTGGCGTGCGATTCGGGGCGCTTGTAACGTCACTACTATGTTCGATATAGATGGCGCTGATCGTTGGCGGGCGATTGAAATGGGCGCTTGTGACTTCACTACGATGTTCGATATAGATGGCGCTGATCGTTGGCGGGCGATTCAAATGAGGCGCTGGTGACGTCACTATGATGTTCGATATACAGGGTGTCGCGAACAGACAAAAGGGCGTTATCGATGACGCCAAAACTCTACTTTTTCGAGCCAAAAGGGCGGTGGTAGCGAAGCTACTTTTTTCGTACACTGCGCTTGTTTTTCCATACATACAGACCGTAATAGACGTATTTGAACGTTCTGCGCAGGTCTTAAAGGCATTGGCGCATATCTCCGCTATTATTGTTTAGATTTTTATGGAACAAACGACATTATGATTGCTAGATGATTATCATATACAGGAAGTGCAAAAAAGATGTCATTAGGACACTAGCGCATATCTCTGCTATTATTGGTCAGATTTTTATAGAACAAACGACATTATTGCTAGACTATTATCATATACAGGATGTGCAAAAAACATGTCATTAGTTCACTAGCGCATATCTCTGCTATTATTGGTCAGATTTTTATGGAACAAACTACATTATAATTGCTAGATTATTATCATATACAGGATGTTCAAAAAAGTTGTCATTAGGGCACTAGCGAATATCTCTATTACTATTAATCAGATTGAAGTCGAATAAACGGTATTATGTTAGGTACGTCACTGCGACGATATACAGGGTGTCGACATAAATATGTCACAAGGGCACTCTGCTACTATTGGTCGGATTGAAGTCGAATAAACGGTATTGTGTTAGGTACGTCACTACGACGTTTGATCAATATACAGGATGCCGACATAAAGATGCCATAAGGGCACTCGGTTATTATTGGTCGGATTGAAGTCGAACACACGGTATTATGTCAAGTACTACAACGTCCGATCAATATACAGGGTGTCAACATAAAGATGTCATAAGGGCACTCGGTTATCATTGGTTGGATTGAAGTCGAATAAACGGCATTAGGTACATCACTATGACGTTCGATCAATATACAGGGTGTCGACATAAAGATGTCATAAGGGCGTTAGCGTCACAATAATAGCATATATACATTGTAGTGCCCTTATGGCATCTTTATGTCGACAACCTGTATATTGATCGCTGAAATACTACATAATGGGGCGCGGGTGACGTAACTACGACCACCTTTATGTCGACACCCTGTATATCGTCGTAACATAATACCGTTTATTCGACTTCAATCTGATTAATAATAACAGAGATGATCGCTAGCGCCCTAATGACAACTTTTTTTAACATCCTGTATATGATAATAGTCTAGCAATCATAATGTCATTTGTTCCATAAAAATCTGACCAATAATAGCAGAGATATGCGCTAGTGCCCTAATGACAACTTTTTTTAACATCCTGTATATGATAATAGTCTAGCAATCATAATGTCATTTGTTCCATAAAAATCTGACCAATAATAGCATAGATATGCGCTAGTGCCCTAATGACATGTTTTTTGCACATCCTGTATATGATAATAGTCTAGCAATAATAATGTCGTTTGTTCTATAAAAATCTGACCAATAATAGCAGAGATATGCGCTAGTGTCCTAATAACATCTTTTTGCACTTCCTGTATATGATAATCATCTAGCAATCATAATGTCGTTTGTTCCATAAAAATCTAAACAATAATAGCGGATATATGCGCCAATGCCTTTAAGACCTGCGTAGAACGTTAAAATACGTCTTAAAAATTACCCTAAAAAAATCGTAGCGGCTACGTTTATGGATTGGAAAGAACGAAAGAGGGGAGTAAGTACAATTATAAAAAAATTACGGCTCTGTTAGCTACCACGTGGATCACCTCTGAAAATCTGATCAATAATAGCAGCCCTTATGACATCGTCGACACCCTGTATATCGTCGTAACATAATACCGTTTATTCGACTTCAATCTGATTCATAATAAGACAGATATACGCTAGTGCCCTAATGACATCTTTTTTGCACTTCCTGTATATGATAATAATCTAGCAATCATAATATCGTTTGTTCCATAAAAATCTGACCAATAATTACAGAGATATGCACCAATGCCCTTACGACCTGCGCAGAACGTTAACATACGTCTTTTACTGTCTGTATGTAAGGAAAAATATGCGCAGGGTACGGAAAAAGTAGCTTTGCTACTACCGCCCTTTTGGCACGAAAAAGTAGAGTTTTCGCGTCATCGATAACGCCCTTTTGTCTATTCACGACACCCTGTATATCGAACATCATAGTGACGTCACCAGCGCACCATTTGAATCGCCCGCCAACGATCAGCACCATCTATATCGAACATCGTAGTGACGTCACAAGCCCCCCATTTGAATCGCCCGCCAACGATCAGCGCAATCTATATCGAACATAATAGTGACGTCACAAGCGCCCCGAATCGCCCGCCAGCGACCGCCAACGATCAGCGCCATCCATATCGAACATCGTAGTGACGTCACAAGCGCCCTGAAAATTTTGAAAATTTAGGGCCGCATATAAAAAAATTCAAGGAAAAGGATGACGTCGTTGGAATTTCAGTTTTCCCAAAAATAAGGGTAGCCACCCCACAAAAAAAACACCTCCGAGCGGGAATTTTTTTTTCAATGTGTTTTTTTTTAAATTTCACGCGTCCTATATGCCCTATCCCGAAAATGAAGTCTCCATGTCTTCCTGTTTTGTATATAACAGAGTTTCCCCAGAGCCGAAACCCAACCACTAACGAAAACCATTTTATTCAAGTACTTGCAAAAAATGTGCTTCCTGCAAATAAAATATAACACAAAACTGAAAACCATCCGCCATTTCATGCTTGTCATTTGTTTCCACAGATAATGTTCGTTCATCAGGGCGCGTATTCTGTATCGTCTCGTAGAAAGAAATTTCTTTCTATGAGTATATAGAGATGGGTGACACTGTGCGGTACGGCACTTCCACAAATCACCTACTCTAGGTGATTTGTGGGCACTTCTGTGTTAACACAGTACACTGTGTCACTCTTATATGACACACTTAGCACACCGACACTTTTGGAACACAACGTTCTAATTTCAAGAATGGTGTGGGGCGTGCCGGACTTTGCTGGGTTCTGGTGTGCCACTGCAGCACCACAGGTAGCTAGCTAATATATTAAGCTGTGTTTGTTGAATGCTGGCCAACCAATAAGAGATAAGTCTCGTACCGAAATTATTACGTATTAGGTGACAATAATAGAGAACGTAGACAACTGGTAATTATTGTAAACGTGGTTGCTTACATTTAGGGTAGATAACATAGGAACTTGATGTATCAGGTTGTGGTTGTATTTGCTTCGTGGAATGAGAATCATCATAAGTTGCATATTCTGGGAATGGCTGTCTACATATTTGTTGTGTGGGATGTTTTTTAACCGATAATATTTGTCCGCAAAACAAACATTTTATTTGGTCCTCCTCGCAAAGATTAGTCCAGACATCACTTTTTTTAGGGGCCATAACACAATATTTCAGCTTGTTCCTTACTTAAATCTACAATAGTAATACTTACATAATGGAAAAAATGTTACTCATAGTCTTACCTTCAATTTCTCTTTTAATAATAATTCGTTTTTAAATAAATATATTATTTTAGTATCGGTTTAAAAAAAGTAATAATAATAATATAAAAAAATGGGTTTAGTTATATGAAGCACATGAACAAATACAAACTTCTCAAATTCGAAAATCAAAATAGAAAATAAAAAACCCATCATACCATAACTTCAACACCATCTTTCGGTAATACGGATTATACCGTACACTTGCTTAAAGATGAAATATATAAGATGGCTTTTCTGTTCTTCCTAATTTAAACAAGCCAAATGAGGCAACCGGTGGGACACCGTGTGCCGTGCTGATTTTGTTTATCTGTGACTGATGATATGCAGATGATGTGTTGTGTTTCATGTGTTGCGCTATAGAGAATGCGCCATATTATTACAGTGTCATACGACACAATTGTGTTAACACGAAGTGTTGACACACTTAGATGTGCTTGTGTTGAAGTGTTAACACGCGAAAATGTGAGGTGTTACCCATCTCTATGAGTATAGAGAGGAAATTTCTTTCTATTTCGTGAACCTATTCTGTACCACTCTTTCTATATCTATTCGGCAATGCTCGGGTATAGAGAACTGATAATTATTGGATGTAAAAACATTGACCTGTTTTTAGGGGAATTTGGGATATCTTTTGATTAAGTCGGCAACAATAGTGTAATAAACACAAGATATGACACAAATTATAAAAACACCCTATATAGATAATTTCTTTTTTAATTCAAAATAGTTATTAAATTCTCGACCTCAACTAAAGTAAAAAACACAAACAAAAAAAGGTTATCCAAACATATTAGATTACGAGCAGGTCAGGTTTTGTTGACCACAAACATAAACAGATATGAATAATTAACCTTCATTGAAGGTGAACTCGAGAAATAAATATCAAAAAATTGGGGACAGTTGGGCAGTCAGTGAGAGATAGGTGATATCTCTCCCCTGGTGAGGCGAGTCTGAGTATTGACGGACCCTCACCCTCAAGAAGTAATAGTGTGAAAATTTATGTGACTAGTGGGATTTCCAAAACGTAAGTTTTTAAAAGTACAATTCATTTATTATATTGGGTATTGGATTGCGTTATTATATTTTTTTCTTTTAACCGGGTATCCCAAGATAGTTAAGGGACCCTACAGTGAATTTCAGTCATATCGAGTGTTCCTTATACATCAGCGCCCCTCATCTACTGTTACGGCCTAAAATTGTAGAGGCAGCTTATTTAGTTATATTCAGGGACCCCTTTTTCTGAAGGTGCATAGTGTTCCTCTTTCATCTGACTATTTTTGTTTTTGATAACTGCGTAGAGATATTTACGATTTTACTTGCGATTGTACTCAATTCTATCTTAGAGATTTTTCCAAGGTACTCGAGATTTTATTTAACCCTACTTTAGAGATATTTACGTTATACTAAAGATTATAGTTAATTCTAGGTTAAAATTTTTGATAATTGCGTAGAGATATTTACATTGCACTTGAGATTTATGATTAATCCTATTCCAGAGATATTTACATTGTGTACTTGCGAGATATTTACATTGTACTAGGGATTATAGTTAATCCTAGGTTAAAGAATTGTGATAGACATTTATCCTATACTAGGGGTCACAGTCAGTCATATCTTAATCCATTATTTTTCGAGGTTTATTGAACACAGTTTCGTTTTTCTTTGTAATATATGTTTATATATGTTTTAACCTTTCAATTTTATCTCCACAACCTCACTCCTCACCCCCCCCTACCCGTCAAGTAGGACGGACCGGCTAACCCTGCACTACGAACTCGGGCTTGGCACACTGTATAAGCCCAAGGGGCCCCACGACGTCTTTGACCGCTCGAGCCTGGAACAACCCCCTCCCTCGAGGTAATCCCACAGGGAGAATTCCTGGTTCTACAATTTTCTTGTGCCGCAAGGCACTGGTGACAGCAAGCTGCAACGATCTTGGAAGGAGAAAAAAAGAAAAAAGAATATATAATAAATAAAGCGAATTCACTACACCGTCTGACAGCGGTGACCCAACGAAATTTTAGCACAAAGGAAATACCAGATTATTACACTTGTATGATAGATATAGAAGTCACAACACTGGTGACAGATAGAGAATTCATTACACTGGTGAGAACGGCTACCAAAGTTACAAGTCATTACAATAGCAACATTTGATAATTTATCACAGATTATATGTTGTTTATTTCTCAGGAGGATAATAGTTATGAGAATTATTTCAAATTTCATTGTGGGAGTCAATTATTATGTGTGGTGTAAATATTATAAACTATAGAATAGCATATTATCTGTTCTTAGTTTTCGTTTTTTTAATCTTTATTGCGAGTACATTATAAAGTATGTACCCAATTTATTCGCTACAAGTAGAAGATGAAGAACAACAAAACCAATTAAGTTTGGAGAGAAGAATTTATTAATCCTTAAAATCACCAATGTTAAATATATTGTACTTTTTAAGAATTGGATTAATGACAAAAATTAAGAAGTTTAGTAATTAATTTAACACAACGTTCAATAGAAATTTTTCACATTTACAGGTAACACCGTAAATGGCCATAAATACGTATTATTTAGGTGCCCTTTGCACTTGTTTACGTATTAAATTGCAATAATATTAATAATACTTAATTACTCCATAAATTATTTTTCCAACATAAACATCGTCCATATGACATAAACTTATATATATAAAACACAAAACACCATAAACATAACATAACCGATATCGATATGCACCTTTTCTTTGAAGAAAAGTAAACATGCCAACAAAGATAAATCTAAATGATTGTGTGTTAAAAAGAGACAGGGATACTCAAAACATCATAGCAAGACCTAAAATGGTATTTCTATTACTTTCTACCGAACGAAGCGTTCGTGATACACGACCAATGCCGAAGTAGCTTACAGAATAAGGTAAAGTGGTATAGAGAATTTATAGAAAGAAATTTCCTTTCTATGACGATACGAAGATACAGAATACGCGCTCTGGGGGTCGATTCTCGAATTAAGAGAATGATCAGCTAATGCGAATTTTGACATCCCTTCTCTTAAAAATCCATGAGTAGTATTCACACGAATTAGTGTGAATGATCCAGAGATAAGTAATCCCTAGATATTCCACGCAGGTTACCCAAGGTCAAACCAAAACTTAATTCGGAGGACAGACCTGTAGGTGTCGCCAGATATGCTCTTCTTCTTTTTTGTCATCGGTTTTCTGCTTTTGATATCATTTTTTATTTTTTAGTAGTCGCCATTTTCTATGCAGGTTTTAGCATAATAAGTTCAGCTGATTTTATTTTTATTGAATTCTGTATTGTTTTCGCTTTTTTATTATTTCTGTGTTTTTAACATTATTCTGGATTTTCAAAGTGTAGTTTTAGTCGGAACATTCATGGTGTAGTTAGTTTTAGTTGTAGATTATTGGTTTTTATTGTTTTTAAAAGTTATACCGAACAACAGATTGAACACAATGCCTTTTCATAGTAATTGTTGTATCCCTGGGTGTATTGAAACATCTAAAATCCGCCACACATTTCCAAACCCCATAATGGATTTGCAACGATTTAACAAATGGCTGGAAAATATAAACGATGCTACGCTGAGTGAGATGGATCCTTTAGTAATATTTAAATCAAAAAGAATTTGTCATCGACATTTTGACCCCATATATGCTTCGACTATGTCCCATAGATTACACTGAAATGCGATTCCTACGATGTATTTGCATGGTAAGGCTGCTTTTTGATAATAAAAAGTTAGATCTTTCAATGCTATGTTTCAGATGAAGCAGTCAATATCGATATAAAATCTACATGTAGTGGTATACCATCAACATCAGCTAGTATACCACCAACATCTTGTAGTATGTCATTGGAAGATCCATCATGTTTGCCACCAACCGTAGATTCTTCTATACTGACCATATCTAATCGTAAGTATATATTAGTTTAATGAAATTCCATTCATAATTATTGAATCTTAACATTTAATTAGACATGTTTATCCAGCTAAAAGTGGATAGTACGTAATTTAGTGCATAGTGTGTAATTCATAAAGTTATCAACTTTGAGCATTCTGATTGTACACAAAATGTTAGCACGCAGGTGCAATCTTTTGATTTGTAAAATTTGTTGTTTCTAGCGAAATTTTCTTGATGAAATGATTTAAAATCCAAAAAAAAATCAAAAAACACTTTAGAACAATTAAAACAGAGATGATCGAACCAAAAAATGGAGTTAGTTAAAGGAAACAAAAGAAAATGATAAAATAATTTTCAATTATCAAAGCTGTCAATGGATAAAAATTATAAATACATGGTTAGACCACAGATAACCCAAGTTTAGACAGCAAATAGTGCATCATTGATAATTCATAATATTCAATTCATAAAGAGAAAAATTGGTGTTTATCCAGCATTTAATTTTTGGCATCTGGAAGTGAATTGACAGCTTTGAATAGTCGATAATTATTTTTAAATAATTTTGCACGGTTTCTACTAAAATGCCTTCATATAAATTAATGTTTTTTCTAATTTATTTTAATTGAACTTTAATCAACAGAATATTGAAAAAAAACAATAAATTTTGGGGTTATCCTAACTAAAACCATAGAACCATAGAAAAAGTATATATATTCAACATATATATATATATATATATATATATATATATACTTTTTATATGACTAAAGCTCAGCTGAAATCATGAAACATTTTACAAAAATCAATAAGATTGCGTTTATGTTTTAAAAGTTTTCTTCACAATCATAATGCATAAAGATAAAAGTTGTCAACTTTATAATTAAGCACTATACACTGAATTATGTACTATCCACTATGAGCTGGGTAAACGGTTGTATTGAAATGTTGAGTTTCAATAATTATGTACCATGAATTATGAATTGTCGATTATACACTATTAGTTGTCTAAACATACTTTTGTCTGAATTACGCATTATTCATTATCAATTGTGAATTATGAATTAAAATTATTGACTATGCACTATTAGCTGACTAAACCCACCTATAGTCAACTTAAATTATGTCAGAGACAAATATTCTTACATAAAGCCTATAAAAAATTGCAATGCACCTCTTCAATAATATAAAGTTTAGATTGTTATTATGGATAACATGTGAAATAAGATAAGATGTATCAATTAGAAACAATATGAAGTGATATTACAATTAAAACCAACTTCTTCTAACTGAAAGACTAAATATGATCCATGATGGGATTATGCACAACTACATGCATGCCCAACTATTACTTGTTTGTGGTGTTTCGTATTTTTTTGGTTGAAAAATATTTTCAATGAATATATTTGAAATGAATATACAAAATAAGATACCTATATTTTACAGTTATTTGACCACATTTACACTGTCCCTCTCATTATTAGTTTTATCAATATCACTGGCCCTTTTTTGCTCTGATGACACATCACTTGTGTTAAATTGTTAAGCTTAGCCATATAATGTTACCATGAATAACTAGTAATACTTCATGTTTTTTCAGGCAGTAAGCATGGTGTTTTACTTTCCCCATTTAAAAGTATTCAAGGAGTGGGGATTAGTAGAAATATGATGTCACCTAAAAAGAAAAAAATGTACTCTGTAATGAAGCATATGTACAAAAAGTACAATCAAGTGAAAGCCAGTCACAAAACCGTAAAAAGAAGATTGTTTGAAGCAGAGGCATTTAAAAAAATACACAATTTGGAAAAAAAAATTGATCAGTTAAATCATATGGCAGCTATACTGATTAACTGTCAATTGAGGGAGACAGGAAAGTACAAAAATTTACGAAGATTCACTTTAGAGGAAAAACTTTTGTCACTGTCCCTGTTTAAACAGAGTCCCAAATCATACTCTTTTCTTGCAACATTCTTTGTATTGCCAAGCAAGACAACACTAACTAGACTGCTTGAAAAAATTGTTGGTGGTCCAGGTATCCATAAAATGATTTTTGACTCACTGCGGGAAGTAACTAATAACATGGATGACAGTCAAAAATATGTTGCTATATTGTTCGATGAGATGGCAGTTATGCCCGGTTTACATTATAATGAACACCTTGGACTTATAGAAGGATTCGAAGATATGGGAGATGGCATAAGGGAGAGTCATCTTGCAGACCATGCTTTGGTGTTTATGGCAAGAGGAATTAAAAAGCCATGGAAAGCTCCCATATCTTTTCATCTAGCAGGTAGAGGTGGTGCAAAAACATCACAAATCAAACAGTTGTTACAGCAGGTGGTTACTGAAATTCTGGGAATAAATTTGAAGCCTGTAACTGTTATTTGTGATCAGAATAACGCAGCTGTCATAAATGGGTTGATGACAGAGACCAGGCAAAAATACCTCAGGAATAGTATACCAAACTATAGAGAAGGATCATTTGAAATAAATGATTGGAGAGTATATCCCATTTTTGATCCCCCTCATTTAATAAAAGGGATAAGAAATAATCTCATAAACAAGGATCTAACATATGTTAGAAGAAATGTTATGAAGACTGCTAAATGGGGGCATATTCAAAAATTATATGAATACGATAGTCTTGCCTCTGATGGCTTGAGAGTTTTGCCCCACATCAATGAGGAACATGTATATAAAAACAAAATTAAGAAAATGAAGGTTAGGAATGCCGTTCAAATATTCAGTCAACGAGTTGCTGCTACTCTTCAATTAGTAAGCAGAATAGGTAAGATTTTTTTTATTGATTGCCCTAAGCTATTTCAATCCTTAGACCTATAATAATTCAAAATAATATAAATAATAAACTGTTTAGATATATTAGTAAAGATAGTACAACAGTTTGATCAATTTTAAAAAGCTACCATGTAACCACCTAACCAAGTTAACTCCATGTAATATACTGTAGAGAAGAAATAACTGCACTTTATTTTAATTTGATATTTTTATTGTCCGTATTCACATATTGTTCACGGATGCATTTTTATACATATGTAATCTATTTACAGATTCACAAAAGGTCATTGGCGATAGAATACAGGACACAGCAGAATTACTAGCATTCTTTGACCGTTTGTTTGACTCTTTTAATGGGTCAAACAAACATCATGACCAGGGCAAGATTCTACGGTGTGGTTTAAGCGAGACATCAGATCACTGTCGCTTCTGGAATGAAGAAGCCTTGCCGCTGCTGAGTACCATGAAATTTGTTAAAAGATCAACCAAGGACATACAAGTTCCCCCAAGTCTAAAAAATTGGGCATTCAACATCAATAATATTAAGGCAATCTGGGGTGTATTAAAACAAAATGGGTTTGATTATCTATTGCCCAGGCGTTTAAACCAAGATCCCCTTGAGAATTCATTTGGCCAACTCAGAAGTTTTGGTGCACTAAATACACACCCTTCAAGTGCACAGTTTGTAGGAATTTTTAAAACATTGTTCTTTCAAACAACAGTATCAGTTTTCAAACGTACTTTCAACTGTGAAAATGACCAGTGCAAAACTATGTTTGTCTCATTAACAAATTTGTTTAGACCGGAGGCAGTGTTAGAAAATGTGGATAATATTGTAAGTGTTGACCTCCCACAGGAACCAACAGAACAAACATTGTCCACAATATTACAGGAGTTGGCGGCCAATTATGTGGCAGGTTTTATTTTAAAAAAAATTAAACAAAAAATTAAATGTGCAAGATGCCAGTCAACTCTATTTTGTACAGTTGCTCCAGCCCAGCACCATGCATTAATCTCTGCCAGAGAATATGGTGGTAGTTGTGCAAAAAGGTTGAATTACCAAACTGTGCCATTTGCAGTTACATTTAATCAAATTGTAAAAATAATTTATTTATTTTTAAATAAAGAGCCACACAGTAGTTGTCTAACACTGTCAATGGTCAAATTTATAAAAGACACTGTTCGATTCGATTTTTTGATATGCGAGTCAGAACATTGCCAACAGGTTATAGATTTAACAATACGGTTCTCAATAAAAACTATTGTTCACAATTGGTGTAGAAGTGTGAATAATATACTATGTGGGAAATCGCAATATACAGGAAGCAATTTTGTGAAATTACAGGCATCACGAATTTATAAAAATCGATTGAAAAGGCAAAATGTGAAAAAACCTTCACATGTTGCTGCACCCAATATTTAAATATTACTTACTACCTATATAATAATAATTTATTCAAAATAGCGTTCAATAGAATACAATACAAAATACAATGGGATAGAATAACAATACATATATAGATGTAGTATTCATGCAATATTAACAATCTAACACTCCATAAAGGCAAGGGCTGTCCATGGGGTCAGTGAATGGATAAATTATAATTATGTTTAATGTATACTATTACAGTACTTCCATAATTCTTGTAATCTTCCAATTAAAAATAAGAAATTTAGAAGTAAATTCTTATAAAAATGGAGATGAGCAAAATTTAACAAATTATGTAAAAAAAATTAAAAATTTACATAAAAAAATTAAAACTCATGACCCAATCAGATTGCTTATTTTTTTTCTTGTTATGGATAGTAAAAATATTTTAACACATTTTTTAAATTTGTACATTTGTTTTATTTCCCGTATTTCTATTGGCAAAAAATTGCATAATCTATTAAAGATATAATCATACCCATATTCAATTATCTTCTCAGAACTAACAATATCATTTATTGAAACAAAGTTCTGACCAATCATAATTTTTTAGTTCGTTTTTTTATTTTGTGTAATTATCAATTTTCTTGGGATTTACTTTGTTTGGGGTGTTGGTATCTGTTTTGTTTATTTCCATAGCGATGTGTCATGTAATGATCCATGATTCTTATTTCTATTACGGCTGCTATCATATCTTTTCTTGAGTAAAATATGATCCAAACATGTACCACTATCAGATTACGTAACATATACGAGTGGAAACCGTTCTCATACATCTCATTTAAGTAATCAGCTCCTTCGTCACTTCTTCTTCAAGTGCCACCTTCGTAAGAGTTTTAAAAGATGGTCATGACTAACTTTATTGAAGGCTTTAGTGTAGTCAATGAAGCAAAAATACATGTCCTGGTTCATGTCTAGGCATCTCTGGAACATAACATTAAGTGTGAATAACGCTTCACGAGTGCCCAGACCATTTCGAAATCCAAATTATGTATCCCTGATATCTTCTAGTTTTCTGTATATTCTGGCATATATCGCCTTCAAGAATGTCTTCAGCGCGTGTCCCATCAGACTTATAGTGCAGTAATCTTGACACTCATTCATTTATTCGTTTGGGTTTTGCTCAACAGCCCAGGCACTTGATCTAAGTCATTGTACTGTTCTCAATATTATCTACTTCCGCTCCAAAAGTTTCGTGTCTTCGATATTGGCCGCTAGCTTATTTGGGGTGATTTTTAGTAGTTTGATGGTTGTATTGTTTCCTTTCCCAAATGCTTCCGCCTGAGTGCTTGTAAGTTCTTACATAAGCAGAGTATATGAATAGGTGTTTCATCCCTTAGTTCGCATTTCCTACAGATAGGTTCACTGACTTTCCCATTTTGTATAAATGTTTCCTTACGGTGCAGTGTCCAGTAACCAAATCGGCAACTGTCTTTAAATGTCTCTTGCGCTCATTGTCAGTAAACTGATTGAGAGTTTTTTGTTTACATTTTCCAGTAAGCTTTTTGTGAGAAGGTGACCTTCTGTCAACCTCCATTTGATTTGGTGTTCCATGTCTAGCCAGTTCCGGATTTCCCCTCTTATGTTTGTGATTCCACAGAACGGTTCCGGACCTATGAAGTCACCTTTAGAGCCTTGTTTAGATAGATGGTCCGCCGTTCATTACCTGCAGTTTTTCTGCTATATTTGTTATTATTTTACCGTCTGTGTCATATAATGTATTGAGTCGATTTCCCCTTTGTAGCCCTGCTAGTTCTTTGACCTTTCTATGTACATTAAAGCTGTCATGTTTTTGTTATAATTTTCAATTTCTTCACATTTAGTTTTATAAAAGTTCTTTTGCGACTTTCACTACCTTAATGTTAATATTAAAATCACAATTTACATTGAAGAGCTGTTCCAAATATTGTTGAAAATATTTAATAAATGTTTTGACCTCCATATCATGAGATCTATATAAAGCAGAAATAATTATTTTACGGTATAAGATTGGAACAGGTAATTTTAGAACCTATTTTTACGATTTCATAGTTATATTTTGAACAATTTTTAATGTATACTAGCACCATCACAAATATCAACTCCTCCACCATTATACTATACATCATAGCTTGAAAGATATAAATCATTTATATTTTCAATTTTTCTGGTTTGTGTTGAAATGACACATTCCATTTCCTTGCTAAATTCAGATAAATATGTTTTTAACCCATCTACATTTTTCTATTAATAAATTAATTTAACAGCAATGTTGAACTTTTATTTATCCCATGTACTCGAAATCAAAGAACATCCATGAAATAAAATTGATATTGAAGTAGTAATTGCCACGCCAATATTGGGGTTTCTTCTGATTTTAGACTAATATTTTAATTATTCAAGTGATAGAGTCATTTAAATAAGATTTTCAAATTTTAGGAAAATTTGAGTTGCACTCAAAAAGTACCTATTTTCAATAAGCAATTCAATAAATTTGCAAAATCCCTACTACATTTTCCAGAATAAATTTTGTAATTTCTCCCAAGTTTAACGACTTCTAAATATATTTACAATGTGTTACGGACTACTATTCTGATTCAAGAAAACAATCTAAGAATAATATTGTTAATATGGCAACTTCAAATTTTGTGAATGACAATATGTTGAAAATTTAGCAGAAATTACGATTTTGACATTATCTTTTGTAAAAAGTAGTAGGGTTTTTACGTAATTTTTTGAATTGGAAATAGGTACTTTTGGTGCAATTCAAATTTGCTTTTTTCGCATGCAAGTCCAGTGAAAGTATAGAATTTAAATTTCCCGCCGGATCCAGTCTTTTAAATTTCCCGCCGAAGTCAAAGTAGGCAACCGATGACAAAAAAGAAGAAGAGCACAGCTAGCGACGCCTACAGGTCTGTCCTCCGAATTAAGTTTTTGGTTTGATCTTGGGTATCGTACGTGGGATATCTAGGGGTTACTTATCTCTGGAATGATCACTTCGCATTAAAATCGGGAGAACGTACTTCTCTTGGTCAAAACCAGTAGAACTGAATTCACATCGAGAGAACTACGTTCCCTATATCGTTTTGCGCAAGTACAAGTGATTTATGTGATGAGTTTTGTGTCAGTACATAACCAAACAATAGTGGTGAGCGATATCGTGATTTTTAAATCACAATGTTAATTGCTACCGTGATTTTTTGATATCAGTGATTTTAAAGCGTGACGTGATCACGAATTTCACAATTTTATTATAGTATGGTATTGCTACTGTGTAGTGTGTATACATATATCAAATATTGCGATCGTGGCGTGACTCGGTTCGGGTTAGGTAAATAGACAGAACAGAAAAACTGAAATACAGTAAAGTTGAACAAAAATAAAATATTTATTTCTTCAAAGAGTAACTTTCAGGTACAAGGTATTATACGTATATCAAATAAAAAAAATAATTAAACTAAATCTCACTAATCTCTTCAGCCTTTCTTAATTCCGTTGTTTGACATTTGTAATTTATGAATACGTAATGGTATTTAGTACATTTAAAAAAAATTATAAAAATTTAAAAAAACCGAACTCTTAAACTCTTCTATATCTTGTTTTTTTTTGAACATAGACAATTTTATTCCTGTCGTATGTATTGGCAATTGGCATTTAAAAATAAAATCATCTGGGTTTTTTTGTCACTTAGCTTATTTCGTCGTTCTGTTAAAACTTGTCCCGCCTTCGAAAACAAACGTTCACGGGAACTGATGTTGCCAAAGTACACACTTTTTCTTGAGCAATTTTAGATAAAATCGGTAGCATCTGCTTGTTTTCCTGCCACCACAGAAGAGAATTGTTTTGGCGAGGTAAAATATCTTCTTCAAGATATCTTTGCATCTCAATAATGGTCCGTGACGTAGATGTACCTTTTGGTTGAGCAGCGGCAATAGTTTTATCAAAAGCACCCCAAATTGACATATCATCATCTACGTCCATATTTTGTGTAACAAATACGGTCTCTGATTGCTTAAAATTGTCAGTATTTTTTTGACGTTCTCGGGTTTCCTTAGTTATTTTTTCTGCTATCATTGTTATTAATTTTTTTTAACGCTCTCGGCGATAGAGGGATTGGAAAAGGCCAAATGTTTAAATTTTGGATCAAGAAAAGTGCATATCCCCAACGTTTTACTTTGTTCTATATTTCCAAGACGATCCTGAAATCCTGATTCAAGACGTTGCACTACGTTAGCCACTGGTTCGGATAACTGTTTCCTCGATAACTTTTCTAAAACATCATTTAGACCATTGCAAAGTGGTATTACTAATGAAGCCGTACAATACTTTTCTCCGCTAAAAGTCTTTGTGGCATCCCTGAACGGATTTAAAACTGAGCATAATTGTTTTAAAGCATTCCACTCTGAGGGTTCAAGCACAGGAAGTTGTTTCTCTATAATTGCTACAGTACTTTTAACAGCTTCCTCTAGTTGAATAAATCTTTCTACCATTTCAAGTGTAGAATTCCATCTGGTAGGCACTTTCAAGATTAATTTCAAGAGATTATTTCCTAAGTTTTCTTGATATTTCAATAGTTTATCAGTCGAAATATTACTTTTCCTAAAGTGAGTTACTATTTTTCGAACTTTTCCAACAATCTGTAGTATTTCATCATTTTTAACCCATCTTTTACTAAGAGATTTATTGTATGTGCCACGCATCCCATATGTTTCCATCCTATATCATGTATGGCTCTTTGTATATTTGCAGCATTGTCTGATACTGGAAATAATATCTTATTTTCTATATTCCATCCTTTACATATTCTTTTGAGATCTGCTGCTAAATTTTCTGAAGTGTGTCGCAAATCAGAAGATGAACATTCCAGCAAAATTGATTTTAAATTAAAATTTTCATCACCAAAATGTGCTGTCACTCCAATATAACCAACAATGTTTATAGAAGTCCATGCATCTGTTGTGATACAAAATGTAATTCCACTATTTATTAATAATTTAACATTATTTACGCATTCTTCATACATAGCAGGTAGCAAAGATTTTGATATAACAAATCTGGATGGTAATTGGTATCCAGGATTTAAAATTGATACAAATTCTTTAAAGCCACTGTCTTCTACGACAGAAAATGGTTGAAGGTCTCTGACGAACAAATTCATTAGTATTTTATCAATTTTGTCTTTGGATCTGATAGAAATTTTTGTGGGTAAATAGCTTTCAACCGCCTTTGCTTGTCGAAATTTAGTTACTGCCGCTTGCTGATTTTTAGAAGTGCTCGTTGTACTAGCTGCTTGCAAATTTTTAGGAGGTTCATGTTGATGGGAGCTTGAAAATAGGCTTTCATTTTTGTTATAATACTCATTGTTTAGCGCTTGATCTTCACTATTTTTATTTTGATAATTCTCATCCTGTAAACATAAACATCGAAATAATCAGCATAGTTAAGAACTTTGATATCTTTTGTTTAATTAACTTACAATATTTTTGTTGTGGACATTTACTTCAGCCCTTGTTTATATATAACGCTACGCTATAGTTGTTCAATGAAGAGTAATTCAGGGAGTTGGCTCATAGAGGGGGTTTTGGTTTTGAGGTGCCCATTCTTAAATCAATTCAAATTTTACTATAAATACGTTTCGCGCGAATCAAGAATGACAACAGAGGGGGTTTTGGTTTTGAGGTGCCCATTCTTAAATCAATTCAAATTTTACTATAAATACGTTTCGCGCGAATCAAGAATGACAACGTTGTCATTCTTGATTCGCGCGAAACGTATTTATAGTAAAATTTGAATTGATTTAAGAATGGGCACCTCAAAACCAAAACCCCCCCTCTATGAGCCAACTCCCTGAATTACTCTTCATTGAACAACTATAGCGTAGCGTTATATATAAACAAGGCTTCAGCTGGAGTTAAGATTGTGATTGTTGGATGCCTAGTCTTTAAATGTTTTTTAAATTAGAAGTACTAGTCTTATATGACAATCTAAACTTGCACATATTACAAGTCGCGTAATTTTCATTCTCCGGTTCAAAATATTTCCATAATTGACTTGTTTTTCTCTTGTTCATTTTAAAAACTCCTTTTATTTACTCTACCTTTAAATAGTCTAATACATCACATACAAAAATTCCTAAATGATTCCTGATACCACGATTTCACGGACCTGATATACTTATTAAAATATTGTGAATTCAAATTAGTCGGTAAGGCACGATATCGCATATTACACGTGTTAATCTTATGATGTGAAGCGAAATTCAACTTTACTTCTCTACTAATGTCAATAAGGCACGATGTCGCTTGCAGGCTATGTCAAGTCTTATGGTGATATGCAATAATCGACCATATTGAAATATAAAAACGTGAGTTCTTAACAGACAGAAGACGATAGGCAACACGTCAATATTGTGCTGTGGCCGTGATCACGTCACGCTTTTCTACAAGATCATGTAACAGTCGTGATTGGTCGTGATTCGTGAATTCTAGATATCAGTTACTAAATCACAGTTCGTGATATCTCGCTCACCACTACCAAACAATGCTTAGTAGTTCGTTTTTATCAAAGGTGTATTGTGTATTCTTTGGTTTTATCGTTTTGTTAGTATGGATTTAGAGGACTATATAATAGTATTTGATCAAATTTTCAACGATTTGGTTGAAGCTGAAGAAGATATGAATCAACCTAACAGGCGGTTTTTAAGGAGAGAAGACCCATTTACATTTTCCGATAGGAACTTTTTGATAAATTTTCGCTTAAATAAAAATTTAGCCCGCCAGCTAATAGAAATATTAACACCGTTCTTGGCTCCTCCAACTAGATCGTCTGCTCTTTCTATTGAAACAAAGGCAAATGGTTTTTAAAATATATATACTCGTATATATATATACAGCTTTTCTTCGAGCATAAAGAACATATGTATGCTCGAACAGTTTATACACTAATATTCTCAGGATGTTTAGTTACGTTCCTTAATACATTTATATTTATTTTTTAGGTTTTAGTAACCTTACATTTTTATGGTTATGGTTCCTATCAAGAAGGGGTGGGCAAAAACATATTTATTGGAATTAGCCAAGCTAGTACTAGTCGCTGCATAAATGAAGTATCAAACGCATTAAATCAAGAAGAAATTAAACAGAGATTTATAAAATTTCCACAAAATATAATTGAACTTCAACAATTAAGAACAAGGTGCATAATTATCAGAAAGTTTCAACTCATTTGTTTCTGGTACAATTTTGAAAATAGACCTAGAGGCCAGAAAATGTTTCATGAAATATAAAATGAATAAGTATAGGACTATTTCAGATTGCTGGCACTGGGTGAAATCTATATCATTGCACTAGAAATGAATGTTTTAATAGTTACATAAAATTACATTAAGCTAATGTATTCAAATTAATTGGAAATCTTCAGCTTCTAGCAATTATATTAAATAAACACCAATGTTTTAGATTTTACGAAAAGTATCAATTTCCTGGTGTTGTTGGATGCATTGATTGCACTCATGTGGCTTTAGTAGCACCAAATGAAAATGAACACATATATGTAAACCGAAAAAGCTACCACTCAATAACACTCAACTAGTAAGTTTAATTTTTTTTTTGAATTTCAACTCAAAATACTTTAAAATGGCAAAAGTATTGAATTTCTGCCCCTATCCAAAAACTTTCAGGAATCTAAAGAGCCCAACTCTTGTTGGACATATATGCCCTTAAAAAATCCATTTCATTTAGTAGGAGTATATACTTTTATATAAAAAAAAACAATGAATAGTAATGAATATATTCTAGGTATGTGATGAAAATTTAAAAATCATGAATGTCAATATCCTGGAAGTACCCACGATGCGTTCATATGGAGACATTCACAGCTCTCGAGAACTATGGAACATATATATAGAACAGTTCAGGAGCCTTTTTTCCTTTTTGGGTGATTCTGGTAGGTTATAATTAATTAATCTATAAATTATATTTATTAAGGTATAGTATAAAAATGCATTAAGGGAAGAAGAATATTTGTATGTTAAGGGTGGGGTGTCCAAGAGTGGAAAGTAGACTCTGGGTCCTTTTTGACCATCCCATGTTGTTTGCATATTTTATAAATAGTGCGTTGATGTAATTTTAATTGTAGGATATCCCCTTCGTCCATGGCTACAAACAGTAATGAGAAATCCTAAGCCTGGCCCAGATGAAAGAATGAATAACAGATTAAGAGTAGTAAGAAGCCGAATTGAACAATGTAATGGGGTCCTCAAGGGTAGATTTAGATGTTTGCTTCGTCATCGCGTGCTGCATTATGAACCAGTAACAGCTGCAAAAATTATTGTCGCATGCTGTATATTGCATAATATATGCATTGATGCCAATATACCAGAACCAGAATATCCCGATTATGATCATAATGTTGATTTTGGTATGATGGATAATGGAAATGTTAACGAACATGATGAACTTGTAGGAAGAGTGAATCCTGATTTATTGGCTGGAAGACAATTGCAAAGGCAAATAATAAATAACCATTTTGGAAATTAATTTTATTGCACAAAATTACAAAAATAAATTACCTATTTCTCCAAATACTTGTTTTATTCTAATATCTTTTTTTTACTAAATGTTGACATGGATAATATATAATTACTTTTTCTTATACCTAGATATCAACAGCATACATAAACTTATTATTTTTTTAAAATTAACTAGGATTTCTAAAAAATTTTTATTTGTTTCATTATTTTCTTTTAACAACAACAAGTGTTGTTCATCATAATTTTTTTTATGTTCCATAAATGCAATTTATTTCTCATAGTAGTTTTCTTGACCGGAGTCCCTTTTATCGACAGATTTTAAGAACGTATGGGATAGTTTTTGGGAATTCTCCAGGCGTCTGGTTTTGTTCATTTTTTTGGGAGTTTTCTTCATCCCACTTGTAGATGGGCTTGGGTGAGTCAAATTGTAGGAATGGTCTTCTCGGACATCTATATTTTCCATGACCACATGTTCCAAAGCCATAGACGACTAAAATATATTAGAATAATATTAAATAGAGGTGCTTAGGAGTGAATTGTTACATGTTAAAGTTTGAGAACTGTTAACTTCAATCAGATGTTTTCACTAAAATCAAAAAGTCTCACTCAATGCCTGACTATAGTAAACATCTCAACAATAAAATTAACTGACTCGACCCTCACTTCGTGGAATCTACTCAGTTTACTGTTTTAAATGAAACTTACCGTTTCTAGATAATTCCACGATATTTTAAAAACTGTAAGAAAATTGACAATGATATTTTTTATCAAAACAATTGTCAACTTTCTGTTTTTAAATGTTTTCAGTATATTGTGGAATTATCTAGAAACAGTAAGTTTCATTTAAAACAGTAAAATCTCAACAACAAATTTGCAATGCATTTTTTAATGGAAAAATTTGTTAGCCTAGATTTATTAATACAAATACATTCTTACACTTTGTTGATCTTCCTCCTGTTGTGCTACATTGTTTTCAACAAAAAAAATCGCCTCCACATTCAGTTATGCCAAACAAACCATTAATTTCAGTTTCAGAAATAAGATCTAATATTTCAGGTTCATTTTCTTTATCTGGGCTTGCTGGAGGTGGACCACCACCAGTTTCTATGGTGTTTTTGTTGTATTGGGCCACTTTGGATTTGGCGTTTTTTTTATAGTCTTGCCATGTCTAAGATAATAAATATATATATCACTTATAAATAAACAAAATTTGGGGTAAAAAGTAAACCTACCTTGCGCCACTGTGTCCAAATTTTCGTGGAACCGTTAGGAATCGCATTCAGTATATTTGATATTTCCATCCACTCCTCCTTTGCTTTTTTAAATGTAAAAGTGGATGTAAATCGTCCACTTCTTAATTCAGGATGGCTCTTCATAAATTCTATGAGCAAATCTTTTTGTTGCTTGTTTATTGGCAGTGCTCTTTTCTTTGTTTGGTGTTCCATTTTTAAATAAAATATATCTTACACGTGTTTTTATTGTTTAACTCTAAAATACACACTGTTCATCAACACAGCCGACTAAAAATGATACAACCAACAATAATATATCTATCTTCTTCTTTTTCGATTTGGAATAGTGATGGGTAATTCGAATGCTAAGAATCGGAAAGTATTCGATTCTTAACAGTACTCGGTGTATTCGATTCTTTTATCCAAGTATTCGAATACCGCCTGTTCTCGGATGTCGGCATGGCTGATCGCATAAACTCTAACGAAAATAACAGTCACACAGTCAGCACTGTCAGCAGATTCCAATTGATGACGGGGAACGGGGTCGGATTGCTCGGCTCGGACGAATTGAAAACTCATATCGCATGCGCATGCATTTAGTTGTGAGGTAGGTTCGTGGCGTGGGAATCGTGGGGTGGGATTCACATTCACAAAATACATGCGGTGGGATTTATAATATACTCGTATATTCAACACTGATTTATATGGTAAATTACAGAGTGCTATTTTAGAATTTTTTCAGTTAGCAGTTTTTAAAAATAAAAAGATGAGGCCGGATTGCATTAAGTCTGTTGCGTGGCAATATTTTAGAAATGAGTAGGACAACAAAGTAGTGCGATGTTCACTGTGCAACAAAGAATTAAAATATTTTGGAAATACTACAAATATGAAAAAACATCTGATGAGAATACATCCTATACAATTTGCTAAAAGTATTAATCTCCCAGACGAAGAAAAAAGTGTCGATGAAAATAACGCACCAATTCAAACTGCAGGTGTTTCAACTTCTAAGGAATTGGTAAATTTGACACCCAAAAGGACACTAGAAGTAGACGAGCAGAGACAAGATAAATTACTTATAGGACCACCTGTTGTTAAGCGTCCTCGCCAACTAAAGTTATTTAGTGCAAGTAAAAATGAAATGTTCAATGCCAAGAAAACAGAAATAGACAGCAAGTTAATAAAACTGATTGTAACAGATTATCAACCATTATCGATTGTGGAAAATGAAGGATTCCGGGAATATACACAAAATCTTAACAGTCAGTATAAAATACCCAGCAGAAAAGTCTTATCACAGACTATGATACCTAATTTAAATAATGAATCGATCTGATATTTGCGAAGTATGTTCGATGCAGTTAATTATGCATCTATTACAACTGACATTTGGACATCCGATAGTTCTAGGGCATATATTTCTGTAACAGCTCATTTTATATTTAATCATAAACTGCATTCATATAATATCGCCACCAGGGAAATATTGGGAAGCCATACAGGCGAAAATATTAACACAGTTCTTAGGACAATTTTAGATGAATGGAATTTATTGAATAAAGTGGTTACTGTTGTATCAGATAATGCAGCTAATATGAAAAACGCAATAAATGAACATTTGAAAAAACATCATCATCCGTGTGTGGCACATACATTAAATTTATGTGTTATCGACTCCATATCTTCAAATGAAATATTATCCCTTCTGTTAAAAAAGTGCAAGGCTTTGGTGACGTATTTCAAACATAGTGTTCTGGCGACAGAAACATTAAAAAACACTCAAATACAATTGAATGTTCCTATATTGAAAGTGAAACAGGATGTTTCCACACGGTGGAATTCCAGTTTAATTATGATGGAAAGACTCTTACAAATTAAAGACAGCCTTGTAATTTGTGCGGCCAAATTGCCAAAGGCTCCTGAGTGCCTAGATGCTTCCGAATGGATAATTCTAGAAGATTGTACTTCGGTTTTAAAACCATCCGAGAATTTAACAACAATACTCTCTGGTGAGCAATACCCTACCTTATCCATCATTATTTCATTAGTCAGGGGCTTCCAACATTCGCTTCGGAGCATGGAAATTAAAACTCCATGTGGCGAACTACTGAAAACGAAGCTCTTAGAAGTGTTTTCTCGTCGGCTTGGATGTTTAGAAGAAAATAATATAGTCGCTAAAGCCACTTTTTTGGACCCTAGATTTAAAAAAGCTGGTTTCGGATTGGAGGATAATGCTAACAATGCTCAAAAATGGATAACAGACGAATTAACTTATTTAATTAACTTAAAACATGCAGCTCAACAGGATCTCAATGAAATTTCATCTACGAGTACGTCAACAACAGTTCCTTCGACATCAACTACTGATATTAGAAAAGTAGATGACATATGGACATTCTTTGATAAAAAAGTGTTAAAAGTTAAGTCACATACTACTCCCAGCACAACATCGATACTGTCAATTAGACAGTATTTGGAACTTCCGCATGTAGAAAGACTCAGCAATCCCTTAGATTTTTGGAAAAAACACTCCAATGTTTCCAGAACTCTATGAATTGGCAACCAAATATTTATCCATTCCAGCTACATCTGTACCTTCTGAGAGAGTATTTTCCAAAGCCGGACAACTAACAAATGTTAGGCGAAACCGTTTATCTTCAAAAAATTTGTAGATGATTATATTTTTAAACAGTTTCTGTAAATAGGCCTATATTTTTTAAAGAATTTATTTTTGTTTTTTTTATTAGAATCTTTATTATTTTTACATTTATACCATCTATTCAATATTTTCTATTTTTTTCATTTTATTTATTTTCGTTTTTATTTTTTAAAGAATTTATTTTTGTTCTTTTATTAGAATCTTTATTATTTTTACATTTATCGAAACATGTACACTATCCTGTTAAATATTTTATATTTTCTTTGAAAACATTTTAAAAGAAACCCTGAACTTTTATTTCAAATTAAAATACACCACCAATTTTGTTTGTTTTAATTTCTTCAAAATATTTATATTACAGTGTTCTATAATCTCTTGTCTAACGAAGAAACCAATATCTTAAACTGCTACCTTAGAGAAAACAGAGATTAACAAATAACCACCTAAGAACAGTGAAAACAAAACGAGTTCTCTAAGGCACCGGTATCCGTTGATGCGTTGGTGTATCGGTATTCGTGTTCGTTCATATTTGTCCTCATCCATATACAATCTTTGTTCTCGAGAACTCAGTACTCGGATAAGTGTTCGATTCCTAAAATGATTCGAACACCATGTATCCGATTCTTAAAAGTATACGATTCTGCCCATCACTAATTTGGAAAAACAAAGACAAAAGTCTAAAACAGTGACTAAAATAGTTCTAACTCACCGCTTACATTTGGCAACGTAGCACTTCTAACGTAAGAGGAGGGTGTCATTCGCCTATTTCGACCATGAGAAGAAATATGTGATAGGATGTGTCCTTTCACACAGCGGAACTTTCACATCTCTTAAGTTGGAGAATAGACCCCCTGGAGCGCGTATTCTGTATCGCAATTTTCCATCTCTCGCGATTAGTCATTGGTTGCGTTCAGAAAACATACAATATAACTCAACTGTTGAGTGAGCGCTCACTGAGCAACGAATGGTTGACGTATGTCTTCTGGGGGTCTATTCTCGAATGTCGAACAAAATATGTCGAATTCGACATTTGTCGATTAAAATTGTCGCACAACTTGAAATTGTGGTAATCTCCATAGACCGAAAAAGTGTGACGTCAGAACATGGCCGCTGACAGTTACCGAGGGAAAACAAATCAATTATTTAACTTATGTCTTGACCATTCTAATATTTTAAAAGTTTATTCGTTTTTTCATTTGTAAAGTGACACTGCAATGACTATCAAGTAATTACGCCTTATTGCTTCGCTCCTAAATTTCCATCATATACTCTATATCTACGACCGAAGCGTTATATATAAACAAGGGTTATGACTGACCGAATATAATCCTGTCAATTACTGTCAAATATTTCATGACGCGTGCGACATGAAATTGTTGACTGCTTCAAACCACTCTACAATTGTCAACAAGTTATCTATCGAAAATTTTCGAATTCGACATTCGAGAATAAAGAATAACGTTTTTTGTTCGAAAATTTAAAAATCTCGCATGCGACAAAATATGTCACCGTTTGAGAATAGACCCCCTCAACGATCATTTTTTGGAAAGATCATAGATAATCTTTATTATAGATTGTATTGTCTTGGGAATAAATATTTGAGAAATTAAAATTATGGCTAGGGCTAGAAAGAATTTAATTCTTGCATTATTAGATGATGGTGATGTAATAGATATTAACCAAAATATTATAGCCCATTTAGTATAACATTTACAGGAACCATTGCATGATTATAACGTGAGAAGACGTGGTATTCGAGAAAAAAACAGAAATTATTACGAAGAAATAATTTCAGCCTACAATGATTTAGTTTTTAAGGAACATTTTAGGATGTCTGCAAGAGCTATAGAGGTATTTAAATGTATCTGTTCGATTGAAGAGCTTGAATTAATTATTATTATTGTAATTCGTGAACATTTTTGGTATCTGTTATGCTGTATGTAACATTATTATATATATAAATCGCTTTATATTCACCACTCATGTTGTAATATTTTAATTAAATCATATATAACCCTACTAAATATAATCTTTGTTTTGTTTACTATTAATAAAGCCATAGACCTTTATATAAACATCACAATTTGCAACGTGTTGTGCTCACTGAGCGCAATTGAAAACCGCTCAGAAAAATGGCGTCCGCTCACCAAACATGTTGAGCTTCGCGGACTGATCAATGTGCGTTCACAGAATATTTACTCAACGGTTGTGCAACAGTTGTGTTTTCTGAACGCAACCATTGGTTCCGGTATAGAGTTTTTGGAACCCTTAAATTCGTTCTGTCGTTACGGTTAACGCTATTCGGAGCATGCCCAGAAGAATTTGAAGCTTACGGTACCGTTAATTACGATAACGTATTCCGTTATTAGACCTAAAGGAGTTTTTGCAACCCTTAAGAAGAGCTTTGTGGTTTCCTGAAATTAAGCGAGATGATCTAACAGACTCGAAAATCAAGTACCAGAGAATCTGCAGCAGACATTTTATAACAGGTGAGTGTTTGCAAACTTGAGTGCCCACTGAAGAATACGTTCAAATATTTTGCGTGTAGTGAAAATTTATTAATTATGCATGTTTATTTGATATAATTATTTCCAGGGAAACCTGCTCCGTTAGAAGACGAAACCAATCCTGACTGGGTTCCATCACAGAATATGGGACATTCATCTCAAAATGTCACGAAAAGTTGTGATGGAGTTGAAAAAAAGTGATATTGACAAGAGAAGAATCAAACAATCTAGATTAAGTGGTACTGATTTATTTCCATGAAAGCGTACGACACTGTTAAATAGTTAAAATTAGAATATTATCAACAGAATGAAGGTAGCAATGAGATAGACATTGATAAAAATGAAGAGGGAGATGGGCAAGAAACAGGCATTTCAACACAGACTGAATTAACCATGGAGGAACGAACATTGAAATTTGAACAATCAAGCAACTAACAAATTCGCCATTTGGACTGAGAGACAAACAATCCGATGACAATAAATGGAAGTATTACACTGCATTTGATTGTAAATTTGTGAAGTTGGTTATTTTTATGATGGTGGAGAAATACATTACCACTACAACCACAACTACTCTTAGTCCCTTCAATCAGCTGCTCGTCACACTTATTGATTTAAGATTAGATTTACATGTTATAACTATTTTTTAATTTGTATTGAATAGCAACAACATCAGAAAGACTGTTGTGTTTTAATAAAGACTGTTGTGTTTTATTAGTTACCACTTTTTGTTAATTGATGATATAAGATAATTTTAAAAATTCTTAAAACTACATTTAAGTTTTATTTTGTTTTATTTATACATCAGTAAATAATTACAACATAATTTTTTCCCTCATTTATCAATGGGCGATATCACATTTTACATAAAGATGTTCAATATTATTAAATGAAAAGGAAAATGTTACTCCCAGGTATCAGTTGCCATTTATAAAGCTACTTATGTTGAGAGGTGTTTACCCAATAAACGTGTTTATAAATTTTAATATTTTTAAATGTTGGATCATCTACACTACATTATATGGGGCACATCATAGTATACAAAAAACAATAATATAATATAAAAAATAGAATATATAATGGGTACAATCAATATAAATAAATAAAGATGTAGTTACTTGAATATAATTACACAAATAGCCTGCATATATAGGAAGGAGTGATTGAATTGTTTTTTGAAATAAATTCATCTAAGTTATAAGGACATCTTCCAACCAGATATTTTCTTATTTTAGTCTTGAACAAACTCAGCGAATATACATGTTTTATCAAGTTGGAGAGATAATAATTGTACAGGCAAATTCTGGAACAATCTGGAGACTTTTCAAACACGGATGAAATGTGCATTGGAATATATACAGAATCATTGTTTCGAGTATAAAAAGGATGAATGTCTATGTTAAGAGAAAATTTTCTGATGTTCATTTTAACATAAATAATGCACTTGAATATATAATTCTCAGGAAAAATTAATAAGTTATATTGTTTAAAATGGTTTCTACAAGTACATGTTGATTCAAGATTAAAAATTAGCCTGATTATTAGTTTTTGAGAAAAGAAAACACGTGAGGCACTTATTGCTATATCCCAGAGCAATATATTATAAGTGTGAAAATATAAAAATATGTAAGATATGCTATCCCAAGTATTCTTCTAAGGTGATTGTATTTACATTAAAGAAATGGGAAGTTTCACTTCTATAGAAACAACTGTGATAATGTGTTAAAATTACTGCTGTTTTATACATACTCGCAACGTCTTGGAGAAGTAGTTTTTGATTTTTTTATAATCCACAAATGCATATTCAGCAATAACTTGTTGAAACCCCCATTCCTCAGCCTGCCTAACCAAGCTCATACTTCTATTAAAATTTTCTTGGACTGGGTTCAGTCCTTGACCAGGATATGGACATAGCATCAGTTGTCTAATTCCATATGCTTGATCACCATAAATCACATAATGATTATTATCAAATCAAATCACTTCCAATTGCTCATAGAGATCACTTTCTGCAAATATGAACCCATCATGGCGCCTTCCTAGAAGAATGACAATAATACCATCTGGTGTAATTAAATATTGATATTTTACACAATGTAACCGCTTATGACCAGAATAATAATTTTCTCGTCCTTCTGACGGCCTACAAATGGCTCGAGCAGTTCCATCTATAAATGCTCAACAATTCTGAACAGCAGCTCCCTTCACAGCAACTGCCTGAAAATATTAATAAGCAATGAATTGGCAGAAAAGTGTATTATCCATTAATTTATTTTTTTCAACATGAAGCATATACCATAGAGTACCTTTTTATCGATTTCAAATACATTATCTCATATTGAACTATAATTTAGATTTTGAATCATTTGACCTGTGTGTAGTAACTTACCTGAGCATATAATTCTAGTTTGTCTCTGTTAAGCCAATTTAAATTGTTCAAATTTTCTAACAAATGTCCAAAATTTGTACAAATATAATTATTGACTTCAGGTCTGTTCCAACCTGCGTCAGAAACAGTTTCTTACAGTCAGGATTCTGCATACTAACTCAAATGTGTTCCAACCAGAGTTTCTGACAGTTAGTAAACGATTAGTTTTCTGTTCCAACTGATTTTCAAACCTGTTTGTAAACTATCAGAACGGTTTGTGGATTATTCTCTAGCAATTTGTTTGGGACATGCGCATTACTATTTCTTTAAAAATATAACATTTAATCCCATACCCGCAAAAGTGCTAAATAGTAAATAGCTTATAAATCCCCAACTGAAAATCTGTTTCTACTTGAGTGTTTTGAAATATCTTTTAATAAATCGTTAAGTATGAGCGACGAAAATTTCAGTGAGATTAGTGACATAATATCGTCCATAGAAAGTAGTGATGACAAAAAATTTAGAATTACTACTAAACGAGCAGATAATTAAAACCCAAAATTATTTTGGTAGATATGGTGTTATTTTTTAAATTGAATGAATTATTATTTATTATATTTTCAGCGAAAATAGCGCCCCAGTATTCTGAAGAAGTGTTCATTGTGTTTACTTACACACTTCAAACTCTTTATCAGCTGTTCCAACCAAAGACATAAATTGATTAGGAAACCAGTATCTTACAGACATGCGCTTTGGAAACGATTTACAAACTGTGAGAAATCTGTTTGTGATTGAAGGTTGGAACAAACCTTTCGTTGAATATTTCAGATAAGGCAGCACTTGATCTTTTAAAGATGACTTCCAAATTACAAAGTAATCTCCTTAATCGTATGCATAAATCTGCAACACCTGAAACAAGTTAGATAGATAATGAAAAAATATAACTGGATAAATACAAGTAATAGACACAATTTTCTTAGCATTTCTCAAGGCGGGTTTATACAACATTTACATAGTCATAATCACAGTCACAATCATAAGAGTTAAACTAATGATTTCTTATAGCACCGTTTATACAATTGTCACAATCACAATCATAAGCATAATTTTACTGACCTTGAAGTTCCTAACTTTTAACTTTATGATTATGATTAAGACGAGAATTGAAAAGCGCATGTGTCGTAACCAACACGGGATGAGCAATGATGACAAAAAGGCGTCTTGATTGAAGAATTAATTTTATTGGCCGTTTTTTGTAGGTATTTCTGTGCTCCGTCAATCATTGTTTATATTAACTTCATTGATTTGACTTTTTGGCAAATTTCATTTATATGAATTTATATAAACGCCTTTCAGAGTTATGATTATGATTAAGTTTATGATTCTGACTGTGATTATGACTATGTAAATGTTGTATAAACCCGCCTTCAAATACATACCTGTCGAACAGAATCCTGATCTGGTTCTTATAACGTGGGGTATTTGTAATGCCTCAACTACCCTAATAATATCACCCCTTTCAAATCTGAAATATAGTTTCACTATATAGCCTATCATCATAAATGCCGAGATCAAATCCCTCAACCTCTTCAACATCAGGAAGATTTTCGAATATATTTTATAGAATAATTCCACGGATCATGTCATGGTTTTGCCCGTCTTCATTACGATTTAATACAATATTCAGAGCTTACTCCATCACTACCACGATTACAATGAAATATAATTAAAAAAATCCAACACACTATATAACTTAATAACAAACCACCGAAGGTATAAAAAAGTAAGGTTATTACCAACAACAGAGATCAGCAACAAAGATTTGAAATATGAATTCACGTTATTTTAAGTGTCTCAAAAACGTTAATAATTTTACTTATTGCACTTGCGCGAAATAACGATAACGTAAAACATAAACGCTAAAGTAAATGGTTCCAAAAACTCTCTATGTTTGTCAAGTAGTGGGTGGGTGAGAGCTTATGAGACTGAATCCTTTTCAAGTAGTTGAGTGAGGCTATAGTTGGGTTAGTTTGGGACTAGCGTCTAGCGAGCTGCAAGTCACAGATGGTCCTGACCAATTAAAAACTACCGAAGTTAGGATCCGTTGGCGCGAAAGTTTAAAAATAATAGCTGCTTTCTTTTGACTAAAATATTAAATTATTTCAATTAAAACGCATCGTAATTGGTTGTTCCTGGGCAATTAACTGATATTACTTGATATTCGGTCGCATTTACTAAATCATAACGACATTGCTACACTGAGATAAAAGAAAAAATGAGAGAACTGTTTTCCAGTTACTTCAACTTAAGAAAATCTGATAATTTGAATAAAAAAAAAACTGTTTAACGGTTAAACGAACTTTTGTGGAATGTTAATTTACTCATTTATCTTTAAGTTATCAAAAAACTTAAACTAATATAGATATTTCTTTTTTCAAATTAAAATATAAATCGTTTAGTAGGAGAGATAAAATAATTTAACTTTTCTATTTTCTCACTATATCGATCAAATTGCTATTATAGCAATATTAACAATAATTGTTGATATAGTAACAACAAAAAATCGATTAACGGCATATATATCGTTATGACTTAGTGATCGAATTGTGCAGATTAACTGAGATTTAAAAAAATGGAATGGTTAAGAAAATTCTAATTCTTACTTTGATCAAAGTTGAAAGAGAAAAGTACTGTTTTATTTTGACCTATCTCTGTTGTCATAAGGAAATATGAATATAACAGGGCAAAAAAAATACCAAGGTTATTGGGATTGTCTTATAAATTATAATTTATTTATACATTCTTAGATGCCAAATTTAAAGCTATTTTTTCGACTTCTTCATGACTGGGCTTACAAACACCACTTTTTGATATTTTTTTCTTCTTTGTCGTACAGAACAACCTCCTCTGAGTATTTATTTTTTATTGTGTGGAATATTAATATTTTGCGAAGAAGCGGAATTAACAAGGTGGTGTTTACACACTAGTGCTGCAATTGTGTTGGTGGTATGGGGACAATAGCTTTATCTACAATCTCAAGTTCCTCCAATGAAGTTGTAGCCTAGCAAAAACTTTATTTTAATTTCATTTTTTTTTCTCTTCAAATTCAAATAATTTGAACTATTCATTTTACATAATTCTTTAACTGAGAATGCAGTCCTCTTCAATGAAATTTTCTTGGACTACATGCATATGAAGACTAACTATTTTCGTCATCTAAAAAAATAACATGAAAAGTCATAAAAACTATGAAAAAAGGAAAAATACGTAGATTACATTGCGCTCTGCAGAAAAGTTCCAATAAGCAGCGTAGATATTTTTTTCTGGGGTGTAATCGAACCTTTACATTTTTTTAGTCAGCTGCAAGGGATTTCCTAATAAATTTTTAGTCAATTTATCACTATTTATAATTTTTTAAGTTAAACTCCCATCTCTGTATGGGAAAATGTCACAATTTTGAATTGTCTAAAGATTTATAATTGGAGAGGTAGCGATTTCTTGCACTCCTTGCATTCAGAATTCATAATCAATAGAGAAAATAGTTTTGCAACAAAAACTAAATAAAATAGTACACAATGATTAAGGAACGTAAATAAAATTTACATTTAATCTTGCACATTTCTATTCTACATTCCGCAAAACCTTACAAAATTATTTAAAAGTCCGATACCATTGTTGCCAATGCCAGTATACTAAAACTTAAAATACCTCAGAATATCAAATTTTTTACAAATCAAAAATATTCGGAGATATTTGAAAAAGTATAAAATGAATAAATTAGAGAATCGAGTATAATTAGAAAAGTTTTAAAATTGCCCATAACCTTTTTATTATTGTAAAAATTATTTTCTGTCCCCTTAAAATAATCTTCCATCAGATAATGATTTCGATTTGGCAACGCTGCTTCAATCGTCGACAAGGTTATTTTTGCTAATTTCCATTGGTTAGGATCATCCGTGACCCTACAACTCACTAGACGCTAGTGATTTACGGTATAACATTTTGTTTATGGTAAGGGCTCCATGGGTAAGGGTATTGGTGTATTCGCTAGTGCGAAAAAAATTAATCGAAGTTTTTCTGTGGGGAAGGGAGATGTTGCGCTTAGTTTCCTACTTATAGGCAACCCCGAATACGACTCGAATTTATTAGATATGTGCACTGACCTATGGGTCAGTGGATATGTGTTACACTTTGTGTCCTACTTATAGACAACCCCGAATGCGAATCGAGAATACTAGGTAGAAAACCCTACATACGTTTCTATCTAACTCGAGATTCGTCACCCAAATAGTTGATACTCGAGTTGGTAATTATGTTCCTAGTTAGGCGTTGTGGAATTCATTTCCTTCTGGCTTTTGGAATGAGAAGGTAGTTCTTAGTTCTACAAGTTGTTATCCTGTATTAGTGGCTAGTTAAATTATGACATTTGGAGCGAGCCTTTGGGAAGGGAGATATTCAGGAATGTCATTTGTGTAGGATTTTAGGAAGAATTGACTCGAAGAAACCGTTTTACAGATCTAGTAGGACTACTCTTTCCACCATTTTAGAAACCGGCCCTCTCAATATCACAAGGGTTTTTGTACCAGGTGAAATTCCTTTTACTGGGAGACAACTTTTTATGGTGTGCCTTTTTTGCCGGTTCTGTCGTTTTAACTGAGGGGCTCCGTCTGCTAAATGAGGTCTCCTGTTGGGAGGCTTCTTATAGAAGACGACGTCCTTTCTATTGGGAGAGTACTTTTTTGGCTAAAGACGTCTGAGAAAAAAACTCTGAACAGGTTTCATATTTTTCTTTTTATTCAGAAAAAAAAACATTATAAAGGTTTGACTTTTCACTGAATATATTAATTATATATTGTATTTAACATTGTGTCGTGGCCAAGGCTACGTGAGCCTACGGGTATAAAACTTGGGAGCAAAGCTGTCGATCGAAACATAGAAAATCACAATACATCGGATTTCAACGGGAAAACCAAACACAACATTTGTGCCTTCAATTAGAAGATGCCGAGTTTTCGAGGCGAAATCCAGCACCCTTATTTGGTTATACAATACTGAGGACGGCTAATGGGCGAGAAACATGCATGTCTGCGGTTACCTCTCCGTTTCAGTAGCCCTTTTTTCTCTCTGCGTGAATTACCCAAGAATGTCTTTCTTGTTATATATATATATATAATTCAAATTCACTTTTGAGCCAAGTAGTATTTTTTATTAAATTATTGAATAGTGACATTAAAGAATGAAGCAGAAACAGGAATAAAACACAACCTAATAATAAATACATTTATTACGTCATATTTATTAAAATTCTATACTTTTTTAATATGAGAATTGTAACGGAATTAATATATTTGAAAATTAAACTTTGGTTATGTCATTATACTTTTCGAGAATTTATTTTTCTAACAATTTAGGTTTCAAAGTAAAATTGAATAATCAACTATAATATTTTTTATAGGACCATCAAATAATATTAAAAAAAATTTACAATACATTACAAGTTCCCAAACTTCAAACTATTGAACAAAAGCAAACATAAATAATAATGGTAATTAAGAATGAAAGGAATATTAAACCACATGCAAAAATTATATATTAGGTGAATTAATCATAAAGTAGATAACACTCTTTACAGTTTTAACAACGTATTTTATCGCCAAATTTTTGGCGCACCTATGGGATCCCCCATCAGTCCTATTCTAGCCACTATGTTCCTTGACGAGTTACTTGACAATAGGTACGTTCTTTTTGACTGAGATCTCAAATAATCTCAGCTCACATCAGTAATGTGAGCGTTCTTTTTGTTTTACACACTTCTAAGTGAGCTGAGATTTTTCCACCCCCTTTACCGATGCAGAATGTGTTGTAACGGGGTACCAGTTGGACTTGAGTCGGAAATAAAGTGGAGGGGATGAAGAAATATTTGATTTGCTTGTGTTATTTGTAGTTTTAACCAAGGTTATCTATGTTTTTAACCATTGACATATAAACACGCATAATCTATTTTTCTTTTGTTACAAATTATGGATACAATAAAATTATTAGATGCTGATATGAATCTGTCGTATAGTTTAAATCTATCCTGAAGATGCACAGAGGGCGAAGGAAGGTAACAACTAATAATGTTAGAATATTAGCCATAATAAAAATCTTAACTCAAAGAACTATTTGAAACTAAAAATAACAAAATCAAGCGTGGTTATTAGAGGTATCGAGATGTTTATATGTTTTGTTTCTTATCCAATTATCCATGTATGCGTCGACAGATCGCGCGCTTCAATTGAGATATCGTTCTTTTTGGCGCTTACTCACATCACTTTATCTCAGATCACCTTAACTGAAGTGATATGAGATCTCAGTCAAAAAGAACGCACCTCATGTAATCCCTAAATTGCCCTTCAAATTACCTTTTTTGTAAAAATATGTTGATGACATCATTTGTGCTGTTCCGTTTGATAAGACTGATTTCACACTTAAAGTTTTCAATTCATTTGATAATCATTTACAATTCACTATGGAACTGGAGATTGGGCCAGCTTACCATTCTTGGAATGAAAAATTTAATTTAGAATAGTAAACAATGTTCACATTCCATCACACATTTACTTTTTACACTAGTCTTACAAAATAAGACATTTAAATGAGGAAGGACTCAGTCGTGTTGTTGCTATCGAAAATAGATCCGGTATTTAACAGATGGTAAGAAATTTTGACGTCAGCCTTTGTGTTTGGAATTGATATGTAGAAACCGGAGGATATAAAAGTCTAATACTGGACAGGGTCGTAAAAGGAAAACAAACCGAATTCAGAACATATTTTTAGTGTTATCTTCTTGCCAATCTCGCATATCGAAAGCCAAAGGTCTTAAACTTAGAGAAAATCATAATTTTGAAATATCCGACCAGACAGAAATAAATCAAGAGAAGCCAATCTGAAATCAAGAAGACCCATGCGAAAACCTGTTTTAACTCGCAATCGCGTATAAGGTTGCCTTTTAGTTAAGCCCATGAACATATCGTTTGGCATCTTCGATAGAGGAAACAAATACTTTTTATTGATGAATCACGATTTGGTTCACTCGTGATAGTCGAGTACGTGTATACCAACGCCCAAATGAACGCTATTCTGCAGTTACCATACAAGAAGTTGGAAAATTTGGTGGTGGACCTGTGATGGTTTGGGCTAAAATTAGTCTTGATGGAAGAACAGGTCTTCTAGTAGTTCCAGGATTAAGCGCTCAACTCTACTTCGATCTCGTTCTGGAGGATCACGTTATATCGGCAGCTTATGGTATAGGTTCGAATTTATTTTTATGCAAGTTCACGCAAACCATAGATTGGTTACCACTGAGTCCTGGTCTAAATCCCATAGAACATATTTGGGAATTGCTAAGACAGACGTGTTCAGAAGCGCCCAGATCCACCTCAGACCTGTCAACAACTAAAAAAAGTTCTAAACGAGCAAAGGGATGATATACCTCGACAAAATCAGTACGCTTATTCGCAGCATGCCAAGGAGATTTAAAGCACTAATTCGTGTTGATGGAAAACACACACGTTGTTGGGAACCAACATTTTTTCATAATTTTACATTAGAGGTGGGATTCTTTCTTCTTCCACTTTAATTCCTGTAGTTTTTTCGATTTGGTATTGTTATCTTAATAGTTATATATAGGATTGGTTTTGTTTTTGCATTGAACAAAATGTTAAGCGTTAATATATTTCTATATTATTAAAATTATCAAGACGTAAATGTGTGTTCCTCTAATTATGTTGAGCAGTATTAAAGTTAGTTCTCTTATCAAGCAGATGATATTTATTCAATCTTAAAAAATGTGCACTATGAATTGTGACTTTATTTATTGGTTCTATTGTGATTTAATGGCATCAGTCAATTGTTTTCTGGCATTTAATTTAAAGAATGAAGAATGGTACTTCTTATAGGGCTACGTTATGCAATAAAACTTGAATATTTTTATAGTTCAGCTTGCTATTTTTTTGAAAATGTCATTATTTAAAAATTAGAGAACAATTCAATTCAAATAAAAACACTGAGTGTATTGAAAACAACTAAAAATTACAGTACAGATCTGAAGAGAATTATGACTAAATACAAATAAAAACAACTGAACTTTAAATATTGATAGCAAGTAAAGGGATTAAAACAAGTCAAATCAACTGCATGTACCATATTAATCGCCTACTATAGTTATATACAATAAGAAAGTTGTATTACTTGAAATTATTCATAAAAAAATTGAATATTACTACAATTGATGAAATGTACAAGTTTTTTGTGGAAGATCTCCGGCAAGTTAAAAGATAATGACAGGACCAAGTCAATATATGAACGAAGTTACTCAAGTGATAGTGGTTCAGAAAATTTTAAGACTTTTGCAAAATGTATTAAATTCTGGAATTCCACATGTCTATTCTTGTATATGTTTCTTTGAACCTTTTGTTAACCAACCAAATTCCATCGAATTTCTCATTTTCATCAATGTGTACTACAGAATTTGAAAACATGATAATAATAATAAATATTTCTTATACTGTACAATAATGACTTTTGCAAAATAACTGATATTAATAAACATAGATGACAGAGTCACTGAAATCTGATTGTTTTTGGTTGGATGTGAAATCAGAAAACAACAAAACAAGTAAAAAAATGTTACTTAAGCAACTGATATCCAGCATAATATTATTAAGAAGCACCTTATGTACATGGCATTTCAAAAATTTGGAGATTAGTCAATTCTTGTATATGCGTGTCTCAAATATTAATTTAGTATGATCTTAAAAGTGGATTTTGTTAGGTACTGGATATTTTACATATGTAATAAATGCGAATACTAAATAGGGAAAAATTAAATCAGTAACTTTCATAACAAACGGTAAAATATATATTTTATTTCAAATATAATAAAAGTAGAATTCGACATACTTTTTGTTTATAAAAAAATGAGACAGGACCATAACATTTTGCAACAATATAACAATGAACTTGGGCAAATTAAAATTATTGTTTTGTATACAATCGGTTAGTTAATAAAAATCGAGGCCACTCTAAAACAATGCAACCTTTGCAATTCAGCACAAAACCCCGAACAATATTTGGGGGAAGGATAAAAAGTAAGTTCAGAGCAGACAGGGCACAGAGTCGGGCGAAAAACGCGAAGGGAAAAAGTCCTTCCCTGTCACGATAACGGGTGTTAGTTTTTTTAGTGTTCGCGGGTTCATAGGGAGAAGTTCTCTCTCCGTTGTGTCAGGGCGTCAAAGCGATACTCAGATATCCTTGACAGTGAAAGCTGCCCCCCTGGGAACACAAAACGTAGTAAACTCTCTCTCCGACCGTGATCCAGCATTTCTCGGCACCGTGTGCTAGAAATTTAGCGTCATCCGCCGTTTCTAGATAAATATCGAAATCAGTCAGTGAGCAGAGACAGGAGAAGGGAAGTTTCCACACAGTAAGTTTTTGAACAAGTCTAAGATTTATTGGGAAATATTTATGTTTTTTTGGGTGCGCTGATCTAACCTTGATATTGATAACATAATTGGTTGCATAGATAGATTGTATAACATTCATTTTCTTTACTGTGTTATTGGACAAGCTCATAGGTTCAGTTAAATCTGTCCTGGCTCATAATTTGGGCACCGCTCGTTTTATAGATATAATTTTATTGTGTGGGATATTATAGCAAGATTTTACATCCGAATTGTAGAAACTATTTTCTTGTGTATATGTAACTTGACAGGATTTAGGTATTATTTTTTGTTACATAATTCTCGCCCTCCCCGTAGATAGGTGGTAGGTAAATTTTGAAACGAGGCCAATTGTAATTTACATTGTTTGCCCGGAGCGTATGATTTTGTCTCCGTAAAACCAGGTTATCGTTAAATTTTCGCAACGATTAAGCAATTTTTTTTCAGACGCGGTCGTATCATTTTATCATATCTAGTGGAATAAATGAAAATTATATTTAATTCGCGCGAAAGCAGAACTTGCAACACTGAATTTTGTTAATACATACTGAACTGTCTACCGATAAGATTTATCAAATCAGCAGAATTTATTTCTCTACTTTTCCATTTTATTTACGTAAAGTACAATGACATTCGACAAATAGAGGCGGTCGATTTGTACCTTTTTTATAGTAGACAATTATTCTCGCAGTGAGGCAGGTCAATTAATTCCGCAGTGAGGCAGGTCAATTAATTCCGCAGTAGAGGCGAAATCATACGGCCCATTCACATTTGGAAAAATTTGTATATAAGTGTATAGTATTTTTTGGGTCATATTTATACCGTGAAATATAATATATTTTTTTTAAATTTGTGGTACCGAAACTTTATTCAGATCCCTACCTCGACTTTCCCTCTAGAGTGAGCAGTGGATTTTAATACGAGGCTGAACAAAAAGATCAACTCTGTCCTGGCAAAGGTAATTAACCGCTGTAAGCCCAGGAGGTCCCCGCCTAAATCGGACTGGATTTTATTTTTTCATGCTCGGCTTCTTTATTACATTTGGTGACAGCAAGTTATTACATCTGGTGACAGCATTTATTACAGTGGTGACAGTGGTCTCCCAGATTGATACGAAGTTGTAGTTCAAAAGATTGTAAAACAAAATACCAAATTGTTACACATACTTTTTCAATCACTAAAACAGCAATAATTTTTTTTGATATTGACAAATATGAATTTTTCTTTAAATATTTTTCCATATCACTAAAAACTGTTATTGTCATTTGATAAAAGTAGTTTTGTTATAAACTTGCATTAACAAATCACACACCAATAAAATTAATGATTAAATAACTTAAAAATTATTAGAATGTCCATAATCATGTGAGCGTTCAAATATGGATATTTCTTAATAAATACTGTTTATTTCACATTTGTGGATATTTAAAAAAATTAAACTGTAAAAACATTTGGGATACCACATATAAATCTTGTATATGAGATCTGGCTATTAAATAACGAGACTGGTTACGAAAAAGGATTTTATTATAAAAATTATTCTACATTCGAATGCTCCCCTTCAATATACTTCTCTCCCCTCGCCACACACCTTTCCATACGTTTTTTCCATTGATCGAAGCCGTGCTGGAAGTCTTCTTTGGCGAGGGCCTTTAGAAGCTCTGCCGTTTTTTGCTTCCATCGACTCAAATCAGGTCCCTTTCAAGCAGATTTTATCTTCAGAAACAAAAAAGTCACACGGTACTAGATCTGGTGAGCACGTCGGGTGTTCAAGCACTGGAGTGCGCTTACTGGCCAAATGCTGCTTCACAGATAGCGCGTTATGGACAGGTGCGTTGTCCTGGTGCAAAATCCACGAGTTGTTTTTCCACAACTCCGGCCGTTTTTTACGAACGCAGTGTTGCCAAAACTGACAAATAGTAAGTATGGTTGACAGTCTGACCCTCTGAAACCCATTCAGTCAACACGAAACCGTTAATGTCGAAAAAACGATCAACATTGCCTTGAATTTTGATTTGGACATCCTTGCTTTTTTGATTCTGGGCGATTCAGGCGTCTTCTAATGCATCGATTGTCACTTTGTTTCAACATCTGTTCGGTACTGTGTAACGTCACCGTCCTCATGTGGCAACACTGTCAACAGCGCCAAAGAACAGTTACATAAACTATGAGTTACTCCCACCTGACCACCCACTGCGATGACGATGTGAAGCGGCAGGGGATGTACATATGTACAAGGACAGTCGACGAGCAGTAGAGTGGAGCTATAGACACTTAAAAGATATATTTCAAGTCATACATTTATTTCGTTTTATTACGTTTCGTTATAGTTACAAGTCTATGTAAATAAATTTGTTACGTGAAATACTAATAACTTGAACTCTTACACATTTACATACTGGTCCTTCTTCGACGGATACATCCACTTTACAAGTTAACAAATTAACGAAAATACAAGATTTCCAGCGTGGCCGGCTTGCCATTGCATAACAACAAGATGACTTCGACACGAGTGACTGGGTTTAGAACCGGCAGATCCAACAACGAACGTTACTACTGTAAGACTGATACTTTGAGCTTTGCCGCTGCTTTCAGGACTGAAATATGTGGACACCTTCTACTACTGCAGCTGCCAAACACCAGGTCTGTTTTCTACAACCAGGTCGGTGCGTTCCTTATTACTACAACCTTTCGTCGTATTTACAGGCATTTATTTGACATACTTTCGTTTATTAATTCACAATACGGTATTTTAATTAACCTAAACGTTTTATTTCGTGGTACTTTACTGACTTTACACTCAAATATTTACGTTCTGTACAAACAAGCCTAATTAAATCTATTATTGAAGGATTTAAATTTGATTTATTGGTTTACATTAAAATTTATATTGATTTCATTGTTTTGCGCACACGAGTATTACATTTTTCTATTGCAAAACTGTACTGTTTTTATTACATTTCATATTAGTTTCACATACTGATCACTACGTTTTGCTAAGACAAGTATTACACTTTTTCTGAATAATTTAGATGTGCTTTATCATACATTAAGATAGTTTCACACGCGAATACTAATATTACACGCACTTTTAGCATTATTTACACTTTATCGATTTTTATCGTACCTTTGATTTGCTTTTGTTGTTCGACATGGCAGATATAGCTAAAAACAAACGAACGGCCCTAAAGGCCGCACTTACACGTTTTGATAATTACTTTAAGGCCCTTAAAGTGAGCAAATCATTATCAGACACAGATTAATTAGAATTAGAAATAACTTTACAAAGGATTAATACATATTTAGATGATTTTGACAGTGCTCAGTCAATTATTGAAGTATCAGACTTAATTTCGGAAACAAATCCTGCTGAGCACGCCATGGAAAGGGAAAGCTTTGAAAATAAGTTTTATTCAATCACTTTTGACGTTGAATCTCTTTTTCGATCACACTCACAATATCATACGAGTTGGCGGTCGTCTTCAATATTTTGACAATGACTTTCAAAAGAAACATCAAATTGTATTACCTCCCAAACATCCACTTACACTTCTGATTACCCAACATGAACACATAAAACTGCTCCACTCAGGTCCACAATTAACTCTCGTTTCTCTACGTGAGCGTTTCTGGCCAATCAGCGGAAGAAATTTAGTAAAACGTGTCTATCACAATTGCATAACTTGTTTTCGTTTTAATGCGAAATCCACACAATACATTATGGGCAATCTACCTGAGGATCGAATAACACCTTCCCGACCTTTCTCCATATCAGGAGTCGATTACGCTGGCCCTTTTCTCCTTAGATACCGTAAAGGACGTAATTTTAAAACTTCCAAGGCATATATAGCTTTGTTTGTTTGTTTTGCCACGAAGGCTCTACATTTGGATGTCATAAGTGACCCAGCGAGTGAAACGTTTCTGGCTACATTGTATAGATTCATGTCCCGAAGAGGCAAATGCTTACAAATATACTCAGATCAAGGTACAACTTTCGTTGGCGCGAATAACGACTTTCTTCTAACATAATTCAGCTGCCATTTCGGTACTGTGTAACGTCACCGTCCTCATGTGGCAACACTGTCAACATCGCCAAAGAACAGTTACAGAAACTATGAGTTACTCCCACCTGACCGCCCACTGCGATGACGATGTGAAGCGGCAGGGGATGTACATATCGCCCCCTTACTGCAAAAACCGACTAACCGCTAATTTTCTTAAAATTGGGGTTACGACACTATCAGTAATACCATTTCAAGCTCTGTCTACTGGTAAAACCTGTTAACCGATACGATATTTCGTTTCGATTTTAATTAATGCTAAAAACCTATAAGTTTACTTTTTAAGGAAATGCCATACAGGTAGTAACACATAATGTACTTTATGACAATGTATTTCTGATTTTCCTCAAGCAAAACAGATTTTGTTGCATTAAGCTTTTTTCACTAAGTCAAAGCCCAATCATGATATAAATATTTTATACAAACAAAACAATATAATGCTATATAAGCTTTTTTTGCTGTAGTTTATACCAAATTATCAATTAGCTTTTTATCAGATAATAAATAATAAAGTCCTTTAGTTGGTTTTGCTTGAAGAACTTTTTATCTATGAAGTAAAATTTACTTATTTTAAAACGGACTAAAATCGGTTAACTGTGATTTACAGAATTTGTTTCTAACACGCGGGTTTGTACTTCACAGAATTTGTCATTCAAAATATTTAGTTTTCAGTGGTTTATACACGTTTATTTGAATCGTGAAGTTTGGATAGGACAATATGAATACAAGGGGTAAATTATTAGTGTCATTGGCGATTGAAGGCAGCAAAGAAGGTTGTTAAAAATCTATTGAATATATATTTTGAGGTTATTTTTCGTGACATCGGTTTTAGGGTGGATTTATAGAACTTGATTTAGTTTTAAGCATAAACATTAGCATAAAAGATAAATTAATACATTTGAATGCATCTGTTTATACAGAATAATATAAGCATAAACATTGATTTAAGATTTTGCATGGTTTTATGTCAAATCTATGTTTATGATTATGCTTAAAACTAAATCCACCCTTACAAAATTCTAAAATTAGGTAAATTATTGTATCATTATTTAATTTGATTATTTTTTGTTCGATTAGAGGAACTCATTTTATTTCTATTCATCTAATTTTAGAATATTTTTTTTTAATTTTTTTCTACGTTTCGCATATTTTTTGGATACAAATTACTTAAATTATAATCCATGAAATACAATTATGCTTTGTTTTTAGTTTCTGAATCGGATTCTGAGCCACTTTTTGGCGAAGATTTGTCAGATGAAGATCCTACATATCAACCAAATAAATCACCACGAAATCCATTTCACATTACTGCTGAAGAAGATGATTCACCTACAGAAGAGGATTCATTTGGATCTAATAAGATTAATCAAGCAAATGCAACATATAACAATCAGGACAATCCCTTTCATATTACGGAAGAGGATTTAGTTACAGAGGAGAACTCGTTGGTACCTAACGATATTAATCAAGCAAATAATGCAACACATAATAATCAGAACAATCCCCCTCACATCACTGATGAAGAAGAGGATTTAGCTAGAGTGGAGGATTCATTTGAATCTAATGATATTAATCAAGCAGATGCTACGCATATCAAGCAGAACAATCAACCAGAGAACTCGTATGACATCGCTTCAAGTATTGTAAGTAATATTTTTGATTTAGTCTGGAAAAGAGTGAAACCACTATCACGCTGGCGCAATGCAAATCCAAGTTCATGGAAACGAAATGTCGTTAAAAAAAGACGTGCTGAAGGTTTACCGTACGAAACAAAAAATAGAATCAGACCACCAAAAGTACCTAAATTAATAGATTGTTCTAGCTGCCAGTATAAGTGCACAGAGGCTTTTAATGAACAAAACCGTGAGAGGATTTGTAGATTATATTGGAGTCTGGATTTTCCTTCTAAGAAAAACTTTATACTGAACCATGTTAAAATTGCACCTCCAAAGAGGGTTGTTGTTGCTAGAAAACGTGCAACGCAAAGGTCTTACACAAAAAAGTGCTACTTTGATCTTGGACTTGAGGAATAGCAAGTGTGTAAAAAGTTTTTTTGCTCTGTTTTGAGTATTTCTCCTTCAGTTATTAAAGATGCTGTGGAAAAACGAGATAACCTAGGCTTTTACTTGTTAAATGGGGATCCACGGGGACACCATGAGCCACCAAATAAGACACCACTAGAAAAAATTGAAGAAGTTATCGCTCACATTGAGTCATTCCCAACAATGGAAAGTCATTATGTCAGGCAAAAAACCAGACGTAAATATTTGGATTACAAGCTTTCAATCACTAAAATGTACGAACTTTATCGCGAAAAATATAAAGACTCCCAGCCAGTGTCTGAAATTACTTATCGTAGAATCTTTTCAAAAGAATTTAATTTAGGATTCTTTGTTCCAAAAAAGGACCAGTGCCTTTTATGTACCAAATATGCACGTGCAAATGTAAAAGAAAAAATGGAACTAGAGATTTCCTATCCGGAGCACATAGAGAGAAAAAATAAGTGTAATGCTGAAAAGCAGAGAGACAAAGAAAGGGCGGAAACTGAAAAAACATTTATGACAGCTACTTTTGACCTTCAGGCAATACTGCAAATTCCAAGTGCAGAAATTGGGTTGCTGTATTATTCGCGTAAACTTGTACTTTACAACTTGGCTTTGTACGAAAATGTTTTACCTAATGACGCGTATTGTTTCACTTGGTCTGAGATACATGGAAAAAAAAGGGAGTAGTGAAATTGGGTCAATTCTATACTACTATCTATCAGAATACATTTCTCATGATATCACTGAAGTATCTCTATTCTCCGATACCTGCGGCGGACAAAACCGCAACCAGTTTGTTACAGCTGTTTTGTTATGGACTGTTAATAAAATTGACCACCTACAGAAAATTGAACAAAAATTTTTAGAGTCAGGCCACTCTTATATGGAAGCAGATTCAATGCACAGTAGCATTGAATCTGCAAAGAAAAATGAATCTGTCTACTCAGTTACAGACTGGATTAATATTTTTAAACGGGCTAGATCGAAGCAAGTGTATAAGGTCGGTCAGAAAAATTTAAAAAAGAAACCGTATCATGTCAGGGAATTTAAGTTTCATGTTGCAATTGCACAATTAACACTCAAAATCAGAGAACATATAATGATCCTTCCATATCATTAATGATGATCTGCAACAAAGCACCCAAAATGAGTCTAACAGCAATATGGACATCACAAGCATACAACTAGAAACGCTTAAACAGGTCAAAGAAAAAGTACCTTATCTAAACAATGAGAAAGTCAGAGATTTATAAGGAACTAGCTAAGAAAGGGATAGTTGTAATAACCTACATATTTAATGCAGTCATTAGATTTCGATATCTTAACCAGAGTCTCTTATATGTGATCATACCTTCCTATATCAGATACCACCACAACAGGCACATTTGCAAACGGCTCCGTTATCTTAGTTATCCACAAGGACCGAATCATGGTTTTCACGATTATTAACATACCTACATACTACACAAGTGTTCTAAGGATACATACATTAATCCATGTCCTGTGAGTTGGGAATCAACATAGATATTAAACTCAACTGGAGAGATTACGTAAGCAAAAAACGGAAATAAACATACATTAAACTGAAAGCAATGTAGTAGACAGATGAAAATAATGAATGTCATTAAATAAAAAGGCAAATAGTTCCAATATCCTATGGGGTTGTGCCAGCAAGCCAAGCATAGCTTTAATGTATTGAGATAATAAAAAATCTTTGAAGATGCTATATTAGTATTTATCCAATCAAACATTACATCATGACCTCCAAATCGCAACAGTCCAAGAGACAATACAAAAGAAAAACCAGAAGCCTCATGAGAGATTAGAAGTGCACACCAATCATCTAATACAACCACTAATCATTAGCAGTGCCACAGAACTGTATGAGCCCTGACCCTTCCAAATCATCTTCACCATTGATCTCTATTTAATGCTAATCTTATCCATTTAGCTGCGCTCCTGTGCATTTTCATCTACTCCTTATTTTAATTGAGATTATTATAATGTAAACCCGGGGAAGTGTGATTGTGGGGCAACAACTCGTTATAAAATGTTCTACGATGTAGTAATAATAGTGACATCTTATAGGTAGATGCTAAAACTCTTGAAATAACTGCCTGTGTGAATTTGAAATTTATCCAATATGGCGATCAACGGTATTTAGGTAGTTTGTTTATGGTGGTGCAATTACACTTATCCATACAGTGTGTAGACTTTGTTTAGATATTCTGTGAGAACTGATTATATGAAGTAAGTATAGATTTTACGGTTAGCGGTGTTACATAAGGATGGGAGTATAAGTGTGTGCATGAAGAAATGTTATTTCAATTGTTATCTAAATTACGACTTGGGTCAAACATACCCCTTTAATATTGAAGAGTGAGGTAAATGTGACCATCTGTAAGGTGCAAATGTGAACTTATATTTGTGTTGAAACAAATTAGCTTCAAATTTTAATTTCAGATTGAGTCATGGTTAGAAACTACAAAAGGAAAAGCGATCGAGCAACCAAATATACTCGAAATGACTTAACGCATGTAGTAGCAGAGATAAAAAGAGGTGCTTTTTCGATATACCGGGAACATAGTGTTTAATATCCCAAAAACCCCACTCTTCTATCATCTGACTGGTGCTAGACTTGTAAAAAGCAAATTACAAGGTAGAGCTCCAGCAATTCCGCTCGAAGAGGAGACGAGATTAGCTGAGGGACTGAAGATCATGGAGCAGTGGGTATTTGGAATATCGAGATTGGAACTGTTAGAGCTTGTTCGTGAATATGTGACTAAAAATGAAATAAAAACATCATTTAAAAATAACGTTTCTAGGGATGAGTGGTTTGGCAGTTTCAAAAGACGCCGCAAACACAGCATAAAAAAAGCCTCAGGCTGTGGAATATTCACGAAAAAAGATGACGGATCCGTTTATTGTTCAAGAATATTTCGATATCCTCAAAAAAACATTGGTGGGGCTGAAGTTGGAGGAGAAACCAGAGCAAGTATGGAATATAGACGAAACATCATTGTCACATTATCCCAAAAAAATCAAAGTCGTGGGGGCCAGGGGTAAGACATGTTCCAGAACAACATCAGGACCTGGAAGAGAGAACACCACAGTCCTTTCAGCAGTTTCTGCGCCAGGGATAAAGGCGCCACCACTAATCGTATTTAAGGGAAAGAATATCTGGGATTCCTGGCTACCAGATGACAAAAACTCGTTTCCAGGAACTGCATAGTTGTCAATGGATGGATGGAAACTGACATATTTTACAATGATTTTCAAAAAACGTTCATTCCTGCATTGGGACCAACTAGACCTGTATTGCTAGTATATGACGGTCATAGTACACATATTAGTATTGCACTGGTTGAACTAGCACAAAAAAATGACATCACAATAATAAAACTTCCTCCTCATACCAGCCATCTTTTGCAGCCCTTAGATTTTGCTGTATTTAAGTCTGTAAAACATACTTGGGACCAACAACTTGTAACTTGGCAGAGACGTAATACAGGCCTCAAAATTCCAAAAAAAGAGTTCTCTCAAATGATAGGAGCTACAGGGAATAATGTAAACGTGGAAATTATCAAGAGTGGATTCAAAAAAGCTGGTATTTATCCGTTCAACCGCCATGTCGTACCTGAAGAGAAATACCATCCTGAGAGTTTGAAGAGATGAAGAGAACAACAGGCTTTAAGAGACCGCACAATAGTTGTAGCTGACAACAGGACCTCAAATATTGATGTTATTGCCAGTAATGGTGCTCAGTCGACAGATGACAAAACTGTGGAATACCTGACAAGTAACATTGTTGATGCAGGTCCAAGTAGCTCAAAAATGAGTTTTGAGGAGCTTCTATTGAATACCGTAAAACACACCAACAATAGTCTGTCAGTCACAAAACGAAAGAAGGTAGCTGTAGGTGCAGAAGTCGTGATCTCAAAAGAAGTGTTGGATAGACTCACAGTTGAGAATAATGTAAAGGAATCAAAAGCTAAAGAAACACAACAGAGAAAAGAAAAGAGAAATGCATAAGGAAAAAGAAAGAGACATAAAATTGCTACAAAGTTAGAAGAGAGCTTTAGCAGTTCAACTTCAGAAGAGATGGTAGAATATGTGGATTCCGAAGACGATTTTCACCCTGAAATATGGGAAGAAGAAGAACTAGTTGTTGAAGAAGAGGAGCAATTTGTTGATGGTGGAGAAGAGTTAGGGAAGTCCCAAAATGCAGTGGGAAGTTGGGTCGCTGTGGAGTATATTACCTCACAAAAACACGTGAAACATTTTATCGGAAAAATTGACAACAAATGGAGAATTCGTTTTTTGAGGTATAAGAAGAATAGTAACAACTTCTTCTGGCCTGATATGATAGTCGAAGCAGATATTGTAAAAATGTTGCCTGAACCCATGAAAGACAGAATGGACCACTTGACTTTCAGATCCAATTTTGAAGGACCGAACCTTTAAATTTTCAAAAGATTGTAACTCTCTTATTAATAAAAATATTAAAATTGTGCAAACACCAAAAAATTTGTCTCCTTGTATTTTGCAACTATTCACATTTGCCCCAAACATAAAACAGTTTGACTAAGCTGAAGTTACCCCAAATAAACGGGAAAGTGTAACCATGACCATGTTTTTTTAAAAATATGGATAACTTCTATATGTGATGTTATAAAAATACCTACATTTGGAAGTATGTAGTCAAGTTCCTAAAGACCATAGGTAACAAATAGCAGGTCTTTAGCAATCACCAAAATATTTTATAATGTATCATAAAAATCAACTTGTTGAAAACTAGGTCACACTTCAACGGGTTTACCTTACCCTTGCCTTGTACTACTTCTGATTATTTAGTACAGTTTGGAATTGAATCTTATTTTAAGAAAAAAATAGGAAACTCCACCAGATCTGAAATAACATGAAGAGGTCTTTTCAATAGAGAAACCCCTGACAGGACTATAGCAGGACTGACTAACAAGTTTCATAGCCAAAAATATAGTTTATTGAATTGAAAATTCGGATTGCTGTTGAATAAATCGTTATAAACAAATACCTCCATTTCCTGAATCATTTTAATGAAACTAATCAAATTAACGCAAAATAATAGATATATCAAACTTTTTACTACTTAATCAGAAAACGTTATTTTACAAATAAAATCACTTACTTTTTAAATGATTACTGAGATATGAAATAATTTTATTTGCTACATTTTATTACTATACTGTATCATAATAAAGAAAAACATGATAAAAAAGTATATGGGGGTAAGTATGTAAAATGATATAAAGAAATTCATAAATAAATTAAATAATTTCAATTTTGAGGATGTTAGTTTAATTATTAATTGAATGTTCTGTGTTTTCTTGTACTATGTACTCAATTTCGATAGTAGATCCCATTTGTTGGTTTCAAAGCATCTATAAATGACTACCAGAATGTATATGCAATTATATACAAAAATTTAAAACTGTATTTCCAAAGGATTGAATTAAAAGTTAATATAAAATAAAATTGTTGCTCTGAATTTTACAGGATATTTAAACAGTATTCTTCAAGCTGTGGAACGATTTAATTTTATAATAATTTGTTCAAAAATTCTCATTTGATTTAAATTCTAATAAATAGGCCAATATTTATTTACAAACTACCTACACTAATCTTATTTTCTGTGAATTGTTTGGAATTCCAAATATTTTGTAGATAGTGTGAGAAAATAAATCTTTTGATGCAATTTAAAAAACAATTTCATTTGTTTATAACTTCTTTTGCAATTATCAATGTCTAATTTGTGATATTCATTGTTACTCTTATTGTTTACAAGATGATAAATTCAATTTTGTATAACTTATAAAAATTTAAGAATTTTTCAAAAACGATTCGTGATTATTAATTTTTAGATGTTCTTAAAAAACAATTTTCAACACAATATGTATTAAATGTTGAAGAAAAACAGCGAAAGTGGCAACCATAGGAATGAGATTTTAGGAAAAATGAAAAATATTAGAAGAAAAAAGCAATAGGGAAGAAACAATAATAACAGAATTAAAGGTGAAGCCAAGAGAAGTTACGAGAAAAGGCCATTAAAGTGAGTAAATTATGCCAGGAGGTACAGAGAATAGTAATTCACTGGACTGAAGCTAGACAATTTGCTCAAGATAGGATACCATATATGATGTATTGTATCAATATTTACCAGTTCTACATATTATATTCACTGTACTTACTGTATTAAACTTTTCTAGACCACCTTGTACACAAAACAACTAGACATGTTTCACTTTGTCTACAATTAAAGGACAATTTTTTTAAAGTACAAAATCAAATTTGATATTAATAACTGCAATAACCTGAATTGGGAATTATACCAGAGCTAACGGGAATTTGTTCTACAATATCAAAAAGTTGATATCAAAGCAATGATAATATCAACAACTGTATGGCATCCCCGTGAATTTCCAAAAATATCAATTAAGCAGATTGTTTAATAAATAAATTCCATTACTCAATTACGACAATAAATATATAAATCAATAACAGTATTTGATTATAACTAGACAACAGAGATATATAAAAAGTCTCAAAGGTAAGCAATAAAATAAAGGGAAACAGTTGATAAATATTCTAAGAAGAAATGAGAATAGAAAAGAAAGTTAATTATTTTAAATCAAAATTGGTAAAAAGAAAAAGTAAAACTTCTTAGAAGATATTTCCTTCTATTCAATTATGTGAAAAAGTGCAAATTTTGTTATTCACTTTCAACATAAAAGGTGGTCAGTATCGTATCGAATGATTGTTCCAGTAACATCTAAATTTCTCCGATAATATTGTTTTGAAATTACAATACAATATATATATATATATATATATATATATATATATTTCTTCAAATAATTGTATATGTTTTATAAATTATTGAATAGACACACTGAAAATTAATCTCACAATAAAAGTTCCATAAAACTGTATAAAAAAAATTAAAATCCTAATCATGATGATCCAAATTCATTCATCCATCTCTCATATTTATCTAAATCCTCTTTACTAACACTCTTATTATTTTTAACTAAAGCTTCTTCAAAGTCTTTCATTGTTACAGGCAAGTCTAGTTCTTCTTTGGGCAACTGTTTTATTTGATCTGGCCTTAATCCACATATTTTTCTTCTCATTGACATCATCGAAGCATCTCTACAAACATTAGTGATATCAGCTCCAGAGAAACCATCCAATCTTTTAGCGATAGTTGTCAAATTAATATCAGGGTCTAATTTGACCTCCCTTAAATTTATTTTCAGAAGAGCTTCTCTTCCTTCCATAGTAGGGAGAGGGATATATATACGTTTTTCTAACCTTCGCCTTAACGCTTCGTCTATGTCCCAAGGAAAATTGGTTGCTGCCAGGACCATAACAACCTTTCCTGGCTCATCATTGTTTGCGGTAATACCATCCATCTGAACTAACAACTCAGATTTCACTCGTCTTGATGCTTCATGTTCTGATTCTGATCCTCTTCTTGAACATAACGAGTCGATTTCATCAATGAATATTGTACTTGGAGCATAGAACCTAGCCTATAAAAAATATAGATTAGAAAAAATGTATCAACGTTTTTGTGGCAAAAATAAATACTACTACATTAAGAGCTGGAGTCTTTTAAATCATTGTTCTTTTGGTAACTAGGACATTTTAATCCAGAATTTTGAAATCCCCAATGATGCTCAATCTTTCCTGACATGTTCAGTACACATTACTATGGATAATTGTGAAAATTTATACTGCCCATTCGAATCCATTAGATTATCCTTACCCAGAAAATGTTATCAATTAATGTTGCACTTCATTCAAAGTCGATTTGGTGTATAATTCTTCATGAGATAAAAGTATTCAATCATGTTGGAAAATTTCCTATAGCGTTTAAATGTAGCTTAACTTTTAGCACTAACGTTTGATTACCTTTGATGTCTGCATATATAAGAAAGAGAGTAATAATCAAAACAAGTTCAACGAAGTCATGAATCAGATGAAATTACAAATTATAAAGAACTTCTGCTATGAAAACCAATTCTATTATTCTTCAATATTGTTACATTGTATTAATATAATATAGAATCGTGGGCTTAATGCCAAAACTCGCTAAGTCAAAATATACCGAAATTCAGGTTATGGTGGAACTGTGTAAGTCTAATAATTATTCAAACGCTCAGTGAATCTCACTAAATCAATAAATATTCCTAAGATTCAATATTTCTCACTAAGTCATTTCTATCCCATTCGTTCATATAGAAACTCATTAACTCCCTTAGTGAGTTTGCACACAAATTCGATTAGGTGCCTAACGTGACTTAGTGAGTTTCATACAACAAACACGCCTAGTAAAATAAGGATAACCTAAAATTAGTAAGTTGTCACATCAATCAGTTTGCAGACATTATTGAGTGATGAAAAATGATTTCTACAAGATCAAAGTTAATTGTTCATCATGTTTTGAATATTTGTGGTGCACAACATTTGCCAGGTGAGTAGGTGCAAACTTGCGCTTACTTATACATGATAAGTGTAGTGGCTTTATAATGATTGAAATACGAATCTTAGACACATACCTTTTTTACATGGAATGTCACTTATTGAGTCTGGAGATTACTTGGTGAATGGTAAAGTATTCTACCTTTCAACAAATGGAAGCAATTAATTCTCAAAATTTATTTTGTAGATCAAAATATTCTCATACCTCTAGATGGAAATGTTGGGAATCTTTATTTATTCCTTATTTTCTATTAAAAAAAAATCTAAATGTTATGCAGATTGTTTATTATGATATTATAATTTGCAGAAAGTATGGCACATATTAGTGATTACGCCAGGAACCTCTCAAACGAAAATAAACTTCGTTATTTGAGAAATTAAGATTAATGGGTGGACCCTTATGCACTAGAAAGAAAAATATTTGATACCGTCACTAGATAAATTACCACGAATTATGACCACAGTAATAACAGACTTTTTGATTTTTCGAGAGAGCCCTTTTACCCAAAACGAAATTTGTGCATACAAAAGCCTTGATGCATTTGCTCAGGTGGCAGCGTGTTGGGTGGAAGATATCAAATCAAGAAAAATTGATACTTGTTACTGTGTTTTAGGCAAGGTAAGAAAACTATGATAATACTAGAGAAAAAATATGAATATTATATTACATGTTGTAGGTTATGCATTCACAGAAGATAAATGAAGCATCTCTAAAAATGTAGATAACATTTTCAGGAAATAGGAAAATTTTAGCAAGTCACTGCAACTGTGTAGCAGGATTAGGAGAGGCTTGCACCATGTTGCTGCAATTCTTTTCACCCTAGAATATGCAGGCAAAGAACAAAAGTATGTTACATATGTTCTTGTATATTGGATAGGATCAAAATTAAAAAAGACGTTTTTTAAGTACATTTTTCAGCAAAAGTACCACCGCCAAAAAAGTCAAGTGATTACCCAGTTCCAATTTTAAGTAGTTTGGAAGCACATTTTTTGAAAGAGTATAAAACAGATGGTGGTATTTCTGTTCTCAACTTGTTCTTCAAATATGTTGTTAATGACTCTGATACCTCAATAGTTTTAACTGATTTATTTAAAGTCACATTCAGACTTGAGCCTAACATGAATATGTTGCTAGTTCTATTACTCTATTTCTTAATGGAGAACAAATAAAAAAATTGAAATAGATACTCAAAAATAAACCCGAAATAAGGAATGGTTTTTGTTAAGAACTGGCCATATTACAGCTTCTAATTTTAAAAGCATCTGTCATACAAAAATAGATATACCTTCTATTTCGTTATTCAAGAAAATTTGTTATCCACACCTATATAAATGGACATTTAAAGCAGGTAAATTTTTTCGAATGATTGAATAGTGTTGGGAAATACGGCGATTTTCCGGTAACCGGTGAAACGGCGACAGTGATTTCTAAATCACCGTGGTTTGAATCACCGCAGTGACTGAGTATTAATAGCAAAGACAAATCAAAATATAAGACCAACGCGCGGTGACTGGCGACGCGTACGAATATATTATTTATGCACCTCTTATCGGATTATTTTAAAACAATAAATATTATCCTGATTGACAATTAGCAATAATACGAAATAGAGATCGACTCTTAACTCGAAGAAAGATTAATATAAAATGTGTAACATAAAAATTGCAACTAGTTTAATATTATTTAATTCTAAATTGAGAATTTCAAATGAACATGTTGCCATATTATCTGTAAAAAATATATCAATTTTTAGGGTTTATTCATTACTTTTTTCTTGCACTTATTACATGTTGCATAATAATTGTCACCCTCAACAGGTGTAAACAAATTCCAGGTTTTACTGGTTTTCGCTTTTTTAGACTTGTTCTAAACTGAAAATAAAAGAAAAATACTTTACTGTGGATTATTTTATCTCTCTAATAACTTGGTTAAAGGATTTTATAACTTCTTATTTAAATAGTCATATTTAACATTTTTTTTTAATAAAATCTCGGAAACTTCTCTTTTGCCCCTTATCCCATTGTTTTGTTAAAATGACATATTAGTTTAAGACATGCCATTTAATTATCAATTCATTCATATTGTAGCACAATAGTGGATTTCTTGAAATGGTTTACAAACAAAGAATACAATTTACAATTCTCCTAATAAGAGAGCAAAGATTAACAAAAAAGATAAATACATTTATTTTATCTTATGGTTGTTAGGCGTTCACCAAGTTTATTTTAATATTTCTCTTCGAAAGGAACAAAATAATTAACAAAAAAGTGGCACGTTTGCCCTTATCGTATCGGGTCGGGCGGCATGTTTGTATCATTAATATACTTATATTATCTATACCAATTACCGCCTTCTCATTCTGTTAAAGCAAAAGTCTATATTCCAAATACCTATAATATCATATCGGCTTAAATCACCGTTTTTATTTCACCTAATATTTGTAAATAATGATATTTTATATCGATTTTCGATCGGCATGGCCTTCCAATGCTAGAGTCGATGATCGATGATGCCGATATTGCAGTATTCGGTTGAAACTGAATCACCAATCACCGCATCTGCGAGAAATGAATCACCGGTAGCGCCAGTGATTTTACATTCACCGGTGAAATATCCTGGTTACCGATATATCGACCAAGACTGTGATTGAAGTGAACATATTAATATTAGCATCATCCTGATTCTGCAGTTACAAAATGTGGATTATTTCTAGATGAAAAATATCCATATTTTGCTGCTACACCTGATGGTATTTTAAACTGTGAGGTATATGGTATCTGCTATGTGGAAGTAAAATGCCCATATTGTGCTAGACACTTCAATTAGTGAATTGATAAAAACAAAAAAACCTGCTTGAGCACGGATGGTGCAACTACATTGGACCACAAACACCAATATTTTTACCAAATTCAAATGGCATTGAGTAAATTAAATTTCTGTTTCTTTGAGCACTGATGCTATTGAAATTGTGTCATGCCCTTGCAGCGTATTAGTGAGTTTCCGTCAAGTGATTTACGTTAACACTATTTCGATCAAATTTCAAAAATACAATTTCAACAATGCAAAATTATGGCACGGATAACCTGCAGCACAGATAACCAGCGCACGGATAATCGGGGTTCTACTGTAGTTCTTTTCCTTTATTTTTATATTTCATTTTAACTCTTCACTTTTTTATTAATTTCCTCAATATTTTCTTTTCACCTGAAACTCTCTCCCAGTCCTCATTAAATCAGTCTTTATTTTTCCAGAATAATAGTGTATATAACAAACTTACCATTTCAAATAACAGTCTGACCATCTTTTCAGATTCACCTCGATATTTTGAAGTCAACGTTGATGAGGATACATTGAAAAAGGTTGTTCCACATTCTGTGGCTACTGCTTTTGCTAGCATAGTCTTTCCTGTACCTGGAGGTCCAACCATAAGTACACCTTTCCAAGGTCTTCTTATTCCTAAAAACAAATTTTAAAATTAAATATTGAAAACTCAAAGATAAAGCTTTGATAGAAAGGCAAACATTTGGATGAAAAGTTATTATTTTTTATTTTTGTGGGCAACAATCCAAAACACCAGTAATGAAATAATGAATGAATTACAAAAAGTGGGGATGGTATTGTAGACAGGCCTTGGTAATTTCGCCAGTTTTTCTAACAAACTTGGCACCAATGAACCATGATAATCCAAAAACATTAAATTAATTAACTTACAAGTTTATTTTGTCACTAAAAGTCTTTGAAAAACACATCAAAACGAAAGAACTAAATGTTTACTCTCTAGTTGTAATGGCGCTCGTATAAACAAACCACATTTGACATTATTTACTACAATACACATAAAACAGGTACTGAAATGTTAGTTTAAACCTTTTTTAATCAGTTTTGATCAGTGAGAAGTACTTTCATAAACTGTAAGTTCACTTTACTTATATTGTTCTTCAAATGATCTAAACTTAATGAATTCCACATCATAAACACAGTCAATTCAAGTAGTACATCACCTATAAAAAGCAACAAACTAGTTTCGCATGCCACTATTTACTAATAGCGGCCAGGGACGTATTCCAAATTCCGGCCAAATAAAATCAAATTTTAATGATGTCCTTTATTATTGATTCATACTCAAATACTCTTACAACTGTTATTCATCAGCAGTTAACCAAGCTGTTTTTCCAAGCAATGAAAAGCAATCGTTTTTTGCGCTATCAACAATGCCAAATTACAAGATTACCTTATCCCATTAGGATCAATCATTCAACCAAAAAATATTATTTTCTCATCAAGGCTTTCGAACAATCGTGTTTGTATGTACTTAGCAAACAAATCAGTAGTTGATAATTTCATGAACAATTATGGCTCGTGAGCGCGCAAAATTAACAATTAAAAAACAGGTATAAACAATGAAATTTTCTTAAATCTCTATTAAGAATATTATTAACTATTGTATAAAGAATTTAAAAAAATTATTATTTATATTTTATTTTTTTAATATATTTTTCATGGGTCAAAAGTACTCAAATTTGAGATTTTTCGAACCTTTAAAAATTCATATCTCTAAAAATATTAAATTTATCGTGAAAAGTCATAGGACCTTTTTTATTTGTATTTCAATAAAGAATATAAAAATAATTTGTCCGGTTGAAAAATAACAATTTCTTCCAATTGTTTAAACAATTTCGGTTTAAACAATATGGCACTAGGTTGCCCCATGGCAACATGCATTTATATCATCAGTAGGGCAATTCAAAGAGGATCGCATAAAAAAATTGAGGTGGAATAGTTTTCGGTACTCATGCGCCGACTCCTCCTGGACTATCAATAGCTCCAACCCATCAGAACCATATCGTTCAACATCAAATAATCAACCACTTACGACTTCCCAAACTCTTCTTATAACCCCAATCCAAACTCTCCCACTATCTTCGTCAACAAACAACATTAATACACAAAAATTGACTTCTGATCCAATAACAGAAGACTCTCCACTTACTCAAGAGACGTCCACAACTTTAATGAATATGGAAGCAGAAACGGAAACAACAGATATCCCCAATATGGCCAAAGTCACAAACAAAAGACCTATGGAAGATACCCCCCACCCGATAGTGATAATAACATAATACCAGAAAAATTATTCCCTAAACTAAAATCATTTGCCACCTCATCATTCTGGACTACGACCAATTAATGGTTTTATTAGATAATGTAACCGGCTCCCCCAACCTGTAAATATAGCTCTAGATTTCACATCTGATCTCCTTGCGCTTCATAATATGTTAACCGAAGTATATCCCCACACAAAAGACAAGGCAACAAAAACGAGGATCACCAAACTTAAAAAAAAGATATTTACTCATCTTGGCCAAGACTTAATTGACTCTGAATCGGATTCATGTACTAATAATTATTTCGTCGCCTCATACCCCTCTCAAATACCTCCAAAATTCAACTCTTCTTCAATGAATAGATGCGACTTGGTATGCTACAAGCTATTATTAAAGAATACTCATATGCCTTCAAGAATCGAATCTCAAACCAGATAGCAGCTATTCAAACAGTCAATTCCAATTTACCTCCAAACCAAACGTGCCAGTGGAGGAGTGGTGACTTTAATAAGTAAATCTTTTCAAGCAGATTACTTCCATGTAAACTCAGATATCGAAGCTCTTGTTGTAAAACTTACCAGTCATAAAATCTTTTACATTTGTAATACATATATATATATATATATATATATATATATATATATATATATATATATATATATATATTGCTCACAATTCCACAATAGAATACAATTACTAAATCAGATACCAAGTCCAAGAATTATCATTGGAGACTTTAACGCACATAACATAATCTGGGGCAGTAAATCAACAAACTCAAGAGGACACATACTAGAGAAACTCATTGCCGACATTCCACTGAATTTTCTGAACGATGGAAGCCATACTAGGTATATCATATCTACCGGAGAAATCTCTGCTATCGATTTAAGCCCCTGTGACCCAGCACTATCTGCCACCCTATCATGGGAGGCTCTCTCGTACTCCTACGGAAGTGATGACTTTCCAATTATTATCGAGAATCGTACCTCTCCAAGAAAATTTTCACAAAAATACTCGCCTAAATAGAGAATTAAATCTGCAGAGTGGACATCCTTCAGAAATCAGAATGAACTAAATATGGATAGCTGTGATATTACTAACGATATCCAGAAATATGTATTGAACTTCAATGAAATCATCTTGGATAGTGCCGCCAGCACATTGGCCAAACAAAAGACATAAAATGTCATACTCCAGTCCCCTGGTGGAATCAAGAATGCGAAAAAGCTATCAGGGAAGCAAAAGCAGCGTTGAACAAGTACAGGAAACACAAAACTCTCTAAAATCGAGTAGAGCTAAAGAAATACAAGGCAAAGGCACAACTTGTAATCAAACAATCCAAGAAAAAATCATGGCAGGAATATGTTTCAAGAATAAACTCTTCCATTGCAATAAGCCAAGTCTAGACTAAAATAAGAAAAATGAATGGACATAGTTCATCATTACTACTCACATCCACAATACATATAGCCAATATTTTGGGCCAATCCTATCAAGAAAAATCGTCAACTTCAAATTTCACACGCGACTTTCTCAATTACAAGGCTCAAATCGAACAAACTCTCATCAGTTTTGAAGACACTCAATAACCCTTTAAATCTTCCTATCACCATACAAGAACTTGACAGCTCCTTAGACAAAATGAAAAATTCGAGTCCAAGTCCAGACAATATTCCAGTCATATTTCTCAAATATCTACCACCCTCAGCAAGATGGCATCTACTGAAACTTTCCAACAAGATATGGGAAGACAAAGTCTTTCCTTCTTTATGGTCTGAAGCTATTATTCTACCATTTTTGAAAAGTAAAAAACCCAAACAAGAAGCTAACTCGTACAGACCAATATCTCTAACTTGCTCAATGGGAAAATTGTCAACCAAAGACTCAGGTGGCATCTTGATACTACTAATCACCCAATCAAAGAACAAACTGGATTTAGACCAAACCGCGCAACTCTAGACAATATTGTGGATTTGGAAAGTGAGATCAATGAGGCTTTTGCCACCAAACAGGTACGCATAGCCATTTTCTTTGATATCTCTCGGATACCAAAACAACAGGTGTGGCATTTAGCAGAAAACGTTCATATGCTATCCCAGAATTGAAGGTTTATAACCAAAATATTAACTTTAAATCCTCAGCAAAATTTCTAGGAATGATCTTCGACAATACGCTTACCTGGAAAGATCACATAGAGAAGTTGGTCCAAACATGCATGAAGCGGCTTAATAGAATGAAAAGCCTAGGAAATATAAATTGGGGATCAGACCAAGCATCGCTACTGCTTATATATAAAACGCTCATCAGGTCAAAAATAGACTACGGCTCCATAGCTTAAACATCTGCGAGAAAAACTGTACTTCTCAGTTGGGAAGAAATTAGAGTTTCCCCCCCCCCACCAGTGTGTGGGGGGGGGTAGTGTGGGGGTATACGGAAAAAGTGTCACAGAACTCTTATTTCTTCCCTACTCTTCTCAAACTTGATGTTATCCATAACACAGCATTAAGAATAGCTTCAGGCTCGTTTACAACATCCCCTAATACCAGCATCCAAAGTCTTCTTGGTGAACCATCATTAAGCTACAGACACTCTATATTGAGTTTGAATTACACGGCTGCTATATCCACTAATGCCAGTTTACAGTAACACATTCAACAACAGATATAGGGATCTTTTTGATAAAAAACTGCATCTATCTAAGCCATTTTATGCCGGAAAAATTTAATTTAGAGCTCCTAACAATGTTTCCATCCACTGTTGAAAATCCAGCTCTGTGTACAATTTCTAAACCTCGCTGCTGTACTAACCTGACTGGACTTGATAGGGATACAAATCGCTATGAAATCTTCGCAGAACTCAACAGGATACTGCATGACTATAATGACTTCAACTTAGTCTACACGGATGCTTCGAAATCGCAGGCTGGAGTGGGTGTTGCAATAGTGACTTCAACTGAATCTTACAGTATAAGATTCTCCCCTCACACTAGCATATTTACGGCAGAACTCTATGTTATCTTTCATGCCCTCAAAGTAATTAGTTCCTTTCCAAATCCCAAAACTCTAATTTTAAGTAGTATTTATTCCTTGAAACATCCTTATCGCAAGCACCCAATATTACAACCAATTAAGTCACAGCTTTATAAAATCCAGAACGTCAAAAAATCTGTCAACTTCATGTGGATTCCTGCTCACATTGGCATCAGAGGCAACGAACACGCGTAACACAATCGTAAACGTTAATGTGGAACGATGAAATAAAACAATATAGTTTGTTTTATTTCATCGTTCAGTATGGATCTTCAATCATTTAAGTCAACAGTGACGTTGTGGAAGCATCCAACCACAACACGCAAAGCACAAGTGATTGTTACTAGACTTTTAATTTACTAAGCAAAATTTGATATTGTATATTGTTATACACCACTAATCACCTTGAGTGGAAGCGGTTTAGTTTGAATAAAAAAAAATTAATTGAAAAAACTATGGTAACATGTATACAAGTGTAAATCGGTAATACTTGTATCTAGCTATTCCATATAATTTGTACTGTATTTATTGACTATTAAACTCCAACTTACTTATAGAATATTTAATGATAATTGTTCATTTTTCTAGAATTAAAATTTCTAGTTCAAAGAACTAAAGGTGTTTTAAGGCCTACAATTTTAAACGTTACAGTTTCTGTTTTATTTTAATTGCACTTACATTAATTTAAAAAAATGTACAAACCTTTGAAAAAATCGGGCATCCACATAGGCAACACTACTGCTTCCTCAAGTAGCCTCTTTGCCTCATGAAGATCAGCAATATCATCCCAATGTATATTTGGATTCTTCTGTACAATATCCCTTTCTAAAGTATCAGCTAGTTCCCTTTCCATACCATGACATTCAAACTTTTTCTCATCTTCTGGTTCACATTTTTCATTTTTATCTGCATTATCCGAGTCTTTGTGATCTCTTTCTGGTTTATTTTCCATAATCCTTTCAGATCGTGAAGATGTAGGCCTTTCCTCTTTTTTAATAGATCTGGGGTATCTAGTCACTTCAGATTTTCTAGCTGTAGATGATCCTGCTCTAGATGTTGGGCCCTTCTTGGCATCTGTTCTTCTTGCTATTGAAATTCTTGATTTTGGACCAATGCTATTAAATAATGTATATTAGAGACAGATAAACATACATTTTTTTGAAAGTATGTATTAATTAACAAATTTATCAGTTACCTATGATCTACTGGTGTTGGGGGAGGCCAAACATCTGGATCAATTTGTGAAAATGTATCAGAATTTGAAATCTCTCCTAAATCTCTGACTGGTTCATCTCTTCTTTTAACACCAATGGGAACTTCTACACTAGCTTCCAAACGGAGAGTTTGCAGCATTGTCTTTAGAATTTTTACATTCTCATATTCATTACTAACTTTTTTCTGTACCTATGATTATAGTATCGGTGTTCAGTATTGTGTATGTTAAAAATACAAATCTTACCTGTTGCCATTTCGTTTTTCGAAGAGAATCTGTTATAATTAGAATAAGATTAGAAATCATTTGTAAGCATCCTTCATAGTAAACTTCAGCACTTTCGTAATTTCCTAACATAGACATTTCTCGAGCCAGCCTAACATTATCACATATTTCTTTAATAGTTACTGCCATTCTGTGGGGTAAATGAGATCAGAGGTCTATAAGATTAAAATAGTAGACGTGTTAAATAAGCTTTTTGTATTAGGACACATAATTTAGTATATTATTTTCAACTTACAAAAACCACATTAACGGTGCAAATGACAATAAGTAATTCCAAAAATTAAAAATAAAACAGGTGTGTGGCCCCTTCAAAACCTTACCACAGATCATCTAACTACTATTAAAAACATCTGTGTTAAAAACTATTCAGAACCCCACCAGACACAATCAGCACACCTTGGGGGTGTTCTGTCACCCAATACTACTCATAGACAAATAATAATATAAAATGTTTATTTCTCTATTATACTACTATTCGGTGGTATTCTGTGATCAACACCAAAGGTGAACAACAGCAACAGAACCATAGAGAAATAAACATACTAAGGGAGTGCTCGTTCCAGCGTTGCCGCTCTGAATTTTTACAGCCTACTGAAGCTCTCGACGAAATGGTACTGAAACCATAGAATAGTCCAGGAGCTGGTGTAATCTGTGCTGAATCTTACCAGAAATGTCAAAAGAGGAGGTTGTATAGAACAAGTAAAGCTGAAAGTGTAAAAACGATACTCGTTGTATTACGTCGTGATCGCAAATGGAAATGACTGACCTACCTATTCCTGTTGCCGCATTTTCTAACTCTTCAATAATTTTATCAGGCATTTGGCATGAAAGAAGAAGAATTTCTGTTGCCTTCTGAAAGAACTGGAAAGGCCAAAATGGAGATAAATAAGAAGAAGAAATATATTAGGATTTAAATAAAATATTTCTAAATTCATATACTAAGTATGTATGTAAAAAAAACTAAAGGTAAATGATTTTTCAAACAAAAAACAGAATTGTTATACTAATACCAAAAATATAAAACTTTATATCGGGTGTTCAATAAAAAATATCATGTAGTTAGCTTTGAAATTTTAACAGATAAAGAACAACAAAGTATGTGTATTTTTACATCATACAGAAATGAATTTTATTAATTAATGTATACATCAAAGGTATTTTTTGGCATACCACTGTTTTAAAATTATTGGGTCTATTTTAAAAACATTTCATTTGAGCGTTGAAACAATGACGTCGTAGACGGAATATTTCAAAACATTTTGCATTATTTTGCTGTCAGTTGTCATTGTCTTTTGTTTACATACTTAAAATTGCATAATTATCAAAGATATATTTGATATTATGGTGAAATTGACTCCACAAGGAGACAGAAAACCAAAAACAACATAGAAATAATTGCATATTCTTTTTTTTTTGTAAAAAATGTTTCAAGTGACTATTGATGATATGCTATTAACAGTGGATGAAAAGACTGCGTTCCTGTTGGTTAGGCCATGAAATATATCTCATTTGTAGTTCAAGTATTTTGGGAATAATTAACTCGACTGCACTATATACTGTAGAGAGTGCTACATTGAACCTGTCGGACACACATATCAATGTATCACCTTTTCCTAGCCACCAAAGGAACAACAAAACAAATTTCTCCATGGAAACAGGATGCTGGCCAACAAAAAAATTGTCATTAAGTGCAATTTATACCCACTGAGCAAGAATATGTTGCCTCAACGTTGCTGCAAATCACATATAGGATGTGTAATGTTGCTTCCGACTTTGCAATGATGTTGCATCAACATGCCAGCAACGCCGTAACGGCCGCCATTGCAACGTTCACTTGTAATATTTCAAAAGTTGTTAGGTGATGGTACGTACGGATATTTCTAACACCGTTCAAATGCAAGGTTGCATCATTATTTCAATATCACATTCTAATCAACTTTCTATTATGATGTTGCAGTTACCTTATAACTAGACGTTTCAGGAAATGTTCCTATACCTTTCAAAAGTATATTCAAATCATCTTCCATTTAGTATGTAGCAGGGACCTTAAAATTAGAACTTATTAGGACCATTCCAAGTCATTTCAGAAGTATACTTGAATCAACTTCTTTTTGTGATGTTGCAAGATGTTGCATATTCACTGTTACTGTAAGTTGAAGATACTGTTCGAAAGTTTACTAAAATCATCTTTATGATTTGGCAATATAATTATTAGGGAGTTACAGGTACTCTCCAATTATCATATTGATTATGGAAAAATGCTTAATTATATTAAGATTGGAAAATTTCAAAATGGATCAATTAGTCTCTTAACCTCAAATTGAAATGACTTGCGTTTGTACTTAATGAAGAGTACTTCTAATCTGTAGAGGCTATAGCATGATTAACTAAACGTGTGTTGAGTGCTAGTGACTTCAATTTGGTTTCATGGTGTGGTTGAAAGTTTTCATAAAGTTTTGTCAAAATGTATATTCTAAGTTAAAAAAACTTATTGAGATTCATTAGTGACTGCACTTTTAACGCAGAATGTGTGTCCGTTCTGAACTTTGGACAAGTAAGAGAACCCAAAAAAAGCAAATTTAAATCAAAATATTCCAACGATTTATTGAACCGAAATAAAAACAATATTGCACATAAAATAACACATCAGATACAAAAAAACATGTATTTCCAGTAGCAGATAATTCAGCTCAATTAATGAATGAATGAACACTGCTTTATATTCATCAATTTCGTTATGTCATTTTCTACGTAATGGCCACTGAATACTTCGCATGGAACCATTATACAAATACTAAAAGCAGTAAAAAAATTAATTTATAAATATGCATCCATTAATTTATTGAACTAAAAAATTCATAATAAAACATATTTTAATAACAAAAATATATCACACTACACAATTTGCACAGATATCAACTTATATACTGGGAAACAACCAGATTACTCGGTGCTTCCTGGAGGTATATTAAAATGAAAATTTGTGGTTCAAATGAACTTCACAAACAATAAGTGATTAAATCGAAGGAGCCTATAGTCCTGTTGATATACTATATAACAACTTCACGCATTCTGATTGGCGAATTGGTGAATCGCGTTAGTAATTTGCCGATCAGAATACGTGACGCGCGACGCAAAAAACAAAAACGATGCATTGGGAACCATTCACTCAGTTCCGATCAGACCTAATCTAGAAATATATAAATTCGAAATCCGAAAAGTGTGCCGGAGTGTAATCGAAATAAACGTCATGCATCTAGGAATTTTTCAGAAGGAAGGAATATTATTAGCTCACAGCAATGTTTCTTGATTAAAAAATATCGCAATATTCCAACTTGGATAGGTACTGAAACTTCATATGGAAATATTTCGACTGGAAGAAATAACTAACTTACAGCAATGTTACTTGCGAAGTAAATGACAATATTTCAATTTGTATATTTGACAATATCACTAAAACTTAATAGCGAAATGTTTCAAAAATAACAAATAACTAACTTACAGCAATGTTTCTGAAAAAAATGCTGATGCAATATTACAACTGGCATATCTAAGAACATCACGGCAACCTCAATTACAAACGTTTCAGTGGGAAGGAAATCTCAGCTTTATGAAATGTTTCTCTAATGAGCAAGTCACAATGTTTCAACTAAATTAACGTAATAATATTACTGCAACTTATCCAGGAAACATTTCAATCCGTATATAAATGTAATTGCGCAATAATATTACTGCAACTTCTCCAGGAAACATTTCAAAATGTATATAAATGTAATTTGCAGCAATGTTTTGCAAGGTTCTGTGCTCAGTGGGTAGCACCCAGAAGATTCACAAATGTATCTCTATTCAATCGAAAAAGATTGAAAAAATCTCTCTCGAGATACTGTGGCAACCAATATTCATCTGGTGAGCGTGTAAGCGCCAAATTAGTGGAGAGAAATATTTGTAAATAAGATAGCTTTGGAGATCCTGCTCATAATGAATATCGTTAATGAGTGCTAATATCATGCAATTCATTTTAAATTTGAATCAACAGATTAACTCACACAAAATTGATAAATGGAACAAAATAACAAAAACTTTCAAGATAATGACTTGTTTCTTCGCGCTTCGCTCAATGACAAATGACGACATTGTTTTAAAAATATTTCGTTTTCGCCATCGTCAAATCTATGACGTAAATTGAATATGTTTTTGCGTGGCCGACGAGAAACACAGGGCTTGGTGCGTAAATATCACGTGACCATCTGAGGCCGAGAATCCAAAAACGATTTCTACTTTTCATGTTGATTTTATGTATTTGAGGTTACGTAAGCTTTTGTTTATCGAGTTTCTCTGAGTAGAATAATAGAACAAGGAAGTCACTGTAACAGTTAGAGATATACATACAGCTTTAGCATTAGAAGAATTAAAAAAACAGACAAGCAGGTAGGTACAGATTTTGTTTTTATAACATCAGCAACACATCTAAATTATTATATCAATATTGTAGCCATGCCTAGAAAATGCAGTGTGTCAGGTTGTAAATCGAATTATCGCAGTGAAAACTCTGAGGAAGGACCAAGTCATATTACAACATTTAGTTTACCGAGAAATGAACAGTTGAAGCAGCGGTGATTGCGAAGAATCCCAACAGACCTTAGCAACATAAAAAATCCTCAATTTTGCATTAAGCATTTCCCTGAATCTGATATTATTAGAACTGATATATGTATCGTTCAAGGAGAACGAAATGAATACCCTAGGAAGGTACTAAAATTAAAAGATTCTGCTCTACCTGTTATATTTTCCAATGCTCCCAAGTATCTGTCATCTGTGCCCAGTTCTTCCAAAAGGCTATGTAATAAAGAAGAAGATCAACATGAAAAAGCTATATCAGACAGCCTCAAAACACATAAGCAGTTTGTTGACTCGCAAAAAATTAAACATTTAGATTTTAGATGATATTATGTCTTTTTATGAGAAATCTAATGTAAGTAAAGAATGGATTTTAGTAAGAGAAGACAATAAAGTATATTTATGTCTGCTCACTTTATCTGAGAATGTCCAGAAAATAATAGGATCACTTCTAGTGAGAGAAAATTTGGACTATGCAATTCAAATCGAGAATCATCCACTTCCCATGTCAAAAATTCCAAAAAAGCTACATGTTTTGAATAATTTCAGTATTTTAGAAAATCTGTTGGTGCTTATTGAAACTAGTGCTAGAAACCAAAAAGTGCGTGATGACACTAAAATAGCTAAAATTTGTGATGTGTTATCCGAAATGACTGCAGCAGAAGAGGTATCAAGTTTTTTTACTTTTATTATTGAACAGTTACAGCTTTACCAGCAAACTGCCAATAACTGACGGTACTATGGTAAGACACTAATGTTTGCGGCAAGTTTATATATTCACTCTTCATCTATTTATATGACATTATATGATTCCCACTGTCTGTATTTACCACATCCTCGTAATCTCAAAAAACTTATGTGCAAATTTACTGTGACAGATATGAGCATAAAAGGCAGTATCGAGTATTTGAAATCCAAACTCAGTTTCCTAAAAGAACATGAATTTCTCATAAATATACATCTAGATGAAATTTATGTTAATTCACAGTTCAGTTTTAAAGGTAAAACAGTTTTTGGTGGTACTGACAATGATCCATCAAAAATGGCTAAAACAGTACAAACCTTTATGATATCGAGCAGTGTCGTAACTAGGGCGTGGCAAATGCGGCGGTTGCCGCGAGCGCGAGATTATTGAGGGCGCCAAATCCTTCGATAGAAAAATAGACAATAATTATAATAATTATTTTAATAAAGGAAAAAATTAGGCGTATTATGTAGTTACTGTTTCAAAAAAAACACAGTAAAAAAATACATTCAGCATTCTAAAGCAGGAAATAATCAACAGAACAAAATACAGACACAATTTATGTTTGTTTATATTAGTCTCATAACTCATAAATAAATATAAGGGTGTTAAAAAAAAAGTGTCACAAAATGAAATGGTGAATAGTATGACCCGAAATAAGCAGAAAAGACTTAATATATATATGACCGCAAATTAACGGTTTCGGAGATACGGACCATTTTGTGTTTATAACAATTTTTTATTATGTATAAAAGACAATGATATTTATAAACAATCAACAACAACATAGAGTTAAATGAGATGTTCAAAGTGCCCTTCCTCCATTTCAATGCAGCTACGACATCTCCTCCGCAAGGACTGTCGGATTCTTTCCAAAACACCCTCATTGGCTAGGATTCGATGACATTCCTGCTCTATTCGTTGCTGCAGCTCTTCGAGGTTATTCACAGAAGTGGCGTACACGAAATTTTTTAAGTGTCCCCAAAGAAAAAAGTCAAGGGGATTTAAATCAGGCGATCTTGCAGGCCATGGCACAGGTCCGCCCCTTCCTATCCATCTTCGACCAAAGGATCCGTCTAAATGTTCGGTCGACTCGGGAAAGCAAGTTTTTGAGAATGAAAAAAGATAATAAAAAAATGATACAAAAACACAAAACACTCCGTATCTCTGAAACCATTCATTTGCGGACATATGCTTATTAAGACTTTTCTGCATATCCAAATATTGATATCGCTCTTAGATTGTTTCTTACCTTGCCAGTCACAACAGCTTCATGTGAAAGATCATTTAGTAAATTAAAGTTGATAAAAAACTATTTAAGATCATCGATTGGGCGGGACAGGCTCACTCATCATCATCAATCAGCCTGTCGCATCCACTGCAGGATATAGGCCTCCCTCATTTCTGCCCACTGTCTTCTGTCTTGAGCGCTCTGCATCCAGTTTGTAGTCATTCTTCTGATATCATCCGTCCATCGCGTGGGAGGTCTTCCCTTGTTTCTTTTGTCAGTCCTTGGTCTCCACTCGAGCAGCCTTTTTGTCCATCGTCCATCTGTCATACGGGCCACATGTCCAGCCCAGTTCCATTTGAGTTTTGCCACCTGATAGATAACATCCGTGACTCCTGTTCTCGCCCTTAGGTCTTCATTTCTTATGCGGTCACGGAGTGACACACCAAGCATCGATCTTTCCATCCTACGTTGGGCTACTCTAAGCTTCCTAGCGGATGTGGCTGTCAGAGTCAAAGTTTCGGCTCCGTAGGTCATAACTGGTAGAACGCACTGATTATAGGCCTTTCGCTTCAGACACATTGGGATATTGCCCTTAAACACTTCCCTCATTTTACCAAATGCAGCCCAAGAGAGCGTAATTCTTCTTCTTAATTCACATGTTTGATTGTCTCTCGAGATTTTTATCTCATGACCCAGGTATGTATACTTATCCACCAACTCTACCTCCCCATCACCAATAGCAATATTTCCACTAGGAACCAGATTCGTCATATATTTCGTTTTCGATATATTAATTTTTAATCCAACCCGAGCACATACCTCCTGAAGATCTTCCAGCATTATCTTAATATCCTGTAGGCTATCTGACATCAAGGCTATATCATCTGCGAAGCGCAGGTCTGTTAGGTTTAATCCATCTATATTCAAGCCTTTTCCGCTCCATTCAAGCATTCCAAAGGCGTATTGCAGAATTGTGGTAAACAGTTTTGATGACATTGTGTCACCTTGCCTCACAGGCTCACTAATATGACCATTTTAAGCATAGAAAGAAAATTATCTTTATCTATTGATTTTAATGAAGTCATTGATAACTTTGCTACTTTAAAAGCGAGAAAAGTGCAATTTTAGTTTTGTTTTAAATACTTACCCAAAGTTTAGCTTTAATTTTTGTTTTTTGTTATTTTGTCTAGTAATTCGCGTATTTTGTATTTTAGTTGGTTGTACATGTATAAACCACAAAAAAAATTATTTAAGAAAGCTGTTTGCTGTTTTCATCTGATTATAAAATGTATACAATATAGGGGCGCCGCCCTAACACTGTCCGCGGGCGCTAAATTCCTAGTTACGGCACTGATATCGAGCATACTATCAAAGTATCGGGATGTGGTAAGTTTAGTACCCGTCAACAATTTAACTGGAGTTCAGTTGTATGAGCTTATACTGAAAGTCTTGCAAGAGCTAGAAAAATTAGGTTTTAAAGTTGTTGCCCTAATATCAGACAATCATAGTATAAACAGCCTTTTCAATGTTTACAGAAGATAACATTTTGAAACCTTTTGCACAACATCCTTTAGATAATTCTAGATTACTTTTTTTTATATTTGATGTGGTCCACATTATAAAATCTATTAAAAATAACTGGATTAGTGAAAGAACTAATGACTACTCACTACATTTTCCAAATTTTGATATTGACACATTGGAAATAAATACTGAATGTCTGTTTGTAGCAGAGTTTAAAAACTTCCAAATTTTGTATGAACTAGAGAAAAATTCTCTAATAAAATATGCTCATACATTGTCATATGAAACATTATATCCAACAAGTATTCAAAAACAAAACGTTCAGTTAGCACTGAATATATTTAATGAAAAAAATATAGCAGCCCTTAAATGTTTTTCATGTGACAATCCAAACAAATTTAGGAATATTGATGGTACATGTAAGTTTTTAGAGATTTTTGTTAAGTTTTGGAAAATTGTGTATGTTAAGAATGTCTTTGAAAGTGAAAGATTTAATGATAAGGACAGAGGAGCAATAAAGCGTGACAGCAAAAAAGTAATAGATTTTCTTACAGCAATGTCAAAATGGCTAACACTTTGGAAGTCGTTAGTTCCTTTACACTCATCTTTATCAAATGAAACTTTCACATCATTAATAAATACTATCAATGCCTTTGTGGCTCTTATTCCATATTTGTTTAATACATATACAATAGATTATATCCTATTAGGCAAATTTGAAAATGATATATTAGAAGGTAGATTCAGCTGTTACCGTCAATTAAGTGGTGCTATATAATTATTATATTAGCCTAGTTCAACTATTAGAAAGTGAAAAAAAAGATCCGGTTTAAAAATGCTATTCTTTTCTCTTGCACTGATAACAAGATACCACTAAAAACAATAGTACCAAATTATGAGGAAGTTTACGACAGTAATGTGGACATTGAACAATTAGTTTCCGTTTTGAATTCTGAATTTGGTTTGGAAAATATACCTAAAGAACATTTAACTGTACTCAGTTATATAGGGGGATATGCAGTAAGAAAGCAACTAAAAATCAAACATTGTTTAACTTGTTTTGAATGGCTTCAATCAAATACTGAGATGAATGTTGACATACATTATGATCTGACTTTGGAATTAGACAGAGGAAAGTTGATTTTACCGTCGGAATATGATTTGATCCCAGTAGCTATTTCCTGGCATATTATGCAAAATATTTGTAACTCAACCCACCTACTGAATACATTTTTAGCAGGCTCAAATCAGCTTTCCAAATTACACAGACTTAGTATTATCCTTATAAAAAATTATATGTCTGATTTAAAAGATCTTTATGAACAATGTAGTTGTGAAGAAACACTTTTTAACAAAATAGAAAGAATAAATTTAACAGATTGTAAAATAATGTTAAATACTTTGTCAAAAAACAAAATGATGTTGCAACAGAGAAAAATGTAAATGATCCTAGAAAACTGAAAAAACTTAAGTCTTCATAAATAAACTTTAATCTGTTGTTTTATTTCCCTACTATAATAATGATTACAATTATTTATAAATTGTTTTTTTTTGCTTTTGCCGCCACTAAGAATAAAGATAAGCAGAAACGAAAAAAAACATTTTATAAATAATATGATTCTTCACAAAAAATAAATATTTTATTAATTTTTACAAATTATAACCGCCCTATATGCATATTGACCAGCTGTCCTGGGCCTCAGATGGTCACGTGACTGTGAATAGCTTTACGCGCCATGGCCTGTCTTTCTCGTTGGCAACGTGTTTTTGAAACATAATTGAATACGGTTCAACGCCAAAAAATAGCTCAAATTAATGTGGACAGATATGACATTTGACAAATCTTCACGTCGACAGTTGTTGCCAGAATGCCACTACAATATGCTTCGAAAACGTACTGAATAACAACGGTTTTAAAAATGGTCGTACTGACTTATCAAAAGCACTCGGAAGGTACTGACATATTATTATACATATTAAGAAAGTTATTCCAATATTACATCAAATTGCACATTGTTATTTTAAAATTATCGACAACAAAACAAACAAATATTTAAATAAAAAATATTACAAAAGTAGATTCCCCATTTCCATGAAGACAGGAACAGGTCTGCAATAAAAAATAAATAAATGCAGTACATATTAAGTTACTAAAAAATAGTATATCAAGTACCAAGGGTCAAAAATGTTACTTTAGGCACGAGTTTTACTAGGCGCGAGTGGAGCGAAGCGCCGGTAAAAGATCGCTTCCGATAACTGTTAAATAAAATTGAAATACTGCTTGACGTAAAAACGATACCGCAGGAAGTTAATTACGTTCACAGGCGCTATTTATTTTACCGATATCGCTCTAATAAAACTCTCTATTTTGTAATCTCCCAAAAACTTTGAAATTTATGAATTAAACTGGTGTCCTTTGTTTCCGATTTCCGATGATCCTAAAGTGTTACTATTGGTCAAAATATTTTGTCGCCAATTTTCATCTAAAATTTCGTCCGACGTCGTTCAAAGTTAAATTAATTTTCACTTTTTCCGATCTCGAAAGATTTTATATGGTTTTCTAACCTTACATTTCTACATTTAAACTTTCTTTCTTGGCGCATTTGAATACCGATAAAGTAGTGGGATTAACAGTAACTTCTACAAATATTGTCATCTGATTTAAGATTTTGTGATAAATAGTAAACAGTCGACAATATTGACATTCATTTTCTTTCATCGGATACGAATTCATGTATAAGAACATTCAAAATATTATCGTATGAAAATGCGCCAGAACGAAAGATGTTTTGGACGTCGGAAATCGGATGCATGGGATACCGGCTTTATGCGATCCCCAGAATAATCTATATGTATTTTGGCAACACTGGAGCCTACTTGATTTAAACTTCAAGGAAGTGATACTATCTTTTTTGTGTTTGACGTTTGTAATTTTGTATCATCGTTTAACTGGTCTGGAAAATAGGTAAAATTTCTTAAAAATTAAACTAAAATGGCTTCTAAAGGGTTATATTATACTCCTCCTGGTACCGATGGATCGGAACATGAACATAGACAACGAGTGGCTACTCGCTATCAAACAAGGTAAAAATTATTAACCTTACATATTACAATAAATTTGCCAACGATCTTGAGAATATGCCAAAATCTTAAAACTATTCAAAAATGCCAACTATTGTTCTTTTTAGCGCTTTAAATAAGTCGAGACTAAAATGGTGCATCTTCTTCCACTATGTACTCTTCTTTGTGATGCTTGCCAAACTGTCAGCTGATATACTGGATAGACTAGATATTTTCATTCTGGAAATCGAAGAGCTTGATATTCCAAAGGTAAGAATGGTCCTTTTAGTCAAACAGAAACGTTATATTTATATTTACAGCCTCTACGCTGGGAATATCTATGGTGCATAAGCCTGCTGTTATCCTTCATGGCTTTAGAAGCCATTAAAAAGAATAAGGTATCTTTAATAAGAAATTACATGATTGGATTGGTTCTATTTGGTTTTTTGCCGCTAGTCTATGCGCTTTCTTATTATTTGCCCGACGTTTTGGTTTATGTTTTGCATGAAGAAGAATATGAGATTGAGGAGATCCATATGTGGCAGGTAATTAATTCTTTTAATATTAGATGAATAATTCTTTAGTAATCAATATGTTGATGCTAACAATTTAGTTTATATTGTATAATAATTGTGTATTTCTTTTAGGGCTATCCTTATGGTATGCTGTGGTATGCATTTATTCTGTTGGCAACACAAGTTCACATATTTTCCATTGTATTTTCATGGAATTTGTTCAAGGCTTGGAAACGCAAAGTTGATAAAACTGATTAAAGTATTGCTGATTTTCAAACACTTTGGTCATTGTTAATTTGTTCAAATGTTTAAATTTTGTTAATATAAATGTGTTTGGAGATCGTTCATGCCTCAGTAGATGATACAAAGATATAATACTCAATGTACTGGGAGACTTGAAAATTAAGAAGCTTCCTTTTACTTTTACAAGGCTGTTCTTTACTAGTCATAAACATACATTGTACAAAACCTGACAATATTTTTATATACATCACTCATTAGTTATAATTCTAGATTAATGCAAGGTATGGAAATTAATGGGTTCGTTTTTATAAAAAGTAAAATAATTTTCATACCTTAAGCATATTAAAATTACATATCAAAATCTATTGGGTGATTTATATAAAAATAATTTGTTTATACTGTTGTAAATGTTCCTATCATATTTTTTCTAAAATGGCGACTTAAGAAGAGAACAAAAGTCTCAATTATTATACAGTGCATTGTAAATAAGGCATCTATGACAAAACTCACCATACACATTGTACCTTTTCCACTTTTATACCTATTGATTAGGTAAATTCCTAAATCATATGTTCATTTTGTCTTGTATATTGTTTGTTTATAGTAAATTATTCATTTGTTTTTTTATTTAGGGCCTCCTTCACCACCTTTTGATACGTGTCACATAGCTTAAACAACGTAAGTTTTGTCCTTTCTGACTTTAGGTCAAGTGACAAGGACAAAAGTTGTGAATAATCTGACACTTATTAGAAGGTAGTGAAACTGGCCCTAATACATTAATTTTCAGTATGCAATATGGAATTGTGTACTTTAAATGAGAGACAATTTTCGAATTTCTATTTTGATGAATAAAAGTTTATTTTATAGACTTTACTTTTATTTCATATCCAAATGCTTGAACGACAAAACACTGATCTTTTTGGGTTTCCAATAAAAGTAACTGTTAACCATATATACATATATATAACATAATATATAAAGGAGATGTAGGAATATCGCGTGATATGTTAACAACAAAGACATTCATGGGCAATTCACGCAAAAAGAAAAAGGGCTACTGAAACAGAATGGTAACCGCGGACATGCATGTTTCTGGCTCATTTGCCGTCATCAGCACGGTATAACCAAATAAGAAACATGCATGTCCGCGGTTACCACTCTGTTTCAGTAGCCCTTTTTCTTTTTGCGTGAATTGCCCACGAATGTCTTTGTTCATATATATATATATATATATATATATATATATATATATATATATATATATATATATATATATATATATATATATATATATATGATATCAGGAGTTCGACCCTGACTAGCAAAGGCGAAGCACGTGAAATCTCGATCCCGATTAAATTAAAAAATAAGTGGTTTAAAAATCTGGAAATTTAGAAAAGTGGACAATATCAGACTTAAAGCAGTAGCAGTGATTAAGTAACAAAAAGCAGATAGAAATAGGTGAGTTTAAAACATTTATTGTATATGAGCATACATATTCAAAGTAGAACCATAAACAAGTTGTCTAACAAAAACAGTTGTGATACCATACTAATTACTTGTTAATGGGAAGCTAATACAACAATATCAGTGTGACGATACAGGACCGTAATCTAAGAAATAAATTCACTACAACTGGAATATACAACAATTGAATTAGGAAACAAAACGAATTATACGCTCAAGGAAACGATAGAGCACAGCTAGCACAGACACCGGGCCGAGATTTGAATTAAGTAGGATCTTGGTAAATAAAAACTAGGTCTGTGACGCGCTACCTGTCAATTCCAAAATGGAAGAAAGTTCAGAGATGGGGAAAGCACTGGGGAAAATATTGGGAAAACTAGAAGAAATAGAAATGAAAGGATTGAGAAAAAATTAGATAGCATTCAGAGCGAACTGGCAGAAATAAAAAGAGAAAACAACCGCATTAGACTGGAGAATCATGAACTAAAATAGGCTTTAGGCAGGCATGAAGAGAAAATAGAAAAATTAGAGCGTGAAGCGAGGAGCGAAAACCTTATAATGCAGGGAGTAAGTGAAACGAAGATGAGCTGCAACTAACGAGTGTCTTACAAAATGTAATGGAGAAGCTGGAGCTGGAACTTAAAAGCGATGAAGTTATTGAAGCTAGAAGAATAGGGAAACAAAATCTAAACCCTAGTAAACCAAGACCGATTTTGCTGGGACTGAAGGAATACAAGAAGAAAGTAGAAATATTAAAACAAACAAACACATTAAAAAATACACCAATATACATAAACGAAGACTTTACTAGAGAAGTACTAATACAACTGAAAGAACTTAGATCATACATGAAACAAGCAAGGAATTAAGGACATCTAGCGAATCTAAATTATAACAGACTATGGATAAACGGAAGGGCTTACTCTTTAAATGAATTAAAACAAAACGTGCAAGGGAAGGATACAGTTAGACCATCAGGTTCCAAACCCAAAGGATGAACAATCAGCAGTAGATCAATGACCGAAGAAGAAGAGGATATTGATAAAGAAAGAACTACAAAAATGTTTAAAAATCTTACGGACATAAAAAAAGGAAAAAACTAGCAGCAAAAGTAGCTCAAGAGGATCGAAACATTGTAAAAATGACCACGGCAAATAACAAGGAAAAAAAAGTAACTAAAACTATAACAAAAACCAAAGACAACGTTAGGAAAATATCAAAGAGGGTGAAGCGGGTGAAACAAAAAGTAAACTCATTGAAAATTGGAACTTGGAATATCAAAACAATGCTAAAAGTTGGGAAAATGCACTGCATAGCGCAAGAAATGATGAATTATGATTTAGACATTCTGGCGTTACAAGAAATCAGATGGAAAATACAAGGGAAAATAGAAAACAAAAACTTTACGATGTATTACTCAGGGGAGGAAAAACAAGGAAGGAATGGAACAGCAATAATGGTCAGTAAAAAAATACGAAACAAAGTAATTGAGTTTAAGCCAATCGACGGTAGGATTTCATATTTAAAACTTGAGAATAAACAAGCAAATATAAGTATAATTAATGCCTACGCCCCAACGGAAGAAACAAGCTAAGAAGAGAAAATAAAGTTTTATGAGAAGATAAGTGACGCCTGTGAAGATATCTCTAGAAATGACATTTTGATAATAATAGGAGATTTTAATGCCCAGATAGGAAAAGAAGAAAATAATCGAGAAATAGCTGGAAAAGAAACAATACACGAGATCACAAACGATAACGGCAAAAGACTGTGCAACCTAGCTACGGAGACAAATACTTTTATAATTAGTACAAAATTTAAGCATAAAAAGGAGCACAAGACAACTTGGTTATTCCCAGGAAAAAGAAGCGGCAACCAAATCGATCATGTTTTGATATCAAAGAAATGGATGAAAATGGTTAAAGACACAAGGTCATACCGAGGAGCAAATGCAGATACAGACCACATTTTACTAATAGCGGATATCAACATGAAAATATCAAGATATAAACCTTCCAAACACAACAAAAGAAAGTGGAACTTAAAAAAGCTGGAAAGAGAGAAGGGTGAAAATAATTATGCGGAAACCCTAACAAATAAACTGAGTATTCATAATGAAAAAGGAGATATAGACAGTGAATGGAAGATCATTAAAAATAGCATTATAGACTCTGCAGAGAAAGAAATTGGATTACAACAAAACAAAGCATCCAAAGAATGGTTCGACGAAGAATGTAAGCTGGTAAGTGTAGAGAAAAAACAAGCAAGAAATAAATGGTTGGAAACAGGAAAATATGAAGAGATGGACAAATACAGAAAGATAAGGCAAAAAGCGGAAAAAACCTACAGAAGAAAAAAATCAAATTGGGTTGCAGAACAAATGCAAAAAATAGAAGAGAACAATAGGGATAATAGAAAACTCTTCGAATATGTGAGAAAGCAATACAGTAGCAGAAACGCAATTGGGACAGTAAAAATAAATAAAAAAGAATGGGAAACATACTTTCAAAATCTATACCTATATATTATGGACAAAAATTATAAGGAGTAACGGAGGGAGAAATCGGTGAACAGCAGTACAGACCCTCTTTCGAGGAATTTATAGATGTTGTGAAACAACTCAAACCAAACAAGGCGGCAGGTCCAGATGATATAAATAACGAACTAATCCAACATGGAGGAGAAGCCTTACTTCAACAAATATATATGACCTGATAATGAATATATGGGCAGAAGAACGTATGCCAAACGAGTGGAGCATTGGACATATAGTTCCAATCTTCAAAAAAGGAGACCCAACCAAATGCAAGAATTACAGGAGTATAATGCTGCTTAACACTCTACATACAAGATATTAACAAATCTGTCGGAAGGTTCAGACAGGAGAGCTATAGACGCCTCCGTGTCTCTGTTGGTTGTTGTCCTGAAAACTCGGGATCTTCCATTTGAAGGCACAAATGTGCGTTTGGTTATCTTGTTGAAATCCGTTGTTTGTGTTTTCTCATGTTTCAATTAACATCCTTGCTCCCAAGTTGTACACCTTTTCTTGGTTATGCCGTACCGATGAAGGCTAATGAGCCAGAAACATGCATGTCTACGGTTACCACTCATTCTCTGTAACCTCTTTTGCGTGATATGCCCGCTAATTCTGTTTTTGTTTTATATTCCACGCGTTATTCTTCCATCTTTTCATTAGTTATTTGTCTATTTCCAGGGTCGGAAGGTTCAGACAGGAGAGCTATAGACGCCTCCGTGTCTCTGTTGGTTGTTGTCCTGAAAACTCGGGATCTTCCATTTGAAGGCACAAATGTGCGTTTGGTTATCTTGTTGAAATCCGTTGTTTGTGTTTTCTCATGTTTCAATTAACATCCTTGCTCCCAAGTTGTACACCTTTTCTTGGTTATGCCGTACCGATGAAGGCTAATGAGCCAGAAACATGCATGTCTACGGTTACCACTCATTCTCTGTAATCTCTTTTGCGTGATATGCCCGCTAATTCTGTTTTTGTTTTATATTCCACGCGTTATTCTTCCATCTTTTCATTAGTTATATATATATATATATACATATATATATATATATATATATATATATATATATATATATATATATATATATATATATATATATATATATATACATAATATATAAAGGAGATGTAGGAATATCGCGTGATATGTTAACAACAACAACAAAGACATTCATGGGCAATTCACGCAAAAAGAAAAAGGGCTACTGAAACAGAATGGTAACCGCGGACATGCATGTTTCTGGCTCATTTGCCGTTATCAGCACGGTATAACCAAATAAGAAACATGCATGTCTGCGGTTACCACTCTGTTTCAGTAGCCCTTTTCTTGCGTGAATTGCCCACGAATGTCTTTGTTCATATATATATATATATATATATATATATATATATATATATATATATATATATTTGATGACAAACAAATCATAAAAATAAGTTGGTCTTGGCATCAAAAACATGTTTTTCTATTATTTTTTGAACAAGTTCATAAGAAAATATTTTAAAATTGAAAAATGGAATCCATTAAAAAATGCTAGAGTTTGAAATGTTATATACAATGTGGATGTGCAATCAACCGATAGAAAGTCTATCTATATTCAACGGCTTTAGGAAGGCATATGATGAAATTCTTGAGCATGTGATTGGGAAATATACAATAGAGACATAGATAAGACAAATACAAATTATTACTCCATGTCTTTCCATGAACCTAGGGACATGCGATATTCGCTAAATATCAATACGAGGTATCGAAAGGTATTAAATGAGAAGTATTGATTCAAGAATTGTATCAACTAGAAACTGAAGGAGTAATAATTGAGAAACAAAAAAAGATAAAGTAACTTCATCATCTATTTCCTGCATTGCCCTGTTTTTAGTTGTTTTGCCATGTGCAACTTTAATGTGGTGACTGTAACTGAAATGAATAGTCTATTTCAACTATAATTCCCAGTCATAGTCCCAAGCTTTTGCAATAGGCAGCTTAATTTGCCATTTGGTGCTTAAATGGTTGTCTATATATAGGATACATACATATGATTTTCTTTTAATTCGATATCCTACTAGAGTATTGAAAAGCTGGCATCGACATGAAAGTATTTGGTATAATATCGATACTGGTATTATATCGGAACATATCTACATGTATCCAATAACTTACAAAGGGGTTGGAATGACATATAAAAGAACTGTTGGTTTGGCAGGGAAGTGATGCAATATATTTAAAAAGCAAAAACAAAACGAAGTGGACGTGTTAGGTAGCACCGTAATTAAAAATATTGTAATTAGGTAGATTAACATACTAACCCCAATAGGCATACTCAATAAACTATTGTAAATATAGGTATTTATAAATAAATGACGCATAATTGCAGGACGACACAAAACAATTTCGTCTGTTTTATATTTCAATAACATTATTTTATATTTTAATACGATAGTTAGTTTTTTTATAAAAGGGCCCTATCGTAAAAAAGAGTTTTTTTTATTTTTGTGTACACTTTGTGTCTCTAATTTCTACAAGTCTTAGAATTTTGATTTTGATTGTATTTTAATATATGATTGGCAACACATTTCCCATTTTTAATAGGGGCGAATGACCTTCATCACCGGCCGAGTGAAGTTCATTCTTCCGAAAGGGGGGATTTGTAGTGCCCGTCATACCAAACGTTCAGTTTATTCAAATAAAAATGTAACTAACAACTAGGTGACGAATGTTAAACAAAAATACTGTACACTATACATATATATATATATATATATATATATATATATATATATATATAAAAATGAATATAATTTCATAAAATACGAGGTGCTATATGAAATATAAATTTCGATTTTCTACTACACCTGTTTTAGTCGAAATTTCAATAATTTCGACTTATTGGCCTGACCGTTCTTCGAAGGGCAAAACAACTACATTCCTGGCTAATACCACGCAGAATATTGAATTACATCCCCTTCGAAAACCGTGACGTCGATCGGCCATTTTGCCGATACGGACATCTGTGGTGATTCGCAACTGATAGCGGAAGAGCATAGTACACTTACGCGTTTCGACCTTCTTGGGTCTCTTCAAGAGTGCCGTAATGCCTTCCAGTTCAGAATCTCTAATCCGAACTGAAGATTACACCCTCCGACAACCTCTCTTGGTTCGTGTAGTTACACAAGCGAGAAGTAGTCAGTTGGCGCCATCTTCACTTTCAGTTGCGAACCAACACCTCAGATAAATGCGACCGTATTAGTCGTATTAAATAAAAATGAATATAATTTCATAAAATACGAGGTGCTATATGAAATATAAATTTCGATTTTCTACTACACCTGTTTTAGTCGAAATTTCAATAATTTCGACTTATTGGCCTGACCGTTCTTCGAAGGGCAAAACAACTACATTCCTGGCTAATACCACGCAGAATATTGAATTACATCCCCTTCGAAAACCGTGACGTCGATCGGCCATTTTGCCGATACGGACATCTGTGGTGATTCGCAACTGATAGCGGAAGAGCATAGTACACTTACGCGTTTCGACCTTCTTGGGTCTCTTCAAGAGTGCCGTAATGCCTTCCAGTTCAGAATCTCTAATCCGAACTGAAGATTACACCCTCCGACAACCTCTCTTGGTTCGTGTAGTTACACAAGCGAGAAGTAGTCAGTTGGCGCCATCTTCACTTTCAGTTGCGAACCAACACCTCAGATAAATGCGACCGTATTAGTCGTATTAAATAAAAATGAATATAATTTCATAAAATACGAGGTGCTATATGAAATATAAATTTCGATTTTCTACTACACCTGTTTTAGTCGAAATTTCAATAATTTCGACTTATTGGCCTGACCGTTCTTCGAAGGGCAAAACAACTACATTCCTGGCTAATACCACGCAGAATATTGAATTACATCCCCTTCGAAAACCGTGACGTCGATCGGCCATTTTGCCGATACGGACATCTGTGGTGATTCGCAACTGATAGCGGAAGAGCATAGTACACTTACGCGTTTCGACCTTCTTGGGTCTCTTCAAGAGTGCCGTAATGCCTTCCAGTTCAGAATCTCTAATCCGAACTGAAGATTACACCCTCCGACAACCTCTCTTGGTTCGTGTAGTTACACAAGCGAGAAGTAGTCAGTTGGCGCCATCTTCACTTTCAGTTGCGAACCAACACCTCAGATAAATGCGACCGTATTAGTCGTATTAAATAAAAATGAATATAATTTCATAAAATACGAGGTGCTATATGAAATATAAATTTCGATTTTCTACTACACCTGTTTTAGTCGAAATTTCAATAATTTCGACTTATTGGCCTGACCGTTCTTCGAAGGGCAAAACAACTACATTCCTGGCTAATACCACGCAGAATATTGAATTACATCCCCTTCGAAAACCGTGACGTCGATCGGCCATTTTGCCGATACGGACATCTGTGGTGATTCGCAACTGATAGCGGAAGAGCATAGTACACTTACGCGTTTCGACCTTCTTGGGTCTCTTCAAGAGTGCCGTAATGCCTTCCAGTTCAGAATCTCTAATCCGAACTGAAGATTACACCCTCCGACAACCTCTCTTGGTTCGTGTAGTTACACAAGCGAGAAGTAGTCAGTTGGCGCCATCTTCACTTTCAGTTGCGAACCAACACCTCAGATAAATGCGACCGTATTAGTCGTATTAAATAAAAATGAATATAATTTCATAAAATACGAGGTGCTATATGAAATATAAATTTCGATTTTCTACTACACCTGTTTTAGTCGAAATTTCAATAATTTCGACTTATTGGCCTGACCGTTCTTCGAAGGGCAAAACAACTACATTCCTGGCTAATACCACGCAGAATATTGAATTACATCCCCTTCGAAAACCGTGACGTCGATCGGCCATTTTGCCGATACGGACATCTGTGGTGATTCGCAACTGATAGCGGAAGAGCATAGTACACTTACGCGTTTCGACCTTCTTGGGTCTCTTCAAGAGTGCCGTAATGCCTTCCAGTTCAGAATCTCTAATCCGAACTGAAGATTACACCCTCCGACAACCTCTCTTGGTTCGTGTAGTTACACAAGCGAGAAGTAGTCAGTTGGCGCCATCTTCACTTTCAGTTGCGAACCAACACCTCAGATAAATGCGACCGTATTAGTCGTATTAAATAAAAATGAATATAATTTCATAAAATACGAGGTGCTATATGAAATATAAATTTCGATTTTCTACTACACCTGTTTTAGTCGAAATTTCAATAATTTCGACTTATTGGCCTGACCGTTCTTCGAAGGGCAAAACAACTACATTCCTGGCTAATACCACGCAGAATATTGAATTACATCCCCTTCGAAAACCGTGACGTCGATCGGCCATTTTGCCGATACGGACATCTGTGGTGATTCGCAACTGATAGCGGAAGAGCATAGTACACTTACGCGTTTCGACCTTCTTGGGTCTCTTCAAGAGTGCCGTAATGCCTTCCAGTTCAGAATCTCTAATCCGAACTGAAGATTACACCCTCCGACAACCTCTCTTGGTTCGTGTAGTTACACAAGCGAGAAGTAGTCAGTTGGCGCCATCTTCACTTTCAGTTGCGAACCAACACCTCAGATAAATGCGACCGTATTAGTCGTATTAAATAAAAATGAATATAATTTCATAAAATACGAGGTGCTATATGAAATATAAATTTCGATTTTCTACTACACCTGTTTTAGTCGAAATTTCAATAATTTCGACTTATTGGCCTGACCGTTCTTCGAAGGGCAAAACAACTACATTCCTGGCTAATACCACGCAGAATATTGAATTACATCCCCTTCGAAAACCGTGACGTCGATCGGCCATTTTGCCGATACGGACATCTGTGGTGATTCGCAACTGATAGCGGAAGAGCATAGTACACTTACGCGTTTCGACCTTCTTGGGTCTCTTCAAGAGTGCCGTAATGCCTTCCAGTTCAGAATCTCTAATCCGAACTGAAGATTACACCCTCCGACAACCTCTCTTGGTTCGTGTAGTTACACAAGCGAGAAGTAGTCAGTTGGCGCCATCTTCACTTTCAGTTGCGAACCAACACCTCAGATAAATGCGACCGTATTAGTCGTATTAAATAAAAATGAATATAATTTCATAAAATACGAGGTGCTATATGAAATATAAATTTCGATTTTCTACTACACGGTCAGGCCAATAAGTCGAAATTATTGAAATTTCGACTAAAACAGGTGTAGTAGAAAATCGAAATTTATATTTCATATAGCACCTCGTATTTTATGAAATTATATTCATTTTTATTTAATACGACTAATACGGTCGCATTTATCTGAGGTGTTGGTTCGCAACTGAAAGTGAAGATGGCGCCAACTGACTACTTCTCGCTTGTGTAACTACACGAACCAAGAGAGGTTGTCGGAGGGTGTAATCTTCAGTTCGGATTAGAGATTCTGAACTGGAAGGCATTACGGCACTCTTGAAGAGACCCAAGAAGGTCGAAACGCGTAAGTGTACTATGCTCTTCCGCTATCAGTTGCGAATCACCACAGATGTCCGAATCGGCAAAATGGCCGATAGACGTCACGGTTTTCGAAGGGGATGTAATTCAATATTCTGCGTGGTATTAGCCAGGAATGTAGTTGTTTTGCCCTTCGAAGAACGGTCAGGCCAATAAGTCGAAATTATTGAAATTTCGACTAAAACAGGTGTAGTAGAAAATCGAAATTTATATTTCATATAGCACCTCGTATTTTATGAAATTATATTCATTTTTATTTAATACGACTAATACGGTCGCATTTATCTGAGGTGTTGGTTCGCAACTGAAAGTGAAGATGGCGCCAACTGACTACTTCTCGCTTGTGTAACTACACGAACCAAGAGAGGTTGTCGGAGGGTGTAATCTTCAGTTCGGATTAGAGATTCTGAACTGGAAGGCATTACGGCACTCTTGAAGAGACCCAAGAAGGTCGAAACGCGTAAGTGTACTATGCTCTTCCGCTATCAGTTGCGAATCACCACAGATGTCCGTATCGGCAAAATGGCCGATCGACGTCACGGTTTTCGAAGGGGATGTAATTCAATATTCTGCGTGGTATTAGCCAGGAATGTAGTTGTTTTGCCCTTCGAAGAACGGTCAGGCCAATAAGTCGAAATTATTGAAATTTCGACTAAAACAGGTGTAGTAGAAAATCGAAATTTATATTTCATATAGCACCTCGTATTTTATGAAATTATATTCATTTTTATTTAATACGACTAATACGGTCGCATTTATCTGAGGTGTTGGTTCGCAACTGAAAGTGAAGATGGCGCCAACTGACTACTTCTCGCTTGTGTAACTACACGAACCAAGAGAGGTTGTCGGAGGGTGTAATCTTCAGTTCGGATTAGAGATTCTGAACTGGAAGGCATTACGGCACTCTTGAAGAGACCCAAGAAGGTCGAAACGCGTAAGTGTACTATGCTCTTCCGCTATCAGTTGCGAATCACCACAGATGTCCGTATCGGCAAAATGGCCGATCGACGTCACGGTTTTCGAAGGGGATGTAATTCAATATTCTGCGTGGTATTAGCCAGGAATGTAGTTGTTTTGCCCTTCGAAGAACGGTCAGGCCAATAAGTCGAAATTATTGAAATTTCGACTAAAACAGGTGTAGTAGAAAATCGAAATTTATATTTCATATAGCACCTCGTATTTTATGAAATTATATTCATTTTTATTTAATACGACTAATACGGTCGCATTTATCTGAGGTGTTGGTTCGCAACTGAAAGTGAAGATGGCGCCAACTGACTACTTCTCGCTTGTGTAACTACACGAACCAAGAGAGGTTGTCGGAGGGTGTAATCTTCAGTTCGGATTAGAGATTCTGAACTGGAAGGCATTACGGCACTCTTGAAGAGACCCAAGAAGGTCGAAACGCGTAAGTGTACTATGCTCTTCCGCTATCAGTTGCGAATCACCACAGATGTCCGTATCGGCAAAATGGCCGATCGACGTCACGGTTTTCGAAGGGGATGTAATTCAATATTCTGCGTGGTATTAGCCAGGAATGTAGTTGTTTTGCCCTTCGAAGAACGGTCAGGCCAATAAGTCGAAATTATTGAAATTTCGACTAAAACAGGTGTAGTAGAAAATCGAAATTTATATTTCATATAGCACCTCGTATTTTATGAAATTATATTCATTTTTATTTAATACGACTAATACGGTCGCATTTATCTGAGGTGTTGGTTCGCAACTGAAAGTGAAGATGGCGCCAACTGACTACTTCTCGCTTGTGTAACTACACGAACCAAGAGAGGTTGTCGGAGGGTGTAATCTTCAGTTCGGATTAGAGATTCTGAACTGGAAGGCATTACGGCACTCTTGAAGAGACCCAAGAAGGTCGAAACGCGTAAGTGTACTATGCTCTTCCGCTATCAGTTGCGAATCACCACAGATGTCCGTATCGGCAAAATGGCCGATCGACGTCACGGTTTTCGAAGGGGATGTAATTCAATATTCTGCGTGGTATTAGCCAGGAATGTAGTTGTTTTGCCCTTCGAAGAACGGTCAGGCCAATAAGTCGAAATTATTGAAATTTCGACTAAAACAGGTGTAGTAGAAAATCGAAATTTATATTTCATATAGCACCTCGTATTTTATGAAATTATATTCATTTTTATTTAATACGACTAATACGGTCGCATTTATCTGAGGTGTTGGTTCGCAACTGAAAGTGAAGATGGCGCCAACTGACTACTTCTCGCTTGTGTAACTACACGAACCAAGAGAGGTTGTCGGAGGGTGTAATCTTCAGTTCGGATTAGAGATTCTGAACTGGAAGGCATTACGGCACTCTTGAAGAGACCCAAGAAGGTCGAAACGCGTAAGTGTACTATGCTCTTCCGCTATCAGTTGCGAATCACCACAGATGTCCGTATCGGCAAAATGGCCGATCGACGTCACGGTTTTCGAAGGGGATGTAATTCAATATTCTGCGTGGTATTAGCCAGGAATGTAGTTGTTTTGCCCTTCGAAGAACGGTCAGGCCAATAAGTCGAAATTATTGAAATTTCGACTAAAACAGGTGTAGTAGAAAATCGAAATTTATATTTCATATAGCACCTCGTATTTTATGAAATTATATTCATTTTTATTTAATACGACTAATACGGTCGCATTTATCTGAGGTGTTGGTTCGCAACTGAAAGTGAAGATGGCGCCAACTGACTACTTCTCGCTTGTGTAACTACACGAACCAAGAGAGGTTGTCGGAGGGTGTAATCTTCAGTTCGGATTAGAGATTCTGAACTGGAAGGCATTACGGCACTCTTGAAGAGACCCAAGAAGGTCGAAACGCGTAAGTGTACTATGCTCTTCCGCTATCAGTTGCGAATCACCACAGATGTCCGTATCGGCAAAATGGCCGATCGACGTCACGGTTTTCGAAGGGGATGTAATTCAATATTCTGCGTGGTATTAGCCAGGAATGTAGTTGTTTTGCCCTTCGAAGAACGGTCAGGCCAATAAGTCGAAATTATTGAAATTTCGACTAAAACAGGTGTAGTAGAAAATCGAAATTTATATATATATATATATATATATATATATATATATATACTAAACTATGTTTTATATTTTGTTAATTTTAATTTATTATATATGAGAGACAATTTTATATTTTATAGGTAAAATAGATTTATTTATTTATATTTGTTTTGATTATTTTTGTGGCTAGCTCAGTTATTTAATTATTATTATGATATTCGGGAGCATGAGACTCGTTCTATCCTTCGAGTTCAGGCATTGATTGATATATTCTGCTTGAGTAAATAAAATGAAGCACATTAATTCCAAAGATTTAATTTTTTTTAAACAAATTTTATTTTAATATATATATATATATATATATATATATATATTATATTTATATAATTAATACTTACTTACTTTTGATTATGAATTTAAATGTAGATGTTTATTATTTAGATTTTTTGTTTAGTTTGGCTAGCTCAGTTGGTTATTGTTATTTTGTTTAGTAATTTATTTTAATTTGATTATTCGGGAGCATGAAATCCTTTTTCTCTTTGAGTCCTGGCTTTTATATTGTTGTAATAGTTTAAATAAAAAGAAAACACATTATTTTGAAATCAATTTAATTTTAAATTTAATATTTTATATATTTAATAAAAATAATATGAGACGCCACTGGTTGTATTGTATCTACTTATTTATTTTAATCATTTTATCAATGCGCATGCGTGAAAAAACTGGTCATGCGCTTTAGCACAAAACGAACAATTCTTATACGTAAGAAGCATCTATTCATATTATACCAAGTTTGTTGAAGATGCAGACAAATGAATGGTTCAAACACATAAAAGAATTTATATATAAATCATACCTATATATGATACAAATTGCTGTGGGAAGAAAATAGTTATATACATAGATAGAAATATATGGAATTATATACAGATGGACATAGTTATAACATTGATAAATTTTCAATCATCAGATTTATGCGATTACAAGATGGCGTAAGTACATATTTTAATTTATTTAAAATTCGGCCTTTTATTAATTTTAACGATTTATGCAATGAATTCACTATATAAAGTCTGTTTCTTTCTTTTTTAGATCGATCATATGTACAAAAGTTTATCAATTTATGAAATTAAGTACTTAATTGAGTATTTGAGTTTTTACTCTGATTATTGGCCAATAATGATTTAAAAACACTGACCTGTTGCTTTTGAATTGGGATGAAAGTCTCTGGATCCCAGGAACACTCCGCTGAAGCTCCGAAAAAACCAAAATTGATGAAAATTTCGTAGATTCTTGCCGAAAAACTTGATACAATTGACTGTGAGTATTACTAAGATTGTATTTAATAGTACTTTATAGGTTTAAAAGTCTTAAACTGGGAATTTTTTTAAATTTTAGGAACACCATCACACACACTCCTCGCTTCTTGACACCAGCTTCCCTTATTATTTAAGCGTCCCCTCGATTCTCTACTTTTTTCAACAAACAGTCTTTTGTTCTTTTTCAGGTCACTATATCAAAGTTTATTTGTTGATTCCCAATTTGTTCTGTCATATTTTATAACCAATAAAATATTGTCTTTTGCAATCAGATTAATTGAAACTTCTTTCACTTATTAAAAATTTCATACATACACTCTTTTACATTATTAGTTCATTTATAGAGTTCCTATGAGTTTTTTCATCATACAAATAAATTAAAATTGGTTATACATAGATACATTTACATGGTACAACATTCAATATTGTTATTGATAGTATATCCTTGTTACACTCATATTAATTATACATAAATATAAATTCTCTTATGTTATTTGTCTAAACTCTTTGCATTATATTATTTATAATAAACTTTAACAAATTACTATTTATTGATTCAATGTTTATTTCATTTACCATATATCATTTGTCTATATGTCATTATTTGTTTATCTATGAAAATCTATTGAATTCTATTCTATTCAATATTTGTATTTGTTTTTATTCTTAAATTAATGATTATAATGAATTATCTATAATAATATTTGTATTCTAATGTAACTACTTATATCTAAAATTCTCTTGACTTGACTATATAATTATATCTTTTTAGGTGAACAGCTGGTTATGGTATGGAAATATTCTTCGTCTTAGGCAACTTTATTTACATCATTACATTGGTTAGGCAATCTCTATATTTTGTATTATTATCGAGGTAATTCTTTATTTATTATATTGTTATAGGCTATTATTTAATATATCTTTATTTGATATGTTGTTTAAATTAAGAAAAGTGTTTCCTTTTTACCTGTTTTCTTAAATTATATTATTTTCATATATTTTAATACTAGCAACATATTTTTATAATACTAATTCTCTTATTATCTATGATATCTGGTTCAATATATATATATATATATATATATATATATATATATATATATATATATATATATATATATATATATATAACAGATACGCCTATGACATTATCAAACCACAGTCACAAATGAGAACATCCACCATCCTATGCGCATGCTCAAATAAATACGGATTGATGCGAGAGAAACCGAACGTTTCTTAGAGACGCTTACCAGTTATATGTGTATTATATACATAAACTTCGTTTCTTTGTAATGCTGGTGATGGACATAGCATAAAAGAATTTATGTGTGAACATTATATATATACAGATAATTGAAATGTTCAGAAGAAATGGGTTACAAACTATACATACATTTGGAAATATTATATCTATTTATTTAAATGCACATTTCTTATACGATTGGAAATGAAGTAAGTACCACCATTATTTTCTTACAGAATTAAAAACATGCATGTAGGTCTTTCTTTTATAATCTCGAAATTTTATCTGTTGATTAAACTACATAAAGTCTTTTTTTCTTTTTTAGTTAGATCGATCATATAGACGCAAGAATTATTTTACACATGGAAATAGTCACTGAATTTATATTAGTTTGTCATTATTATTATTATTATTATTATTGGCCAATAATATTTAAAAAACACTGACCTGAAGTCTGGATTCTAACACGTCTGATAACAGGAATACGCCTATTGAAGTCCACGCTGCATATTTTCTGAAGAATCTGAGGTATTCTCAGGCAAAAACTGGATATACACACATGTGAGTGTTCGTAGTTTTATATATACGATGAATCTTTAGCTTTTATACTTATTTGTTGCGATTTAACTTGAAATTTGTTGTAAAATTTTTCTTCTCATCCTCTCTGCTACAACGCCAAACCCCATACCTACCAACGCTTCCCCTCGATCGTCAATTTTTTAATAAATAAATAAACTATTGTTTCTCAGCTCACTGTTTTTAAACAAAGTTTTGTTTCTTTATAATTTAACAAATTTGTCCTGTCATATTACACCAATGATATTCTTTCTTGAGCTGTAGAGTTCTATTCACATTTATAGCACTTTATGAAAGTTTTGAAAATACATATGATTGTGAATTTCACTTAAAGAAGTCTGTTTTTTCTTTAATTCAAACGAATTTCAATACAATAAGTCTTTCACAAATAGTGAAATTCATGGTTATATTTTGATATTACAATGTAAACTCTTGTTTTGATACTTGTGATAACTTTGAAATAACATTTACGTTCATAAACATAAATTCTTTTACCTGACATATATATCTTGCTTTCGTTATTTGAACTATCCCAATTTTATAGTTTCAAATATTTACCTATATCTATCACCATCTTATGATTGATTCATTTCCTCCATAAAATTGATACCAAATTTTGACATATAATTACATTTATGTCATTTTATATTTTATTAACTTGACTAAATCTTTATAATAAATATGAATATTATTTTTATTCTTACTGTTCAACTAATAGTTATAATAAATTAGATAACTAAAGCTTGTTTATTTTCAGATAAACAGCTGATTCCTTCGTGACAAACAAATATCCATATTAGGCAGATTTAATGTTTTCTTCAATACTTCAATACTAGCGTTTTCAAATTTTAAGACAATTATTAAGGTAATTTCTTTATATTTATTGTTACTCTTTTTAATTATTATAAACAAATGATTTAATATAATATGAATTTATATGAATTTTTTATGATTGTGGTTTTTTAATGTGTTCTTTATTAACATAGTTTCAATCTATTTTAAATAGTAAGCAAAACATTCTCAAACAGCTGATGTTCTTTAATATATAAGATACGTGGTTCAATTCCCCTCAAATTTAAATTTAAATGATATCAATAACATTGAGAGCTATTTAAATTTCAATTTTCTTCTTTGAAATGATTGTTATATCTCTATTTAAATATTTATAAATTGATGACACAATCTCATATTTCCTTGACTTTATACTTAATTCTCAAATAAACATTCACATACTTCCTATTACAATCCATATTCATATCAATACCTGTAAAATTATTCTTTCATAAAATATACTAGATTCGTATCAATGTCAATTTAAATATTCATAATATTACTCCTTCTAATACTTCTCTACTACCATATTTATACTAACTACATTCCTTGCAACTAGAAACAAAAGAATTAACAAAATAAAAAGAGAATTTTAAAAAACGAAGAAATTTTTGAGCAAGCTCGGGTAATTAACAAATTATTATGTAGAAACGCCACAACTGGAAATTTCCAAAGAAAATTCCTAAGAGAAAAAATGAATGGATCTCTAGATTTATAACACCGTGATGCAATGCCCATGTGACACATCCTTCCAGTCAGTGGCGTAACTAGGATGAAGCTCTGAGGGGGGGATGAACTACCTGGAGATCTGGGTATCGGAAGTTTTTTCAAATTTTGAACCCCTAAAACTGCATTTTAGCTTTGTGCTTCTTATAAAATTGTAGCCTACAGTTCCTAGCTTTTAGTACATTTGAATAAAGTATAGGTTTGCGGTGATTATGTATTAGATTTTTTTCATTTTTAGGGTTCTGGGGGGGGGGTTCTATCCCCCCCCGTAATTACGCCACTGCTTCCAGTGCGATAACATGACAAGTTATCAAACCACCCTTTCGGAAAAACGGCGTCCCGTAGGTACGATACGTTATGGAATGATGGCACACCATGACACACCTCTGAAATTCAGATTTCCACTTAAAGATGTCACAAGACTAGCATAACGCCTATCACAGAACTATTCCTTAACAAAAAAACAAAATCACGGAAATCTTTTTTAACAGGAAAGCGAAAACCTCCAAAAATTCCGTCATGGGAATGCTATTAAGAGATATTGTTAAAAAAATACACGGTAAGGGACAGAAACACAGGTAATCATGTGAAACATGTTACATTGTCTAATTTATCACCTGATTATTTCCAAAAGTTACAACGGGACTAACAGGCAAAGCCAGGAGCCTGATCACAACAGAAAATTCAATTTTGGAAATTATAGAGACACAAAAATAGAATCAAAGGAGATAACCCTAGTCTTCTTTTGGGTAAATTAAGTAAGCTCTGTCAGAACAGTAAGGACTTGTCGAGCTATGCAACCGAAATAGAGAGACTGGCCGAGAGGCTACAGGCAGCCTATATAGCAGAAGGAAGCCTGCGAATTTGGCCGCAAAGTGTACGACCCAAGCCAGGGCCGGCAAAAGGCTAGTTTAACGCCCGTGCGAAAGGCAAATTTTCCGCCTCCTGCCCCTCTATTTGTTTGTAATAACTGTTATGTGGAATCAATTTACAAAGTTAAAATAAAAATACTCAAAGAAAAACTAATACGTTACTATATTCACTTTCATAATCGTGAATCGTGTGTAAATTAAAATATAAAAGAACAAAAGAAAATTATTTATTGAATATTAAAAAAACTAATGACACTTAAAGTTATAAACATCTAAAACATTATATTATAAAAATAAACATAATAAAAATATTTTCTCAAAAAAGCATACAAATTATATTATTCTACTAAATACAAACTAAATTTAATTAAAATTAACTTTTCTGGCTTTAGTTTGCGAAAAATCCTTAAGAATATTGTCAATAATAATATTCATCATTTGATCAAATTCTATGCTCAACATAGTCAGATTAACACTGCTGTAACACACAGTAGGTAGCAACTAATTATTTATTTTTGAATTTGAAAACACTACCCTGATACCGGTTAGACAAAACAAAAAATATTTATTACCTGCAGGTGGTGCGGTGGCGACTGACGGCGCTTTTCATTCCCCAATAAAATAATAGCGCTTGGGCTTGCTTATCTTCTGACCGACCGGCGCGGCAACGACGCCTTTCTTAGGCAATAAAATAATGCCGCCCGTCTGTTCACGCTCGGTAAGGCACAATACATCATAAGCAAATAAACTGATTGATATATTATGCACTTAATTTATACTGGATAATAAATAATTTTACACATTTTCTTGTGCTCTAGTTTATTATTTATATTTTTTATATTAGACACATTTAGTTCTTGCCAGTTTTTTATTAACTATCTCTTGATTTGGCGCTCCTTGATGTTGGCGCCCCGTGCGAGAGCGCGGTTCGCACGGGCCTTCCGCCGGCCCTGACCCAAGCCACGGTAAAATCAATAACGGTAAATGCTACGGCAGAATCTTCCAAAACAATAATTACAGCTGGTAATTTTGCGACACCTCAAGAGATGCTAACTAATCTTGTGTCAATTGAGGGCATTACTAATCAGCAACAAGTACTACATTTTACGGAAAACCGCAATAATTTTTATAAAACAGGCTTTATTCAACGTAACGTTTATAGAAGATAAAATTATAATAGACACTCTAACAATTATCAAGCAATATCAAGTAGATATAATAACAATAATAATTATAAAAGATATTACAGGAAGGATAGGAAGTATAGTCAGAATAATAATTATAATAGTCACAAGAAGATTAGAGATAGCTGTTTAATATATAATTTAGACTTTTCACTTTCTAACTTTGTAGAAATTCTAACAAATATTTCAGATAAAATTTATAATTTCATATTCTCCCACAAAATTTACTTCAAACAAATAAAATATTGAATATTAAAGGAATAACGCAAGGAATAACTAAAACATTAGGAAACGTAACTTTTTTTGCACAATTTTCATGACAATTTGATATTACAAATTTTCGATAATTGATAATCCAGAATTCGATATATTAGCGATACCGCTTAGATGTGAAGTATACAGATTAGTAAAGAATTTTAGGAACTTACGGCGAGACAAAGTCGTTGAACAACAAGTTATTGCTATAGGAGTATTCATAACTAGAACTATTACATCAGGGAAAAACCCATATGTTGGAATTTTAAACACAAATTACGAAAGCGTTTCAATTAAAACTACTGATATCGAAATTTTGAACTTTGGTTTGTTTCATGTATCCTCTATTGTGAATGACAACAAAAATATAATGAAATATTTGACAGAATTGTTGAAGTTAAATGTACCAGAATACATCAGAAATCGTTTAAATAGTCTGTGTGAAACATTTACAGATCTTTTTTTTTATTGATGCCTCATATTACCTTTTTAAAGCACGCGTCAGCGTGTTTAAATCGAACTTTCAAACACGCGCGTTTTTTAAAGTCCCCATGGTAACAACAACAACTTGAGAAACGTAAGTATCAATGACAACTTTTTTTATTAGTTTTTAAATTGTATATTATCATTGGGAACCAATGTCTTATTTGGTTTTTTCTGCAAAATGTATTTATATATTCATATATACATTGTTTCCCTTTAAATATAAATAAAGAAACTTTTTGATTATTGATCTGACAGCCCGTAACGTCAACTAAAAATAAATATTATTTGACGTTCACGAAACTTGGCTGGGCATCGAGGATGGACTTCCATTTTTTTGTAGTAATAATATAATAATAATATTTTATGATTCCAAAGTGCACCAATAAAAAAAAATAGCATAAAGTATTCGTGGATAACTGGTCTTTCAAACACTTGCTCTATTTCGAGCACTCGGCTGCGCCGTCGTGCTCGAAGAATCACGCGTGTTTGAAAGACCTCTTTATCCACTTATACTTTAATATACAATGTTTTCTGAAAAATGATATTTTAACTCACAACAATTTTTATAAGCAAAGGCTGTCGGTACGGGACAATACCCCCGTATACATTAAAAAATATCGCACTTTCCATTCACAAACGTCTGACTTAAATAGTCAAGTATAGAAACTCTTAAATCAAGAATTATTGAACCTTCAATTTCAAACTATAACAGTCCGATAATACTTGTTCCTAAGAACGCCACTAGCAACGAAAAAGCATGGAGGTAATGCATATATTTCAGGCAATTGAATAAGAAAATAGTCACTGATGAATTTCCTTTATTCAGAATAGATTCGATTTTAGATCAGTTAGGCTGATCAAAATGGTTTTCAGTTTTAAGACCTTATGTCAGGTTTTCATCAAATCCCTTAGGAGCAATCTTCCAGAAAGTAGACTTCTTTCAGTACAGAGAAAGGTAATTTTCAGTTTTAACAGTTTTTCGAGAATAGCAATAGCTTTCTTAGGTTTAACCCCGGAAAAGCATATCTCTATATGGATGATGTTTTACCCGACAAAGCAAAATATTCAGTCATTGAACAGTATCCAGTCCCGAAAAATGCTAATTTGTTGCATTCGGTAACTAAGAAGAAGAACAAAGAAGAAGACAACAAGAAACATATTGAAAGGAAGTAACGGAGATTTCTCAAAATGCCCATTCAAAGCAGCAGTATCCTTCACAAATAGCCATAGACATTATCACGTGACAAATTTTGAACCCGACGTAGACCCAAATGATTTAAAGGACTATTTGAAAAATTATGCGCCCAATGTTATAGTTATAAAACTGAATTCACGTCAACCTAGTGCTTATTCATCATTCAAAATTTCGGTGCCTGTTAATGAAGTGGACAGTATTCTTAAGAATGATATATGGCCAGACAATATATCAGTAAATAGGTTTTTTTCAGGGAGACGTCAAATTCAGTTCACCAGTTAGTACATAATTTGTGTGAAGATGATAATATATTCATTGATACAACGCTTTTTGAAAAATTTGAGTACTCAGTATTTCATCTAAATGTCCAAAGTCTTACAAATAAAGTCAATAACCTGACTGTATTCTTGGATGAATATCCATTTGATATACTCTGCATTGGTGAGCACTGGCTTGATATAAATAGTTTAGAGAGCATCAAATTAAGTGGTTACTCATTAGCATCTAGTTACTGTAGATCTTCCAGAAAATTACATGGTGGTGTAGCTATATTTGCATCTCATCATATTAATTTAAGTTATATTGATATCAGTGACTTTTGTATACCTTTCCATGCGGAGTTCTGTGCTGCTGAAATAAAACAAAGAAATTGTGTTTTGTTAGCCATATACAGATCATCCAGTAAAGGCAAATTAGAAATATTTGTGGATCAGCTACAGAGTATTATTAATAAGTTATACACAAAGTACAAATCTATTATTATCATGGGGGATTTTAATCTAGACTTGAATGATGATAGTGAGTACTCAAAGATTTTGATAAATATTTTTTGTGCGTATGGTCTAAGGCACTTGGTTCATATGCCGACTAGAATAACTAACACAACTAGCTCATGTATTGATAATATAGTCACAAACTTAGATGATGATAAACTCCATACAGGGGTATATGAACCATTAGTGTCGGATCATAGTGGTAATTATTTGTTTTTTAGAATTGATCATTGTAATAATACATCCGTTAGGAAGTGTATGAGAAGAATTGTAAATAATAATAATTTAATTAGTTTTGTAAACCAAATTCAGGAAGTTCAATGGCCTGATTCTGGACGACTAAATTCGGATCAGTATGCAAATCTCATTACCGATATACTGTCTACATGTGCTGATACATGTTTTCCTTTAAAATCAATTGCTCATAGAAAGACAGCTTTAAACTGGTTTACAAGCGAACTTAAGGCAAAGCGTAATGAAGTCTACCGTTTGAGAGAGAAATTTAGGTCTGAAAAATCACTCTTAGATTGGTATAAATACTGTCAATTGCGGAAAGACTACCGTAAATCGCTTAAAATTGCGAAAAAGAATGCATATGAAAAAAACATTAATGAGTCAGATAACAAGAGTAAAGCTATCTGGAGTATTGTAAATCAGGAAAGAAACACTAAACATCATAACAGAGTGTCGCACACATTAGAATCTAGTGAATTCAACAAATTTTTCGCAGGCATATCGGAAACTATTCTGAAAAGTATTGACAGTCCCCAAACTGACCCATTACATTTTTTGAATGCCCTACCTAGACCATCATCATCCTTTTTCATGTCGTCAATTTTGGAGACTGATGTTCACGAGGCTGTATTATCTCTAAAATGTAAGCCAAGTCTGGATTTTTATAATTTAAACGCAAAGATGATTAAAGTCACTTTGACTTCGCTAGTTGGACCATTGACAACCTTATACAACAAATGTATAAATGAGGGGACTTGGCCCCACGTACTGAAAATATCAAAAATTATTCCGGTATTCAAAAGTGGCGACATCGATCTCGTTAACAACTATAGGCCTATAGCTATTATATCTGTAATCTCCAAAATATTTGAAATACTGATAAAAAATAAACTAAGCTCCTATTTAGTACATAAGAACTTAATATCTGAATGTCAATTTGGGTTTCAGAAACATAAGTCAACCATTCTGGCAATCTTGAATGTGATTGAGAGCATAGTTGAGGGTCTGGATGCGGGTAAAAACACGTACGCCATTATGTGTGACCTAACTAAGGCCTTCGACTGTGTGAGCTCGGACATTTTATTGCGAAAGATGGAACATTACGGATTCCGTGGTAGAGAGTTGGAATTGTTTAAATCTTATTTGGAAAATCGTCAGCAATACGTAAGCTACAATGGCTGTGAATCTAGTCGGATGTCGGTAAACGATGGAGTCCCGCAGGGTTCAGTGTTAGGACCATTATTATTTTTACTATACATAAACGATCTACCGGCGTCTCTTGAGTGTCGATCGGTTTTATTTGCAGACGATGCTACATTCTTAACGAAAGGAGAGGAAAATGTCAGCATCGAGAATCTAAAGTTAGCTAAATCTTGGTTTGATTCAAACAATTTGAAATTAAACGATGGGAAAACTAAAAAAATAACATTTAGCTCTGTAAAACGAGGTACCAAAGGGGAATCTGTGAAATTGTTGGGTATCACATTAGATCCTGGTATCAATTGGGGGGACCACATAGACTCACTATGCTCAAAGATTTCATCACAGATTTTTGCAATGAGACAATTACGCTCATCTATTGGTAGTAATCTTGTTATGCGTACGATTTACTTTGCGTTGATCCACAGTCATCTGGCTTATGGTATCTCTCTATGGGGTAACTCTAGCAGAGTACAAAGAGTCTTTACTCTTCAGAAGACTGTTTTGCGCATTATTCATAATGCAAAAAGTCGAGTACATTGCAGTGGACTTTTCGCGGAATATGGGATCCTGCCATTGCCTTGCATGTACATGTTTGAGACACTTCTGTGTATTCATAGGGGTGTACTACATATGGCAACTCATTCTAGTGTTCACTGTTATACCACCAGAGGTGCAGAGCGACTCATTGTGCCTTTTTCTAGGCTGCATCAAACACAATACAACAAACTAGATGTTAGATTGTATAATAAGTTTCTAGATTTGCATGCTGATAACAATGTGAAAAATATGAGCCAGAATCAGTTCTATGGATTTTCAAAACAATTTTTACTACAAAATTGTTTTTACGCAGTTCGGGACTACATGTCGTTCAATTATTAGTCTTACTAATTCATTCTTACATATATGTTACTTCAGAAATCTAATTTTTATGAAAATATTGGTTTAACTTTATTTCTATTCTATTATCTGATTTAGGAATTTTGATAACTACTTAGTAATTTAGTATTAGGACTACACGAATGATTTTGTATTTAAAACTGGTCAATAAATCGTATCGTATCGTATCGTATTATAGACGATGTATTCCTAATTTCGCTAAAATATGCTAATAGGTTATCGAAAAAAAATGTAAAACTCGATTTGACGAAAGAATGTGAAGACTCAATCCAAATTATTAAAACAGCTATAATTTCCCCACCAATTTAGAAATATCCAGACTTCAACAAACAATTCATCTTGACCACAGATACTTAGCCAGAACTATGATGGTGTTGATCTACCCATATAGCATATGCCTCACGACGTTTTAAGAAAAATAAAATTAACAAACTTACAATATTAAAAGAATTATTAGCAATTCATTGGGTTATTAATTATTTTAAATGTTATTTAAATGGCACTTCACAATTCATAGTGAAAACAGATCATAAATCTTTAACGCGTTATTCTCGATGACAGACCCCACATCGAAACTCACTAGAATAAAACTTAATCTCGAAGAATATAATTTTGATATACAGTACGTGACAGGAAATTCAAACTATGCAGGCAATATTTCAAGAGTATCGATAAAAGAACTCAAAGACTTATGCATAGATAACTCACATATCTTAGCCGTCACAAGAGCTCAGACTCGTGAAGAAAGAGCTTAAAAATAAAAAAACCTTCGGTCGTAAAAGTTTTAAATAATTTACAGGTTCAAAAAATATCAATCCTTAATTTTGAAGATAACAGTGTCTCACTTCGAATGAACGTACGGGTCAAAAATAGTCTTGGTCGATATATCGGTAACCACGATATTTCACCGGTGAATGTAAAATCACTGGCGCTACCGGTGATTCATTTCTCGCAGATGCGGTGATCGGTGATTCAGTTTCAACCAAATACTGCAATATCGGCATCATCGATCATCGACTATAGCATTGGAAGAGCGAGCTAAACGAAAATGGATATAAAATATCATTATTTACAAATACTACGTGAAAAAAAAACGTTGATTTAAGCCGGTATGATGTTATTATAGGTATTTGGAATATAGACTTTTGCTTTTACGGAATGAGAAAGGCCGCAATTGGTATAGATATATAAGTATATTAATGATTGGCAGTAGCAGGCTCCACCAAGTCAATGAGAAAATACAAACATGCCGCCCGACCCGATGCGGATCAGGGCAAATGTACCGCTTTTTTGGGAATTATTTTGTTCCTTTCCTGGAGAAATATTAAAATAAATTTGGTGAACGCTAACAGCCATTAGATGGAATAAATGTATTTAATTTTTTATAGTTTATCTCTGCTTTTTGTGCTGTAGATAAAGGGAGCTTGTATTTTGCAAACATTTTAGTGACTTTAGGTAATGGCGAGAAACGGTAAACGTTATTAGGAAACTTGTAAATTGTATTCCTTGTTTATTAATAAACCATTTCAAGAAATCCACTATCGTGTTACAATATGAATGAATTGATGATTAAATGGCATGTCTTAAACTAATATCTCATTTTAATAAAACAATGGGATAAGGGGCAAAAAAGAAGTTTTCGGGGCCATCCTGTGAAATTTTATTGAAAAAAAAATTTAAATATAGCTTGTTTATTTAAATAAAAAGTTATAAAATCCTTTAACAAAGTTATTAGAGAGATAAAAAAATCCACAGTAAAGTATTATTACCAGTCTAAAAAAGCGAAAACCAGTCATATCTGGGATTTTTGTACACCTGTTGAGGGTGACAATTATTATGCAATATATAATATGTGCAATAAAAATGTATGTGTATTTTTAAAAGTAATGAATAAACACTGAAAATTGAAATATTTTTTTAACAGATAATTGGGCAGCATGCTCATTTAAAATTATCTATTTGGAATTAAATAATAATAAACTAGTAGCAATTTTTATGTTACACCTTTCTTTGAGTTACGAGTCAATCTCGATATTGTATTATTGCTAATTTGCAATCAGGATAATATTTATGGTTTTAAAATAAACCGATAATAGGTGCATAAATAATATATTCGTATGCGTCGCCAGTCACCGCACGCTGGTCTTATATTTTGATTTGTCTTTGCTATTTATACTCAGTCACTACGGTGATTCAAATCACCGTTTAAAATCACGGTGACTTAGAAATCACTATCGCCGTTTCACCGGTTACCGGAAAATCACCGTGTTTCCCAACACTAGTCAAAAACAGGTTGCAATTTAGTGAAGATTTAAATACCGAATTATTCAACTTCGACTTAGGACGAACGTTGGAACGGCTTGATAAGCTATCGGTTAAAAACGAGGTAGAAGGAATGCAGATATATGAAAATGACCATATTTTTAAAAGATTCACGCTGCAAGAATTTATTAATGAAGGTAACAAAGTTTTAAAAAATACACAAATATGCATTTGCAACGTACCTAGAATGGCCGAAGAAGAGATGCAGAAGGTTTTAGAAAGATCTCACATTGATCCAATGTTTGGTGGTCATGTAGGAAATAACAGATTGCGGAAGAAAATAAGAGCGAATTTTATATAGAGAACCTTGGGAAAAGATGTGAGAAATTACGTAAAAAAGATTGGGGACTACATGATATTCATAACAGCTACAGATAAGTAGTATAATACAACACCAACTTATATATCAATACTTAGAGGTTTTCTTGGTGGTTTCATAATAGGTAGAGACGGCTCAAGCATTGGACGTAACTCCTCACAATTATAATAAAACGTTGATTTTCGCATCATGAACGTTTCAATCATTATCATCAAAATGTTTTTCAACACTTTGGCTACCAAGCTCAGATTCGATGGCTGGAACTCCGTACCATATGTATCACCGGCGATCAAAAATTGGGGATCACTTTGGTACCATATGAGTCGCCGGTGATACAGTGATAGAGAACATTCCAAATCTTTTATCTGGTACAGACTAAAAGCTTTTGAATATGAATATATCGTACAGAAGGTATCCATTTGTATATAATTCAGTTGGTTTTTGAAAATATTTATTACAACTATAAAAAAATACACTTTTGCTACAACTGCTATGAAAAGTAGAGTATTTTTCATAGCTTACTTAATTTCAAAACCACATATTGCTCACACTGTGAGAAATATTATTTCTCACGGCACTTTTCCCACACTACATACATTTATATGGAGAATCCCAGCCGTTTTCGGTGGGTGGTCTCGATGCTTAGTCTTTTTCAACAAAACTATTTACTTATAATCTTTAAATTTGTGCAGTTATAGAAAAAGAATAGTGTGCAAAATGTCGGAAAAGTACTTTTCTTACTCGTGTGTTTGCGCCACTCGCCCTTGGCTCGTGTCACAAACTTCCACACTCGTGAGAAAAGAACTTTCCCCACTTGTTGCACAATATAGGTACTATTTTACACGACTTAATTTATACATTTAAAATCAAAAAAATATTCTTTCAAAAAGTGAACCAGAGTCAAAATACTTCTAAAAGAGTACTATATTATCACTACAAAAGTAAAGTAAGATTATATAATATATTGTCATGCCAATGTACTTTTTGGGGCAATTTAAGCACGGTATTGGATAAACTACAGTCGATTTCATTTTCGTTGATGTGAACAAGGACGATAATAAATGATGTGCTTTGTGACATACAATGATATCATGCTTACCTAAAATATATTTCATTTTTTTCCGATAATTCTGCTGTGTAGGGCATAGCAATATATTTTTTTATGCTTTTTTTATTTATTTGTACTCCATCTGGCATGTCACTATTATATAATTTGTGTGTACGTTGCCTTACAATTCTATCTATTAATTTTGTAGGGAAACCATTTTCATAAAGAACCTTTTTTATTTTCTTTAAGACCTCAAATTTGTATTCAGGTGATGGTAGAGTTAGCGCTCTATCAGCTAAATTTATGATAACACTGTTTTTTTGCGAATTTGGGTGGTGGGAATTGTAATTTAGGTAGCGACCCGACCATGTGTTTTTGGTATACCATTTTGTTAAGTTTATCGCTGTCTTCTTGTCGTATGATTGTCATGTCTAAGAAATTAATTTTTAGTTCAAATTCCATTTCTGAAGTGAACTGAAGTTTGGGATGAAAATTATTAAACTCGTTTAGAATTTCGTCAATTTCATTTTCTGGTACGGCAGTGATGCAATCGTCAACGTATCTTTTAAAAAATAGTATGGGGATATTGGTGTTGCTCAGAACCTTCTCTTCTAAGTACTCCATGACAAGTTGTGCTCCAGTTGAAGATATTGGAGAGCCCATTGCACAACCATCTAACTGTTGGTAAAATTTGTTCTTATGTTGAAAATAATTGCAGTTCAGTCTTAGATTTAACGCTTCAATAAACATGTCTTTGTTAAGGGTTGTATATTCTTTTAGGGAGTTACATTTTTCTTTAATGATTTTGGTCAGTAATTCGTTCGGGATATTAGTATATAAGGATACCACGTCTAATGAAATTAGTTTGTATCTGTTCGGTATTTTTGTTGTGTTAATAAACTCCTTGAAGCTAAAAGAATCTTTTATATAGTAGTTATTTTTGCAAGTTATTTCTGATAGACAGTTACTTAAATACTTGGACAATCTATAAAAAGGTGACTGAATAGATGAAACTATAGGTCTTAATGGAGTACCTGGTTTGTGCAGTTTCGGCAACCCGTAAATTTTTGGCGCTACTGCATTGTGAATCATTAATTTTTTTGCCTCATTCTCAGAAATAAGTCCTTTAGATAAAAATTTTTTTATTAGTATGTTATTTTTTCTTGGTATGTTTTTGTCGGATTATTGCGTAATTTTTTGTAAGTTTGGTTGTCAGAAAGCAAACTATCCATTTTATTTTCGTAGTCAATCATATTCATTATAACAGTTTTATTACTTTTATCAGGTTTCAAAACAGTAATATCTGGGTTATTTTTAATAAAATGTTTGGCTCTGTTAATTTGTTTGTTGACTTTTAGTTGAAATTTATTAGTTTTTGTATTTTTGTGTCTAATTTTGATTTTATGGTTAGTAATTAGATTTACAATGTTACCACGTATCGTGTCTTTGATTTCGCTTGGTTTATCTTTGATAGCAGATTCAACACAAGCTATATATTATGTTACAGGTAGTTTACTTTCCTCAGCCACTGGTATAGAGAAGTTATCACCAAGGGCTAAAACTTCAGCAACATCTTCAGGTATTTGTTTATCAGAAATATTGTCTAACCAAGATGAAACGTTGATTTTATTACTAGGTACTGTACTATTTGATATAAGTTTGGAAAGTTTTTTTTGGTTAGTTGTCTTGACTTTATAAAAAGTTTTTTCGTATTTGACATTCTCTCTTTGCACGAAATCGTTAAAAGTATCTAAAGGTAATATCTGTTTTATTTCTTCTGTTAGTGATTCAATTTGAGAGTTAAGGTTGTTTATTTTGTGAGTAGACTCGGTTATTGTAAGATTTAGAATTTTACTCTTAGTGTTAATAATAATGTTATTGAATTTATTTTCGAGGTACGTACCTGTAAAACAAATGTGTGACACTTTAAAATTAACAAAAGTCGGGTATACATCAAGATGTTTGCATCTAAATAAAAAAAGCATAAAAAAAGTATATTGCTATGCTCTACACAGCAGAATTATCGGAAAAAATGAAATATATTTTAGGTAAGCATGATATCATTGTATGTCACAAAGCACATCATTTATTATCGTCCTTGTTCACATCATTGAAAAGTGAAGTTCCAACGAAAAGAAAATCGAATGTCGTTTATTCAATACCGTGCTTAAATTGCCCCAAAAAGTACATTGGCATGACAACACAATACCTCAACAGTAGGCTAAACGGTCATAAATACTCTAAAAATGCCTCAACAGCCTTACACAAGCACGAATCCAGCGAAAAACATGAATTTGACTTCTCAAACACTGAAATTCTAACGCAAGAGAGCAATTACCAAAAATTGCTTATGAAGGAAATGATATACATAAAAAAAGAACATCTTACAGTTAATGATAAACAAGACACGAATCATCTAAGTCATATTTATCATAATTTAATAGTATAAACAGCCAATAACTATTATTTCTATTTGTAACCACCTTGTATTGTTCTGTTTTGTTAATTGATATACACCTTACTCTTACAAAATTGAAAACCAACAAACAAAAACCTGAACACATATTTTAAGTAGAGAAAAAAAAAACAATAATAGAGCCTTCTGATTTTCCATTCAGTATTTCAACGTAAACATGTAAACATCGACGTACCACTATAAAACTTAATTTAGAAATTTTATTCGTACATGTGAAACTGTTCTAATTTTTAATTTTTAATGTTTTAATTGTTTAAAGTCCTTGTTGTGAGCTAACATGTTTTGATTTCTTTTACTTGTAGGTATTTCGAACATAATACAAAAATATTTTGAAAAAGCCTACTATGATAGGCGAAACGTAATAAGAACGTCGTATTTTTTCAACGAAACCTATACCCAAAAGAAAAATCCAAAATAATATATATGTATATATATATATATATATATATATATATCTATTAATACACATCCTCTATTTGAAATTTAAAGAACAAGTAAAACATAAGGAAATTTAGTTGTCATACTCTCGATACACACTGTACTCTACGTAAACTCCTAAATTTTGAAAGATTCTGTAGAAATATCAAAACATGACATTTCATAATTTCTATGACATTTGAGTAGAATATATCTAATGATAGATAGAACATAATAGGATTTGGAGAAAATATTTGAAATTGTAAAATATAGAGGTCTCTGCTAGCAAGATTGCAAATGTAATAAAAGAATTTCAAAATCTCATTTGGTTATTGAAAATTATAGATTAGTAATTTTTTTAAAAACAAGAAAAATCGGTAACCAACAGAAAGAAGAATTATTTATTTTGTAAAAATTTAGTAAGTAGCTTTTTATCCTTTGAAGAGACAACATCAAAATAAGAATTGTTCTCGAATGTTTTTGATAGATTGCATAAATTGCATATGATACAATCAGATAAATAACCTATATAATAAATTCAGTGCGTACATAATTCGGAAAAGAATTGTATCGTAAAAGTGTATGTGGTTCCAGTTTTTTCTAAATCGTATATATTTAGAAAGTTGCAGTATTCTAAATACGTTAGAATAAGTACGAGATTTCCTGATCCATTGGGTGAGTCCTCTCCAGTTTTAAATTTATTTCTCGAGAAATATCAGGCCTTAAATTCAATACAGTTTAAAGATGCATCTATATATAAGAAAATTTGAAATATACCAAATTTATTGATACCTATCATTTACAACATCAAGTGAATAGACCATTTTGAGCAGAAGTTTCGGTATTTGACATTGATACACGTCAAGTGTAAATTATTATTTGAACGTTTGATAATAATTCATTAGGTTAAATTTTAGCATAGTTGTATTCTAATTTTAAGTTTTGTAGAGGTTACGACTGTTGTACTCTTATCATAATTTCTGGGAATAACAATTTTGTTAATTTTGCGTATCTGATAGTATAATATATAATTTTGATTCTAACTACCTGTATTATTCATTCAGTAACCAATCTCATTGAACTTATCATTTTTTTACATTCATAAAATTTTCAATTTAATCAGTGACATTTGGTTGACATTTTTAGTGACAGTAAATTAGTAAATGTCATAAAATAATGAAATGGCCTTGTATTATATTGAATTAACAGTTATTTGAGAGTTTGATAATAGTGAAACATTTAATTTGGAAATATCTTAAAAAAAAATTTGAAGAATTAATTTTGAACAATTATGATCACCCTGAGATAGGAGTAATACGTTGATTGTAGATAAATTCATCTTTATATTAATATTTATTGGCGCCGGGCATATTTAATTTGACAATTACTGTCAAATTTGAAATTCAATACGTACTTAAGTGGTATGCACAATAATTGTCGCTGCGACAAGATAGTATAATTTATTTACATATCGTAGGGCAATTATATCTAAAGAATTGAAATATTCGTGGGAAATTATATTCAAAGGTTTGAAAATATAACAATTGTCACCCCAACGCGGGGCAATTACAATTATAAGACTGAATATATAACAATATATATATATATATATATATATATATATATATATATATATATATATATTGCACGCAAATAGAAGAAGGGGCTACTGAAAAAAGTGGTAACCGCAGACATGCATGTTTCTGGCTCATTAGCCGTCATCGGTACGGTACAACCAAGAAAAGATGTGAAACATGGGAGCAAAGTTGGTGAATGAAACATGACAAAATATAACAGAATTCAGCAGGATAGTCAAACACAACATTTGCGTCAGTAATATTAGAAGATCTCGAATTTTCGAGACAACAACCAACATAGACACGGAGGTGCACATAACGCTCCCGTCTGAAACTTCTGACCCGGATCAATGAAATAACAACAAGATGTACGAATAGTGCGTGACATATAAACAATAAGTAACGAATAGAATAGTGTCTATGTTGGTTGTTGTCTCGAAAATTCGAGATCTTCTAATATTACTGACGCAAATGTTGTGTTTGACTATCCTGCTGAATTCTGTTATATTTTCTCATGTTTCATTCACCAACTTTGCTCCCATGTTTCACATCTTTTCTTGGTTGTACCGTACCGATGACGGCTAATGAGCCAGAAACATGCATGTCTGCGGTTACCACTTTTTTCAGTAGCCCCTTCTTCTATTTGCGTGCAATACCCACTATTCTATTCGTTACTTATTGTTTATATATATATATATATATATATATATATATAGGGTGTCCCGGGACTAATGGGAAAAAAGTCAGGAGCGTATAATCTGAGCCAAAATAATGTTAGTACTTCATATAAACTTTTTCTATGGAGGCCCTCGTTTTCGAGTTATAGGCCTCCAAAGTATCAATTTTGAATTTGGTTTTTATTTTTATATTTTGTACTAGTTATTTGATCTTTATCAAATTTACGGCAAAGCTATAATGTACGTGTATGTTTATTTTGGAAAGGTAAACAGATTTACAGTACTGCCTTGATGCCAGGGACGGACTACTCGCAATGGTTAGTGATCCAAAAAAATTGCAGGGATGGCACACCCTGTATGAAATTATCGAAATTGACTTCCCCACACATTAAGCTAACGAAAAGTTACTCTTGTTAGAATTCGATAAAATAAGCCGTTTGGATAATATTTACAGTTTTATTAATGCACTACGTACAAATCTACCTGACTAACTTATTAATACGATGTCCAGGATTTACTTCCTTTTAATCAAAATTACGAACATAACATTATTAAACCATTAAGAAAACCTCAAAAAACACAAGTTATAAAACATAAGACTAATACTAATTCCTAAACAACAACAAAAACTAACGTTATTCTAATAAATGTTCAATATGAGCTCCTCCCACTTCCACGCACATTCTAAGTCTACGAAGGTTTGTTTCTTTGCACTTGAATGAGCAATCCCACATTATTTCTAATAACATTGCAGTGTAACACAATTCTGTCTATTAAATCTTGTCTTGTTTGCACAGGTGTTGCGTATACCTTACTTTTGAGATAACCCTAGAGAAAGAAATCCATAGGATTAACGTCTCCTGATCGCGGTGGCCATTGAAAAGGGCCTCCACGACCAATCCATCTATTAGGAAACCTTGTGTGTAAATGCTGTCGTACATCTAAACTGAAATGAGGAGGGGCCCCATCATGCATGAACCATAAATTCCTACGAGTTTGTAGTAGCACATCATCAAACAGGTTCCATAACTAATTTTGCAAAAACTCCAAATATTTCTGACCAGTCAAAGTACCGTCAATAAAGTATATGGCTCTATCAAATGATTGCCAACTATTCCTGCCCAAATATTAACCATGAATCTATGCTGGCTCCTAGTTTGGATAATGCCATGTGGATTCACATCATCCCATAAATGCATATTATGAGAATTTATGATTCCATCTCTGGTGAAACCGGATTAGTTCGTAAAGAGAACGTTACTAATAAATGTATTGTCTGCTTGTTGTTGTCGCAGAAACCACTGGCTATACTCAAGTCGTGCAGGATAATCAGCCACTGTCATACTGTGTACTTTTTTCATGTGAAAAGGATATAACAGCTGTTCTTTTAGGACGCGATGAACAACTAATTTCGAGACGTTATGTTCTCTTGATACTTTTAGAAAACTCGTTGATGGTTAATTATCAACTGCATTTAACAAGTCTTGTTCAACTGCCACAGTACGTATGCTTCGTACTTGACCCTCTCCACTTTTTTTTGGCAAAAATATTCCTAAAATTAAAAATTTTGTTTTGTATACATAGAAAATTACATTTACTTATTCATACCTGTTTCTCGTAACCTGAGATCAATACACTCAAACATTCGTCTGTCTGGCAATGCTCTGTTTGCAAAATGTTCTTCATAAAGCCTTCTGGCCTCTAAACAGTTTCGAGAAGCCAGTCCATACATTAGATGCATATCTGCGTACTCGATAAAAGCGAATTTTGCCATTGTAACTGTTAAATTAAGGACTTATGAATTATTGACAAGTACTGACTACGAACTATGCTACACAACGTTTGACAACTAATCCTATGGTAACTTGATAAACGGTAAAAACACTTATAAAAAGTTTTTACCAACTTTCGAATTAATAAGTCGTTAATGTTTTTCATCTTCTGCTATTATTTTTTTGTAGTACTGTAGGTAAATCTTGGACATCTATTAATAAGTTACGTTTACCTCGTTGTGTACTTATAAAAATGGCGAATGCGTAAATTGGTACGTAGTGCATGAATAAAACTGTAAATATTAGCCAAACGGCTTATTTTATCGAATTCCAACAAGAGTATCTTTTCGTTAGCTTAATGTGTGGGGAAGTGAATTTCGATAATTTCATACAGGGTGTGCCATCCCTGCAAAATTTTTGGATCACTAACCATTGCAAGTAGTTCGTCCCTGGCTTCAATGCACTACTGTAAATCTGTTTACCTTACCAAAATAAACATACACATACATTATATCTTTGCCGTAAATTTTATAAAGATCAAATAACTAGTACAAAAATTAAAAATAAAAACCGATTTCAAAATTAAAACTTTGGAGGCCTATAACTCGAAAACGAGGGCCTGCATAGAAAAAGTTTATATGAAGTACTAACATTATTTTAGCTCATATTATACACTCCCGACTTTTTTCCCATTAGTCCTGGGACACCCTGTATATAAAAAACAAAGAGATTCATGGGTAATTCACGCAAAAAAGGGCTACTGAAACAAAGTGGTAACCGCGGACATGCATGTTTCTGGCTCATTTGCTGTCATCAGCACGGTATAACCAAATAAAGATGTGAAATTTGGGAGCAAAGATGTTAATCTTCTTTGTTATTTACTATGGATCGGAAGGTTCAGGTGGGGGGGCTATATGCGCCTCCGTGTCGATCTTGGTTGTTGTCCTGAAAACTCGGGGTCTTCCAATTGAAGGCACAAATTATCGTTTGGTTTCCCTGCTGATATCCGTTGTTTTGTGTTTTCCCATGTTTCGATTAACATCTTTGCTCCCAAATTTCACATCTTTATTTGGTTATACCGTGCTGATGACAGCAAATGAGCCAGAAACATGCATGTCCGCGGTTACCACTCTGTTTCAGTAGCCCTTTTTTGCGTGAATTACCCATGAGTCTCTTTGTTGTTGTTCTTAACACATATCACGCGATATTCCTACATCTTCTTTATATATATATATATATATATATATATATATATATATATATATATATATATATATATATATTATAGATTCTATTTATTTATTATTATATATATGTTATTTATAGATTAGATAATTTATTTGTTTATTTATTTATATTATATTATATTGTTTGTTTATTTAGCTAACTCGGTTATTTATTAATTCGGCAGCATGAGACTCACTCTACTCTGGGTTCAAGCTTAGATTGAGTTATATTCTTTAATTAAATAAAATAAAACACATTGATTGTGAATAATTTAATTTTTTCAGAAAAATTTTATTTCAAAATAGATAATTGATACGCCTATGGCATTATAAAACCACAGTCATTATTTATGGATCCCAAACATTCTATGCGCATGCTCAAATAAACGGAGTCATACGAATGAAAACCGAACGTTTGTGTAGACGCCTGCCAATTTGTATGGATATTATATATATAATAGAATCGTTTTCTGTATAATAAGAAAGGTGATGAAAAATATTATAAAAGGATTTATGTGCAATATATATATATATATATATATATATATATATATATATACTATTATATCATCAGAAAAATTAACTAGACACTACACATACCTTTGGAAATATTATATCCATGCATAGAAATGCAAATTTCTCATACGATTATTAATCAAGTAAGTACCACCATTATTTCTTGACGAAATTAAGAATGTTCATGAAGATTTCTTACTAATATCATATTTAAATCTTTAAATCTAATGAATAATTACATAAATGTCTTTTTCTTTTAATTTGATCGATCAGATATACGCAGAAAATACTTTACAAATGGAAATAATCACTGAATTTATAATTAGTTTGTTATTATTGGCCAATAATATTATAAACACACTGACCTGGAGTCTGTAGTCTGGATTTTACCACATCTGGTAACAGGAAAAATGCCGACTGGAAACCACGCTGCACAATTTTTGGAGAAATCTTGGATATTCTCGGGAATAACTGGATATCAACATACGTAAGTGTTTGGTATTTGATTTATATTAAGAATATTTAACTTTCATACGTATTTATTTCAATTTTACTTAAAATTTGTTCCAAAAATCACATCATCTTCTTATCCCCTTACGACGCCAAGCTCTCCTAACCCACGCTTCTCTCCCGATCGTCAATTTTTTAATCAATAAACTATTTGTTTCCCAGTCACTGCTCCAAACAAAGTTTTGTTTCCTTTACAATTTAACAAAACTGTCCTGTCATAACAACAAAGCTTTCCTTTCCCGAGCTATAAAGTTCTGTTCACTTTTATTGCACTTTGAAAGTTTTTGGAAAACATATGGTTATGAATTTAGCTTAAAGAAGTCTGTTTTTTCTTTAACATATACAAATTTAAATAAAATAAATATTTGACAATTGGTAAAATTCACGGTTAATACTTTGAAATTACACTATAAATTCTTGTTTTTTTCTACCTGTGATAAATTTGAAATAATATCTAAGTTTATAACACAAATCCTTTTATCCAATATATGTCTTGGTTTCTTCATTTGAAACTATCCAAATTTTATAGTTCTGATATTGACATATATCTATCACCATCTTATTATCCATTTCCCTTTTTTGTTAATATATAAAATTGATACAAATTTTTTGATATATCATTAGAGTTATGCCATCTTGGATTTATATTTTTAATTTGTCTAATTCTCTATAACAAATATAATTATTCTTACTATTCAACTTATAGTTGTATTATACTTGATTACTAAAGCTTGTTTATTTTCAGATAAACAGCTGATTCCCTAGTGACAAACAAATATCCATTTTAGGCAGATACAATGTTTTCTTCCATACTTGTTATGCGTTTTCATACTTTTAGAAAATTATTGAGGTAATTTCTCTATATTTTATTGTTACTCTTTTTATTATATTAAACAAATGATTTTATATGAATTTTAATTATGACTGTGATTTTTTTATGCGTTCTTTTATTAATATAGTTTCAATTTATTTAAATGCTAAATATTAAACATTCTCAATCAGCTAATGTGCTTTAATGATATAAGATATGTGGTTCAATATATATATATATATATATATATATATATATATATATATATATATATATATATATATATATATGTATGTATATATATATATATATATATATATATGTATGTATATATATATATATATATATATATATATATATATATATATATATATATATATGTGTGTTATAACGGAATTTGTAAGCACGATAGAGGGCGTATTTTTTGACGGATCGAAACCAAACTCACTAAAATCGGTTAGGCCAAAATCTTGGTCGAGTTCCGTAATGAGCCAAATCGGCCAAGTAAAAACAAAATGGCGGCCTGTCAAAGTTGAAAAAAAATCGTATTTCCTTTGTTTTCCATTTGATGCAAAAAAGTTACTGAGCTTTTTCATAGATCTTAATACGTTCTACAACTCTTATTTAACATTTTTTTTTAAATCGTACATTAAAACATTTATTTAAGAAAATTCACAAATTTACCAGAATTTTTGTTTTGTTTTTGATTTAATGCCAAAATGTTACTTTGGTTATTTGTACATCTCAAAACATTCTATTAGTTTTGTATCTAATACTGAAATAAGCCTGTCCAATTGGTCCTGTGCCATTGGGATTTTTTTTCTTTTAATTTATTGCGTAACTCTGGTTTCCCTTTTGGACGTCAAACTTTACACTGACACTTCTAATACGTTATTGTTCGTTGCCATGGTAAGGCAATATTTTGTTTATGCATGTAACTGGTCTAGGCTAACTAGATATCAATACATCCTCGTATATTAAAATAATGGTCAGAATCTTTTCCATTTCATTTTGTGTTATATTTTTCCACTTATACTAGTAAGCTTCGCCTTTTTATTTGTTTCTAAAACAATTAATTGAATAATTTCGTCGGTAACTATATTTTTTTAAATTTGTAGTGGCTTTAAATTTAACGGCAGTTTAATTTCTTCCTTTTCAAGACATACAATTTTTTTGAGTGACGTACCAGTCTCATTGCACCATATTAAATCAAGTGGTCGATATTTTTAATTATTCTTCATTTGATACGTTACCATCATATGACTGCTTCTCATTTGTACCAGAATCATTATTTTTCTCTTGATCATCGCTAATGCTAGACAGAACGACAATATTCGGATCCAGAGACTTGAAATGGCTCTGTAATATTGGATTTGGAGTAATCTTCAATATGGATATTTGTAACTTTGTCTACCACTGGATTGCAGTTTTGCTGGGAATTGTTGTCTACTTCTCCCCTAGGTTCATCAAAAGTTTCTTCTAAAATGTCATCTTTCACTTTTTTCGGAATTAACCCTAATTTAATTGTAACTTACCTTCTCTACTTCTTTCAGTAAACGTTGACTTGGGTCCATAATTTCGTTCAAAACACAATTTCTTTAATTATGGAACAATACAAACAACTGCCACGTATTTAATTTAGTTCACTTCCGTACCATGTGAATCATCGGTGATCAATTTCAGCGCCACTTTGTAGTAAATGCACACATCTTAATTTATGCGAAACTAACACAAACCAACATCTTTGGTACGATATCTCTACTACTAATAGAAATATAAACTAGGTACCAAAGAAATCCACAACACACAGCTGTGGTATTGTAGGGAAATATCGGGTGTCACTGGTGATATTTATGGTAACCAAAGTGTTAACAGCTACTTCCCACCAAAATGCATTTCTATTTTTCATAGCCTTCTTGGGTCACGATTTAAAGTTCTTCTTAAGCTTAAAATATTAAAGATGCTTATTATTGTAGTCTCTTGAATTTGAAGGACGTACTGAATAAATTTATTATTATCATGTATTAACAATATATCTACACCTGATAAAATCCTATTAATATTTAATGAATAAATAATCAAAGCTTCTTTCAAATCCATTTTAAGTTATATGTAACTAAACTGATTGTGGGTTATGTAGATAGGAAATATGAATTTTAAACAATATTGTAATGGTGGATGCGCACTTAACGATTGCTCTTAAAGAAATCGCTTTGTCTTCGTTAAAAATTAATCATAGATAGCGACACTTCCTTCTTTCTCAATATTTCATCACCACGTCTACAGTTTCCCTTGTTTCCACAAACAACCACCTTTCCTAGTGTGTTCATTCGGGTGTCAATGTACTAGAGATAAAGACATGGAAATAATTATCCGCATTTTAACACGTCATTTCAACAGAAGTTGATAAACAATACTTTTAATTAAGTAGAACAGTTTCAATTCATTCGCTGTAGCATATAATTTATTACTAACAGTCGTTCACAACAAATACATAAAATATGGCCTTCAACAATCACACAAAACTGCGAGAGCGTATTTACTATAACGAAGCCTTCTATCAATAAAATGTCGCGATAAACTTGCGCTGCCGCATGTAGAAAAATCAAGGGCCACTGCTATTACGTGTCTGTCCAACGATCCGTTTTTATTTCTAATTGTTGAATAAAATTAGTTGTTTCTGTTAGTTTATTGTGCGGTACAAAGTGTGTTGGGCGCGTAGTGCAACCGCAACTCTCACAACGGCGAATGATAATTAGTTAGTGATTTCAAAATGCCTACAGGGCCTGAAAATAATACAACAGAGGCTTCCGAGCCTTTGTTGATTAAAGCAGGAAGCCTCTCAACTCCCAAGACTGAAGATCCCAGCCTCAAACCCACCGATACCGTTAAAAGAATTAAAAGTAAGTGATTGTATTTATAATTAAGCTTAAAGGGTATAAAATATTGAAATTAACTAAGATTAGAGTAAAAAAACCAATTAATTCAACGCGAGAATACTCCAACGAAAAATATTCAATATTTTGATCTTTCTAATTGAAATACGCATATTTACTAACTCACTTGATTCACTTGAATCTTTCTACTAGCTGAACCTCAGTGTTACTACTTCTAAAAACCGTTGTTCATGGCCACTATAATTATAATTAGCATGTAATTTTGTTAACAGTGTTTTTTAATTATGATCATTTCTTTATTGTCATGATTAATTTGATTTCCTGATTAATACTCATCCCTTTGTTTACTTTAATATTTAAGTTCAAATTATGATACCTACATCAGGATTGTTCCGAAGTTACGAAAAATTGCTTTCTTTGATATTTTTCGCAAGTCATGGGGATTATCATACAGAAGTCGATGTTACCATCGCTTTGTCATCAAATGTTTATATTGTAGCACTAAAATCCCCTTCAACTCTCTGAAATAATGCCTATTGAAATAAAATGGTATTTTTTGTATTTTCATAATACGTCTCTGAAAGTTGTTTTGGATACACAAGGTGGTTAGAAAACGACATGTTCTATTTGAAATAATATTAGTCTTATTGTACACACTCACTCAATTATCCTATCAAGTAAGTACAGTGAACCGTAACATATAGGACTAGTAAATATTGATAAAAATTTGAATGACGAATCGCCCACACAATATTTCAGATTGCATTGGAGGGTCTGACTACTTTTCAGTATATTGGTATTTTTGCTGCGATTGGTATTTCTTTCAACCCGAAAAATGAATTTTTTAATGCATTAACTTCCCGCTTTTCCAACCATCTGTTTTATTTTTTCATGTTTTGTGCCAAGATAGTTGAAATTTGTGACTTGCTCTAGTTCTTGTTATTCGAAGGTCATCTTATTAGTAGTTCTTCTTGCTGAAGTTATCATGGTTTTCAATTTTCTATTTATTTCCGGTATTTCTGCTTGGTGTATTTTTAGGTTGCGCTGCAGTTTGTTTTCTGTTTCAGCTATCACTCATGTTGTCTGCGAATAATAATCCTTGTCAACAGTTTTTAAATCAAACTTCTTATCATGAAGTTCAATTTGTAATGTTCCAAATTTAAGGTAATCTTTACATTTTATTCAATTGTTGGGAAACTCAAAATAGGAAATAATGTATGTTTGACAAATACACAAATAACTAACGTTGTTATTTCAGGGCATAGAGTCGCAAACTTAGGCATTTAAGAAACGTGAATTAAAAAATGTTACCTGAAGAATACAATTCACGACTAAAAATTACTTTTATGTAAACAGAAAATATACAAAATATATGATTATTCTTTTTTCAGTAGTAATGAAAAATTATTTAATCTTTTTTAGTGTCATTCACTATCTAGGTACTTCATCTGTACTTGTCATTCCAGTGCATTTTCTCATCCTTTTTTTGTGTAACCTTAAACTTAGGAATTTACACACATAATATGCATGTATATTTTTTTTACAATTTGAAAGTATTTTCAACAAACAACATTAACATAAAGAAAGTTGAAATTCGTCTGTATTTATTTAATACCGAGTATAATGATATTAAGGCCATGTTCTCTAACGGAAAACCAAGTATATTTTAGTAAATCTCTTTTACAATACATATTTTTTTATCTGCATAAGAAAAAAATTGAAGTATAATTAAAGTATTAAAGTTTGTTCGGCTTAAACCCCTAAAATAAGGTATTTAATAGGTTTTTCTACGTTCACGCAAAAAACAAAACTTTATTGAACTCTATGTAGTGGAAAATCTAGGTCTTTATTGCTCTAGTGCAGTAGAAGGCAAAGTGCGTCTCCAGAGAAGCATGTGGCTCTTTAACTCCTTGAGTGCGGCTCTGGCACAAATATCCAAGGAAGGCGCAATAATATATTCATTAAAAAAACATCTTATTTTGATAAATTAGAATTCTTCTATATATCGAGAACATGTATAATTTTTTGTTTAAGTTAAAAGATAGATAGGCAATTAAAATTTTATATTGTTGTAGAAATATGTACAGAACATCGAGTTTAATTTTATTAATTTTTGTAAACGTAAACACAAACCATATACAAGCTATCAGCACCGTACGTACAGAAACAGTGTACGGTACTACCGACTATAATTGTTCGTATGTTTCCGGCGTATTCCGGTGTGATACAAAGGTACCACAAGCATGCGCGCGCGTACTTTTTCTAAAGTAGTGAGTACAAATTGACATCACAGACCAGCAGCTGTCATGATACAAAAATAGAAGATATGATTTCGCGCATGCTGGCTCTGACGTCACGCCGAGAGTGAACGCCTTGAATTAGTTTGCAGTTACATTATTGGATATGTTTATGTCGGTTAATTTTACATTTTTATTGTTGAAAATTAACAAAAATTAGTCAAAATGAGATGTGTAGTGTATGGTTGTGATTCAGACAATCACGTGAAAGACTTTGCACACGATGTCAGCTTTTTTACCTTTCCAAAAGACAAAAAAATGATACGGGAGTGGATCCGTTTGTCTAAACGCGAAGATAAATGTAATACCATAGTATATTAGACCATATAATTATGCTGAAATTGAAAAATAACTAGCTCCTCTTGGTAATCGTAGAGATATGTTGGGGGTTATATTTATATTTAAACTCCTAAATGGGCAGGTTGATTGTGCGGATCTTTTGAGTCATATGGGATTGGCATTCCTTGTCAGGGTGTTCGCCATCAAGTTACCTTTCATGTGCCCTTTCATAGAACAACATATGGTGCTATGAGTCTTATAAATAGATATCTGTGCTTTTTGCATAGCTTTAATTTTGATAATTTCAATACGTCTTTGGGCCAGTTCAAATATTACTTAGGGCTGTGATTTGTTGAGTTATGTTGTGTTCTTAATTTTTTTTATTTATATAAGTATTGTTTATTACCTGTAGCTACATGGAAAGTGTTATGTATTTCAAATTAATTGGTTATGCTGTATCAGTCTTTATACCTGTCCTTATTGTATTATTTATTGTTGTATTGTAACAGTTATAGGGGTTTTCCCGTAATAAATAAATAAATAAATCTTTTCGTAAATCCAAGTTGACAAATAATATTTTTAAATCTTAATTTGATATTTTGTTATTATCAATAACAATTTCATTATTATTATTATTTTGAAGAATGCTCCACAGTACCTGAGTTGTACTTTATCGTTGTTCTGTAGTATACTTATTTTGGAATAAACAACCGATTATGTATTAAAATTTGCTAATTGTTTTATTCCTTATATTTATTTACACATCTAAATGTTTCTAAATGGAGTCAAAAAATCCATAAAGTATAATAATATGTTTTATTTTGTATCAGTACTGTAATTATTTACTTTTACGAAGTGAGCAAACATATTTCAATCAGATCTTAGAATTATTGTTTTGCTCTGGTAGGCTCTCCGATTCCATATAACACTTTTACACGAATTCTCTTTGCCTTTATAATACTAATAATATCTCATTCAACCTGAACCATCCTCATTTTCCTTCAAAATGCATTAGCAACGCATCATACGCAAGTTCTATTACATCAAATGCATTAGCCCGCGCTCACGGTTTTAAATTGTACTCTCTGCGTGACGTAATGCGCGTGGCGAACGATATTTCGAACGGCTAGAGACCATATCTTCTATTTTGTTGTATCATGAGCTGTAGTGTGAAATATACATAAAGGATAGATTAGGTTAGGTTTGTTTTCAATAGATAGATAGGCAACTCAGTATTAGAGTTTTGTTTACTAATTACCGCGCCCTCTGGCGAGTGTATTCAGAAATAAAGCAAAAGCGGGAACCGTACATATAAAATTTAAATTTTTTTTCTGGAAGTGGAAGGTTGGTTAAGAGTTCATTAAGAAAAAAAAAGTTTCACTACATACGTTTATTTACAAGTTAGATAATAATTAATATAATATACAATATACAAATATAGCCTTCTCAACCGAAGTATATATATTTTTTTCACTACTAATGGCCGAACTAATACCGAAAGACCTTATTTTTACTTTAAAATTAGTAATTTCCCCTATTATTCAAGGATATCGAAATATCAGTTACCTAACTCGGAAAACTTGTCAAAGCATTGAAACAAGAAGTGTAATTCAAGTAAAGATTGATTCTTTGCAAAGAAAATAAATACATATCTATTGTGTATAAAGGCTTAAACGATGATTGTAGATCTTTTAGGAAGTTCCTCAAATATATTTACACGCCTCTTCACAGAAAGCTCTTCTTAATATCTACTACATATTTTTCCACCTACAAATTTATGTTATGATAGGCAGTGAAATGATACAATTTAAAAAGGTTTTAAGAAAAAAGTGAAAGGATAAAAAACACAAAACTTTAATAATAGGAATATATGGTAGAATATTGGCTTGATTGAATAGATAAGAATACACACTTATTTCTCCCTGTTAAAAAAATAATCCTTTATTGGGGTGGTCAAAGGAGAGTACTTATGAAGGTTTTATTTCGATCTGTAAAGAGATTCTTAAAGATTAAATAATTAGGGATTATAGTTTTATAAAATTACTAAATTTTTTTCTGTATCTTAAAAATTTGACATCGACTTTTTTTACAAGGGGGGGGGTATTGGGTACGGCCCAGAAAATGGAGGAGCACCGATTTTTTCAATTTTTATTTTCATCAATTTAATAATGATAATAATTTTGTACTGGTGGCTTTATAAAAAAATATATTTGGGATATAGGCACCCCAATTAACATGGATGTGGTTGTGTGGACCGAGAATTTTGGGTTTATTCAAAACTTGAGTATACTACCGACATGTCTTATTTGTAAGGAGAAATTCGCTCATAACAAGAAGTCAAATTTAGAGAGATATTTTACAAGAATGCACGCGTCTTTTGATACTAAATATCCTACCGGTGATGCAAGGAAGAAAGCAGTTGAGGAACTTCAGAAGAGTCAAGAGTCGTCAACCTCTGTGTTTAATAATTGGATGCAATCTTCCAGCAATATTAATATGGCAAGTTTTTTTATCAGTCAAGACAGGGAAACTATACACGGCGAATACATAAAAAATTGTTTTATAAATGCATCCGAAGAGCTATTTCGGGCAGATATTCTGAAAAGAATTAAAGAGTTACCATTCTCTGCTAAAACCATTAAAGTTAGAACAATTAAAATGTGTTCGAATATAACCACACAGCATATCGAAGATCTGAAATTGATTTCGGCTTTATCAATAACAGTTGACGAGTCTTGTGACATAAATGATACAGCGCAAGTTTCACTTTTTGTAAGATTTATGTCTCATTCAGCCCCTAAAGAAGAACTTTTAGGTTTATGGCCACTCAAAGGTCAGATGCGTGGAGAAGATATCGCAAATGCTGTAATTGAGTGTGTGGATAAACATCATATTCCCCTCGATAAAATTGTGTCGATTTCAACAGATGGGGCCAAAAGTATGACCGGCGTAAGAAAAGGGTTTGTAGCTATTTTGAAAGAAAAAATTAATCACGAGATACTTGTTTACCATTGTACAATTCACCAAGTAGCGCTTTCTGCGCAAACATTTTCGGATGAAATTTGTAAAGTTATGGAATTAGTGGTTACCACTATCAACTCCATTTTAGCTAAAGCTCTTAATTATCGCCAATTCAAAGAATTTTAATTTGAAATGGAGAGTGAGTAAGCTGGTCTTCTGCTTCATAACAAGGTACGTTGGTCGTCAAGAGGGAACGTTTTAAAACGTTTCGTGTTCCTTTTTCTAGAAATTAAAGTATTTATCCTTCAGAAGGGCGTTCACTACCCAGAACTAACAGACGATCATTGGATCCAAAACTTTTAATTCATGGTAGACGTTACTCTCATCTAAATCAGCTTAATCGTAAACGACAAGGGAAAGGAAACTTAATTTTTTCGATGTTAGAAGTGTAACAGTGGCCACTGATTGCTGTCATTTGTCATGATCACTGATGGTGATTGACAGCGGTAGTGCAGATCAGAGATAAGATTACTTATCTCTGGTGCAGATGACGCTGGCACAGAGTTAGACTGATTGAAAATAAAGAGTTTTAATTAAATGTGTTGTTATTAATACAAAGCGACTAAAAATAACACCTTCATCGGAATATATAAAACTCAATACATGGTGTCAGGTTGATTGGATGTTTATTAATTGTTTGATAAGTGATGCGACGCGAAGAAATGCCTTGCGTCACTTGTCATCATCTGATCCAAGGTATGGCGGCAACAACAAGAGATGTCAATAAAGGAATCATAGTTGTATTATAATAAAACATCGAAGTCATCTATCGTATTATTTAATTACCTGCTCACCAGACAAATACTTTAAACATTAATAATTAAAACAACATGGATGTAGTTGGATTTAAACCACCAAAAAGTATATTGTTTAATAAGGATGCCCATGAAAACTTCGAAAATTTCTGGAGAAGTTTAGAGATTTACATGTCAGCGACAGGGCTTATCGACAACGATTATCCAACTAGAGTAGCAATTCTTTTAAACCTGGCAGGTGAAGAAGCACAAAAACGTTTAAGAACTTTTAATTTAACAGAAGATCAGAGAAAAAAATTTAATGTAGTGGTAGAGGCTTTTAGAAATTATTGCAAGCCATTAAAAACCTATAACAGGTATAAATTTTTCACTCGTACACAACAAGATGGTGAGGATTTTGACCACTTCATTGCTGATATAAAAACATTAGCTGATGTGTGTAATTTTGGTGCTCTACAAGAATCTTTAATGAGAGACAAGATTGTGAGTGGTATTACAGACTTATCCCTTCAAGAAAGGTTATTACAACAACCACAATTAACCTTAGTCAGAGCAGAAGAGATATGTTTGGCAGCCGAGGCTAGTAAAAGGCAAGCTAAGAATCTAATAAGTGATAAGGAAGTAGATATGGTAAAAGCAGGACCATCGCAGGACAAGGAGGTATACAAATATTTCGGTTGGGTAGGGCTCTTGGGTCTAGCATACTTCCATACCTGATAAATTTTTTTTTTCATGGGAATGTATTGATGGATGATTACCTTTCATTTTAACCAAAATCAGTCATCCCCCGCCCACCCCCTATGGGCGGGGGTGGGGGTGACTTTGTAAAATAGTCGTGAAAATAAATTTTTGAATTCGGAATCAAATTCTACGTAATTTTTTACGTATACACCCAAAATTTCATGTTGATAACTTGTTTTTTTATAAAGTTATGCGAAAAAAATGTTATCAAAAATTTGATTATTCGATGGTGTACAGCTCTCGGGTCTAGCATACTTCCATACCTGACAAAAATTTTTTTTCACGGGAATGTATTAATGGATGATTACCTTTCATTTTAACCTAAATCAGTCATCCCCCACCCACTCCCTAAGGGCGGGGGTGGGGGTAACTTTGTAAAATAGTAGTAAAAATAAATTTTTGAATTCGGAATCAAATTCTACGTAATTTTTTACGTATACACCCCAAATTTCATTTCGATAACTTGTTTTTTTATATAGTTATGTGGAAAAAATGTTATCAAAAAATTGATTATTCAGTGGTGTAGAGCTCTCGGGTCTAGCATACTTCCATATTTGATAGAAAAAAACTTTTCGCGGGAATGTATTGATGAATGATTACCTTTCTTTTTAACCTAAATCAGTCATCCCCCACCCACCCCCTAAGGGCTAGGGTGGGGGTGACTTTGTAAAATAGTCGTAAAAATAAATTTTTGAATTCGGAATCAATTTCTACGTAATTTTTTACGTATACACCCCAAATTTCATTTTGATAACTTGTTTTTTTATAAAGTTATGCGGAAAAAATGTTATCAAAAAATTGATTATTCAGAGGTGTAGAGCTCTCGGGTCTAGCATACTTCCATATTTGATAGAAAAAAACTTTTCGCGGGAATGTATTGATGGATGATTACCTTTCATTTTAACCTAAATCAGTCATCCCCCACCCACCCCCTAAGGGGTGATGACTTGAGAAAAATTTCAAGTTTAAGATAAAATTATGAAAATTTAGGGGCGTACATAAAAAAATTCAAGGAAACCGATGACGTCGTTGGAATTTCATTTTTTCCAAAAATAAGGGTAGCCACCCCCCAAAAAAACCGCCTCCGAAAGGGAATTTTTTATTTTGTGTATTTTTTTGAGATTTCACGCATCGTATATGCCCTATCCCGAAAATGAAGTCTCCATGTCTTCCCGTTTCTTATATAAACGAGGGACCCAAGATCCAGAATCGTCGCGTTTTCTTTGAAATTTTGACAAAGTCCATACGTGAGAAAAATTTCAAGTTTAAGATAAAATTATGAAAATTTAGGGCCGTACATAAAGAAATTCAAGGAAACCGATGACGTCGTTGGAATTTCATTTTTTCCAAAAATAAGGGTAGCCCCCTCCCAAAAAAACCGCCCCCGAAAGGGAATTTTTTATTTTGTGTATTTTTTTGAGATTTGACGCATCGTATATGCCCAATACCGAAAATGAAGTCTCCATGTCTGTTTCTTATATAAACGAGGGACCCAAGACATGGATACCTCATTTTCGAGATAGGGCATATACGATGCGTGAAATCTCAAAAAAATACACAAAATAAAAAATTCCCTTTCGGGGGCGGTTTTTTTGGGGGATGGCTACCCTTATTTTTGGAAAAAATGAAATTCCAACGACGTCATCGGTTTCCTTGAATTTTTTTATGTACGGCCCTAAATTTTCATAATTTTATCTTAAACTTGAAATTTTTCTCACGTATGGACTTTGTCAAAATTTCAAAGAAAACGCGACGATTCCGAATCTTGGGTCCCTCGTTTATATAAGAAACGGGAAGACATGGAGACTTCATTTTCGGTATAGGGCATAATATACGATGCGTGAAATCTCCAAAAAATACACAAAATAAAAAATTCCCTTTCGGGGGCGGTTTTTTTGGGGGGTGGCTACCCTTATTTTTGGAAAAAATGAAACTCCAACGACGTCATCGGTTTCCTTGAATTTTTTTATATACGGCCCTAAATTTTCATAATTTTATCTTAAACTTGAAATTTTTCTCACGTATGAACTTTGTCAAAATTTCAAAGAAAACGCGACGATTCTGGATCTTGGGTCCCTCGTTTATATAAGAAACGGGAAGACATGGAGAAATCATTTTTGGTATAGGGCATATACGATGCGTGAAATCTCAAAAAAATACACAAAATAAAAAATTCCCTTTCGGGGACGGTTTTTTTGGAAAAAATGAAACTCCAACGACGTCATCGGTTTCCTTGAATTTTTTTATATACGGCCCTAAATTTTCATAATTTTATCTTAAACTTGAAATTTTTCTCACGTATGAACTTTGTCAAAATTTCAAAGAAAACGCGACGATTCTGGATCTTGGGTCCCTAGTTTATATAAGAAACGGGAAGACATGGAGACTTCATTTTTGGTATAGGGCATATACGATGCGTGAAATCTCAAAAAAATACACAAAATAAAAAATTCCCTTTCGGGGGCGGTTTTTTGGGGGGTGGCTACCCTTATTTTTCGAAAAAATGAAACTCCAACGACGTCATCGGTTTCCTTGAATTTTTTTATATACGGCCCTAAATTTTCATAATTTTATCTTAAACTTGAAATTTTTCTCACGTATGAACTTTGTCAAAATTTCAAAGAAAACGCGACGATTCTGGATCTTGGGTCCCTCGTTTATATAAGAAACGGGAATACAAGGAGACTTCATTTTCGGGATAGGGCATATAAGATGCGTGAAATCTCAAAAAAATACACAAAATAAAAAATTCCCTCTCGGGGGCGGTTTTTTTGGGGGGTGGCTACCCTTATTTTTGGAAAAAATGAAATTCCAACGACGTCATCGGTTTCCTTGAATTTTTTTATGTACGGCCCTAAATTTTCATAATTTTATCTTAAACTTGAAATTTTTCTCAAGTTATCACCCCTTAGGGGGTGGGTGGGGGATAACTGATTTAGGTTAAAATGAAAGGTAATCATCCATCAATACATTCCCGCGAAAAGTTTTTTTCTATCAAATATGGAAGTATGCTAGACCCGAGAGCTCTACACCACTGAATAATCAATTTTTTGATAACATTTTTTCCGCATAACTTTATAAAAAAATAAGTTATCAAAATGAATTTTGGGGTGTATACGTAAAAGATTACGTAGAATTTGATTCCGAATTCAAAAATTTATTTTTACGACTATTTTACAAAGTCACCCCCACCCCCGCCCTTAGGGGGTGGGTGGGGGATGACTGATTTAGGTTAAAATGAAAGGTAATCATCCATCAATACATTCCTGCGAAAAGTTTTTTTCCATCAAATATGGAAGTATGCTAGACCCGAGAGTTCTACACCACTGAATAATCAATTTTTTGATAACATTTTTTCCACATAACTTTATAAAAAAACAAGTTATCGAAATGAAATTTGGGGTGTATACGTAAAAAATTACGTAGAATTTGATTCCGAATTCAAAAATTTATTTTTACTACTATTTTACAAAGTCACCCCCACCCCCGCCCTTAGGGGGTGGGTGGGGGATGACTGATTTAGGTTAAAATGAAAGGTAGTCATCCATCAATACATTCCCGCGAAAAGTTTTTTTTCTATCAAATATGGAAGTATGCTAGACCCGAGAGCTCTACACCACTGAATAATCAATTTTTTGATAACATTTTTTCCACATAACTTTATAAAAAAACAAGTTATCGAAATGAAATTTGGGGTGTATACGTAAAAAATTACGTAGAATTTGATTCCGAATTCAAAAATTAATTTTTACGACTATTTTACAAAGTCACCCCCACCCCCGCCCTTAGGGGGTGGGTGGGGGATGACTGATTTAGGTTAAAATGAAAGGTAATCATCCAGCAATACATTCCCGCAAAAAGTTTTTTTCTATCAAATATGGAAGTATGCTAGACCCGAGAGCTCTACACCACTGAATAATCAATTTTTTGATAACATTTTTTCTACATAACTTTATAAAAAAACAAGTTATCGAAATGAAATTTGGGGTGAAAACGTAAAAAATTACGTAGAATTTGATTCCGAATTCAAAAATTTATTTTTACGACTATTTTACAAAGTCGCCCCCACCCCCGCCCTTAGGGGGTGGGTGGGGGATGACTGATTTAGGTTAAAATGAAAGGTAATCATCCATCAATACATTCCCGTGAAAAAAAATTTTTTATCAGGTATGGAAGTATGCTAGACCCAAGAGCCCTACTCCAACCATTAAATCATTTTGCGATTGGTTGTAAAGCTTGTAATGTAAATTCAAATTTTGTTAATAATAAAAACAGAGGTAATTTTAATAATGTTCAAAAAGCAAGAGACAATAGGCTTAAAAATAGAAATGTTACACTGATACAATTATTAATAAACGTTGGTTAACAGAAGTAAAAATAAATGATAAAATAATTGACTTTAAACTTGATACAGGAGCCTCGTGTAATTGTTTCCCAACTAAATTAATAAGTGTATTGGGTATAAATAAGGATAAAATTAATGCTTATGACAATGTAACTTTAGTAACATATGGTAACAATAAAATAATAACACTAGGTTCTATAATTTTAGAGTGTATTGTGAAAGGGGTTAGGTATACTATTACATTTTTATTGGTCAAAGATGCTTATATGCCCATTCTTGGTTTAAATGCGTGTATTAAATTAAATTTAATAAAACGGGTTGACTCAATAAAGCCAAAACTAACTAATAAAGAAGATCTAGTCGAAATTAATGAAGACATTTTTAGCGGCACAGGTAAAGTTCCCTTTGAATACAAAATAAGATTAATACAAAATTCAACGCCTTATATTAGTGCATGCAGAAGAGTTCCTGAAACATTAAAACCGATATTAAAGGAAAGTTGGATGATTTAATCAACCGAGATATAATAACTAAGGTAGAAGAGCCTACAGAGTGGGTTAATAACATTGTTATAGTAGAAACAGCAGATAAATCTCTCAGAATATGTCTAGATCCTGTACATTTAAACAAAAATATCTGCAATGATCAATTCCCAATTCCTACGCTGGAGGAATTATCCCTAAAATTGAAGAATAAAACAATATTTACAGTATTAGATCTAAAAGAAGGGTTTTATCATATCCCATTGGAGCAAAATAGTCGAAAATTAACATGTTTCACAACGCCTTTTGGCAAATTTTGTTTTAACAGACTTCTGTTTCGATTAAATATTAGTCCTGAAGTATTTCAAAGGGTTAACGAGAAAATGTTCACTGACATCGGCATAGGTATATATTTTGATGACATAATAATTGCAGCTGATAGTGAGGAATAACATGACGAAATATTGCAAAAAGTGATTGATAGAGCCAGAAAATTCAATGTTAAATTTAATAGAAACAAAATTTAATTTAAGGTGGCTGAAGTAAAATATTTGGGTAAAATTTTCTCTGCACAAGGGGTTCGACCAGACCCTAACTATATTGAGGCAGTTTTAAAATTAGAATCACCTAAATCAAAGAAAGAACTTTTAAGAATATTTGGAATGTTAAATTATTTAAATAAATACATTCCTGATTTATCAGAGATTGTGGGGCCACTTCGAAGTTTAATTAAAAATAATGTGCCTTGGGAATGGACATCAGATCAGGAGTCTGCGTTTAATAAAGTAAAAATACTCATTTGTAATATACCAAACTTACAAATTTTTGACAGTAACAAATGAGTTGAAATTCGAGCCGATGCTAGTCAGTTTGGAATTGGCGGTTGCTTGTTACAGGAGGGTAAACCTATAGCTTTCTGTTCAAGAGGCCTGACAGAGACAGAGTCTCGATATCCCCAAATTGATAAAGAATTACTTAGCATATGTTTCTGCCTTAACAAGTTTCATAACTTTGTGTTTGGTAGTACTGATCATCGCCCACTTGTATCAATTTGCAATAAAGAATTTTATAAAGTTAGTGGTCGGTTGCAAAGATTAAAACTAAAATTGATGCAATATAATTTTGATATAGAATACTTACCAGGAAAATACATGTTTATTGCAGATCTATTGTCAAGATCATTCATTAATGAAAATTCAAAGGAGGCTTCAGATCAAACAGTTGTTATGGTACATTCCGTTGATATTGAGATTTCAATGACTGAACCAAGGAAAAAGGAATTGATTAATGCCTGCTTAAAAGACCCTAGTATATCTCAAATTAAAGAATTTTGCGAAAAAGGTTGGCCAAACAACTATAAGCAATTTGCAAAAACTGAGTTTCAAACATATTTCAAAATCAGATCACAACTTTACACAAAAAATGATTTGGTATTTTTTAACGATAAAATAGTTGTACCCATTGCCTTAAGAAAATTTATGTTATCCAAATTACATGCAGCCCATCTGGGAATTGAAAAGACTAAAGCTAGAGCTCGGAAAATATTCTTTTGGACCGGATTGTCAAAAGATATTGTAAACTTTATAGCAAATTGTGAACCCTGTATGAAATATGCTAGAAATCCAATCAAAGAACCTTTGATCCCTCATGAACGCCCAAATACACCTTTTCTAAATGTAGGAGCAGACATACTAGCCTATGGTGGCCATGACTACTTAGTCCTAATTGATTATTTCTCAAACTGGATTGATTTAGAATTATTAGAGTCAAAGACTGCTTATACAGTAATAAAAAAATTAAAACCTATATTTGCAAAATTTGGTATTCCTATAACCTTTATTTCAGACAACAACCCATTTAATAGTGCAGAGTTTCTACAGTTTGCAAATCAATGGGATTTTAATGTCATCACTTCCAGCCCACATTACCCAAAGTCGAATGGACTTGCTGAACGTGCAGTTGGTATTTGTAAAAGTATACTCAAGAAATGCAACGAAGACAATAATGATATACATATGGCCCTGTTAGAATATCGCAATACCCCATTAACTGGGACAGAGATATCTCCACCCGTGTCTGAAGACATTTTAAATAAAACCCCAAACTTAAACACTGGAGTGTTACAAAATCAAAGAAATAGGAATAGAAAATATTATGACAAAACGGTACAGAAACGATCAAACTTCAAAGAGGGAGATACTGTAATGATTAAAAAGGAAGAACGGAAGTGTTGGATTCAGGGAGAGATAGTAGGCAGGGCCAACACTCCGAGATTGTACCTAGTAAAAGACAATATGGGCAGAATAATTCGTAGAAATTCATCACATTTAAGGCCTTCTCCAAGACTATACAAAATGGAAAGTGTACCATTTGGTGATATTGAAGGCACCGTGAATAATGAAAATAACTTGAATATTATACCTAGCCCTAAATCAACGCTAAAAAATGAAGTTATACCGAGTAATAATGAAAACACTGTAACTAGGTCAGGAAGGTTAGTTATCAAACCTATTAGGTTTAGAGAATAGTTGTTTCCTTTTTTTATTACTATTTAGGATTAGAGAATGGTTGATTTTGGTTTTATTATTCTTTAGGTTTAGAGAATACTTGTTTTTGTTTTATTTTTATGGATTGAAAATCTATTTGTTATTCTCAATAATTATATTAAAAAAAAGGAAGAGTTGTAACAGTGGCCACTGATGCTGTCATTAGTCATGATCACTGATGGTGATTGACAGCGGTAGTGCAGATGATGCTGGCACAGAGTTAGACATGGTGGTGATTGAAATTAAAGAGTTTTAATTAAATGTGTTGTTATTAATACAAAGCGACTAAAAATAACACCTTCATCGGAATATATAAAACTTAATACAAGAAGAAGTAATAACATTCGAAAACAAATTATCCATTTTTGCTCAAAATTTTGAAAGGGAAACATAGTTTCACTTTACAAGCCTGCTGAAGCATCGCCTAGAAAATAATTCTATTGATAAACACCATTTTAAAACAATAATTTTAAATATGAGGGAAGCATTTCTCAGCAGGTTTCAGGAGTTTTAAAACAGCAGAGCAGCTTTAGCATTTGTCAAAAATCCTCTTAATGCTACGATAACCGAGTTGAAATTTTCTCCTTTTCAAATTGGCATTGGTAACTTTGAAATACAAATGTTGGATTTAAAAAACAAAGAGATATGGCGCTCTAAATTCGAACGTCTTTGTGTTGAATTGGAAAATTGGAGCAGAAAAAAATGTGATCGTAGTTCACAGCACAAGTGATCTGCTTTGAATGACCTGGAGAAGGAATCGCGTTTGCTGTTCTTCCCCTTTTCGGTTCTACGTATATATGCGAACAATCTTTTTCAAGCATGCTTATTGATGAGGACTTGGAATCATGCCTAAAATTAAAAACAACAACATACAAACCTGACTTACTCAAACTTTCCAAGGAGATGCAAGCACATTGTTCGCATTAATAAATATTTATTAAATATGAAATTTAGTTTTATTTAGTGTACCACTTATTTAATGTAATAAAGGCTTACTAAACAAGCCTATTTGGCTCCCATTTCTTTTTTAAATTGTTGTAATGTTTATATTTGGCTGTTTGGCTAATAACTTTGCCGACCACTGCTCTAGTGTAATAAATATTTTATCGTATTCATCTGTCATTTTACTACAGCGTTTTGTAATCATGGCAAGCATAAACATTAAAATCGACGCCAAATATTTAGTCCATTTTCTGTGAGATTGTATTATCTACGTTTTAAACAATTGTATATTTTATATTATTTACAATCATATTTATTACATCCTAGATTACGAAATTAAAATGTATTTTATTAAAAATATCATTACCAATTATAAACACAAACGCAAATAAATGTCCCAAACATAGGTATGCGCTCATAGTTGCGTTGGTACACTACATAAAAATGTCAAATACGGCTTTTCCTGAATCAAAGGTTTCCTTGGGTAGAATTAATCTTGGCATTCCTAAGATGGTTTTATCAGTGGAGCATCCCGGGGAGAGGGGTGTTTCGGCGATGTCTGAGGTTAATAACTGCTTAAATTTAGGTACTAACTCAAGTTTGGTTTCATTATTAACTAAATCAAAGTTGTTGAATTCAATTCTGGAATAAAATTTGCATCAATCATACTAACAATAGAAGAAACGTTGAAAAATAATTAAATTTTTCAAATATTTTCACTCTCTAATTTTTTGTAACTATAAATAGTGTCTTTTTTGTGAATAAAACTTTGACAATATTGTCCTTTAAAAAGTGTATTAATCAAAACGGCGTGCGAGTGTAATATTAAATGTGTTACTCCTTCTTCAGTCGCGGTCATTCATACACAGCTGTTTTCCTTCGCAGTTTGAAGCAACTGGTATAGAAATAAATAATAAATAAACCACGATTTACACACGAAGATCCACACTAGTTTACCCAATGTCATGGGGGCAGGGGTCGTTAATCTTATAGGCGAGAGGGAATGCCATGCATACTGATGTGCACAACCAATGGCCTATGGGAAGCAGGCATGAAATCCGTTAAAACTCACCTCTCTAGGGTTATAGGCGATCATATTCTCACTTACGAGTAATTCTATACGGTTCTGGTCCAAATAGAGGCCATTCTAAACTCTAGACCCCTCTGCCTAATTAGCTCTGATCTTCATGATCTCCTTCCACTCACTCCAGCTTAATTTTCACACCTGTAGGTGCCCCTGTAGATGTTCGTCTACAAGATACAAAAACTAGGACGTTTCTCTCGCTGGCTGCTGGTTCAGCGAATTCAGCAAGATTTCTGGACCAGGTGGCATCGATAATACATTCATACGCTTCATCAAAGAAGCAAATGGAGACTTTCGGATACTCCTATTGAAAAGGATACCTTAGTGCTCTGAAAGGATGATAATTTGCCTCCTTTAAAATTGTCATTGACTCGTGTCATCGAGGTGCACAGCGGCGCAGATAGGGTCACTTGTATCGTCACGTTGATCACCGCTAAAGTTGAATTTAAGCGACATGTTTCAAAGGTGTGTATTCTGCCACACAATAAATTTTTTTTTATTTATTCTTAATCTCGTTAGAATTAAGCCTTAGTTTTTTTCTCTCTTTTCATGTTATTTCATTGAACCCCAATTAATATAATAATTATTAACTTGTATTTCGTGCTAAAATGTTCCATTTCGGTGGGCGGCTTGTTCAATCCCCACAGAAATTATTTAATTAAGAAGCATTGCACCCAAGTTACCTGCCCAAGGCGACAGGGACAGTAGACTTCGGGGCGTGTCCACTAGATTTTGGATCGTGTCGGCAGTAGTATTATTTATCTATGGGCAGTAGTAGTCAAGTGGCCAAGTAGAATATAGCACCTCAAGTGATAGATGAACGTGCTCTCTATAAACTATTACACTGTACTCGTTATTGCTTTTCTCCTACTCTGCAATTCACGTGATGATCCATGTATACAGATCATCAGTCGGTACCGACAAGAATACCAACTAGCAGTATAAGTGTTATCTACTTTCTCTTATTTTACTTGTTCTCGTTATATTCATTTTCGGCATATCAATTACATAGTGATTTAATTATCAAAACAAGAAATACAGTCCTCTACATAACAGCAGAATTGAGAGGATACCTCAAAAACTTGATGTGACAGAGCAATTCTAAGACTAGATTCGGATTCTGCGCAGAAAATTACTTTAACGATTTCCAGCTTCTAAACAACTATTACGACCCCATTTTGCAGACCTATGTAAAGTTGGGTCTATACAGCAAATAAAATAAAATGGAATAACATAAAATAAAATAGAAAGCGACAAGGAAATTTGTTTGGTTTATTTGTACAAATAAAATAATATAAGAGATATTGGTTGGTCAATAGAACTAGATCTTTGGCACCATAAAGAACAACGTTTCAGCAGGTTTAATTGTTTACCAGCTTTCTTTCCCAACAATAAAGTCCATCTAAATGTGATCGAAGAATAAATTATAATAGTACAAATTACTCTATGGTTTCCCAGTGGAAACTGGCGAATTTGTAGAATAGAAATTTAAAAAATTTGAAACTAGTAATAAAAATGAATGAAGAAAACTCACAAAGAAGACGTAAACATAGAAATCACAATTAACAATAGTGTTTGAAAAATATAAGTATGAAAAACTAGTTTCTATGTTGTAAAAATGACGATTGATGAAATGGTGATTTTCTAGTTTAACCTTTAACCTTCGGTAAACGTATCTGCTTTGTATCAAATATTTTTGATTTTATTGTTTAATGTTTCATACTGTATAAATTATGAACCATTAAAGCATGAGTTCCACTTATTCTTTGAAATTAAAGACCAAGCATATTACTGCTAACAATATATTTCAATACAACGCAATTAAACGCAATAATAAATATATGCAATTCTTAAAAAAATTACATAGTATAAATCGTTAATCATCTCACATACGGTGTTTTAATCTCATTTACATTCTAGATGTTGAAACATATAAATTCCGAGAACTATTCTTTATAGAAAATGACTTGATAAGTAGTGTAAATTCCAAAAAAACAACACCGTATAGATAAAATCATGTGTAATATTCAATCTGTGCAAATGTCTTTGGACTGTGGCAAACGCATTTCTGGCCAACTGTTTTTAAATTTTAATAATCTGCAAAAGCATATCGGTTATTACTGGTAAATAAGAAGCAGACAAGCCAAATATAGTTAAATTTAATATGATTTTTATTTAATTTTGGCGAATAATATATAATTATATATATATATATATATATATATATATATATAATTATATATATAATATATATATATATATAATTATATATATAATATATATATATATATAATTATATATAATATATATATATATATATATATATATATATAATATTTTTTGTAATCAAAGCGATTATTGCAAAATAATCGCGTTGATATTAGTTATCTAGTAGGCTGATTACTCACTTAATTTAACATATTTTGACGTTTAATTGACATTAATGGCGCATACCTATTATTGTTTCTTGTGCATTTTATCAAAAACAATTAATTACATATTTTATGAATTATAGTGAATTAAGCTTGGAATTATGTTACTGTAGTGTAATTAACGAAGTAATAGCAAATAGTGTTGGTGTTTGTTGCTATTGAAAACATCAGTATGCCACCTGCCACCAGTTAGACACTGCAATGAAGTTGAAGCGGTGCAAATTGTAACTCTATATAACAAAGGATATAAACAAAAGGATATCGCACGACGTCTCAGGAGAGGTGAATCTACGGTATCGAATATTTTAAAAAGGTATGAAGAGACTCGAAATTTCGGACGTAGACCTGGTCAAGAGCGTAAGAGATGTACAACAGCAATTGATGATCGATTTTTGATACTTAGTTCTACACGAACTCGCACATTGACATCGACACATCTCAAAAATGACTTACTAAATGTAAGACAAATTAATGTGAGTTCAAAAACTGTTAGGCGAAGATTAAAAGAAGCAGGTTTAAAGCCAAGACGGCCCGCCAAAGTTCCACGTCTTCTCCAAAATCACAAAGCCCGATGATTAGAATTTGCTAGAAGACATATTCAGTGGGATATCGAGAATTGGAAACATGATCACTTTACGGATGAGACTAGAATTCAGTTATGGAAGCCAGATGGACGAAACCACGTCTACAGAAGAGTTGGAGAACGATATGCTGACCGTTAGTTTTGGTGGTGGCGGTATAATGCTTTGGGGCGGCATTTCTTGGGAGGGACGCACCGAACTCGTGGAAGTGATTGGACGAATGACAAGTGACTTGTATATTGAAAACATCCTGCAAGATCATGTTTTGCCTTATGTCGGCTATATTGGATATGAAGGATTCATATTAATGCACGATAATGCTCGACTGCATGCAGTTTTTTTTTTAGTCACGGGGGGGTTAGGGTTCAGGTGCCCTAATTGTTGCCGCTCAGCCATTGATTGGCTTATTGTGCACCCCCACTCACAGGTATTAAGCAGAGTCCCATCCTAAATTCTTAGCGAACATTGAGATACGTCGGACTATATTTTCCTGCATTCCCTCCTGATTTGTGCCTGGAGAAATATCTAGACAGGAGGCTCGCCTTCTACACAGGGCAGGGCAATCGAAGACCACGTGCTTTGCGGTTTCCTCTGCTTCTCCACACATCCTACAATGGGGATTTGTTATTTCAATCCCCATTTTCTGTAGGTGTGCGTTGAATATCCAGTGCCCAGTTATGAATCCTACCACTGTTCGCAGTTCTTTCCTACCCATTCTAAAAGCATTTGCTGCGTAGGAACTCGATGGTCCTTTTAGCATTCTTTTGGATTGAGCATGCCCCGTGATTCTGTTCCAGCGCTTTTGGTGTTCAAGCGACACCCAGTTGGAAACGATTTTTCGTACGGCGCTGCATGATACGCCGTATGCTGGCTCTGGTCCCACGAGGGTGAGATGAGCTCCTTTCTTGGCACACTCATCAGCTCCCTCATTTCCAGCTACCCCTATGTGGCTTGGCACCCAAGTGAGAATTACTCTGTTGTCTTTTGCCAAGGTTTTCAAGGTATTGTGATAGTCCCACACTATCTTCGATGTATAGCTGTGGCTTGCTAAGGCCAAAAGGGCCGCCCGACTGTCCGTGTTCACATAGATGGTCTTATTGTTGTATTTCCTGTCTATGCATGTTCTGCCGCATTCGATTAATGCAGCTATTTCTGCCTGAAATACGGTCGTCGTTTTGCCAAGGCAAACACTTATGCTTTGCCTGGGTCTGACGCCGTAAACGCCTGCTCCTGTACCCGTTAGAGTCTTTGACCCGTCGGTGTACCAGGTGATACTGTTCAACATGCGTTGAGGTTCTCCCTGGGCCCATTCGGATCTGCCACTCAAGTTGACACGATATGGTATCTCAGTTTCCACGACCTTGGACATTCTGTCAGGTGGCATTTCGATGATGTCGCACCTCATGTTGTCGTGTATTTTAGTATGTTTCATAGCATGGTGCTTGCACCAGTTGCCATTGCACTGCATTCTGTAAGCAGCCATTTTAGCCTCCCCCTGTATATAGAGATCTAATGGTGGGATGTTTAGCAATATTTCCAATGCTGCGGTTGGGGTGCCCTTCATGGCGCCTGTAATGCTCAGACACGCAGCTCGCTGCACTTTAGAAAGCGACCATGCGATCGCACCATACACCATCATTGGCCTGATTACCATTGTCGGAGTTAGTCCCCAGGTGCACCCAATTGCTCGTCTCATCGTCATTAGCGTGATCTGAGAACGGCTTGTGGTGATCGCTAGATGGCTGTTCCAGGTTAGCTTGTCATCTAACCAGATTCCTAGATATTTTGCCTCCCTGGCAACCTTTATCTGTTTGCCGAAGAGTTTTGGCGCACTAGTAATGTCTGCGATTCGCTGTTTTGTGAATGGTACCATGATGGTTTTCGAGGGATTTACAGACAGTCCCTCCGCATCACACCATCTCTCCACTGCGGACATTGCCCTCTGCATTAGTTCCAGGCAGATGCCCACGTGTTTTCCCCGTATTAGAATGGTGATGTCGTCAGCATATCCTTGAGCATACCACCCCTGCTCGTTTAGTGAGACAAGAAGGTGGTCGACTACTAGATTCCACAGCTTTGGTGACAAAACGCCTCCCTGTGGACATCCTCTTTCTGTCTTCACCTCTCTTGTGACTCCACACAGGGATGCTTGTGCTCTCCTGCTGCTTAGCATGTTCCCTATCCATCGGGTGATTGTCCTGTCTGTGCCTCTGGATTCCAGCTTTGACAATATTGAGCGAGTGCTCGTGTTGTCAAATGCTCCTTCGATATCCAGGAACACAGCCAGTGCAACTTCTTTGTGGGTAATGGCTTGCTCTATCTTGCTCACCAAGCTATGTAAGGCTGTTTCGCAAGATTTGCCGCTTTGGTAGGCATGTTGATTAGGGTGCAGCGGCATGTCGCCCAGCACCGTGACCCTCAAATGCCTATCTATCATCTTCTCTAGTGCCTTAAGAAGAAATGACAAGAGACTTATCGGACGATGAGCCTTTGCAGTATCGTAAAAGGGTCTTCCAGGTTTTGGTATGAATACCACCTTGGAGATTTCCCACACCGTTGGTATAACTCCTGTGGCTAGGCTTAATCTGAACAGATTCACAAGTCTTGGAGTTATTATGTCGGCGCTTTTTTGGAGCAGTACAGGGTAGATTCCGTCCATTCCAGGCGCCTTGAAGGGATTAAAAGTTTGAATAGCCCATGTCACAGACCCGTATGTGACTATGGACTTCGCACAGGTCCAGCTATCACGAGTTGCCAGACCGCGGACAACTTGCCGTTCTTCTCTGACTTCGCTCGTTGCTTCGACTTGTATTTCGGTGGATCCCGGGAAGTGCGTACTTAGCATTACTGCCAGTGTCTCCTCCGGTCCATCCGTGTGTGTGCCGTCTTCTTTGAGTACGGTCTCTGGAGTGTTAACTGGATTTTGAGCCATGACTCTATGGAGTTTTGCACAGTCAGAGACACTTTCGATGTCCTGGCAGAATTTTCTCCATGAGCTTCTCTTGGCTTTCCTCACTGCTTTATTGTATTCAGCGAGCGCCTTCGTGTGACTGTCCCAATTTCCTGTGCGTTTGCACTGATTGTACAGCCTGCGAACGTTCCTTCTCATCGATTCGATCTTCCTGTTCCACCAACGTGCATTTCGGTTGGTCGTTCTGACCGTCTCAGAGCAGGTCTCGGTATATGAGTTCATTATGGCATTGTTAATGTCACAAGTCATTCTCTCAACCCCTTGCCCTGAGACTGGGTCAAGTGAGGCTAGATTGGTTTCCAATTTCTTCCGAAATGCTTCCCAATCTGTGTTCCTTGGGTTTCTGTAAGTCTCTTTTTTATAGGTCGACTTAATGGTGAAGGATATATAATTATGATCCGACGCTGAGGCTTCGTCTAATACCTCCCAGCCCTTAATTTTGCTAGCCACAAAGTGACTGGCCAAAGTTATGTCCAGAACCTCTTCCCTAAGCATATTCCCCCTTCTTTGTTGGAAAGTTGGCTTACGGCCCTGATTCAATAAAGTTAGATTCGACTCTATTAGATAATCAATAAGGTACTCACCCCGTTTATTGGTGTTGGAGCTCCCCCAGGCCAGATGGTGGGCATTGGCGTCCATTCCCAGGATGAGGTGCTTCCCTGTCTCTGCTCCATGTTCCACTATCCTCCTCATTTCCCTGGACGGAGGTGCTTCTGTGGAATCATATGGCAGATACACTGATGCAAGCAAGATTCTGATGTTTCCATCACCTGCCTGCAAGTGTACGTCAGTCACGGCAATGTCCCTAGAACATAAATCCGTTATTTTCAACATTTTGATGTTATTCCTGATAAAAATACATGCCCTTGGGTTAGCATTATCAGTGTCGTAGATTAACTTACCCTTCGCGGTGCTCATCCCCATTACTCTGCCTTTGACGGTCCATGGTTCTTGAATAAGAACCACTCCTATGTCATCAGCCAGGATCTTCTGGCAGAGCGTCGCCGTTGCCGCTCTACTGTGAACTGCATGCAGTTGACATAGTGACTAATTACCTTGATGCGGTCCAAATTCAAATATGAGATTGGCCACCATATGGCCTCGACTTAAATCCAGTAGAACATACATGGGACTATCTTAAACGCCGCATACGACGAAGAAATCCTGTTCCAAGTACAATAGACCAGCTTCGGATTGCTGCACTCGAAAAGTGGAATGCAATTCCTCAAAAATTTATCCAGAACCTCCTTAGCAGCATGCCGAGAAGAATGGAAGCAGTAATTAGAGCTTGATGGGGGGAATACTCGTTACTAACTGTGCTCTAATTGTAATCAAAAGACTTGTAATTGCCCTCCAATTAGTATTTAAATATGATGTAAATATCCTTAATTTTTATAACATTTAGCATTCATTTTTTTCACGATTTTCTTCTGATTAAAACTTAAGATTGTTCACTGAAATATTTTAAAATAAACAGTTTCTCGTAAATGATAGTATTTAAATGACTTGACTCATCAGAATTTATTTTTTCAAAAGAAATTATGAAAAATTAAAAATATTCGATAATTTTGTCCATGAGTATATATATATATATATATTTATACATGTATATATTATTATTATATTTAAAAATCTCGTATCACTGCGTATGTTCGGGGTAAACTCCGAAACTACAGCACCGATTTTGTTCAAATTTCGTAACTATTTGTAATTTGGTCCAACTTAAATGATATGATAGTTTTTATCTTAATTATTTGACCTCAATATTTGTTATTGTAAATTAAATGTTTATTATACGATAGTAGTTTGAATTTATTTGTTAGTTCAATGAATTCCTAATAAATTGCGATGCAAATTAATTTGTCGGCACAACTTTTTTATTAATATTGTGCAGTGTATCGTTTGGAGATTATTATCATTTTTAACAGAAAAATAATAATAACATAATATGTTTTCTCTATAAATTTTGATAGTACCTCAAAAAAGTGTATTTCTTGCTTGCTTTTTTTGTATTTTATTTTGATTTTTTAATCTGCTAATCTAATTATTAATTAATCCAATCATAAATGAGACAGTAATTTCTGGGCCCACTAAATATTGTAGCGTATATTAATCATATAACATGTAATCAAGAGTGACTGCGCCCTCTTTTAAATATTTTTGCGCTCCCCGCAATTCTATTTTTTTAATTAGTTAAAAAGTATATTATCTACGGGCAAATTATGCATACATTTGCCATATAATTCATGTATGATCTTCCATTTGCAGCATCAATGACAATTTTCCATATATTTATTAAAAAGATATTCAGTTCTAAAAAATAAAAGTTGTAACTTTTGTAAAAATATTTCTAAAGTTGAACGTTGATCATGTTTGGTTTCGATATTTCGGTAAAAAAATCAATGTCGCGACCGGTGATTCATTTCTTGCAGGTGTGGTGGTCGATGATTAAATTTCATCTGCCCTGATGCCATGAATCTCGTTATTCTTGACGTCGTTTCCAACGTAATGCATACGCAAGGCTGTGAATGCTCTATTTGCGAATAGTTCCTAAAAATTATATTCTCGAGCACCGTTCCTAAAATCATTGAATTATATCGCCCCTCACAACAGCGTTAGTTGATGTTACAATACAAATGTCATTTGGTTATGTCAAATGTAAGGGTGCATTCAGATGCTACGTCGGGCGCGTTTTATGCGATCAGATGCTTACATCTGGTAAATAGTCGGGTCGTTCAGATGTTAACGGTGAATTTTACCAATCGTCCAACCATTTAACCCAGTCGACACATGGCTAGAAATTGACCCGCATGCGCTTTGCATTTTATAATGCATGATTGAGAAGTTTGGGTTATGCTTACAAAATTACAAGTAATAAATTAATATTCAACGAGGCTGTTTAAATTTTTTTCTACACCCACATGTATATTTTCCATTTTCTGCACAATTTACAGAATGGAAATGTAGGCCATTTCGGTTAACTGAACGGATATGATTTCATTTACATCCTAGAATGTATATGAAATCCATCAAGCATCAGCATTTGCATTTAGTACCCGTCAACTCTTCTTTTTTTTCAATTTCAAAGTAACGTCAAGATAACTTGTCAAAATATTTCTTTAGTTGTCGATAGGGGACAAGTTGAAAAAGTGTCCAGCTGTAAGCAGCAAATTACAGTTCAATAACCGACCACAATAACGCTAGCGTAGCGAGTGGAAAGGACATGAAATTAGCAGTTGTAAACGGAGTGAAGTGCGCTAAGTTGGAAAATTTAATGTCTCTGATGACTAGTGTAGTTGAGCATATTGCAGTTTAAAAAACGTCAACTATTTATGTAGTCAAGTGTTGATTAGTAAACCTATAAAACTGCTGAACTATTTTATTGCGCTGTTTTTAAAATCTTTCCACTTGCTACTATGGCGCCACCTTAATTTGCTCCCTGTCAGCGGACACTTTTTCATACACTGAGTTGGTCCTCCTTACTTTCTACCCTCCATAGTTGTCAATAAAAATATTAGTAAAATTAATGATTCCAGTGATGAATCAATAAATATTACTCCACCAGATATTCGTTTAGCCGCAAAGGAGACGTGTAACACATCATTACATCAAAAAGTAAATATGAATTTTGTTACAAAAAGTTCATGGATTGAACTCTGGTAAACGGAATTAAAAATATATCAGAACATGTTATCACTGCTTATATGAATGAAATATCGAGTAAAAACAAGCTCTCAACTCTTTGGACAACATATTCTATGTTAAGAACAATGATAAATATTGAAAGTAACATTGACATTTCAAGTTACCCTAAATTGCGTTGCTTTCTTAAATTACAAAGTTTCTTCTAGAAGCATCGGATCAAGAATATTTATTCACAAAAGTAAGTTTGAATAAAATAATCAATACAAATTAAAAAGAAGTCATTTAAAAGTAGTAGGTGTCTATATAATGCTGTATATTATCTTAGTATTGTTTTTATAAAGTTGAGATGCATCAGTCTGTTAACGTATACCTGTATACGGAACGGAAGGTAGTTGGTTCAATCCCCGCTGCATGCGTTTTTTTATTGTTGATATTTGTATTATAAATAGTAATTTTCATAAAATTTTAGGTAGTGTTCATTTTTGGAATTTCTAGTGCAAAAAGTTAAACTTTTGGCACAGTACATAGTTTAAAAAATAGTCACTTTTTGCACGATCGTAGAAAAAAACATTTTAGTATATTGTGAAATTGGCTTAATTATTTAATCTTTATTTTTAGATGGATCCTTATTGTATGCAGATGCACCAGAAGTATCAAGGGTGTTTGGAATTTTACATAATGATGCAGAATCTCTTATATCATGTGATATAGAATCTCCTTCAAATTATTTAAATGTAAGTAAGTATCCACAAAATACTATTTTAGAAATGTTGCATTGATTACGAGCATTTTAAATTCGTATTATTGTAGGATTCCACTCAAGCAGATGATGAAAGATGTAGTAAATGGTCGAGAAATGATATATTAAGATTGATTGATGTATCTAAAAAAACATTGAGAAATTCAAATCAACCACTATTCGCAATGAAAAAGTTTGGGCTGACATATCCATGGAAATCAAGAGCATTTCTACAGAACAATGTAAAAATATGTTTAAATTAAAGTCTCAATATTTAAAAAAAGGATATGAGTGATAGAAATACCGGCAGTAAAAAAATACATTTTGAGTATTTTGATGAATTTGAAGAGTTGTTTGGAGATGACCCCAATACGTATAGCAATTACTAGTTCATTAAAAGAAGTATCTGCAGATGAGAAAAATAGCGACTGTAATCTGAATTCTGAACAAAATAATGTCAAGGAAGAGAAAAAAATAAAACTGGTTCTATTGGTTTATCTTGAGTTATCTTCAAAATTATATGAAAGAAAGAGACAAAGAAAGGGAGAGGAGGCACAAGGATAACTATGAACAAAGGAAAAGGGCAATCAAATCTTTAAATAGATATTTGGAATTTATAATGAACAACAAAAGAAAAAGAAGTAGTAGTGATTCTGAATAAATAGGTATTAACCACTTACTTTTAAAGATATAACAAAAGATGTATGATTTTCCATTCATTTTATGATGTTTTCTTTGTGACTCAAGTTCTAATATCTATGGTAAGAAGTAATACAGTCATTTAAGACTGATTCCTACTGTTTCAAATACAATGTAGCTATAACATTTTCTTACCCAATCTCCCGCGAGTTCGAATTATTTTCTATAAATTTTTTCAAGAAAATTCGCATAAACGTAAATTCTGTATCAATTTATATTTTTATTTGAAGTTTCGCTCTCTAATTCGGAGCATTTTCAAAAATGTTATACATTGATATCAATAAATTGAAAACGATTGAAAGATTAAAATTGAATGTAGACACACAGACGACAAAAACTGGTAACTAATAAAATAATTTCAAAAACAATAAAATCGAAAGTACCTGCCTTAGAAACAACTCTTTACAATATACAAGGGACATTCAATAAGTTGATGTTATTATTATAATAAATTATAATATATCTGGCTGAGATTTTTGATATTTTGTTTATCGTTTACTGTATTGTTCTCTTTTTTTATATGTATCATTTCTTTTATTGTTAGTTGTTTGTGATTAGAATCTTGGTTTATTATTTTAGTATTATTAAAGTCAAATTTATGTTTTTCACTTTTCTCATGTTTATGAATCGCAGTGGAGGCGTTTTTTGTATATTTATGGCCCTTAAGTCTATTTTCAAGATGTTGGGTTGTCATATCTATATATTTTTTGGGACAGTCTAAACATGGTATAGAATATATGACGTTAGATTTTTTTGAAGCATTTATTTGACTTTTTAATTTGGAGAACAATGGTGAAATTATATATAAGGTTAAAGAAAAACAATAATTTATATATATATATATATATATATATATATATATACCAAAAAAAGGCTGGCCATGCATTATCTAGTTGGCTTAAACAATATTCGAAAAATTTAAGAAAATCTTTTGTAGTCTTAAATAAAAATATGTTCGATTAAGGAGTATATTCTTGTCACATGTAGAAAAAACGAATCACTAAATGAACAATAGAACGAATTAAAAGATTAAACTACAAAAATAATTGAAATACTGCCAAAACTGCCATCTACGGATGTCAGTAAAACTTTGCGCCATGTACACGTCTCAAGTTACTCTAGAAAGAATAAAATTTCCATTTAATAAACAATTAAAGTACCTAATCAAATTTAAATCAAAAAATTTTTTGAAATCACATGGCGCAACGTTTTACTGACATCCGTAGATGGCAGTTTTGGCAGTATAATTATTATGTGATTTTTCATGAAAAGTCTAACCGAAATCACAAAATCATATTATCTAAAAGGTTTGTTTTGATTCTTCTGTTGAAACGGCCGATTCCAAGGACTTCCCTATTGTTTGTTTAACGTTTGACGGTTGTTTAATATGTTGTCACTAGAATATCTTTTTAGTCATCATTATTTGATTTTTTGTTAATGTAGGTGCTACTTAGATTCCAATTAAGGCCGCTCTTTTTGTCTTTAGTCAAAAGTCAAAATAAATGTTGCCAGCTTCTGATCTACCAAAACTTCTTAAAATATAACTTATACTTAATTGTAGCTGACTTTTTTTGAAAAAAATTTCAATGTTGTGTAGTTTGAAAATAATATTCGTCTGCTAATTTATAATAGAAATATTATTTTTACACAATCCTTGCGTGCATAAACAAAATACCATCTGCAAGTACTGCAATACTACATATTTTCTTCGTCGTATTTCTCACTCTTGTTAGATAAGGCAAAGCTAAGTATGCCATTTTAATTCAGAGAATATAAGGAAAAACCTATCCAAGTTTCATTGATATACGTTTCAATTTGCGGTGGGTGGGTGCAAGATATTATTGTCCCATTTGTTTGATCTAATCTATTTATTTAAATAATAAATATTTCAATGATTTCAGTATAATGCCGCGGAAAAAATCAGGGCCGGCGAAAGGCTAGTTTAACGCCCGTGCGAAAGGCAAATTTTCCGCCCCCTCCCCCCTCTATTTGATGAAACACATATTTTTAAAATTTTGTAAGTTTTGCAATAACTGTTATGTGGAATCAATTTACAAAGTTAAAATGTAAATACTCAAAGAAAAACTAATACATTACTATATTCACTTTCATAATCGTGAATCGTGTGTAAATTAAAATACAAAAAAACAGAAGAAAATATTTATTAAATATTAAAAAAAACTAATAATGACACTTTAGTTTGCGAAATATCCTTAAGAATATTGTCAATATTAATATTCATCATTTGATCAAATTCTATGCTCAACATAGATTAACTAGGCGCTCTTGAGAAATACTTGAACGTAAATAATTTTTAATTTTGAAAAACTTCTTTCACCTGTTGCTACAGTAACAGGAAGAGTTAATAAAATACGCAAAGTTACAACAACTTTTGGAAAATTTTCAGATAATTAATTTTTACACACAAAATTTAAAACTTCTACTGGCTAACTCTCTGAAGGAACAATTGGTGACAAAACACTTAGTTCATGGTGTAATTCTGTACCATTAATATCACCATTATCTCCGTCTGTAAGTCATAACTCGCAATGTTGACACTTTTTTAAAATCTCTTTACTATCCATATTACAAATACCGCTTATATTATACAAAAAATCAAAGATTTTATTGCGATTACGCAATAGTTCAAATCTTTCTTCCAGTTCCAGTACTAGTTTTATCCACAATCAAATAAAAAAACTTTATTTTAAATGATCGTGCTGGATCGTCCACGGGTTCATCTCTAGTTTCGTACGTAAATTGACGTTTTATTTTTCTAGGTCGGATTGCTGCAATTTCTTCAAAATTAACTTTTACTTCTAAAGTATCAGCCAATTCTCTAGCATCTACAAGTACTTCTTCAAATCCCCTGCCACACATTATATTCTTAACATATTTTACGGTTTTTGAAAGTAAATCATTTGAGGTTATTAACTGCTTTCTGTTGAAGAATTTTGCTGATTATATTAATTCTGTATAATATGTTATACCAGATCACGGTGCAACATTTAAATTTTTTTAATGTTTCTTAACAAATTCGAAGCTGTATTTTTTCCAAATGCATCAATGTTGTCGTCAGTATACACCTGATATAAAGCATCATATATGTTTCCAATTTCATAACGAAATGGCGTTATCGCGTCGATGCGACTTTCTCACCGAGTTTGGCTGAGCGGCTCCATAGTCAAATTTGTGATGTTGTTTTTTAAAATACTCCATCTGTGTCGAACCCTCAAAAAAATTGTAAATTTCCTGAATTATTCCAAAATATGATACTGACTGGACACAAGTAAGAGCTGCATCGTTAACAACTAAATTTAAAGAATGTGCACTGCAATGAACAAAAAAGCTCTAGGATTTACATCTAGTATACGTTTTTGCACTCCTACATGTTTCCCACGCATATTAGCCCCATTATCGTATCCTTGTCCTCTCATGTTTATTAAAGTAATATCGAGCCTGTTAAGTTCTTCTAATAAATATTCTGTTAAACCTTCTCCAGTTGAAGTATAAACAGGTATAAAGCCCATAAAAGATTCCTGAATTGTTACTTCTTTTCCAGATTCTATATTTACATAACGAATAATTAAAGTCATCTGTTCCGTATGGCTCATATCGGGCGTGCAATCCAGCACAATAAAATAATATTTAGATTTAATTATGTCGTTTACTATTTTTGTTTTTATGCTAGATCCAGTTATATTAATTATTTCATTTTGAATATCCTTTCCTAAGCAATGAACGTACATTTCTTTGGAAGTTGCACGCCGCAGATGGACAGCCATTATAATATCGAAAGTACTAATGAACTCTAATAGTTTCAAAAAATTACCATTGCTTCTTTCGTACAATTTATCAGTACTTCCTCGAAATGCCATATTTTGACAACCAAGAAATTCTATAGCTGCAACTAAACGTTTAAATACTTCAGTCCAACGTTTAGCTTCAGTATTTATAATTTTATGATGTTCAGAATCAATTGTTTTGCCCACTCACAATCTCTGCTGGAATTCACACCATAACTGAAAAGCTTTCATGTGATTGGGTGATTTTTCATGCTCAGACAAATACGCTGACATGTGACGCCAATCCGAAAAACCTGCACTGGTTGATAAAGTAATAAAGACCGTACCAAAAAGACGACAACAAAAACAAAATATTGAGTCTTTTTTGCGCGAATAAATAAGCCAAATACGTGAAACTTCCTCTCCATTACGTAATCGCCTTTTATAATTATTAACAGTAAATCGACGACCCGCTTTGTATACGGGAATATCAAAAATTTTAATTTGTAATTATAGAGGTCCACGTATAACCAAAATCTGGCGTTCTTGATCACGTACAATTTCTGGCCACTCTCCTGGATCATATGATAATACCACGCTCGATTCCGACTCAGCCTTTGACTCCTGCAATTGACACAAAACTTCAGTTTGATACCAATAGTTTTTGACTCATTTTTTCTTTATATTAGATGTAAATGGAAAACTAGTTGTTTTTCCATTTACTTGTAAATAAAACAACGTTTTCCAACTATTTTAGATAAATATAAAAAAATTTTAATTCCTACACGTGTTTTTAAAATTAATTAAATTTGTCTAAAATAGTTGGAAAACGATGTTTTATTATATATAACTATAAATAATCCTACGTTTTGATGGCCTAGTTAAGAATATATAAGTTAAATATGCATACCTCTTGCAATTCGTCATTTGTTTTAATCTGCATTATATTATTTTCTGTTTGTTCTTTTTCCGCCTGTCCCTCAATTTCGACTTCTAAATGTGTTTCACCATATTGCGCTGTACAAGTTTTTGTTTCAGGCATAGTATTGGGTCCAGATATAACAGATGTCCCTTCTTGCTCCTGAGTTTGTTCTCTATTAGATGTGGAAGGGGTTTCCAAAAGCATTTTAAAAAATTTTGCTTGTCGTTTATTTTCAGCTTCTATTTTTGCTTTTCTTTTTCTGTAATACGCTCCTGACTGTTTTTTGTCTGGCATTGCAGTATTTAAGCAATAGGTTAACCCTTTGAAATTTAAATAAATATCACACTTTATCTTAAACAACAACACACAGTAGGTAGCAACTAATTATTTCTTTTTGAATTTGAAAACACTACCCTGATACCGGCTAGACAAAACAAAAAATATTTATTACCTGCAGGTGGTGCGGTGGCGACTGGCGGCGCCTTTCATTCCCCAATAAAATAACAGCGCTTGCGCTTGCTTATATTCTGACCGACCGGCGCGGCGGCGACGCCTTTCTTAGTCAATAAAATAATACCGCCCGTCTGTTCACGCTCGGTAAGGCACAATACATCATAAGCAAATAAATTGGTTGATATATTATGCACTTAATTTATACTGGATAATAAATAATTTTACACATTTTCTTGTGCTCTAGTTTATTATTTATATTTTTTTATATTAGACACTTTTAGTTCTTGCCAGTTTTTTATTAACTATCTCTTGATTTGGCGCTCTTAGATGTTGGCGACCCGTGCGGGCACACGGTTCGCACGGGCCTTCCGCCGGTCCTGGAAAATATCTAACCTTAACAATGCGTGTAGCAAAGATGCATGACGCGTGCGTGTTAATAGATCACATGAGTCGGCAGAAAAAATTGCAGGAAGAAACGCAACTCAACGAATCAGAACAGCAGAACTTCCTAGACAATAATCTCGAGAACAGGGTGAACGTGTCAGCAGGCGTATATACAATATATCCCCCTAAGTTGGAATTATATGGAAAACTTTTTTAATATTAATTTTAGGAAACAAGTTATTCTTCATAAAAAGTTCTGCATTATCTAAATTCTGAAATACAGTCATCAAATATCAAATTTTTAGTCGTATATGAGGTTTGTCTAAAAATATGAGTTTTACTCAAGAGTAAAGTACCTTTAAATTTGACAATATCGAAAAATGTTCCTAAAAAAAGTTGATCAGAATTAAAACCTACGTTTAAATATGCAAGTACGTCCATTTAAATTAAAACTTCAGATTCTTGTATTTTTTACTAATATTTCTATTTTGAATGAACATTTATCTCTTGTGATTACGAAACACATGATAACCTTTTAGTTTTTCGATGTTTTCTAATAATTTTGCAATTAAAACGCATAATAAGTGCATATTCATTTATTTTGCATCATATATTACATACGTTTTAAAAATAATTAATAAAAATAATTGTATTAATGTAAATGAATGTGATTACATATTTAAACGTAATTTTTAATTCTGATCAACTTAGTAACATTTTTCGATATTGTCAAATTTGAATGTACTTTACTCTTGAGTAAAACTCAGATTTTTTGACAAACCTCGTATACGACTAACAAATTTGATGACTGTATTTTAGGTTTTAGATAATGCAGAATTTTTTATGAAGAATAACTTTTTTTCCTAAAATTAATAAATTTCTAAAATATTTTGAGATATACTGGGTGGTCCGCCTAAGCAAGACAATATGCAGATTACTTTTTTTTAATAGGACACCCTGTATTTTCGTTCACCATCGAATTAAGCGTAAAATTCTGCATCTAGCCCTATATTTTATTAGAGAGATATTGCCAATACCGCATACGGTGCGGTATTTATGTTGCGCTATTTTAATAACGCTCTACCTAAAATTGATTTGGAAATAAGAGCTATTGCCATATCACTGTTACATAGCGCTGCGTTATGTAGGAAGTAACATAACCTGTCTTTTTGTGTACTTATAATTTTTTAAAAAGTTAAAACCAAATAAAGTTACTATTTGCATATTTAAAAAAATTAAATGTAATTAAGTATGGATGAAGATCTTGAAGCGGTGATCTTAGATGGAGCCAATGAAAATGATATTGAATATGTAATTTTACATAATATACTTGGAGTGGAGCAAAACCAAATAGAAGATCCCCAAGTCCCTATTATTCAATTTGACTTGAACAACATGCAAGATGATATAAAAAATAATTTTAGGTTTGAAAGAAGAGATATTTATAGGTTGGCAGAGGCTCCTAGAATCCCTGAAAGAATTTATACTTCCACTCGTAATTCTGTTAGAGGTTAGTATTATAAGATACAAGAGCAAAAGTAAGTATATTGTCTTATCTCCTTTACATACTTTATTCGTACTTTTACGAGTTACTGGACTTTGCATACTATTAAAAAGATTTGCATATCCCGAAAGGTTAAAGGATATTCAACATTTGTTTAATTTTTCCGCTCAAAGTATCTCTCAGATTATCAATCATATCATATCATTAATTTCTCACCAACATAAACACCTGCTGCAAGACCTTACAAATTTAAACTGGTTAAATTTAGAGAGAATGGATGTATGCTGAGGTTCGTAGATTTTTGAATCTGTTATTCGAATATCTATTATATGAAGTGTAAATTTTGTCTTAAAGTAATGTCCTATATCCACAACCTTTGTAAATCATCAATCAAAATATATTTGTAGGCTGTACGTGCAAGGGGTGGAGCAGTTCAGAATTGCTGGGGTTTTATAGATGGGACTACAAGGGACTACATTTGCAGACCTTCCATTGACCAAGAAGAATATTATTCTGGACACAAAAGAGTACATTGTTTAAAATTCCAATCAGTTTTATGTCCCGATGGAATAATTGTGAGCTTTAATGGGGCATTTCCAGGTAGATACCATGACGCAAGATTATTTAGAGAATCAAATTTGTACGCAGAGTTAGAGCAAGTAGCAGTATTTACAAATGATCAGAAATTTGTTCTTTATGGCGACCACGCCTATGGAATTAGGGAGCTGCTTCTGTGTCCTTTTCCTACTCGACAGAATGGATTACCAGAATATCAACAGCAATTTAATAATTCAATGAAGATCATTAGGGCTAGTGTTGAGTGGAGTTTTCAAAAAATTATAAGCCAATTTGCTCTTTTGGACTTTAAAAAAATCAAAAGCTACTACTACAAGATTTGGATAGTATGTACATAGTAGCTGTCATTTTGATAAACTGTCATACAACTTTATATGGTAGCCAAATCAGCCATTATTTTAATTTGAGACCACCCTCAATTGAAGAATATTTGGGAAATTAAAATTTCAAAAATTATTAACCAAAGTACACAGCCAGAGACTGATAATTATTTAAAGGTTTTCAAAGAACATTCGGGTTTGTTTTCTCGCGTTTTTGTATTTTATTTATCATATATACTTTATATGCATTTATATATTCTTTACACATAGACAAATGTAGACTAAAGAACATGGTATGAAAGTAAAATATAAATTTAATTATGTATATTTATTTCAACAACAAAATTAAGACCTGTACAATTATAAAAAAAGTTTAATATTAATCCTGTCAAGATTTGCTTAATTTAATCATTAAAGACTGAACAAGTTGTTGTTGGGATGCAATTGTTGCTAATATATTTTCCCTTTCACCCATTTCCAATCGCATCCTCTCTTTCTCAATGTTTAACTTTTCTTTTGTTTCGGCTGCCTCCAACTCAAATCTCATTTCTTCCAAATTCATTCCCCTTTCTTCTAATGCTACTTTTCTTTCACTTAAATCCAATTCTCTTAGCCTAATTTGCCTGTCTTTGTCCTCCTTTTGTTGAAGTTATTCTAAGGCATTTTTTCTTAATAAATTTCCCTTATTGTTTCTTTGCTTTACTGATCCTAAAACAAAGTACAAATTAGTTTAATTCATACAATTTTTTTAGAAATACTTTTTACCTAATATTCGTTTTTTGGCTTCATAGCTTTTACTATTATTAGATACTTTGGGTGTTGCTTTATTTTCTTCTCTGTTTTCTTTAAATAATTCATTATCTTTTAAATGTGAAGTTGCCCCTCAATTAGTTAAAGGAGTTGTAACTTTGTCATTACTTAAATCATCCACTAAAATAATTAACACCTTTATTATGATAAAAGGACAATACCTAAATAGTTATATTTAATAATAATTTTCTTAAATGTTAACTTACAGTCACTATAATTTTGAGTTGGAGCCTCTTTTTCTACGACTATAACTTCAATATTTTCCTGATTATCATTGTTATCAATGTAATCATTGCCTAATAATTTTAGTGACCACTGGTCCCGCGATTTTTTACCCAATTCTGCAATTTGTTTTTCTTTGCTGATCGGCCTCTTTCTCTTGAAATATCCAATAGGTTCTGCATTTTTGCAGAGATCGCTAACTTCTTGTAGTAGCTGGTCCCTCTCTGAGAAAATTTCCTCAATGCCAGACCTACAAGTTAAATTTTATTATTAATGAATAAAAACATTTGTAAAACACTTACTTCTTTTGAGAATCAGAATCTTTCTGTAGCCAAATTTCTAATAATAAATCAATAAATGCAAATGATCTTTGAGAGTTCTTATAGAAAATAATTTTCCTGTAATCTCTGCCACACTATTTTGGATATTTCCCCATTTCTCTGGATCTTCTAAGGGATTTTAATTTATAAATTGCCGCAGAAGGGCTAGATCGTCGTCCGAATTAAACCCTAACCTCTTCATTCTTTGCTGATTTGAAGGCTCCCAGGATGACATTTCAATAATAGAAAATACACTCAATAAAATAAATACACAAAATTAATTGTTATAAACAGTATAGGTCACAAGAAATCAACCAAGATTCAAAAGCAAACTACAATACACAATCTAAACATGATAATAAATGAAAACCTTAACCTCAGAAAACCGATGCGATTTGTTTTGTTTTGTCAACTGCGAAGGACAATTTTGAGCCGTATTTACAATAACGCTCAACGGTATGTAACCGTAAATTACGTGAAGCGCTAACGTTATTAGCGTTAGAGATGTAAGAAAGTGAATCGCGCATTTAATGAACGTCAAAATACCGCAAGAGTAATTACCGCAAAGCATTTTTTACCAAGCAATATCTCTATTTATTATCTCATAATCTACTACGTTGTCAAGTTGGAGCGAAAAATATGAAGATTTGTCGAAAATTGGTGCACTATAAATGCTGCCTAGTAATGTTTTCGGTGATAAGCAACTAGATTTATTTGGTAGGTACGAAGGTAAAGGATAGCTAAAATATCTGAATAGAGTAGAAGTTTCGTTTGGGGTTCGGGGTATTTTTTGGATAAGCATTAATACAGGAGATTTCAATCCGCAAAAACTTAACTTTTTAAATTGGAACACCCAGTATATTATTTCACCATCTTGTAAAACTATTTTATCCCTTCAAATTCTGTCTGTAGTACTCTCTAAAATTGATTGTTTGAATAAAATTGCATTTTTAGTTTATGATTTAAAAATATTGATGCTCTGAATGTGAAGTTTAAAATACTTCTATTTTTGTTAATTTTATGTGACAAAATCAAACCAGTCATTTACTACCTTTAAAAACTGTAATAAAACGTTCAAAATTATCACCATTTACTTCCATACAGTAATTAATGCGATCTTCAAAAGCTCTATTAGCACAATCGACATCATAAGTTCGGAAAACCTCTCTACTTCTATTCTTCATGTCTTCATTAGTTGTCGCGGGTATTTTGTATACTTTGACGTAATCCCACCAAAAAAATCCATTTTTGTAAGCTCTGGGGAACGAGGTGGCCATTTATGGGGTCCTCCTCTACGTATCTATCGTCCGGGAAATTCATTATTTAAATGTGATTTGATCAGTTGGGTATGGTGAACTGGTGCCCCGTCATGTAGGTACCACATTCGCCGCTTAGCATAAGCAGATAAATGATGAAGTGGTTGGGGTAATTCGTTTTCTAAGAAATTTAAATAAACTTTCCCATTAACGCTTCCACCAAAGAAATAAGGGCCTTTGACATGGTTTCCGATTATTCCACCCCATACATTTAATGACCACCTGGATTGACTGATAGTACACAATGTGGATGATCTGTTGCATAATAATGGAAATTGTGTCTATTAACGAACCCATTTTTATGAAAAGTTGCTTCATCGGCAAATAATCCAAATTTGAAGAAATCTCTGTTTTGCTCAATTTGTTGTTGAGCCCACTCACAGAAGGTTAACCGCTTATCGTAATAATCATCCAATAGTTCCTGCATTCGCTGTATATGATAAGGATGCATTTTGCGCCTCTCGAGGGCGGTACCTACCAGACGAATATCAACCAAGTGTTGAGCGATATATTTCACGTTGCCAAATCTGAAAAAAATATTGGCCTCTTCATTTCCCGTCATTCCCGAGTGGCCAGGAACCCAGACTAAAGAGACCCTTTTGTTCTTGCTTAATTCATCAAGTTTTCTTCGGCACTCCCATGCCAACTTTGAGTCAATGACATGGGAACTCAATGCTTTGATAGATGCTTGACTATCAGAATGGATCGATATGTCACATTTCTGATAGTTTCTTTCTAGGTTCATTTCCACGCATCCTTGGATTGCAAGTGTTTCTGCCTGAAAGACGCTCGGGAAGGAGCCTAACGATAATGGGTATCTGGTGCCAGGCCCAAATACTCCAGCGCCTGCTCCAGTTGTGGGTTTTTAACCCACCGTATACCATCTAATGGTGTTTTCTTTGAGAGTTTGGGTGGTGTATTCCCTTTCCCAGTAGCTCCTCTTATTCAGCATCGTAGTGTGATATTCTTTTCGATACATACTTTTTTGATCATTTCGTTACTGGGAAGATTCGCTGATGAGATGTATTTTGTTAGAGAGGACCAGGCTCCCCGATTTTTAATGCTCTCATTGCCTGAACCTTCCTTAGATATTCTAAGAATTGGCTCTTGGGCAGATCTTTCTATCACCAGATGTAGAGGTGTGGGGTCTGTATTGATCTCAAGTGCCCTAGTTGGACACATTCTCATAGCTCTAGTGATGCACACACAGGCAAGCTTTTGAACTATGTCGAGGGTCTTCCTCGTTCTGTACTGAGTTTCTTTTGTACGCCAAACTATTGCCCCATACGTAATTGCTGGTCTCACAATCACGGCGTACATCCATCGCAGTATTTTTGAGTTACAGCCCCACCTCTTACCAGCTAGATTTCTGCACGACATCAAAGGTCTTATTGCTTTACTAGCAGTTATTTCAACATGCTTATTCCACAGAAGCTTACTGTCTAGGCACTAATTTAACTGAAATGTAAAACATCTAACATAAAATGTTTCTAATAATCTGCATTTCCTCCAGTAGTGTTAATTACAGCTTAACACTATCTTGGTATATTTAAATTTAAATTATCAATTTCGTTTTGGGGTAATAGGGTAAATTCTTGTGTAAGATGATCTTGAAGACCTTGGCGAGTATGAACCCTATGCAGATGAAGAGTGATCCGCAATCCCATGCCTGATCGATGAGATTAAGGTCTGGCGACGGTGCTGGCTACGGTAGAAGTGTCATATCCTCATTATCAAACCAATTTCTTACTGCTGCCGCAGTATTTGGCCTTGATTTATCCTGCATGTAACGAAATTCAGAGCATGCAGCAGTGGAAAATGGAAAGACCACAGTTTCTAGGATAAGGTCACTTATATTGATATTGATTCAAAGTACCTTCCACAAAAACGGGAACAGTTCGACGATGAAAAATTATTGCAGCCCACATTATAACTGGACCACCATATGGACGAACTCCATGTACATGTCTGCGCCTCTCTTGTCGACCGGGTCCTCTCCAGACTCTCTTCTTGAATCTGGATATCTTCATATCAAAATATATCTGACTATATCGCGTTTTTATGGCTTCACATTAATATCAGATGGAATATAACAATAAATTGTCATTGTAAACCGCTATAAAACATATCTCTAATAAGTACGTTGTATTTGACGGTATTACACGTGATATTTTCCAGCAAATATTAAATATTAACTCACTAAAACCATTTAAAGATAACACTTTGAATAATAATTGTTACACTTTAACTCAAATAGACAGAAATATTTACTTTTTAAATTTTATGCACTCTCTGACAATTAATTCATATATACAAATATTTTAACAGTTCCAACTAAAAATATGTCATTATATTACTAGCTACTTCAACTTAACATTATTTATTTTTCCAACCTTTACGAATATCATTAGTTTTTAACATTTGATCTTACTGTCTTGCAACTGCAGTTTCAAATTTTAAATGAATAAAATGATGCATCTTTAATATAAATAAAAGATAACAAACAATATATATATATATATATATATATATATATATATATATATATATATATATATATATATATATATGTTCGGAAAGGTTTCCGCGGCTAGAATTATGAACAAACGAACTAGGTTCACGGGCTGAACCCCGTTGGAAATTTGAAATTTCTCGACGTTTCGGCTTCCACTTTGACGCCATTATCAAGAGAGGGGGGTAGGTTATTCGTTCATTAATCTAGGAAGTGATCCGATTCCGTAGTCTCAATCTGCCTACTCTACGCAACGAATCACCCCCTTAGGCTAATTCCAAGGGCTCAATCTGCCTACTCCACTACTTCACCGAAAAAGGACATAACAATAAAATAAATAAAATGAAATAAAATAAAATAGAATGAAATGAAATGAAATGAAATGAAATGAAATGAAATGAAATGAAATGAAATGAAATGAAATGAAATGAAATGAAATGAAATGAAATGAAATGAAATGAAATGAAATGAAATGAAATGAAATGAAATGAAATGAAATGAAATGAAATGAAATGAAATGAAATGAAATGAAATGAAATGAAATGAAATGAAATGAAATGAAATGAAATGAAATGAAATGAAATGAAATGAAATGAAATGAAATGAAATGAAATGAAATGAAATGAAATGAAATGAAATGAAATGAAATGAAATGAAATGAAATGAAATGAAATGAAATGAAATGAAATGAAATGAAATGAAATGAAATGAAATGAAATGAAATGAAATGAAATGAAATGAAATGAAATGAAATGAAATGAAATGAAATGAAATGAAATGAAATGAAATGAAATGAAATGAAATGAAATGAAATGAAATGAAATGAAATGAAATGAAATGAAATGAAATGAAATGAAATGAAATGAAATGAAATGAAATGAAATGAAATGAAATGAAATGAAATGAAATGAAATGAAATGAAATGAAATGAAATGAAATGAAATGAAATGAAATGAAATGAAATGAAATGAAATGAAATGAAATGAAATGAAATGAAATGAAATGAAATGAAATGAAATGAAATGAAATGAAATGAAATGAAATGAAATGAAATGAAATGAAATGAAATGAAATGAAATGAAATGAAATGAAATGAAATGAAATGAAATGAAATGAAATGAAATGAAATGAAATGAAATGAAATGAAATGAAATGAAATGAAATGAAATGAAATGAAATGAAATGAAATGAAATGAAATGAAATGAAATGAAATGAAATGAAATGAAATGAAATGAAATGAAATGAAATGAAATGAAATGAAATGAAATGAAATGAAATGAAATGAAATGAAATGAAATGAAATGAAATGAAATGAAATGAAATGAAATGAAATGAAATGAAATGAAATGAAATGAAATGAAATGAAATGAAATGAAATGAAATGAAATGAAATGAAATGAAATGAAATGAAATGAAATGAAATGAAATGAAATGAAATGAAATGAAATGAAATAAAAATAATAATAAAAATTGCTTACCAGTTAAATCACTGTAGAACACTAATAGACAATACCCGCCAATAGGTCCCCCATAAATACACGGTCCCGACAACTTATCGGTCAGTCGGCTTCAAGCCAGTAGTGAGTGTAGTGTTATTTTATTTATTTATTTTATTGTTGTCCTTTTTCGGTGAAATTCCAAGGAGTAGGTAGATTGAGGCCTTGGAATTAGCCGAAGGGGGTGATTCGTTGCGTAGAGTAGGCAGATTGAGACTACGGAATCGGATCACTTCCTAGATTAATGAGCGAATAACCTACCCCCCCATCTCTTGATAATGGCTTCAAAGTGGAAGCCGAAGCGTCGAGAAATTTCAAATTTCCAACGCGGTTCAACCCGTAAACCTAGTTCGTTTGTTCATATATATATATATATATATATATATATATATATATATATATATATATTTATCTTTTTTGGAGTTGTGTCTTGGGTTTAGGTTTCTTGTAAATAATACGAATATTTTATAACGTTTCGCCTATCATAGTAGGCTTCTTCAACAGTACCTACGGGTAAAAGGAATTAAAATGAAATATTATAGTTTACAATGAAGACATTAACAATTAAAAAAGTTTTCGATAACATAAGGAATGGAAAGAACAAAGGTTGTATTGTTTTCTTCGTCTTTTCTTTTGAATATGTGATACGGTTTTTGTTTCTTAGTTTTTTGTATGAGTATATCAATTATTGAAATAGAAAAATATAAGGTGACCACAAAAATAGAAATAATATTTAGTTACTGTTTATAGTATTAAATTATGATAGATATAGCTTACATTATTTGTGTTTTTGCTTGTCATTAACTGTATGCTGTTCCTTTTTATGTATATCATTTCCTTCTTCAGAAGATTTTTGTAGTTACTGTCTTGTGTTAGAATTTTAGTGGTTGAAAAGTTAAATTCGTGTTTTTGGTTAGATTCATGTTTGTGTAAGGCAGTTGAAGCATTTTTAGTATATTTGTGTCTGTTTAGCCTATTATTAAGGTATTGTGTAGTCATGCCTATGTATTTATTGGGACAATTTAAACAGGGTATTGAGTAAACGACATTCGATTTCATTTTAATTGAAACTTTACTTTTCAAAGATGTGAATAATAAATTTTGTGCTTTGTGACATACAATGATATCGTGCTTACCTAAGATATATGTTATTTTTTCTGATAATTCTTTTGTGTAAGGCATGGCAATATATTTTTTATGTTGTTATTATTTATTTGTTTTTTATCTGATACGTTACTATTATATAATTTGTGTGTTCGTTCTTTTATGATTCTATTTATTAGATTTTCAGGGAAACTATTTTTATAAAGAACCTTTTTTACTTTCTTTAAGGTCTCGAATCTATATTCAGGTGATATTAGAGTTAGCGCTCTGCCAGTTAAATTTATGATAACAATGTTTTTTTGTGAATTTGGGTGGTGGGAATTGTAATTTAGGTAGCGACCCGACCAAGAGTTTTTGGTATACCATTTTGATTTAAGGTTTTCACCGTTTTCTTGTCATACGATTGTCATGTCTAAGAAATTAATTTTACCTCTTTATATTTTGCACCCAATGATATTACTTTAGATATGTTTTTTTCATTTTTTATTATTTACTAAATTTAAAATTGATGTTTAACTTCAACGACTTGTTTTTATGGTTATTAGTAGTCACTATATTATTATTTTTTATATATGTTGATTTCTTACTCGTTATTATCATTATAATTATTGTTATCAAATTGCCGATTAGTATATTCCATTATCTATGTCTATGTCTAATTATCTTATTGTTACTAATTTGAAATTTTTTTCTACTATTATACGTAGAGTGATTATTTAACTTTTCACTATTCTTATCATAATCCTAATTCTTATCTAATCAAATGATACATTTACATATTTTAATTTCTGTCAATTCTAACTATATTTACATAAATTCCCATATTCATACCATTTTATAACTTCTTGTATGGTGAACTATATTAATACGTCATGCTCTTCATTTTACTTTATTATTTCTTTTATTCCCCCCATATTTAATATTATTTTGAATATTGTCTTTAAATTTCTTATTAATATTTGCGGATGTAATATTGGCTCCTCTTTTATCTAATTTCTCAGCTAGATTTTGTATGTATTATATCCAAATCTTCTTTGTTAACCATTTTCATTTCATATCATTTGGTACTTTCTTTCAAATCTTCTTTATTAACCAAATTCTCATCCAACTTATGCATTTCCATCATTTCCTATTTTCTTCAATTTCCATTAACATTTTTAATATTGCTTTGTTCGCTTCATTAATACTTTTCCACCAACCTGGTCTACGATGCGAGAAAAGTATTGGTTTTCACCAAAAATAGTTATTTGTATAACAAGGGAGGAAAGTTCTAGTTTTCCTCCCGAGGATGAAGTTTACTGCCCTACGCGTAGAGGAGGTAGTGACCACGAGTGTAAGAGTATGTGTGAGATAGTCTTTATTTGACTTTTTGAGATTTTCTTTGTATAAGTTTTATAATGAGACGTTTGTCTGAAGGGGGACCGGTTCTGTTGCAGGCGAGAATGAGGTTTAAAAATCTATAATTTATCTTTTGGTGTATGATGAAGGGTAAAGTTACTTCTGTTCTCGTCAAGAAAAAGAGGGTGAGATGTATTAGTGTTAGTATTTTTGTGTTTGTCAAGTCCTTTCAATTTCAAAGTGTCGTCCAAGTAATTTTCAAGTAACAAATGAGGAGGGGGATGACGTTTTCTTCCAAACATCACCCAAGTGTCTCCATCATCCACGTATCTTCCACGTTTCTTCCAAGTACCTTCCAAGTTTCATCCAAGTATCTTCTTCGTCCAAGTATCTCAAAGTTTCATCCAAAGTATCTTCTTCATCCAAGTAGCTCCAAGTTTCATCCAAGTATCTTCTTCATCCAAGTAGCTCCAAGTATCTCAAAGTTTCATCCAAGTATCATCCAAGAATCTTCTTCTTCCAAGTATTATCCAAGTATCTCCAGGTTTCATCCAAGTATCATCTTCTTCCCAGTATCTCCAAGTTTCATCTAAGTATCTTCTTCCAAGTATCTCCAAGTTTCATCCAAGTATCTGCTTCATCCAAGTAGCTCCAAGTATCTCCAAGTTTCATCCAAGTATCATTGAAGGTTCATCCAAGTATCTTCTTCATCTAAGTATCTTCTTCTTCCAAGTAGCATCTTCATCCAAGTAGCTCCAAGTATCTCCAAGTTTCATCTTCTTCCAAATATCTTCAAGTTTTGTCAAGTATTCAAGCGTCTAAGTATCCAAGTGTCTAGGGTTTTAAATATTTAAGTATTTGTTGAGTGCCTAAGTCTACATGTCTGAGTTTTTCCAAGCGTTTTAATTTTTGTAAGTGTCTGATAGTATAAGTTTGTGGGTTAATCACTGCCCTCTTCAAGAGGACGAAAGGTGTGGGTTATGGCGAGCATCTTCTGGGGATTGTTGCATTGAGGGTGAATGTTGAAAGGTCTCAGTGCTTTGTTTTTGTTTATGGGGGTGAGTGTGTAAGTGAAGTAGAGTGTGGTGCTTGTTTCTGCGAATAGTACATACACCGGTAGATGAACAATGGCTGAGTGTGAGTCTAGATCCCAGACATGCTATGCACATTTTGTTATTTCTTATATATTTGTTGCGATAAACTATAGATAGTGTTAGTGTTTTTAAATGAAACTCAAGGTCTCTAGTTAATTCCACAATATAATACAAGTTATTGAAAATTCTAAGAAATTGACAATTGTTTCGATAAATCAATATCATCGTCAGAATGACAGAAGTTACATTTCATTTTATGCCTACCTGATGTTTAGTAGTTATATTTTTTTGGCTAGACCAAGAAGTAACCTAACTTGTGATTGGCTTAATATATGTTTATAGAAAAAAGAAGAAGATGTGATATTACAAATATTGAAGCTTAGATATTATTAGCCCTATGGTGATATCCTGGATATCATTTTTCCAATTAAGATCAGTATAACTGTGCAATGATATAGAAAACCAGGAAAACTATATCTGCTGATCTTTACAATTATCACTTAAGAAGACAGTTTATTAGTGGAGAATTCCCTAGATTTAACTGTTCATTGACAACTTCATATTGTGGGTTTCTTAAATGTCTTCTAATTTCCAGTTCTTCAAGGAAATCCAGTTCTTGCTTCTTTTCACAGATATGCAGCACTTCTAGTTCTGTGTTAGGTGTCAATGAATGATTGGTGTCAAGTAAATGTTTTGCGTAGTGAGATTTATCTGGTTGTTTTAATCTGTAAGCTCGTAAGTGCTCACTGTATCGTATTTCAAAATTCCTAAGGGTCTGACCCAAATAGACAGCATTACATTCTGGACATTTGAGTTTATATATACCGGACTTCTTTAATAGTGGTATTTTTGTTTTTACATTTAACAATTTTGTACTAACGTTACTTTCTGTTTTAAAAGAAATTGTTGCATTCGTTGCTGAAGATATTATCTTTGAAATATTATTAGAAATATTTCCTGCATATGTGATGGTTTTATAAGTTTTAATTTCATCAGCTTGTTTAGGATATATTAGTTGTAATGCCACTTTTTTCTCTTTTTTACTAATTAGTTTATTTATCATATCTAATGGATAACCGTTAGATGTTGCTATTTGTCTAATTGTATTAATCTCTCTATCAAAATTACATTTGTTCATAGGAACTGAAAAAGCTCTATGTATCATTGAATTATATGCTGCTAGTCTGTGTGAGACAGGGTGGTTAGAATTGAATGGAATTGTCACATCAGTCTGTGTTGGTTTTCGGTAAATTGAATAATCAAGTACATCATTAACTCTTTGAATTTTTAAATCAAGAAAATTGATTGAGCTATTTTCTTCAATTTCTAATGTAAATTTAATTTTCGGGTGTAAATTATTGATGTGGTTGAAAAACACATCTAATTGTCGCTCACTACCCATAAAACAAGCTAATATGTCATCTACATATCTATACCAAAATAAAATATTTTTCGAAATATTACTTTCAAAGATCTTTCTTTCTAAATTGTCCATAAAAATGTTTGCTAAAATAGGTGATATAGGGCTTCCCATTGGTAAACCTTCATTTTGAATATATATCTTATTGTCAAAAGTGAAATAATTCTGATTAATGCATACATCAAATAAATTAAGTATATCTGATATTATTCCTGGATTAATATTTTTATCTTCTAGTAATTTTCTCACAAGTATTAGACATTCTTTAGGAGGAATTTTAGTAAACATATTAGTTACATCGAACGATATGAGTTTATAGTTATCTTGCAAGTGGATTGATTTACACCTGAAAATTAAATTTACATTAGAAATTGAAGAAAATAGCTCAATCAATTTTCTTGATTTAAAAATTCAAAGAGTTAATGATGTACTTGATTATTCAATTTACCGAAAACCAACACAGACTGATGTGACAATTCCATTCAATTCTAACCACCCTGTCTCACACAGACTAGCAGCATATAATTCAATGATACATAGAGCTTTTTCAGTTCCTATGAACAAATGTAATTTTGATAGAGAGATTAATACAATTAGACAAATAGCAACATCTAACGGTTATCCATTAGATATGATAAATAAACTAATTAGTAAAAAAGAGAAAAAAGTGGCATTACAACTAATATATCCTAAACAAGCTGATGAAATTAAAACTTATAAAACCATCACATATGCAGGAAATATTTCTAATAATATTTCAAAGATAATATCTTCAGCAACGAATGCAACAATTTCTTTTAAAACAGAAAGTAACGTTAGTACAAAATTGTTAAATGTAAAAACAAAAATACCACTATTAAAGAAGTCCGGTATATATAAACTCAAATGTCCAGAATGTAATGCTGTCTATTTGGGTCAGACCCTTAGGAATTTTGAAATACGATACAGTGAGCACTTACGAGCTTACAGATTAAAACAACCAGATAAATCTCACTACGCAAAACATTTACTTGACACCAATCATTCATTGACACCTAACACAGAACTAGAAGTGCTGCATATCTGTGAAAAGAAGCAAGAACTGGATTTCCTTGAAGAACTGGAAATTAGAAGACATTTAAGAAACCCACAATATGAAGTTGTCAATGAACAGTTAAATCTAGGGAATTCTCCACTAATAAACTGTCTTCTTAAGTGATAATTGTAAAGATCAGCAGATATAGTTTTCCTGGTTTTCTATATCATTGCACAGTTATACTGATCTTAATTGGAAAAATGATATCCAGGATATCACCATAGGGCTAATAATATCTAAGCTTCAATATTTGTAATATCACATCTTCTTCTTTTTTCTATAAACATATATTAAGCCAATCACAAGTTAGGTTACTTCTTGGTCTAGCCAAAAAAAATATAACTACTAAACATCAGGTAGGCATAAAATGAAATGTAACTTCTGTCATTCTGACGATGATATTGATTTATCGAAACAATTGTCAATTTCTTAGAATTTTCAATAACTTGTATTATATTGTGGAATTAACTAGAGACCTTGAGTTTCATTTAAAAACACTAATATGAGCATATTCCACGAAGTAAGGGTCGAGACAGTCAATTTCATATAGATAGTGTTCTGAAGTGTGAGCAAGAATACATTTTATGGCCTGTTTTATTACAGAAGGAGCACGTTGAAATGTTAATGGTGTTGGAGCTATGAGTTGAATTAAAAGAATGTTTATTAAGAGTGTCCCTTTCAAGTGAGTTGGGTGACGATTGATCAGAGAGTAAATGTTGAGTTAAATGTTGGGTTGCGAGTGAGTGTTGGGTGTGTGGTGTGGTCACACCAGAAGAATGACTACGATGAGGGTGAGAGGAATTATCAGTTTTAGGATCTTGAGTGGCTAAATTTTCCAAAACAGTACACTTCTTTTCGAGAAAATCGAAAAATGTATCGCTATTGATTAGGTTTTGATCAGTTACTTTTTCTTCAAGAGATCTCTTTGTGTCATAATCTAATTTAGTTTTTAAAATATAAACAACTAAAGCATCAAATACATTTTCTCTACTAATATTCAAATTTAATAATGATTTTACTATAGCTCTAGCTTCAGACGTAAATGTTCTTAATTGCTGTGCAGTACATTTTGACACATTAGTACAAGAAGTTAAACGGTTCAAAAGGCCAGTAACAATTTGCCTTGTGTTATTATTTGGAATTTAACAAGTCTAAAGCTACATCGAAATTATTTTCATTTATTGGTACGTGTGAAATTAAATTCAGAGATTCACCTTGCAAGTATGATTTTAAATAATGAAATTTTTCAAGTTTGGAATTGAAAAGTTATTTGTAATCAAATTATTAAGTTGGTATAAGCATTCTGCTTTTAATTATTTCTTATAAAAACTGGTATATGAAAGGTAAACGGATGTGAGTCTCACTCTATATGTTATGGCAATTTGAATTTATTTTTCTAGTTTTATTTTGAATTTCAATTATCAAAGCGTTTTGTATTTTTCAATTGAAGGGTGATGTCTGAAATGTCTGACTGATTTAAAACCATACTTGTTGGATCTTTCTGTACTAATTATATGAAAAAGTAGTATGTAATGCGTATTATTAAAATGTAAATATCACAACAATTTTTGTGAAAGAAAATACGAAATTAATTTTATAATGTAAGATATTTATCAATTGTTTTACAATAATTGAGTTGTGTTATAAAGATAACAGCTATGTCACACATTAACTTGAAGGAAAAATATTTATAAATTGTACAAACAAAAGTGCTTTGTATATAGTTGTTTACTGATGTTTGTAACTAGAACAAATAGTTTATAACGAGAAATATTTGAAGAATGTTACATAATGGAAATATGTTTAGTTTTACTAAAATGATATTAAAAAGAATTATATTAAATGTCCCCGAACTAAATTTCAAATTATGAATTGCAATAAATGTTTTTTAAATTATTTAAGGATTGAATTTTGCCGCACACTGTATGTATAACTTTTGGAAAGTTTGTTTGTTCAGATATGTAAAACTTTATCAGTCATAAATACCTTTTTTTATAATGTTCGTATTTTCCACTGAATGTCGGCGTCTGGGGTTTTAAATCAGCTGGGTGTAGAATACTGAAGCTCTCGACGATGATTTCATTTCCCACGTGGTTCTCGTTATGGATTGTTTATTCGGGTTCGTTCAGGATCATACTCACAGGTTCTGTTGGAATGTGAAGATTTCTTGTTAGGACCATAATCACATTTGTTCGTCCGGCTCGAAGGAGCATGCTCACACAGTCAAACTTTCTCATTGTTTGATTGTGAAGAGAGTAGAATTAAATTGTTTATCGAAGGACCATTCACATTACTTAATGTGAAGAGAGATTTGTAATATATTTTCATAGTGTTGTGAAATTACCATGATTACTGGGTGTAGGTTAATTAAACTTATTTGCACTTTTTTACTATTTTTATTCACTGAATTTATTTAAAGTTTATGATTTATGCATCGCAATTAAGAGTTTACTGCCCCAAAAAAAGTTGGAATTTTGAAAAAAAAAATTGAGTTACATGTCTTATTAGCACGATACAGCGTCCGGAGTTCAACAAGTCACCAATTTTATGATTGAATATTGTTCAGGACATCTCACAAATGAACTCTATTGATATTCAGCTCACTACAGCCAGTAAAACGGGTGCTATGGTACTTGAAGTACCAAATTTTTGTCATTTTTGGAGAATTTTCAGTTTATTAGCACGACACAGCCTCCAGAGTGTATATAAGTGACCAATTTTATGATAGAATATTGTTCAAGGTGTCTCACAGATGTATTCTATTGATTTTCAGTTGACTAGAGCGAGTACAGCGTGTCCTATAAATCCAGATATACTACAATTTTGGTTATTTTTGGAGAGATTTCGGTTTGTTAGCACGATACATCTCTCGAAGTGTAGACAAGTGACACTTTTATGATAGAATATTATTCAGGGCATCTCACAGATGCGGAAAAGTTAGTTTTAGTCTTTAAAACCGTTTATTTTAATTTAATTTACTTTGTGATTAGTCATCATTATATTAATTATTAAAGCCGGGTTTTTACCGGTAAAAGTCGACTGCAAACTACATGCTCTTACGATGATTAAAGCTGAAAGAGGCAGATTTGTAGGTTTGATGGAATGCGTCGTAATTAGTAGATATGTGTGGTGGCGAATGTAATTAATTAGAATATTAGGAAGAATTTTTCAAGTATTAGAAAAGCTATTGTATTATTAAAACTTTGGTAAATATTCTATGTAAGACCTTCTACACTGTCAATGTTATGGTAATAGAAATTCTACTTTTAAATTGATTTCTTCTATAGAATTATTTTAAAAGTACCTGGTACAGCTAATTGAAGAAATTGAATTTACCTTATCTTTGTATTGCGATCGAAAACGTTGTTTATTGAGTTTTCCTATATTTTCTTGAAGTTTTGAGTTAAATATATATATATATATATATATATATATATATATATATAGCAAAAACCCAAAAAGAAGTGAAAACGTTGTGCTTACCAGACCTTAACAATTGGCAATTCTCCCTATTCGCCCAAACTGACAGATTCTTGCCATTTATAATAAAATGAACAGATTCCATTATTACTAGACAAAACCAAGAAAAAACAGACAAAACTTGAAAAACTTTAGAATATTGGCCACAAATACAATTCGTTCCAACGACTTTGTTTATTTACAAATAAAAAGAAAAACTACTTAAGACAAGGATAGAAAGGTACCAATTTCAGTAGATCTCGGTATGCGATTTGACAGGCCAAAAAGGGTACCAAAGTTAGCTTGACGTCATCGTTTGTCGAACCAAATCGATTGGTATGTATTTAACAGACCAAAGTGGGGTACCAAAGCGGGCCGAAATCGCCTATCGTCAATATTTACGATCATAGATACATTGTCGTAATCTTGTCTTACACTAACTACACTAGGTTCTACTTGTTGGTTATTCGTCAAAGGTGGAGGAGTATTAGACTACTGTCATTTTGTCGGTCAGGATTGGATTCGTTTGTTAGTTATAGCAATCGCTAGTTTCGCCTAAGACTTAATCCAACGTTCTGCAAAAGGAATTGTCGTTCCAAAATGGTTGTGAGTCTTTCGCATGGGTTTTATTTCGTTATTGTGTGATTTTCCGGATCGATAAATTATTTGATAGTCAAACTCTTCGAGTTTTAATTTAAACGTAAGAGCTTCGAATTTGGTTCTTTCAATGAATTTAACTAGATTAGTGGTTTGTGGTCAGTTATAATATTAAATCGTCTACCGTATAAGTACGGTCTGAAGTATTTGGCTGCCCATACTGTCGCTAAAAGCTCCTTCTCTATCGCTGAGTATGAGTGTTCAGCATCGTTCAAGGTTCGTGTGCTACGTGGAGATCCTGACCTATTGGGCCTTGAGATAGGATTGCTCCTAAAGCTACATTTGATGCATCTATTGTGAGATTAAATGGTCTTGAGAAATCGGGATATTGTATAACAGGTTGCCGCGGGGCAAAGGCTAGCAATTTAATTGCTGGCCTTTCTTGAATAATAATTGCGCATGCGTTTCGACCCATTTCCACTGCAACTTTCAGGCTTGAGGTAGGCCGCTGCGACAAGAATATGGGGAATTGGGATTTGAATACATCCAACATGGTAAAACGTACAAAGCAAGTAAGTCTTAAAAAATACGGCTATCAGCCGGCTAAAAATTTGCATTAACACTATGCATTTTTTGTTTGACGACATTGTATATGTAGTATTTTTTTTATACAAAGTTTTGTTACTATCCTAAAAGCCGACAGATGTTAATTTTACCAGTGAATCAGAATAAAAATAATAAAAATGATGACATTGATGACCGATAAGATATATCTACAATGGAAGTACTTATAGTTGATGATATCAACATAGAAAACACTGATTTTACTGAATCAGATATTGTAAATGATTTAGTAGTGGAGAACATATCTATTCCTAGAACACCTTCAAGCAGCACACATAAAAACGATGTTCCAGTAACGAGAGCGGCTGCAGAAAAACTATTGAATAAATTAACAACGTCCCGAAAAGGAAAAGGCTCGCTAAGAACCTATATTGATAATCTTTCTGAAAAAGATGATGGTATTATTACACAGGCCATTGCATAGTTCTTTTTTGCCTGCAATCTTCCTTTTAACGTAATTGCGTAAGAATATTTTATCAATATGGTTAAAAAACTTCGACCTACCTATGCAAAAAAAAATCCAACCTTCTTAACGCTACCTATAACCAGATTATTTCTACTAGTCACTTGGAGCCTGATTCCGTAGTTTTAGTCGACGGCTGGAAGAATACTTCCAGCAATACTAAGACTGTAACCTGTAGTTCACATACAGTTGATGGTAAGTAATAATTTAAGAATTATGAACGCCGCAAATTATTGAATAATAAAAATGTTTTCAGGTCCAAAGGCTTTTCTCAATGCATGGGATGTGACAGGCGAACCAGAAACAGCTCATAAGCTGTGTACAATGATCTCCGAAGCAATTGATTTAGCCAAGGACACATATAACACACATATTTACGCTGTAGTGTCAGATAACGCCAGTGCTATGGAAAGATGGGTAAGGATATGAAACATTATTTATAGCATTCTACTTGTAACAGTCACGCGGCAAATCTGCTAGCAAAGGACATACAGGATATACACTGCTCAAACAACGTTACAATGATTTTAAAAGAATTCAAGAGATCAAATTTAGTGAAATCGTTAGTTGACAAAGGAGGTTCAAGAATACAACTTCCATGCGAAACTCGTTGGTGTTTTTTAAACAATCTTCAGCATATGAGAATAATTGCTGCTGAGGCAAGGAATAATAAAAAAATTAAACCAAATATTATCTCGATCATTTTCAGTGATGATTTTGTGGAGGAAGTTCGCAACAATCTCACTTTGTATGAGCCTATCTGTGACTTAATTAATAAGTGTCAGTCACAAAGCGCATCTGTTGCAGATGCTGTGCATTACTGGTTGGAGTTGGAATTACCTAAAAATGTCCGTGAAAGGTTTTCTGAAAAACTAAAGGCCAGGAAAAAAATGGCATTCAATGTGTTTGCACTTGCAGCTTATTATCTTCATTCGGTTTACAGCAACGAGAAGCTATCTTCACAAAATATGACTGAAATAAATAATTTTTTATTTAAGCCACTCTCATATGTTGGCTGTGATGAATGGGACATTTACAAACGAAATGTTAATATTTTCAAAGAATTAAATGACAAAATATAACAAAACCTTTGCTGTACTGGCGTATGGCAGCAAAGTATTGTAAAGAACTAGTTGGCCCTACGACTTTTGCAAATACCGGCTTCTTCAGGTGAAATTGAACGTGTGTTTTCCAATTGGGGGTACGTACATGGACCAATCCGTAATAGACTGTCGTTTGACAATTCAAAGAAGCTTGTACATGTATATTACAATCTAAAGTTGAAATATAATCCCATTTTAAATGAGGAAGATACTGATTTTGATGAGGGAGAAGATAACTAGCTAGAACATTAATATAAATCAGGTTATTCTAGTCTTCCTGAAATACAGACTAATATTTGTTTCTTACATACTATTAAGAAAAAATGTTTGAGTTTCGTTGATACGTTACATTTCATGAAAGATAAAATGCTTTAGTTTTGTTAATAAAATATTTTGAGATATTAGTTTTTATAAAGGAGAAAATTTAATAGGTTTGTTAAAATACTATTTTTCCAATAAAGAGCTTGTTAATAAATTATTTTTCTCAATAAAGAAATTTATTTTTTCGCTTCCGCTACTAAAACCGCACTTTGAACACGGATTTGACATGCAGAAAACGACTCTTTAAACACCAGTGTTTAAAATGCGAAAAGTCACATCTCGTTTATCTTTTGTTTTTTAAACGTCAAATCAAGTGTATCTTTTGTATGTTAAATTTCATGCTCCTTGTAGTAGGGGAGCCCAAGCGGGGATTTCGGGATTTACTAAAGCGCGGCAGATTAATATACAGGGGGATACCTTGTACCCGGTTAAGTACCTCCACAAAACATGAGGCCCATATATAAGGCCGCCCGTGAAGGATACAGGATCAGATTAGTAAAAAAAAATTGACCATCAGAAATTCTCGAGCGCGTCAGATTAAGGTAGGGTGAGTTAATTACATCCTAAAAAGTGTATATTCCACTAATCTGACAATTTGAGAATGACGTAAAAAAAGGGGAGGGCAACAAATTTGTAAAAAAAAACGTCATCTCGACATTCTCGAGCGTAGCTAAATTTTTTTTATTTTGAAGGAAATAATTCAAGAATAATGAAAAATATATAATCTGACGATTTCCGCAAGCCGAAATAACAAAAATTCGTCGATAAAGTTAAATGCGTGCAGCCGCGTGATGCCTACATTTCCTTCTCCGCGTTTCTATTCCTCTCTCACTCTTTCTCTATTTATTACTCTCTCACTCCGTCCCCACTCTGGTTTCTGTTGCCATGACGCCATCACAGCTGATCATAAAGACTCGTTCGTGGCATACTGTTTACAACGTGTTTCCAACGTTTTGGCTTTTTTTGCTATTTTAATATTATTTGTGTGAATTAAAGTTTATAAATATTTAATATGAGTGATATTAATTTGAAATGTGTATTTTGTGGTGAAAGTACCTTACAAAAAACAATCAAATTTACGGTAGAAACATTAAAAAAATGTGTAAATATTTTGGAATATCGTCGGAGCAAGCCGGTTATCCGAAAGTCTCGAGGAACATATGATAACCTCGAATTGTCGATGGAATCATCATTAAATGATTTCTATCACGCACAGTGCTATAAATTATTTACTGCAATTAAAATACCGCGAGACTTTCAGTATTTACAAGATCAAAGTGTAGTGGAACATGACAATACACCGGAAGTTTCGGGAAATAGCTCCGAAACACATTCTCCTGATTCTGGAGAGTGTTCCGAAGCACATGGTACTGTTGATTCCTTGTCTACTGAGGTTGCTGGTACATCGACAGACGAGTAAGTGCTAATATGACTTCATTTATTAAATATTTATAATACTGAAATTGAGAGACATCTGATAATTTTTAGAATTTTCTTAACAAAAAAATTTTAGGAAGATAATTTTATTTAAAAACTTCATTTTTAGAAGCTCTGAAAAATTATAAATGAGATTTGTGTTATGAATATTCTGTTACTGATAATAAAGTAACACGCATCATTAATAATGAGTTGTCATGCCCTGATCACGAAGAAGCGGATACGAAGATAGCATTTGTTGCTTGCCAACAAAATGAAGATTCTACCATTACTGTCAGAACTTCTGATACTGATATAGTGGTCATCATGTTAGCAAATATGGAACACCTGCAAGCAAGAGTAGAAGTTTGGATGGATCTTGGAGTTGGCAATGCCCGCCGATGCATCGACCTATCCGCTCTCTACAAAAAATTAGGTTCAAAAATTTCGAAAGCGCTTCCAGCTTTGCACGCATTCACTGGTTGCGATTTCAACCCAGCATTGTACCGACGAGGGAAAAAGAAACCTTTGCAATTATTAATGAATTCAGAAATTTTCCAAGAAGCATTTCTGGATTTGGGATCAAAGGAGCATAATGTGCAGGATTATTTTAACATTATACAGTCTTTTACTTGCCACTTGTATGGGTTAAAAAAGTTAGACGATGTCAATCAAGCCAGGATTGTCATCTTCAATAGGACATACAAAGTAAAAGACAAGTCGCAACCCTTCTCCTTGAGTGTCCGGAATTACGATGCGTGCAACTTGCCACCCTGTGAATCGGAGTTACTCCAGCAAGTGTTACGCACAAAATTCATTGCATACTTATGGACTAATGCCCATAATGCAAAAATTACTGATCTTTTACCAACGGACTATGGATGGAAAATTGTCGACGAGAAATTTAAAATGAACTGGTTTGCAGGTGACCAATTGCCGAAAGCGTACGAAGATGTAGTCATAACACCTGATACTCCAGAATCAGGTATTTCTTTTCTTCAATAATTAAAAAAACACGTTGTTCATAAAAAAAATATTGTTAAATATTTTAATAATTTTTTGTTACAGATACACAATCTGAGGATGAAATTGAGCCAGAAGAGGAAGATGATTCTACGGATGAAGATGATGATTAATTAATCAATTAATTACAAAACATTGAATTGTTTTAAGCTTTTTTTTAAGTAATTTTTTTATAAATACATGTATTCTACTAAAAAAGCATACACTTATTTATTTGCATGCTATTTCCTCAATTTTTCAATTAATTAAGTTCGATGATTCAAAAAAATTAAAAAAAATTTTTTTTGACTTCCCGCTAAGAAAAATTAAAAATTTCAAACAATTCGGGAAGTTATTGGTTTTACCCCGTTTTTCGAAAATCGAGTTTTCATCAGATCTTGACGTTTTAAGGTCATAGGAAGCTTCCCTGACTACCTCCGTGATGTTGTCACTATGTCTGTATGTATGTATGTGTGTGTGCGTGTGTGTGTGTGTGTGTGTGTGTGTGTGTGTGTGTGTGTGTGTTTGTGTGTGTGTGTGTGTGTGTGTGTGTTTGTGTGTGTGTGTGTGTGTGTGTGTGTGTGTGTGTGTGTGTGTGTGTGTGTGTGTGTATGTGTGTGTGTGTGTGTGTGTGACTAGCTTATAACTTTTGAACGACTTAACCGATCGGAATCTACTAAACGGCGTTCTAAATATTTCCCCTCAAAATTAGATTTCCTGTGAATTTGAACCGATTCGGACCGATAGATTTTGAGAAATTGTGAAAAATCTCAAAAAAAATAAGATAAATTTTTTTTTAAAGTGGTTTTTTTGGAATAACTTTCAACCGGCTTTATCGATCAACTTCAAAAACTAGTCCGCCTTTGAGCTTCAAAAACCACGTCGATCGCCACCAAGCTGGTCAAAATCTGTTGATTCGTTCAAGAGATATCGTGAACGAAAGAAACCCGAGAAAGTGTTTTTTCGGAATTACTCCGAAATTTGTGGTTCGATCAATTAAAATTGCAAAATTACTTATGAGGATGATAAAACTGCGTTGAATTGCGCCAACCGCGTGAAAATTGCTTGATCCATTCAAAAGTTATTGCGGTTTGAAAATTCCAAAAATAGTGTTCTATGAAACTTCTATCAGACTTTCGAGCTGGGAGAGCTCAAATGGATAGAAATATTATTTCTTTGAACTCAGCGAGCTCAAAATATCACATAAATTATATTTTGAGCTCAAAAATGTCATAAGTACAATTTTAAGCGCCCAGGAATGGAATTAGCGGGAAGTTGCAGGGATGGCCTTTAAGGTGAACCGTTTTTCTAAATTTTTTTTGTCAGATCAGGCGAATCCCTCTAGATAATCGTCAGATTATGAGACAGTACGTTTAGAACATAAAGATGAACCATATATATCTTAATCTGACGCGCTTGAGAATTTCAAAATGGCGAATTTTTTTTGCACATTATGAAAATGGCCGCGAGTTTGCGTCCCATCGAAATCGTCAGATTAGTGAATGAGAGCTTTTGTTGGTGCACTTAACACTCCCTTAGAAAATCTGACGCGCTCGATAAATTTTTTTTTTTCATTTTCAACCCTTAAATACAACCACCCGCATCATGCAAACGATCAGGTTAATACACGTACATTATTAAAAATACGTAGGGAATTGATGCTATCAATATCTGACGCGCTCGAGGACGTCCATGCAACAGTTTTTTTTTACATATTTAAAAATCTATAGCCGCTTCCCCCACCGATGTAAAAGTATATATCATATAACATTTTTTTCTTCTTATCATCTAAGCTTTGCATCCCAATAGGTCTCTACGACGCTCGAGTAAATCCCCATTTAGCCTCGTGGGCTCCCCTACTATTGATAATTTTGTTATTCTTCGTCATTTGATTTATCAGTCATGTAATGAATATAATATGTTTTCCTTCCCGCGGGCGAAGAAAAAGTATAGTAAGCACCTCGTGTTAAAAACGTCTTTAGTCACTCGTTTCACAAGGAACTCGTTCCGCTTCGCTCCACTCGTGCCTAGTAAAACTCGTGACTAAAGTAACCGTTTTGACACTTGGTACTTAATATACTATTATTGCATGGCTAGTTTTTTAACTTTTTTACGTTTCTTACATGCTGTAGGCTGAGTAAATTACTTAGTATTTTACGTGTAAATTACGTCACGTAAATTACATAGACAATTCTGCTCAAATGTAATTTTGCATGCAATTTATATTGCCTGCAATAAAGTTGATGAAAACAAGGCTGTACTGTAAGATTAGTATAATACTAATCTTACATTACAGCCTTTTTGCAGCAACTTTATTGCAGGCAATATAAATTGGATGCAAAATGAAAAACTAGTCTTCTTACATTTGAGCCTATTTGGTAATCACTACAAATGTTGTTCTTGCTACTTATATAAAAAGGCGCATTGAAAACAGGTGGAATAGATTTTGTTGGAACAAACCATGGTTAAATAAAACAATGGGAAACTTAAAATTACAAACGAGTTCAAAGATTGTAATGACTTGAAAATCTTTAAAAACAGTTAGAAAAAATTTAGCATCGAATAAAGAAAACTGATATTCGGCCATTATACAGAACGACCAACACAATAATTATCTTGTCAAAATCTGAAATCACTAAAAATACGTAGAGTAGCATAAATAACCTTGAAAATTAGAAACATTTTTATATTTTTCAAGCCTGAAAGTTGCAGTGAAAATGGGCCGAAACGCATGCGCAATTATGATTAAAAAAAGGCCAGCAATTAAATTGCTAGCAATTTCTTTAAAAAGGCCGTAATGTAAGATTAGTTTAATGGTTAACTTGCAGTTTAAGGTTAGTCGACTTTTTATCAAGTTCGAGCTTGTGTGTGATTATAAAATGAATACTTCCCTTCTTTACGGAACTGTAAATAAAAAGGTAGTAATGAATAAAAGTAGCGACAGTGATGAACCGCTAGGTGCATTGTAAGTACGATTAAAAACAAAAAAAGTGATAATCAACCTGGTACGTCAAAACAAAAACAGTGTCGTATTTTATATAAATGCTCTTCTTAGGTGAGGGTGATATAATTCGCGTCACCCAAGACTTGCGAAACAAGATTATGTTATATAACCAATTAGATGCGTTCGGTAGCCCGACATAACATCTAATGACGATGTTTCTCATTTTTGTTGTATATAGGCGGTTCGTCCGCGTTGTACCGATTCTGGTCATCTGCACATCTGTGACGTAAATCCCATGAGATGTTACACCAAGTTTAACATTCGGTAACGGTTCTTTCTGGATTATCTTAACTGACTTCGGACCAGATTTTATCAGCATCATTCCGTAAATCTGTTTGAACTGGTTCTGGATCATCGTCGATGTAGGGTAGTGCTAGATCTTTGGGTATAGTTAAATCTGAGGAGCACCGTGGACTGTAACAGTAACTTTTCGTTAATTAGCTATTTTTCGTCGGAACAGAACTATTGAGGCCAGTATAAAGTATAAAATTATATTGGCAAACTTTTTGACTACAAATATCAATTTAAATTTGACTTATAGTACGTGAGTCATATTTTATTTACAATATTATCATTATAAATGATGATTCTTCAATTATCTTCATTTAATAATACTAAGTCCTACATATGCTTATGCTTTGTTTATTACATAGCAACAATGATAAATCAAAATATAAACAATTAAATGAAATATCTGCAAATGTACCAATGAAGTTGATCTTTTCAAATATATCTTGTTTTAGTAATCTTCAATAAATTTACGTCACAAATATATGATATAAATCATAATATTATTATTGTATGAGGTAATTGTGTTTCAATCAGTAAATATTTTGCCAGTTAAAATTTATATAAATTGATGAAGAATAATCAATTCTATAAATAGTTCATTTTAAAACGATATTTCCTTCATTATTCAAGTAAATAACCGTTTTTTACACCTTATTTGAGAACAATTACATCTGTATTGATATGTTTTGTGGGGCATCTTGAAAACAAAGAGAGATTAAAAAAATCAGACTATTATGACTTATTTTTTCCAAAAACAAGATAATTAAATCAACAGATTGTTTCGTTCTCAATACAGATGGGGATTTTTCAATATTTTCTTTATTAACAAACATAATTTAGCTAATTTGATACACGTCCATTGTAATGTATATAATTCAATGAAGAAAAATTTAAGTGAAATAAAATTTTCTCTAGTTTCAACTTCAATTTTAGGTAAGGTGCCGTGCATTAAACGGTTATTTGTGGTTTATCTTAAATGTCTTCGGACCAGATATTTTCAGCTTCTTCTTATTTGCATAGTGTTCTGTAAATCTGAATATAATCGTTGTATGACATCGTTGGGTATGGTTAAATCTAAGGATGACTAAAGGTAATGGATTGTTTGTCGGTTAACTATACCATCAAAATTCGATTCCACATGTCTACACAGACGATATTATAGTTTTCGATAGCCAACGGTGAATTTCTGCTAATTAGTCAATACATGTCTGTTTTTATGTCGAACTGTTTCATCATGACTTTGATATATAAATTCCATAATGATTATACTAGGCAATCAAAATAAATTCAATATGGCGCCGACGGTCAAATAAATAATAAATTTACTGTAGAGTGTGTTTGTTTAGCCTACGTTTCATTGATTTTCTTTCTGTTTTTGGCTGTAAATTGTGGTTTTTAAATAGTGTAGTGTTTGTCTTGTGAAATGCCTTCGATATGTATTGTAGTTGGTTGTACAAGCCGTTTTAATCGTGATGAAGTTTTGAGACAAAACACAGGTTTTTAACGGAGAAAAACGATTTGACCAAACTTCGCAGGGCTGCATGGATTGCAGAAATAGAGACGATCTGACCGAATCTATATTGAAACACCAGAAAGTTTGCAGTAGACACTTTAACTGGTAGGCTTCTTATCAAATATTATATCAACTCAAGAAAAGATACTCTATGAGCATGTTTTGCACACTTTATTTTGGTAAAAAGAATGTTAATTTTTAGTAATAGCAATGTTAAGTTATGTATTGCTAGTTGCTGAAAATTGGTATAATTAACTACTTTGTCAACAGGTCATGGATGTTGATGAAATGCCTCAACAGTTCCAGGATGATCAAATTAAATGTATGGAGACTGGGGTGTCTATGATGCTTAAGTATTTATGTTTTAGTTTTGAAGCTAAACATTTAGTAAATATTACTTTGCTGCAATTTTTATTATTTCTCTACATTTAATGAATGTTTTATTTTGATTTGTACTTAAATTAGTAATAATTCTTGTTTCTTCATAATACGTATAACGTTTATGTAATAAGTGTTATTATAGTAATATATTTTTACATAGCTTTGTCAATAAGATCAAAATCTTTGAACAATGAGGCTGAAGTTAATTGATTTTACTCATGTTAATATTAGAAATATGTATTGTAATGTACACATGTCAAAATGAAATAAAATTTATACTTTGCAGTGTAAAATAATTGTTTTTCTAATGCATTAAATGTCACACACGTTAGGGACAATAAAAAAATAAAACCCTTATATAACAGTTTATTTTTTCCAAAAACCAAAAAAGCTAGAAAATAAAACCCCTAGGGTCATAGAAACAATTTCACAAGACAGCATCTACAAAAAACAATCGTGACATAATTCCAAATACATATATATTTCCTTACAATTAATGAAAGGCTAACTACATTTATTTACAAAAAATACAACAATGATTTAATTGCAGAAGGTAACACATAATATATCTATTAGCTAAACTATTTATGTTTCTCCAACATCTGGTTTTTCCACTAATAACGATTTAAAATAAGCACTCTTCATCTTAAAATAGGAGAATTGTCCTTCTCAAACATTACAAAACTCCTTAAAACCCCACAAAATACAAAGAAAACCGTTTTATAACTATAAAACTCTGCAGCTTTTTAAACATAAATTACAGTACTTAATCCAATGTTTGACCATCGCCGCCATTTTGACAGCTAAAAAGTCACGTGGTTTGGATTGCCTAATTGGTCAAATGAAGGTTAAGTTTAACTTCATTTTACATCGGAATTGAACCATCGACGACACTTACTTTTCTTTGTGGCGAACGTAAGTTGGCATGATTTATTGATTTTTATTTCTTCATTAAGTACTTCTGAATATTTTCTTATTGAGTTTTTATTAGATACGTGACTACTGTATTCTGCCAGTATCACGAAATGTGAAGAAAGATTGATTGATAGCTTTCGACCTCTTAGATATAGAGGAGGATGCAAGAACTTAGGGACGACCAACAGATATTGTTTTTTAAACTTCAAGAACTATCCGTGGTTACATCTTATTTGCTCCCATTTCCGACTCAAATTCTTGGTACCTGGTACAAATTAATCAATACCTTAGTGTCAGTTCCCCAATACTAATTTGGTAGAACTTTTAATACGTTTATTCTAGACAGACAAAAGTTAAGGATGTTATTATGTGTGTGGCCTATTTTATTTGATATCCAACAGTAACGCCTATGGAATTTACACTATCAAGTTATACTTATTTAGAAATAAATAACTGTTGTTGTTGTCAGCTTGATTTTGTTTCCTAAAAATCATTTAGCGTGTTTGTGTTCGAGAAAAAGAAAATCCCGTTGTAATGTTTTTTTTATTCAACCAATTTTATAATTGGTTTTATATGTATCTGTAGAGTTGAAAAATAACAAAGACGATATTATATTCTTCTTATCATTAATATTCTTGTATAATATTTAAACTAAACTCATGAAACGGAATGCTCTGTAATCTACTCTGTACATTTTACTGGATCATGGCCATTTCAAAATCCAAAAACAACAATAATAAATTACATCATAAGTGTATAAACAACAAAGTATTTACTTATCTAAATTATTTCACCCATGTAGCCACATGTTCCTTGATTGACAAAACATTTTTATAAACATTAATGTTCAAGGATTTCGGAGATATGAGCAAATTTATGTAATCATGACATTTCCTATAGTACTTGTTAATGAAGGTGAAGGTTAATGTCATATTGCGTAGAAGTTGTTCAAACGGATTAGCCTCTATATATAAAAATCGCAAGCGCCCTGGGGGCTAATCCTTGACCCTTCGCAACCTTACGAATACTCGCTAATATCATTGTTGCCACAGTAATAAATGGAATACTGTATACGTATTGGTTAATTGTAATAATAGCGAGTACTCCTTAACTTGCGAAGGGTCAAATATTAGCCCCCAGAAAGCTTCCAATTCTGAGATACAAGGCGTCAAATAATTTTTTTTCAAAATATGTGCAACAAATGAAACCATTGACATTCGGAATGTACTGAGATACAATGCTGAAAAAAATGGGAAAAGAAAGGGAAAAATATGTGGAAAATGAACGGTAGTCAAAAACGATAAATAGCGGGCGCTAGAACGATAATGAAGATACAAAGCGTATTTTAATAGCGATTTTGTGCTCCTTGGTATGGATTTAAGAGGTAGAACAACTTTTAGGATAAAATAATTTTTTGGATATTCCGAATTTTTTCTTAGGTGAAATTTTTTATCGCACAATGCTCTCTAGTAGTCCCCCGTACAAGGACCTTAAATTTTTATGACACATACAAATGCCAAACTTTGTGAGCGCCTTCTTTGTGGTGAGTCCGACAAACTTTTCCTATGCGAAAACTTTCAGCGTCGCTGCGTTTTCGAATGCCCGGTTCCCGGAATGACGTCACTATGACTCCCCGTATATATTTTATTCAAAAATTATTTAATAAAATTAATTCAAAAATTGTGGTCAACTTGTCCGACAAAAACCATACTGCGCATGGGGTGTCCACCACCCCGAAGATGTCGATATGACGTCACCATGACACCCCGTATATACATTTTTTTGAAAATTCTTTAATAAAATCAATTAAAAAATTGTGGTCAACTTGTCCGACAAAAATAATGCTGCGTATGGGGTGTCCGCCACCCCAAAGATGTCGATATGACGTCATTATGTCTCCCCATACATACAACTTTAAATTTAATATTTTTCGATTTAAAATAATGTACTGATTATAAAAAAATATGTGTACGACAAATATATACATATATAGTACTGCAAACTGATAAAAAATTAAAAAATGTAAAAACTGAAAAATAATGGTGAGGCGGAAATGATTCTAAACATTTTTTCTAGGTATATTGTATATCTAATAAGCTGAAAATGCACATAAATATCCCTGGTTGCATTCTTGAGGGCGTGATGTAGTTTTTCCCAAAATTTGAAAAAAAAAATCCAAAATTATCCCTCTTGTTTTTTTAATTTTCCGGAGAAAAATTGTTGCACACCCTTTAAAATGTTGTAGAGAGTCTGTATAAAAAATTTCAGCTTAATTGGTTGACAACATTTTCCCTCCTGTCAGAAATTTTTTTTGGGAAATGCCGAAAAATCTTTACATCACGCTCTCGACAAGGTCATAAATAGTAAGTATATCAATTTTTAACTTAATTGGTTCAAGTCTAACCGAATAGTAATGTTTAACGCAACCCTTTCGCCTCTTCTTATTTTTTTTTTCATAATAATCCATCTTTGATATTTTATTATAAACTATAAACTAATAAGTTTTACACAAAATGATTTATGTGAATATTTCATATTTGATTTGAATTTACGCGCCATAGTTCCAGACGAACCACGTGACTAATACTTTCTTCAAAGATGCCAAGTTGCATGCATCGCAGCGACCAGTCACATGTTTGTATACCTTAGAAATGCGCGTATCGATTAAATTTTTGAATATTTTTGGAGTGTTTATTTTAAAGTTAAAATTATTTATCACATAAAACTGGAGTGTTTCTTGTGCAGTGTTTTGAGTGACAATCCAAAAAAAGCGAGAAAATAAAACAATTTAATCCGAAAATATTGTCTATGTGTTAAAAGTTTTTGAAGGCTAGAAAATATCATGGCCATAAATATAACAACGTAGTCCTACCGGTTGATTGTGATGATACTTATATAGGATATCACTAAACCTGGAACAAGGATTTTGTCGTTAAAAAAGTATTTGATAGGTCATGGTCATCAAAACAACCTCCTTGATGTATATGTCAAGGGAAGTGAGACCGAGGGTTACCTCCATAGCTCTTGTTTGTGTGGTTCTTATGCCTCCTGTAGTGTTGAGGCATGCTGTTCTTTGGATTTGATCCAGTTTACGGACGACTGTCAGCTGGTTTGCTTTAGCTCCCCAGGCAATCGCGCCGTACGTTAGCATAGGTCTGATGATGGCAGTGTAGATCCAGGCAGCTACTCTAGGTGACATTCCCCCGGTGAGGCCGCTGGTTCTACGACGCAGCTCATAAGAAATATATGCTTTTTCAACTCTGTTTTCTAAGTGAGAGTTCCACGTTAACTTACTGTCAAAGGTGACCCCTAAATATTTCACCTCTGAAGAGAAATTAAGTTTGGTATCTAGGAGCTTTGGGGCTTGATGTTTTGCAAGCTTCCTTTTTTTCGTGAAAAGAACCATCTCTGCCTTTTTTGGATTTATTGACAGCGAATGGTGTCTGCACCATTGTTCTATGATATTGAGGGCCTCTTGCATTAAAGCGTATAGTGTCTCCTCGAATCTTCCTGTTAACAGAATCACTAGGTCATCTGCATATGGTATTGTGTAGAAGTTGCTATCGTTGAGGTTGCTGACCAAGGAGTCTAAGGGTATTTGGCCTAAGGCTTTTAAACAGTCATTAGTAATACCGATTTATAAAAATGGAGACAAAACCGATACTACCAATTATAGACCTATATCATTAATCTCAACTGTATCCAAAGTTTTTGAAAAGCTACTAAAAAATAGATTGACATCTTACATAAACAAATACAATCTAATTTCACCTAATCAGTATGGTTTCAAACAGAATAACTCCACACAGGATGCCTTGATAAATTTAACATCTAAAATATTTGATGTATTAAATAGTGATAGGGTATGCCTAGCCGTATTTTTAGACCTAGCCAAAGCATTCGACACTGTTAGCCACAGCAATCTGCTACAGACTTTAGAAAATATTGGTATACGAGACAACTGTCTGAAATTATTTGCTAGTTACCTTTCAGATAGACAACAGCTTGTACGGATTGGTGGAGAGACAAGTGATCGATGCAATATTACATATGGCGTACCGCAAGGAACAGTTCTGGGCCCTTTATTGTTCAATTTATATATAAACGAATTGTTTTCAATAGATAGTACAGGACATATGATTGGTTTTGCTGATGACACAGTTATCATTTACGATGAAGACAACTGGTTCGACCTAAAAAAGAAAGTGGAAAATCACTTAAAAATAGTAATGAAGTGGTTTAATAAAAATATACTAACAATAAACTTCAAAAAAACCTTCTACTTACTATTCCTTAAAAGTAACTCTACCAGTAACCATTTTGAACCTCTGGTAATACAGCAAGACAACCAAAACGTCATCATAAATCCTGTAACAAACATCAAATACTTGGGAGTAATTATAGATAAAAACTTAAAATGGGACTACCACATTAAATTTATTGTAAGAAAATTACAATTTATTCTTTATAGATTTAAGTATTTATAAAAATTTATACCGTTTAAGTACCTCAAGACTTTATACTACGGTTTAGTAGAAAGTCACCTTCGGTATGGCATACTTGTTTGGGGTAGTGCCTTAAAAACTCACATGCACCCTTTAGAAGTTCTTCAAAAGAGATTTCTTAAGATAATGCTACATAAACATTACACCTATTCATCAGACTTTTTATACAAAGAAGCCAAGATATTAGATCTGCATCAACTATATTTCTTATGCGTAAGCACAAAATTTCACACCACAAAAAATAAATTTGACTTACCTGAGCATAGATATGAAACTAGACGGAGACATCATTTTACTGCTCCTAGAATGACTAGTTCTTTATGTCAGAGATCATTTATGTTTTTAGCACCAAGGATATACAATTGCATTCCTGTAGAATTGCAAGGCATTCCAAATATTAACTTATTCAAAAAAAAAGTTAAATTTTTTCTCTTAGAAAGGGCAAGAGACTTCTATAGTACTGTCCTTACCAGTGGGTAAGTACTAGAGATGCCCGAATATACATTTTTATAGTTTGTATGAACCTTAGACTAAAAACACAGTCGCACAGTCGGATATCATTTGAAAGGTTTAATACTTGTCTACTGGTCCATAGTAATAGTAATGGAAATAGAATTGTTTTTTAGTGTTAGGCTGATTTTAATTTTAATTTTTTAGTTTAGTCTTAAAATAAGAAAAGTTTTATTGATATGTTTTAGTAACATGCCGAAACAGGTGTTATTATTACACCTCTCGGAACCCTTCGGGTTAATTTATTCATGATTAGCTGTACATTTATATACTGCGCTATATGTTATACGATTCTCTCATATTTTGTGATTGATTTATTGTTATCATAGTGTATGTATTTTTGAAAATAATTGAATAAATTGAATAAATTATTATTATTATTATTATTATTATTATTATTATTATTATTATTATTATTATTATTATTATTATTATATTCAACCTTCACTACCGTTAGGTCGGAGGACGAAAAATGCGTCAGTGGGTAGGTCTTAAAATTCCTAGGGACATATATGGCCGTTCTAGGTTGCTGATTGCTTGGGAAGCTGAAAATTAAACCTTTTGGATTATTTAGACCCATGATTTTAGTTTGTCTTATCCAGGGTTCTTGGATAAGTGCTATTGTATCCTGCATCACATCCAGGTGGCGGCATAAAGTTACCGAAGCCACTTTTTTGTGTTGAAGGTTACACTGAATAAATCTTACCTTTTCATTGTCCATCTCTGGTTTATGGTGGTGAGATGGGTTATGATTCCTTTTTAGGCCATCTCCACTTCCTCACTTGGAGGTGGGTTGACGTCGCCTGTATCCTGGCTTAGAGCTGTTAGTTCCTCCAGGGACTGTCGGTCGCCATCTTGGAGGATGGCTCGTACAGTCTCCGCAGTAGCAACAGCTTCTTCTTGGGGTTCCTCGGATGTAAGAGGGGGATCCGTGCTCGATCTCCTCCGTTTCGGGTCAAGCTTCTTTGTTTTTACAATCAATGAGGTGAACGCGTAGCTCATCCTCATTGATCGTTTTTTTAGGATTCCCATTTCCTCATCTCAGGCGAGTGGCGCTGGTGGTGTCTGTAGAGACTCCAGCCTGCTGCCTCGCTTTCCTCCTTCTCTTTGCCTCAGCACCGCAGACTCTTTTACCTCGACGGTACTTTTGAGTTGGAGGTGTGCGTTCTCGCTCATCCTCCGGTTATTGTTTTTTTGTTGATCCATTTTGATCCCACGAGTCGCTAGGGAAAGGTTTGTCGTTCCTGGCAGAGCCCTGCATACCAAGGAACGGCTATAGGCAAGGGGGTGTCGCCTGGTAGGCCCAGGGGGACGTTCACGGTCGCATTCCCTGCGGCCATTCAGCCATCGGCACGTTCCTTACACTTTAGCTTGGGTTTCGTTGGAGTGCCATTTGGTTGGTCAACACTGCTGTCACTGATGATCAACAGTGCTAACGTATCCGGCGGTGCCACGAGGAGGCAGACACTCGATGGTTGCATTTCTCCATTGGACTGCAGAAAGCTACCCACAGGCAGACAAGCAAGCGCATGCAAGCAAATAAGCAAGCCAACTACAAAGCAATGGTCAACTTACAACCAACCCCGCCTAATAATAATATTAAGTATAAATTAATTTTACATTTTACGAACTTCAGTATAGCACAAATTTATAACATTAAGATATTGATTTTTTGTGCATCTCAGCCCATGAAAACATGCATCACTATTAAGCTAAAATCTTGTATAAGTAACATATTGTTAATATATACTTACTCGTACTTGGAGAATCAGTCACAGAAGCAATTATTCGTTCTTGCTGCATATCAACAGGTTCTTCTGCTTGCAGTTCTCTTTCACTACTATTTGGAGTTTGCTGCAGACTCAAGCTATTAAAAATAATTAATATTTCAGAATTTTTAAACAACATTTCAAACGTATCAGGGTTTATTTAATTATTATTTGATTTAATGTGACTTTTTAGATATTATTACAGCTAACAAACGCAATACTGGTCGTACTACATTATAATAAATGCTGCAAGTCCAAGATTCGAATAAATACCAGGCAACTGTGTTATACATTTGATAAGTCCATTTTCATTCAGGGAAGCACTTGCGTAGCAGTTGTATGCGTAGTAACGGTTATCGTTATATTTCTTTGTCTAAAGACGACGTCGTAACAGAGAATATACCCTATTCTGTGAGGTCCGTGAAGTTAGCCCCCAAAGTTTTCATGATTTAACTAAATTTAGAGTCTTTGGTTAGTGCCTCGTTAGTGCCTCTTAGTGCTTCTATAAATTTCGTTAGTGCTTCCGTGGTTTGGTAGATATTTAATATTCATTTATCTCAAGGTCAGCCCCCAAAGTGTTTGGGATCAATTCCAAATGAGTGTCATTCGTTAGTGCTTCGTTAGTGCTTCGTTAGTGCTCTTTAGTGCTTCAATTATTTTCGTTAGTGCTTTATTGGTTTTCGAGATACTTGACTTTATATTTTCAAGGTCAGCCCCCAAAGTAGTTACGATTAATTCCAAATTAGTGCCATTCGTTAGTGCTTCGTTAGTGCACTTTAGTGCTTCAATAATTTGCGCTAGTACTTTATTGGTTTTCCAGATATTACATGTTTTTTTTTGTGGTTAGCCCCCAAAGTATTCACGATTCAATTAAATTTAGTGTCATTCGTTAGTGCTTCGTTAGTGCTCTTTAGTGCTTCAATAATTTTCTCTGGTACTTTATTGGTTTTCCAGATATTTCACGTTCTTTTTTTGAGGTCAGCCCACCAAAGTATTCAGGATTCGATTAAATTAAGTGTCATTCGTTAGAGCTTCGTTAGTTCTCATTAGTGCTTCAGTAATTTTCGTTAGTACTATCTGGATTTTCAAGACATTTGATATTAATTTATTCACTCCCGCGAAGTTAGCCCCCAAAATGTTCATGATTTAGTTACAGTTAGTGTGATTCGTTAGTGCTTCTTAGTGCTTCCACAAATTTCGTTACTGCTTTCTTTGTTTTCTAGATATTTGCTATTTTTTATTTTAATATAAGCTTCTAAAATTGTTTACGGTTGATTCCAAATTACTGAAATGCATTCGTTAGTGCTATTTAGTACTTCATTAATTATATTCCTAAATGCTTTGTTTTTTTTAGTAAATCACTGAGTTTTCTAGGAGCGAATATGTGCCATTAATTTAATTTGTACAAGGTGTCCAGTTTATGTGTGTTTTCATGTACCAGCTTCCTTATTATAAAATATGAAAAGATGGGGTTCGCGGCTTACTGCTTTATTTTTTATGAAACTTACATTGCCGTTAACTAAATTTTCAATAGCCCTTTCAGTTTATGACTTACGGGGCAATTTTGAAAATTTGTCATTTGTGATGCCATCCTATATTTCAGAATAATTCTACCAAAACAATGCATCAATATCGTATACAGGGTATTTTCTTACATCGGTAGAAATGTAGCAGTCTTTAAATAAATATTTCTCGTTGTTTTCAAATGGACCTCCCTGTATATTAGTATGTTAGTTGACAGATAACTTAACCTCTTTAAATATGCAATTTTACAGGGTTGATGATGCAATCATTACATGAGAACGTCTAAATATAATTAAGTGTAATACATGGTTGAATTCAGAGCTTGAAGAGATTTCAAATAAAAAATTAAAAATTCAGATCCGTATATAAACAATTAAAATTGAGAATAGTTCCACAAAAATGAAACGTTGTAACGAAATTCAAAAAACTCTACAATATGAAGCGAATAAAGTTGCCTCAAAAAGGTTCTATTTGTTTTTCTGTATACTAACAATACCTAAGTATATATTGTTACTAACCATTTTGTTATTGGTGGTTTATTGATGGCAATAAAAAACTATATTTTCCTTTTTCTGGGTGATGTTGCCTACATATTATGTGCAACCGACAGCAAAATGTGTTGAATTTAAAGCATTTATATATTTCGGTACTATGAGAAGCTACAGATAGTAATTACATGTTTTATTACAAGCAATAACTTGCACATTTTTGCCAACATAATAATTTAATTCTGTCCAGCTGTCAATACCCCTTATAAGTATTGTTAAATTTTATAAATTTAGGTAGGTAAATATCATAAATACTTTTTTAAATGTGTCGATAAAATAACTGTATTTAAAGATATTTTGTCTGTGTCGCAGTTTGTTAAATTCTGCCAGGAAACGAAGTTTATGAACAAATTGTGTATAAATGCCATAGAAGTTATAGAAATTGATAATTCATTTTATTTTCGGATTTGTTGGTCCGGCTAAAAGAACTTACTTTATTATTGGAGTACTTAGTCTTAAATTAGTGTGTTCAATATTTTTGAAACTTGGATTACTTAAAACCATTATAAGGTAAGCAATATTTTTAACTAATCGTGCATACGAAAATATTTAAAACTTACTAAGCTTCTTTCTACTTAAAGTTCAGGGAACCCAAAATGGGAGAAATTGTTAATAATTTTGATATGAGTGTACTTCTAACTAATTAAATGGGGCGAAACATTGTGATTTTATATTGTTTTTGTATATCTAAGTTCGTATAAAATTCAAAATATGATAATAATTACCTTCACTATTAAATAACTAAATGTAGCCATCTAATCATTTCATTCTTTTAAAATTAATAGTGCAAAGATAAGGGCAATAATGTCATTATGTTATATTGCTTAATTTGTTTAAATAATAGATGCATTTTTACTGTGGCAAAAATATATTAATATTTGTCTTTCTATTTCGCCCCATTAATTAGTTTTAAAACATTTGACTTCCATAAGTTGCACAATCCTTTGACTTAAATCCACAAGCGACCAACTGTAAGACTCTCATTTATTGACTTGTGATTAAACCATATAATGTGTTAAAATTAAATTTAATTATTATAGAAATTGATTAATTCAGAGCAGTGTTAAAATTGTTAAATTAAATGTGCAAAGTTATATGTACCGGGGGACTTCGTATAAACTATCATCTCGCGTATCAGTTTGATCTTTTAACGCACGGGAAATATAAAACAAGCGACATACTGTGGAACATGTTTTCTTGTCAAATCTGTATTGTAATTTCCGGTAGCTTTGCATATAAGGGAGGGTGACTAAAACTATTTTTTAAAATGGAATGCCCTGTATTTTACTGGCTAAAATGGAAGTTCTTCTTTCTCTTACTACAAATATACCATTCAAGTTGAAATTTGATTCAGCCGTTTTTGCGTTATTGAAGTTAATAAAAAAATTAACTTTTTGTCGCCTCCCCGGTATATAAAAAGCTACCAGAAATTACAATGCAGATTAGGCAAAAAAATCCCCTGTTTGTCGGCTTTTTTATATTTCTCGTATGATAAACATTCAAAAGTTACGGGGGTTGCTAGTTTATACGATATCACCTGGTATACACAGAGGATCATGAGCGTGGCCAGGAATTAAGGCAGGAAACGGGAGGAGGGAGGCAGAATCACGCACGGACTCAAGATTTCGTGAAGTCGTCTTGTGAAAAAAGATTTTTAGTAGCTGCACTGAATTTTTTTTTCTTTTATGTAAAGAAATAAATAAAAAAACATGATTTCCTATTAAATAATTATTAGATTTTGTATGTCGTACTGACCGTAGGTCAATAAAGTTTGCCCCGCTAAGCCAAATATGATCACGAATTACTAACTTGTGCATTGTTAAACTATGAGCATGAAATTGTTAAAAATATAAATAAAAGCAGTGCTCCCGTTTGGCTGGAACTAAGCTCCAAATTGGACAACAAAATATCAAAAAAAGCAGTTTATACTCATGTGAGAAAATGCCAAGTGTGCAAAGTAGCTCTAAATCTAGATAATAATAGCCAAAATGAACAGAATATTCAAAGTGAGGTATCAGAATCTACAGACGAAGAAACATTTGAGTTAAAAGATGGTTCATTTACTTTGAACTGCTACGAGTGGTCTTCTTTTATCGGTATTACTAATCCAGTTATTTTCAAATTGGACTACGGATTTTTTGAAATATCTAGATACGTTTGTTAACGAAGACTGTATCTGGGCCACTAAAAGATGCAAAATAAGACAAAATGGAAAATACTTTTTTTTTGGACAATTTTATTGCAGTGATTGTAAATGTATATTAAATGTATTTTGTTATAACCGTCCTATACCAAATTGCGATTTAACTTTTTTTTATAGCCGTGAGAATTTTGACAAAAAATATCGTCATACCAAAAAATTTACTCAAAAAGGAAATAGAAGAGAGGAAATTGCGTTAAAACTAGCAATAGGAGAACTAGCAGTGAACGCACGGAGAGAAATGGCCTTAGAAACAATGAAGTTTGGCGACAAGGAATCCAAGTATATTCCAACATTAGATGTCTTGAGAAAGGCTAAACAGGACCATAAAGAACAAAAATCAAAGGTGAAGTACGAAACCAATCCTATAAGTACTTTATTAAATCTTAAATATTCTTTACCGTACAATACCTATTTACACAATGTAGGCTTGGATCCTTTTTTTATATTTGATTGGACACCTCAACAATGTAAAATTTTCGAGTCATATTGTAAAAACGAACAGTGGCCTACACTGCAGTTAGATGCAACTGGATCAGTAGTAAAAAAAATTGACTAGACCTAATGACAATACATCATCTAGTATATTTTTATAGCAAGGAGTAATATCATTTAGAGACAAATGTAATACAAACCTTTCCCAGTTACCTGTTGTTCAAATGCTTTCTGAAAGCCATACTATTGAGGCTACCGCATTTTGGCTTAAAATTTGGAAAAGAACGTGTAAACCAAAGTTGAAAGTATAATATATTCTAGTTTTAGTGAATATGTAGGCGCATGCTTTCGTTTGGTGAACAGTGAATCTACCAAAAAACCGTCAATATATATACGAGTCGATTATGCACATGTTGTGAAATTAGTTCGGAAATGGGATTGCTTTAGACAACAAACGAAATTAATGAAAGAATTTTATATGCGTTCTATGGTAAATTTAATAAAAGCAAACGATTTTGTTGAATTCAAGAATATTTTAAGAGATATGTTAATTGTGTCAAATAGTTTGTACGACACAATATATGGTATACCAAATTAATGTAGCCGCGCAGAAATTTTTTTAAAATCGGTAATAGCTGGGTTTGAAGATATTGAAATTGAAGGCGAAAAAGAAATTGAAGCTAGCTCCTTCGACGTAGGTACCTTTGAGGTCCCTACAATTGTCTCCAATTGGATAGATTCCATCTATGCAGAATCAATTGCTAAGTGTTCCGACTCCACATCACCGGAATTCCATAATAACGAAAAGTTTTTTACTTGCCCCAGTACAGCAAGGCTTTAAAACTATTTTTGAAAACTTTTGTTATTTGGAGTGGTGTCTTGAGACCTGTAATGGGATACGGAAAACCAACTTCGACATCTGCAAATGTAGAAAGCTATTTCAATGACTTTAAAAATCGATCATTTGTTGGAGAAACTTTACCAGTGAATATCGACAAATTTTTAATAAAACATATCGATGTCATCCAAGGAATGATGATCCTAGCTAAGACTCAAATTCCTACAGATCAATTAGTTGACGATATAGAAGAAGTAGAGACAGAAGTAGAAAACTGGAAGGGTCTCGCTAAAATTAAGAAAAGACCAAAGCTGTCTTATTATGTCCAGCTTTGCCCAGAAATCCTTCATATAACCGAAAACCAAAAGGTTAAAATAGCTCTACTATATAATGCCAACAAACTAATACATCAGAGAAAAAGCAATACATAATAAAAAATACTTGTCCATTCGATGCATTAGCACAAATTATAACTTCAGCATACTGGAACAGCTCTCAGTTTCAATCATCTACAGAATTTCTAAATCACAGTTTGGTATTATTTGTTAAAGAACTATATAAGATAGGTACTTCGAGAAATAAAATTTATGTAAAAAGATTTGAAATATTAAAAAACTTTTTTGATATTTATGTATTAGTAGATGGAACTTTAGAAATAAATTGCGCTGCTAATGTATGTTCACTTCTCGAAAAAATAATTGGTAAATGCGATACACTAGCTAGTGCAATTGAAATTAAAGTTTGCTCATATTGTAATATTCGTCAGAAACATAACCAGTTTTATTTACCGGTAAACGTTGACATAATTTCTAACTCAATATCATCACTTGAAGAATCCATTGAAAGTTCCGTTTTAAAAAATATTAAATGTAGAAAATGTAGCAATGAGTATAATATAGACCGTATTATAAATAATCAAATATTTATAGAGCTTCCGGATATAAGTCTAAATGTAGGGGATATTCCTTTGATAATTAAAATCAACAAAAAACAGTTTACATTTAGAGGAGCGGTTATATTTTATAAACCAGCATCTATTGACCTTATTGGCCATTATGTAGCTGTGTGTAGAAGAAATGATGGATGTATTCAACTTTATGACGATCTGTCTGAAAAAGTAAAAAATGTGGACAAAGAAAGATTCTTTCCATTTCAACTCATATTTTATACTGTGTTGGTAAACTGAAGTTATCAAGCAATTATTTTCTGCAAAATTACAAACTGACAGTTTTATGTCACTTATATACCTAGAGAGACCAATACCACTATATAAATAACATATATCTTCATTATTATTGGTTTTAGAGAAATGGGTAAATAAAGTTATAGCATTTTCACAGAACCTTCCGAAAATGAAATGAACAAAACCAACTGAATATCGGAAAGGACAGTTTTTTGACAAATGACACATTTTTCAAATGGAACACCCCCTATTTTTTAAAATGTATCCGTTCTATTCGTGCTACTGGAAATAACTGGAACTGAAATAATCTCCAAATATATATTTTTTTAAATAAATATTAAATATTTTGTCTGCATTTTTATTTGGATGTGTGTACCTGTGAGTATAAATGAAACATTGGGTCTTATCAATGTAATTGGTTGTTGTTTGGTTATTTGTTGATAAGTATAAAAGGAAAATGGAGTTTTCGTGATCAAGTTATACCAAACTTGAGTGATACCGATCGCCAAAAAGTCAAAATTTCTTAATCGAAAGAACAATCCAATATTCTCATTTTCTTCCATTGTTATAAATCGTTTTACCAAAATGCCTCCTATATTGAAATATTTTAGTACCGCTACTATAGAACTTGACAAATAATAAAAGTAGGTAAATAAAAGGACTTACAGTTACTCGGTTGACCGTTTGATTTATGAGTCGATCCTTTTCTGTTCTTCTTGATATGCCAAAAATAATGGCTAATTGTTAACAGTAAAATTTATCTACTTATGAATTGAAATATTGATACATGCATTATATTAAGTTATATGTTTGTCTTTTTGCATGATAACGATGTAAATAGTTTAAATTAATGAAAAAAGTAGAAGATTAAATTCTATCAGTTTGCTAAAAAAATATTTAAAAAATATGTAAAATCCCTAGAAACTAAAGATATTAATAAAATCATTAATTGCTAAGATGAAAAGGTGTATATGTGTATAAGGAAAGTTGAATTAACATTATGTTAAGGAAAACAAAACTGGCAATTAAGTGGCGCCATATATCATTGTGCCTATGTTCAGCCTCATAGGTCTTAATGGGTTACAGTGATCCAAAATAAGCCACAATAGGTAATTGGCCTCCCCTGTTTATTTACATTTTTGTAAAGAAATACGTTCTACATTTTCTATCTGTGTTAATTTATTGTAATATATTTTTACTCGCTGTTTATACATTGGTTTTATTAGTTACGTAATCCTAATATATTATCTTTTTGGTGATTGGTAATTGTAATTATTTGTAAATAAACATATATAATAATAATAATAATAATAATCCCCATGGAAACTAGATACATGAAAATAAATAGTTGAAACTTAATTGGAAAAAGATATCCAGGATATCTCCATAGGGCTAATAATATCTAAGCTTCAATATTTGTAATATCATACCTTCTTCTTTTTTCTATTAACATATATTAAGTCAATCACTAGGTAGGTCACTTCTTGGTTTAGCCAAAATAATTATTAAACATCAGATAGGCATCGAATGAAATGTAACTTCTGTCATTCTGACGGTGATATTTTATATCGAAACAATTGTCAATTTTCTTAAAGTTTATAAGAGTTTTCAATATATTGTGGAATTATATGGAAACTGTAAGTTTCATTTAAAACAGTAAAAAACAAATATTTTTAAACCAACAAAGAATTTAGTACTAAATAGCACTAACGACTGCATAACCCAATTTGGAATCATCCGTGAACAATTATAGAAGCTTATATTATTAGAAATAATAGCAAATAACTAGAAAACCAATAAAGCACTAACGAAATTTATGGAAGCACTAACGAATCCCTAACGAATGATACTAACTTTAACTAAATCGTGAACATTTTGGGGGCCAACTTCACGGAAGTGCCAATAAATTAATATCAATTATATCGTAAAAGAAGATAGCACTAATGAAAATTATAAAAGCACTAGAAAGCACTAACGAATGTCACTAAATTTAATCGAATCGTGAATACTTTGGGGGCTGACCTCAAAAAAAGAACATGAAATTTCTCGACAACCAGTAAAGTATTGGCGAAAATTATTGAAGCACTAAAGTGCACTAACGAAGCACTAAAGAATGACACTAATTTGGAATTAATCGTAAACACTTTGGGGGCTGACCTTGAAAATATAAAGTCAAATATCTCGAAAACCAATAAAACACTAACGAAAATAATTGAAGCACTAAAGTGCACTAACGAAGCACTAATGAAAGACACCAAATTGGAATTAATCGTAAACACTTTGGGGGCTGACCTTGAAAATATAAAGTCAAATATCTCGATAACCAATAAAGTACTAGCGAAAATTATTGAAGCACTAAAGTGCACTAACGGAGCCCTAACGACTGACACTAATTTGGAATTAATCGTAAACACTTTGGGGGCTGACCTCGAAAATATAAAGTCAAATATCTCGAAAACCAATGAAGCACTAACGAAAATAATTGAAGCACTAAAGTGCACTAACGAAGCACTAACGAATGACACTAATTTGGAATTGATCCTAAACACTTTGGGGGCTGACCTTGAAATAAATGAATATTCAATATCTACCAAACCACGGAAGCACTAACGAAATTTATAGAAGCACTAAGAGGCACTAACGAGGCACTAACCAACGACTCTAAATTTAGTTAAATCGTGAAAACTTTGAGGGCTAACTTCACGGACCCTATTCTGTGACTTTTCTTTCCTAGCGATCATCCTCTCTTTGCTTCTCGCCTTACGTCGTCGCCTTGGTATTTAGTCTACAAATTGATGTTGGCTTCATAACAAATCGAATTTATGAATAACTGGTTGGGCTATTCTCCTTTCACAATAAGAAGGGACTGCTCCGAAAAATGTACCTGTCTAACATTTTGTTTCGAAATACAATGAAATATACAGTGTGGAGAAGCTAAATGGAATAAATTCATTATTTATGTACATAATTATATTAAATCCCGAATCACATCAAATTTAAATCGATCACGCCTGATATGTTAAATAATGTAAGAAGTCATTTTTATTTGAGATTAGGATGTTACCAACAGGTTCGCGGTGAGCATTTTGAATATCTACTTTTTTGACATTCATAGTTTTGTTACGAAACATCACACTGGTATAGTCCCTAAAACCTACCCTGTCTAAGCCAGGTATAATAGTTAAAATTATGGCGGATACGCAGTTATAAAAAACTTTTTACGATTGAGACTATCTTATCTAGAACTGGTTTTTGTGACCAGAGTTATCTAGAAAAGGCCAGAAAAATTATTTGTGTGTATAAGCCGCAGCCCGGAATTCTCTAGTACAAAAGGTACTAGTATATAAGGGGACTGATCAGGAAGAGTAAGTTAGTTGATAATTAGACATCGTGAGATAAACAAATAAATTAGTGAACTGTTTATATAAATTAGTCTAAGTGAACATACTGTATATATAAATTAAGTGTTAGTGATTAGTGAGTTAGCGTTTAAATAAATTAGTAAGTAGCCATACCGAGTGTTTAAAATTTATCCCACCCGTTTATTGTTTAAATAAATAACAAAAACGTTACATTGGTGTCAGAAGTGGGATATTATAAATAAATTGCTACGTAAAAATGGCCAAGAGACTATGTGACCTCAAAGTGGCGGAACTAAGAGCAGAATTGGAAACGTGCGGTGAGAAGAGCGAATTAATAGAAAGACTCAAAATGGCACTGGAAAGTGAAGGCTTGGATCCAGAAACATTCTTATTCAAAGACGAGGCTTCCACCTTAATCTCGTTAATTTCTGATATGAAGAATGATTTTTCTGCAATGAAGAACGATATTTCTGCCATGGAAGAGAAGATTTCAACGAATGTGAAAAACGAAATTTCTACTATGAAGAAGGATATTTCTACTAATATGGACGAGAAGATTTCCACCATGAAGAATGACATTTCTGCCGATATCTTATCGTTAAAAAAGACATTGCTGCTGACGTCGAGAATAAAATTACGTCTCTAAAATCAGACATTGAAAACAAGATAACAACGATAGACGAGAAAATCAAGGAATTGGAGAGAAATATGGCAGATTTAAAAACACAAGACACTTCAGCAGAAGAAAAGAAGATCGAGATCTGCAAGTCAGAAACACAACACAATACAGATGATATTGGCAGTTTTACCCGAGTCAAGGCCCCAACGTTCGACGGAAAGACATCGTGGACCAATTATGTGAAACAATTTGAAGCGGCCGCTAGATTAAATAATTGGTCCGATAGAGAGAAGGCAGTAAACTTAACCATCGCGCTTCGGGGAGATGCCTTAGATGTACATCAGACGATACCAGTTGAAACGGATGACTAAGCAGCTGAAAAAGAAGCTGGACATACGATACGGTCACGAGCATTTAGAACATTTGTACAGATTTCAGCTGAAGAACCGGAGACGGAAACGTGACGAAACCCTTCAAGAGTATGAAATGGATATTGCCCGACTAGTGCGATTTGCTTGTCCATCAGCACCAGAGAACATGATGGAATGTTTAGGCATCCAGGCCTTTATTGACGGCTTATGTGACCACGAAATGGAGAAGACGCTTCGATTAGCCCATCCTAAAACATTGGTCGATGCATTGACTGCTGCTCTTGAATATGAAGCAGCCACGTTGGCTTCGGGATACAGTAAAGGTAGGACCATGCAGGAAAAATGTGACGATGACAGACTTGACTAGATCGTCAACCTGTTGAAAGGTATGGTAGACGTGAAGCCGAAGAAGATCAGGTGCTGTAATTGTGGCGAGCTAGAGCATGCACGCAGTTCGTGTAAGCGTACTACGACTCCTGCAAACCAAGAACCTCTTAAATGCAAAGCAGCCACGGAGGGCTCGCGGTACAACAAAGGTAGGACTATGCAGGAAGAAGATGACGATGACAAACTTGACCAGAGCGTCAACTTGTTGAAAGGTATGGCAGACAAGAAGCATAAGAAGATCATATGCCGGAAGTGTGGCGAGCTACAGCACGTACGCAGTCCGTCTAAGCGCCCCAAGACTCCTGTAACCCAAGAACTCCAGATACAGGGGAAATCAGACGGGGGTGAACATCCAGCTGATGTGAATCACCGAAAAGCCAACTCTTTGCCTAGACGGTCATGCCCTGTAGACTATTCACAATGCAACAAGTCGAAATCTAAGGAAGTTGCAGTGTCAAGAATTACAGTAGTCAACGAGGAATGGTCACCCATCAGGATCAGAGAAGATCAGGAGAATGATCCTCACCTGAAGATGATCCGGCAATGGAAGAAAGAAAACCGGCGACCTACCTGGCAAGAAGTGTCAAGATTTTCACCGAAACTCAAGGCGTATTGGGCTCAGTGGGACTCCCTTGTCTTGGAAGAAGGGCTGTTGAAAAGTGTCCTCGAAAACGATGATGGTTCTGAGATGAGGAGACAGCTGGTTATCCCTAGAACGAGGGTAGCTGAGGTACTGAAGAAGTTACACGACAGTCCATCGGGAGGTCATCTGGGAGTGAAAAAAACCCTTCAGCGAGTTCGTGAAAGGTTTTATTGGATGAACAGCTCCGACGATGTGAAGGACTGGTGTAAGAAATGTACGACTTGTGCTACGAGTAATGGACCACATCGCAAGAGAAAGGCACCTATGAAACAGTACAATGTTAAAAGCCCTTTCGAAAGGATTGCTTTAGATATCGCTGGGCCATTTCCAACGACAGAAAATGGTGGCAAATACATACTGGTTGTAATGGATTATTTCACAAAGTGGGTGGAAATATAGGCTATCCCGAACCAAGAGGCCACAACTGTCGCGGATGTATTGGTGAAAGAATTCATCAGCCGATATGGAGTGCCCATGGAAGTCCACAGTGACCAGGGGAAAAATTTCGAAAGCCATCTATTCCAGGAGATTTGCGACAAGCTGGGAATGAAGAAGACCAGAACAACAGCATTACATCCACAGTCAGATGGAATGGTCGAGAGAATGAACAGGACTATTGGAAAATACCTGTCCAAAGTAGTATTCAGCCATCAGAGAGATTGGGACCAGTATCTCTCCCTATTCGCATTAGCTTATCGATCTGCCGTCAATGAGTCCACGGGTGAAACACCTGCGAAAATCCTGTTTGGACGTGAAATGAGGCTTCCTTGTGACCTGGAATTTGGCTGTCGGCCTGGAGAAGATATAGCAGGCGAAGACTACGTGATCCAATTGAGAAGAAGGCTGGACGATATTCATGAATTAGTTCGAACAAATCTTCAAGTTGCCAGCGACAGAATGAAAAGTCGGTACGACACGCAGGCCACAGAAGGCGGTTTTAAAGAAGGGGACAATGTAAGGTTACACAACCCGGCGAGGAGAAAAGGATTTTCTCCAAAATTACAAAAATCCTGGGAAGGTCCATACTTAATCAAGAAAAGGAGTCACTTCGGAACAAGAACAAGATTTGTTCACTCTCCCGCAAGATTATTCACTGGCATACAACATCCCCGCCCGTATCAAGAACGCACGAGGGTTGGCAACCGTCTTTCGAAAGAAGTTCGGGCAATTAGAAAAACTTGAAGACCAGATTCCAGCCCCTGGCAAGACACTGAAACTGAAACATAATTCGCGGTACGTCTTCTACGTGGTAACTAAAAATGAATTCCAAGATCGATCTACCTACCGCGATGTGTGGGAAGCACTTCGAAACCTCCGAGACCATGTGTTGAAATCCAACGTGAAGAAACTGGCTATGCCTAAGATAGCGAGTAACCAGTTGGATTGACGAATCATCAGGAACATGGTAGAGATTATCTTTCAAGATACCAGTGTCCAGATATTAATTTGCAGTTACAACCCCCGTTATCAGTATCCGATGAAGACGGTGCCCTGCTATTTCCATAAGATCGGAAAGTGTAGAAATGGGGCCAGTTGCCGATTCAAACATCCAGTCTCGGCTACACAAAAGTTCCAGGAGCAACTTCCATTTAAGGAGGGGGTAATGTTACGAAACAGCACACTGGTATAGTCCCTAAAACCGACCCTGTCTAAGCCTGGTATAATAGTTAAAATTATGGCGGATACGCAGTTATAAAAAACTGTTTACGATTGAGACTATCTTATCTAGAACTGGTTTTTGTGACCAGAGTTATCTAGAAGAGGCCAGAAAAATTATTTGTGTGTATCAGCCGCAGCCCGGAATTCTCTAGTACAAAAGGCACTAGTATATAAGGGGACTGATCAGGAAGAGTTAGTTAGTTGATAATTAAACATCGTGAGATAAACAAATAAATTAGTGAATAAAAATTAGTGAACTGTTTATATAAATTAGTCTAAGTGAATATACTGTATATATAAATTAAGTGTTAGTGAGTTAGCGTTTAAATAAATTAGTAAGTAGCCATACCGAGTGTTTAAAATTTATCCCACCCGTTTATTGTCTAAATAAATAAGAAAAACATTACAGTTTTTTTTTACATTATGAACAACTGAGTATAACATTTTATTGTTTGAATGTATTGTAGCGAATTTTGGTAATCACATAATTTTATTTTTCTCTCTTTTAATTTTTGAATCGAGAACGTAAATAACTTTCAAAAGATATACAGGGTGGCTGGACGAAAACGAAACAGAGCAATTATCAGGAACTTCGTCAACATTCCAAAAAAACGCAGAGACCCATCGATTTTTGATCAAAGGGGGGCACTTTTTTTCTGTATTTTTGACTTCGCTACTTTCACCCCCAGAGAGAGAGGGTAAGCATCACCTCCAAATATTTAAATAACATTAGGGGTCGAGTGAGGTATCATTTTAAAGCCCTTTCAATTCTCTTTACAACAGTCTTTAAATTTTAAAATTCGGCCTAATACTTTTCAATAAATAACAGTTTAAAATTTAAATTATGTACTTGTTTAGTTTTTTATGAGAGTTTTTTAAATTGAATGTTTTTTATTTTTGTCAAAATGGTGAATATTACACACGGGTCGTTGATTATGCCAATGGTTTGAATGTTGATTTTCTTGTTTTGCGTTGTTTTTGAAATTTTTTTATCACATTTGTAAAAGACAAATGGATACGATACTGACACACAAAGCACGTGATATTAGTGGATTCCTATATCGAAGCGAACATGGCAAGGTTATGCCATCAAAAAATGTATTACCTCATTGCTAATTTCTGCAGAATTGCTTATATTAAATATATTAAACAAAGTGGTAGCCTTGTCCGACAAAATTGTGTGGTCAGTTTGGCTGTCCGACGCCACAAAGTGGAGGGATGGAGCCCCGTGGTCGTCTTCATGCACTTAACTTACAAGTCGGTGATAGTAAATACGAATAATATCATGGGTTGGTAACGTAACATTTAAATAGGCAGAATTTACTGAAATATGCAAGATATGCAAAAAAACATAGAATAGGTAAAATTTAGGCAGAAAAAAGGCAAATTTCTTTTTACTCTTACCTAATCTTTGGCATTGTTTTGCATGATTGCCAACTTTATATACTTTAGTGTTCAAAAAAATAGTTTTTGATTACTTTTATAGGTCGTTTTCAACTTTGCTCCAAGCTTTTTATTTTCTACTTTGGTTTTATTCAGTTCATTTTATTTGTGGGTTATTTGCATCTCAGTGCAATTTTTCTTTCGTTGGTGAGTTTTTGCTCCTCTTTTTCTTACCATTTCTTGTTATTCCGTCTATGGGTACATTCATCCTTTTTTTCTATTTGCTATTTTTGTTACTGTACATATGTTTTCAGCTGTCACTAAAAATTGACTCATGTTTCTTCTATCAGTACATTTCTGTTTTGTTGTAGGTGTTCTGGTATTTTTCTCTTATTTCTCTGCGTCTCAGTTTGTCGTTTGTAGCAATTTACTTTGTAATTTGCTACTTTCCTCTTTGTTTCTTCTATAGATCACTTTTCAAACCACATAGAAAGCGACCATCTTCTCTTTGTTGTCTTCAGTGTTTTTCTTTATATTTTTGTGTATCAGAAAATAGTCTATAATTGATTTATCATTCCTTAAAATTACTGGTGTGGTTATCTTATATACTTTTATTATTTTATTTTCAATTTTGACATGATTTTCTATACAATTGTCTATTACTTTATATAAACATCATTTTGTTCCGTCATTATGTTTTCCTATCAATTTTTTTCTCTTCTAACGCAATTCATTGATCATTGAATATTGTTTACAAAGTTGATTTTACCATGTCTCATGAATATAATTAATATCCTTAATGATTTTCATACTTCCTTCAAAATAACGTGAATTAGCTCATTTCCTTTTTACGATTTACGAACTTGACTGATATTCAATTAAAAATAATTGTGTTAATTATTCAGCAAAAACCGAGGAAATACAAAGTACTGTTAGTTTGCATCGAAATATGTGATACGGTCCTCTTATTTTCCATACATTTCATACAACAGTAAATTGTAAGTAATTTATTAAAGAGGATGAAATAATCTGTAGATAAAAAATTTTAAAGATTTATTTGGAAATTGATCGTCTTAAAATATCGGAGTTTGTGTATGTAGGTAAAGAAACTGTTTTACTTAAAACATGGCCGTAGAAAAAGTTCTGTCCATTTAATATTTGTTAGGAATGCTTTCTATTTTTATTTTTCATTATAATTCCACGTTCACAAGTTTTATGCTATAATAAAGCAGTAAGCGTTTCTGCTGTCATGCACAGCTATCAATCGCAAATTATTTGGATGAGCCATTTTTATTGTGATAAATTATTCGGTTTTAATGTAAAAGCATCCAATTAAATAAAAAACTATTTGTGGTAATTTTGATTAAGAAAATGCCTTTAAGGATGTAAAATCGAAAGTATATATATTATACTAAACTGAATTTAATTATTACTTTTATTGTGAAATTTATTTATAGAAGTTTATTATTTAGATTTTTTTGTTTTAGTTTGGCTAGCTCAGTTTGTTTTTAATATTTGTTTAATAATTTATTTTAATTAGATTATTCGGGAGCATGAAATCCTTTTTCCCTTTGAGTCCTGGCTTATTGTATTGTTATCATTGTTTAAATAAAAAGAAAACACATTATTTGTAATAGATTTAATTTTTAATGCAATATTTATATTTAATAAAAATAATATGCGACGCCAATGGTTATATTGTACCTATTTATTGATTTTAATAATATCATCAATGCGCAAGCGTGAAAAACTAGTCATGCGCTTTAGCATAAAACGAACAATTCTTACATTAAAGAAGCATCTATATTATACAACGTTTGTTGACGATGCAAACAAGTAAATGGTTCATAAATAAACATAAAAGAATTTATATATATATCATAGTTATATATGATACAAATTGCTGTGGAAAGAAATGAGTTATATACATGGATAGAAAAATAGAAATTATATACAGATGGACATAGTTATTGCATTATGAAATTTCAATCACTAGATTTATGCGATTACAAGATGGCGTAAGTACATGTTTTAATTTATTTAAAATTCGGCCTTTTATTAAATTTAACGATTTATGCAATGAATACACTATACAAAGTCTGTTTCTTTCTTTTTTAGATCGATCATATTTGCAAAAGTTTATCAATTTATGAAATTAAGTACTTAATTGGTATTTTGAGTTTTTACACTGTTTATTGGCCAATAAATGATTTAAATACACTGACCTGTTGCTCTTGCATTGGGATGAAAGTCTCTGGATCCCAGGAACACTCCACTGAAGCTCCAAAAAAACCAAAATTGTTGAAAATTTCGCAAATTCTTGCCGAAAACTTGTTACAATTAACTGTGAGTATTACTAATATTGTATTTCATAATACTTTAGAAGTTTAAATGTCTTAAACCGGGAATATCTTTAAATTTTAGGAACACTATCCCACACACTCCTCGCTTCTTAACATCAGCTTCCGTTCTCCTTAAGCGTCCCCTCGATTCTCTACTTTTTTCAACAAACAGTCTTTTGTTCTTTTCCAGGTCACTATTCCAAAGTTTATTTATTGATTCACAATTTGTTCTGTCATATTTTATAACCAATAAGATATTGTCTTTTGTAATCAGATACTTGAAACTTCTATCACTTATTAAAAAATTTCACCCATACACTCTTTTACATAATTAGTTCATTTATAGAGTTCCTATGAGTTTTTTCTTCATACAAATACATTAAAATTGGTTATACACAGATACATTTACATGGTACAACATTCAATATTGTTATTGATAGTATATCCTTGTTACACTCATATTAATTATAAATATAAATTCTCTTATGTTATTTGTCTATATGTCATTATTCGTTTATCTATGAAATCTATTGAATTATATTCTATTCAATATTTGTATTTGTTATTATTCTTAAATTAATGATTGTAATGAATTAACTATAGTAATATTTGTTTTCATTTCAGATGAACAGCTGATTATGTTATGAAAATAATCTTCGTCTTAGGCAACTTTATTTACATCATTACATTGGTTAGGCAATATCTATATTTTATGTTATCATTGAGGTAATTCCTTATTTTTTATATTGTTGTAGGCTGTTATTTAATATATCTTTATTTGATATGTTGTTTAAATTAAGAAAAGTGTTTCCTTTTTACTTGTTTTCCTTAATTATATTATTTTCATATATATTTCATACTAGCAAAATATTTTTATAATACCACTTCTCTTATTATCTAAGATATCTGGTTCAATTCCCCTCAAATTTAAATTTAAATGATATCCATACCCTGGATATTTATTTAAATTTCAATTTTCTTATTATAAATGATTGATTTTATTTTATTTAAAAAAATTTAACAATTTTATGGAATAATCTTACTTTTTTTAACTTTGTTTCTCAAATATTTGTTCACATTTTTCCTATTACAAAATCTATTTCTTTGAATAACTGTCTCCTAATTCTTTCCTTAAAATACACTTGATTAAGATCAATGTCAATTTATATTTTTAATATTACTTCATATAATACTTCTTTATTATCATTTCTTCCTAACATCCACTTATATATCAACTTATTTCTTTGTAATTACATTATACTTCTATATACTCCTCATATCATATTTCTTTTCAATATTCATTATTCAATATAATTAATTATTTCTTAAATTCATATATATCAATATCAACTTCCTTATTCCTTCCTGTATTTTCAAGTAATCTATAAGATTCTAATTGACATTAAACATTACCTCCTATATTTTTAATCAATATCATTCATTATTATCCTTTCCTATCCTTTATTACTTACATCTTATTTCCCTATTTAAAAAATGTGAACTTCAATTTGATACTTGAGTTATTCTTATTTTATCCCCTCTATCATATATTCTTTAATAGTTTCATTCTATGTAAACCAGTATCTCTTATAAGTTGTTTCCTTTATTTGCTATATATATTGATTTGCCATACTCACAAATTTTTAAAATGTTTTAATTATAAGTTTTACCTAATAAATTTTTCTTTATATTATATTATATTTTTTTAGATTCTGAAGAAACAAACATGATGAATTTAATTGGATCATCAGCTGCCAAATGGAAAACAAAACTCTGTCTAATATCTACTTTATCTTTATACACTACTTGATATTAAATTTTAAATCTATTCTTATGACTATCATTTCCTTTTTTTAAAATATTATTCGTAACATAACATCATCTATTCATAATATCTATATACATGTTCTACATTGAACACTCCCCTTTCTAATTGTGTACCTGGATAGAATAATCGATAACTATTTTGAGCATCACTATTGTCGACTACATATGGCCCTTCAAATGGTGATAATAACTTTTTACATTGATTTTCACCTTTCTTTGGTGTTCTTAAAGATCTTACTAAGACTAAATCTCCTTTTTCAAATCTAATCTTCTTATTATTTTTGTTTCCTTTTCTTTTAATAAATCTTATAGCACTTCTCTCCAAATTCTTGCTTACTTTATCCAAAACTTGAGACATATCCCATTCTCTCTGTATTATCCATTCACGTTCTGGAGGTATTCCTTTCAAAATAAATTGTGGACATTCTTCAGTAACTCCATTAGGTAATTGATTTAAAAATTTCTCGACTTGATTTAGATTTTCTTCCCATAAATTGTGTCTATTATTACATAAAATCCTTAACAACTTCTTTGATATACCTCTCAGCTGGATTAGATGAAGGTCTTCTTATACTTATGAAATTCATTTTAATATTATGATTTCTACACAAACGTTTGACTTTTTCACTCACAAAGTAAGTAGCATGATCCAATATTAAGTTTTCCGGAGTTCCTATTTCTTCTATAAAATTTTTCAGACAAGATATTACTGTGTTTGCATTAGTACGTTCACAAGGAAAAGTTCTTACAAATTTTGAAAATATATCCACCATAACTAAAATATGTTTATTGCCTTGCTTGCTAGGTATTAATTGTGATATGAAATCAATAGCTACTATATGTAAAGGCTTGAGTGCTATTATAGGTTTTGGTCCACTAATATGATGATAGTTTCTTTCCTTCGCCAACTGACAAATTTTACAAATTTTACAGATTTCTTTAACCAATGATATATCCTTCTTTGCAGTGTAATTTTCTCTAAACAACATCCATAGTTTTCGAGATCCTATATGTCCATACTCCTCATGTAATTGTTTGAGAATTTCTTTAGCATATTCAGGTGTTATTAAATAAATTTCCCTATCTTCCATCTTCTTATACCAAATTCCCTCGTTTTGAAATGCTCCTCTTTTACAAGATTCTTGTAAATTTCTCTGATCCTCCATTATTTTTTCCAAAGTAAACAAACCTTCAGTTTTTTGCAATCTATTTATGCCAATTTGGAATTGTTGATCCTTCTTCATTTCTGTTTCACGGCTAAGAGCATCCGCTACTATATTAGTTTTCCCAGGAATAAATTTTATTTCAAATTCATATTCCTGTAATAGAAGTATCCATCGATGTATCCTATTGTTTGCATAACGATTTTTAAACATTGCTGTTAAAGCTGAATGGTCTGTTTCCAAGTAAAATTTTGCTCCTAATAGATAAAAACGTAATTCAGTTATGCAAAATACAATGCTTGCCATCTCCAATTCAGTAACTGAGTATTTTCTTTCATAGTTTTTCGTTACTCGGGAAATAAAACTGATTGGTACTTCTCCTTCCTCTTGTTCTTGCAATAAAACTCCTGCTAATCTATCTATGGATGCATCTGTTCTTAAAATAAATGGCTTGTCATATTGAGGATGATAAACCTGCAAATTTTGTAAAAATATTTCCTTGAGTTCTTGGAAAGCTTGTTCTCTTCTAGCATCCCATTTCCATTTCGTTTCCTTCTTGAGTAATTCAATTAATGGAATTTCCTTATTACTGAGGTCTGGTATGAGTCGTTTGAAGTAGTTGAGAATTCCCAAAAATCCTCGAAGAGTTTTCAGATTAGTCGGTGTTTTATATTCCCTTATGGTTCTAATTCGTTCCGGGTTCATTCTCACTCCAGTAGAATTTAAAATATATCCCAAATACTGCACTTCTTTTTGGTAAAATTGACATTTTTCCATGTTCAATTTTAATCCTGCTTTTTCCAATTCTGCCAATATAGTCTTCAAATGTTCGTGATGTTGTTCTTCATTTTCTGAATATATTAATATATCATCGATATAGTGCAATGTAAAATGTTCATATTGGTTCAGAACAGTGTGAAGTGTTCTTACCAATGCTGCACACGAACTCTGTAAACCAAATGGAACAACACAAAATTGGTATACTACACCATCAATCATAAATGCTGTATATGGACGACTTTTTTTATCTAATGGAATCAACCAGAAACTATGCTTCAAATCCAGTTTCGTGAATATGTTAGCTTTTGTAATCCTACCAAATATCCCCTCTACATTTAAAGGACTCTCATATTGTTTTTTAGTATATGAGTTGATATTTCTGGCATCCAGACATAATCTAATCTCACCTGACTTTTTTCGGACACATGTTATCGCACTTATATATGGAGAGTTGGATCTTTCTATAATACCATCTTGTATCATCTTTTCTAACTCCTGGTATACTTCATTTTTCAGCTTGTAAGGAATGGGACAGGTTTTTATTTTGAAATTACTAATATCCTTGTTCATTTCCAACTTATGTATATACTTTGCTGCTATGCATACTTCTTTGTTGAAGAGTCTTCCATATTTTGTTAATAACTCATCAATCTCCTTTCTATATTGTATGGGACAAAATTGTTCCTGTAAATCTTCCACAATTTCTATTTCATTTACTTGACATTGTCTTTCCTCTACCTCTTGTTCTTCCTTTTTGTCAAAAGTTATTATATTATCTTCACATACCATGTACCCCTGTTTATAATCAATAATCATCTTGTGATTGCTCAATTCATCATTTCCCAAAATTACATCATATTTTAAATTCTTAACTACTAATAATTGTATTTTATAAACTATATTTCCCAAATAAAAATCTGTGACTATGCTACTATTTGTATAATATAAATTTTTATCATTCGCCCCTACTAATGATAGTTTCTTTGTATTTATCATCATAATATCATCTTTATTTAAATTGTCTACTATATCCTGTTTGATTAATGTTACCTCTGAACCCGTATCTATTAAAATTCTACAAATAATATTTTGTAATCTACCCTGGATAAATATTAAATTAGGTTTTTCTACTTTTTTACTATTATTTTCATAATCTATTATAAATTCTCGAGGATGTTCATATCGCGATGAATAGATGATATTATGTACGTAAGGACGGTTTAAGCAAAATTCGCTATGTTATCCTGTCCAGGAATACACTCTTCTACCTGTATCTCCTGTCTAACCATGTTTACCTGTCTCCTATTATCCTCCTCCCTATTTCTGTTTTGTTCTGGATTGTTTCGGTTTTCTCTGCCATTTTGCCAATTCCTTCCTCGATTGTTATTATTATTGCTATATTGATTTCTTCTTTCGAAATTGTTATGGTTCCTATAGTTCTCCGGATATCTGTTTCCATTATTCCTTTCTCGATTTCTATTTTGTTCCCCATTTCCTTGGTATCGTCTATCATCAAAGTTCCTGTTTCCATAACTTCTATTTCCATTGTTTTCATTATAATCTCTTCTTATATTTCCATTATCCCTTCGGGTATCATTTCTGATGTTTCCATTTCCATTTTGATATCTCAGAAAACCATTTCCATTTTGAACACTTCTTTCAACTCTCTGCAAATACCTAGATAAATTGTCCATCGTTTTTATGTTGTGTAAGGCTATCGTTTCTGAGACTTCGGAATTGAAATGTCTCCCGACATATAAAACTAATTCTTCCTCCTTCATAACAGGTTCCAAATATTGTGCCATGTTATAGAGTTGCATAGCATATGCATTTAAATTTTTATTCCGATTGTAATCGAATTTCCCAAAATACAATCTTTCCCTAAAATTCGCTTGATGAATTTCACCCCAAAAATTATTCATGAATTGGTTCTCAAATTCTTCCAGATTATTTATGCTTTCTTCCTTATTACAGAACCATAATAGGGCATGTCCAGATAACATCCCTCTAATACAAATCTTCTTCTCCATCATATCTCTCATTCCTTTGAGTTTGCTTTTAATGATTTTAATAAACACCTTCGGATGAATGGTATTTATATTCCCATCAAACTTTACTCCGATATCCATGTTTCCCGTATAGATTACTCCACCTCCATTTCTCCTAACGTTAAATTCAATTTCTTCCATGCCTTCCTGTAATTTTCTGTTCATTTCTTCCAGTTCTTTATGAAATATTTGTCCAATGTGCTCGTTCCTCTCCTCACATGTTCCTGTTTGTTGTTGTACCTTTGTATCCAAATCCTTAAATTTCTGCTCCGCATTCTGTTGGTAATTCTGCATTATCTCTTCTATTATTTGTTCCTTGAATTTTATATTTTCCACTTCTTTAGTTATGTCTTCATTCTGTCTCATTACTTCTGCTTGGATTGTTCCCGGTAATTTTTCTTCTATTTCTTGGATATGTTCAACTACTTGATTTTCTATCTGCTCTCTAATTTTCATACCGTTTTCAAATGGAACAACACAAAATTGGTATACTACACCATCAATCATAAATGCTGTATATGGACGACTTTTTTTATCTAATGGAATCAACCAGAAACTATGCTTCAAATCCAGTTTCGTGAATATGTTAGCTTTTGTAATCCTACCAAATATCCCCTCTACATTTAAAGGACTCTCATATTGTTTTTTAGTATATGAGTTGATATTTCTGGCATCCAGACATAATCTAATCTCACCTGACTTTTTTCGGACACATGTTATCGCACTTATATATGGAGAGTTGGATCTTTCTATAATACCATCTTGTATCATCTTTTCTAACTCCTGGTATACTTCATTTTTCAGCTTGTAAGGAATGGGACAGGTTTTTATTTTGAAATTACTAATATCCTTGTTCATTTCCAACTTATGTATATACTTTGCTGCTATGCATACTTCTTTGTTGAAGAGTCTTCCATATTTTGTTAATAACTCATCAATCTCCTTTCTATATTGTATGGGACAAAATTGTTCCTGTAAATCTTCCACAATTTCTATTTCATTTACTTGACATTGTCTTTCCTCTACCTCTTGTTCTTCCTTTTTGTCAAAAGTTATTATATTATCTTCACATACCATGTACCCCTGTTTATAATCAATAATCATCTTGTGATTGCTCAATTCATCATTTCCCAAAATTACATCATATTTTAAATTCTTAACTACTAATAATTGTATTTTATAAACTATATTTCCCAAATAAAAATCTGTGACTATGCTACTATTTGTATAATATAAATTTTTATCATTCGCCCCTACTAATGATAGTTTCTTTGTATTTATCATCATAATATCATCTTTATTTAAATTGTCTACTATATCCTGTTTAATTAATGTTACCTCTGAACCCGTATCTATTAAAATTCTACAAATAATATTTTGTAATCCACCCTGGATAAATATTTTGTCCAATGTGCTCGTTCCTCTCCTCACATGTTCCTGTTTGTTGTTGTACCTTTGTATCCAAATCCTTAAATTTCTGCTCCGCATTCTGTTGGTAATTCTGCATTATCCCTTCTATTATTTGTTCCTTGAATTTTATATTTTCCACTTCTTTAGTTATGTCTTCATTCTGTCTCATTACTTCTGCTTGGATTGTTCCCGGTAATTTTTCTTCTATTTCTTGGATATGTTCAACTACTTGATTTTCTATCTGCTCTCTAATTTTCATAACGTTTTCTTGAATTTCAATCCGTATTTGTTTGTTTTGCTCCACCATATCTTCTTTCACCTTATTTATCTGCTGCCTACTTTCTTCGTTTTCTTCCCTAAGTTTTCTGAATTCTTGGATACTTTCATTTTTCACCTCTTCTATCTTCTTTTCCAATTTATTCATATTTCCATTAATTTTATCCATCTTCCCGTTTAAGCTCCCCTCTATTCTATTTATATTTCCATTCAAATTGTCCTCCATTTTGTTCATATCTCCCCTCAATGTGTTCATATCTCCCCTCATATTTTTCTCCATATTGTTCATATTAGCAAATAATTGTTGCATCATGTTTTCATTTATGCTCTTCAACATTTGCTGCATCCGTTGTTCGCTGATATTCATTCCTCCTTGTGGTTCCCTTCTCTCTTGTTGTTCTACTTGTTCTATAGTTTCCTCGTCTCCTATCAAACCTTCTTCCTGTGCATCACCTTCCGCTTGTTGTCCTTGCTCCAAATAGACCGCTTGGTAGTCTCCCATACCATGACTTCGTTCTTCCCTTTCCTCTTCTGATCCACTGTCTGCTCCTACCTGCCTTCCATCTCTCAACGTCATTCGTTTTGCCATTTTTAATTGAGTTTAAAATTTACAACTGTTTCCTATATTTTTAATAAACCGCCCCACGTTTTGGGTGACAATTATACTAAACTGAATTTAATTATTACTTTTATTGTGAAATTTATTTATAGAAGTTTATTATTTAGATTTTTTTGTTTTAGTTTGGCTAGCTCAGTTTGTTTTTAATATTTGTTTAATAATTTATTTTAATTAGATTATTCGGGAGCATGAAATCCTTTTTCCCTTTGAGTCCTGGCTTATTGTATTGTTATCATTGTTTAAATAAAAAGAAAACACATTATTTGTAATAGATTTAATTTTTAATGCAATATTTATATTTAATAAAAATAATATGCGACGCCAATGGTTATATTGTACCTATTTATTGATTTTAATAATATCATCAATGCGCAAGCGTGAAAAACTAGTCATGCGCTTTAGCATAAAACGAACAATTCTTACATTAAAGAAGCATCTATATTATACAACGTTTGTTGACGATGCAAACAAGTAAATGGTTCATAAATAAACATAAAAGAATTTATATATATATATCATAGTTATATATGATACAAATTGCTGTGGAAAGAAATGAGTTATATACATGGATAGAAAAATAGAAATTATATACAGATGGACATAGTTATTGCATTATGAAATTTCAATCACTAGATTTATGCGATTACAAGATGGCGTAAGTACATGTTTTAATTTATTTAAAATTCGGCCTTTTATTAAATTTAACGATTTATGCAATGAATACACTATACAAAGTCTGTTTCTTTCTTTTTTAGATCGATCATATTTGCAAAAGTTTATCAATTTATGAAATTAAGTACTTAATTGGTATTTTGAGTTTTTACACTGTTTATTGGCCAATAAATGATTTAAATACACTGACCTGTTGCTCTTGCATTGGGATGAAAGTCTCTGGATCCCAGGAACACTCCACTGAAGCTCCAAAAAAACCAAAATTGTTGAAAATTTCGCAAATTCTTGCCGAAAACTTGTTACAATTAACTGTGAGTATTACTAATATTGTATTTCATAATACTTTAGAAGTTTAAATGTCTTAAACCGGGAATATCTTTAAATTTTAGGAACACTATCCCACACACTCCTCGCTTCTTAACATCAGCTTCCGTTCTCCTTAAGCGTCCCCTCGATTCTCTACTTTTTTCAACAAACAGTCTTTTGTTCTTTTCCAGGTCACTATTCCAAAGTTTATTTATTGATTCACAATTTGTTCTGTCATATTTTATAACCAATAAGATATTGTCTTTTGTAATCAGATACTTGAAACTTCTATCACTTATTAAAAAATTTCACCCATACACTCTTTTACATAATTAGTTCATTTATAGAGTTCCTATGAGTTTTTTCTTCATACAAATACATTAAAATTGGTTATACACAGATACATTTACATGGTACAACATTCAATATTGTTATTGATAGTACATCCTTGTTACACTCATATTAATTATAAATATAAATTCTCTTATGTTATTTGTCTATATGTCATTATTCGTTTATCTATGAAATCTATTGAATTATATTCTATTCAATATTTGTATTTGGTATTATTCTTAAATTAATGATTGTAATGAATTAACTATAGTAATATTTGTTTTCATTTCAGATGAACAGCTGATTATGTTATGAAAATAATCTTCGTCTTAGGCAACTTTATTTACATCATTACATTGGTTAGGCAATATCTATATTTTATGTTATCATTGAGGTAATTCCTTATTTTTTATATTGTTATAGGCTATTATTTAATATATCTTTATTTGATATGTTGTTTAAATTAAGAAAAGTGTTTCCTTTTTACTTGTTTTCCTTAATTATATTATTTTCATATATATTTCATACTAGCAAAATATTTTTATAATACTACTTCTCTTATTATCTAAGATATCTGGTTCAATATATATATATATATATATATATATATATATATATATATATATATATATATATATCCCCAATATTTAGGAGTTTTCTTCTTAACTTAGTCAGTCGAGACTAACTTCTTTTTTATATATATATATATATATATATATATATATATATATAATGAATATAATTTCATAAAATACGAGGTGTCTATATGAAACATAAATTTCGATTTTCTACTACACCTGCCTTCAGTCGAAATTTCAATAATTTCCACGTATTGGCCTGACCGTTCTTCGAAGGAAAAAACAACTACATTCCTGGCTAATACCACGCAGAATATTGAATTACATCCCCTTCGAAAACCGTGACGTCGATCAGCCATTTTGCCGATACGGACATCTGTGGTGATTCGCAACTGATAGCGTAATGGCATAGTACACTGACGCGTTTCAACCTTCTTGGGTCTCTTCAAGAGTGCCGTAATGCCTTCCAGTTCAGAATCTCTAATCCGAACTGAAGATATCAGTTGCGAATCACCACAGATGTCCGTATCGGCAAAATGGCTGATCGACGTCACGGTTTTCGAAGGGGATATAATTCAATATTCTGCGTGGTATTAGCCAGGAATGTAGTTGTTTTTTCCTTCGAAGAACGGTCAGGCCAATACGTCGAAATTATTGAAATTTCGACTGAAGGCAGGTGTAGTAGAAAATCGAAATTTATGTTTCATATAGACACCTCGTATTTTATGAAATTATATTAATTTTATTTTATACGACTAATACGGTCGCATTCATCTGAGGTGTTGATTCGCAACTGAAAGTGAATATGGCGCCAGCTGACTGCTTCTCGCTTGTGTGTAACTACACGAGCCAAGTGAAGTTGTCGGAGGGCGGTATCTTCAGTTCGGATTAGAGATTCTGAACTGGAAGGCATTACGGCACTCTTGAAGAGACCCAAGAAGGTCGAAACGCGTCAGTGTACTATGACATTCCGCTGTCAGTTGCGAATCACCACAGATGTCCGTATCGGCAAAATGGCTGATAGACGTCACGGTTTTTGAAGGGGATGTAATTCAATATTCTGCGTGGTATTAGCCAGGAATGTAGTTGTTTTTTCCTTCGAAGAAAGGTCAGGCCAATACGTCGAAATTATTGAAATTTCGACTGAAGGCAGGTGTAGTACAAAATCGAAATTTATGTTTCATATATATATCTATATGCATATATATATAAATTTATTAAGTTATCGACCGTTACTTAATTATAGAATATTTCATAAATTTCGAGTATAGCGGTCTGACCGCCGATATTTGGCAGTATTCGTTAGGTTTTAAGGAAATGTTGGAACACGGCGACTTTTGTTCTAAGGGGGACACATTTTTACGAGACATCTGTAATTTGTCAAGCCCCTCCTCTACACTTCCCCAATCACTTATTTTTATATAGGGAATATGCCATGTGTAGCACATCATTAGAAAGGCATTTGGATGGAGTATTCAGAAATAAAGCTCATTAACGACTTTGTTCGATATTTAGACCGTCTTTGCAAAAAAGTTTTAATTACTTTAAAGACCAACAGCTCTTAATAATGAAACGCAACGTCTTGGTTTACTGATTTGTTATTTTTTCTGTCGTATCAAAAGTAAATTAAAACAAATTTGGCAAAAAATTAGTAATTTGATTCTAAGACATTTTATTTAATATTGTTGTTAGTTAATATATTTAGGTATTTTTTTAATACTTTCAAAACGGTGATTCTAAATATCGAAAATAATTGTTGACGATCATTATGTCTGAATACTCGATCTAAATGCCTTTCTAATGATGTGCAACACACATGATATATTCCCTATTTAAAAATAAGTGGTTGGGCAAGTGGAAGGGAGGGGGTTTTTATGGTAAAAATTTGTCCCCCTTAGAACAATCGACGAGTTTCAGCATTTCGTTAGAATCTTATGAGTACTGCCAAATATATACAATGCGTTCATAAAGTGTGGAAACGGTCCATTATGTCACGAGTCAACTATTTTCAGAGGAAAAGTGCGGACAGGTCAATTTTTATTTGTTTTTCCAAAAAAATAAATTTTTCCCCACTACCTTACCATGTGACGTCATCGTGAATATTTTTAAACGGAAACGGTATATTTTTATATCAAAAATTAAAAGCCCATATTTTTCTGAGCTCAGTCATACCAAATGTGTTACATAAAACCCTTTCTGCACACTGCACACACGGTATACAGAGTGTAATGACATGAATATTATTAATCTAGTCATATGTTATGAAAATAAACTGTTTAAAAGATTAAAACTAACTTTACGAGACGCCCTGAACAATATCCCATCATAAAATTGGTGATTTGTATACACTTAGGAGGCTGTAAAGTGATAACAAACAGAAATTTCTCCAAAAATGATCAAAAATGTAGTATATCGGGATTTATAGGACTTGTAGGGGTACTGGCTGTATCGTGCTAACAATACATGTTATAGTCCGGTCAATTTAGACCAAAAAATGAGAGTGAAGTTACATAAAGTCCCAACAAGCTGAATTTCAGTGAAATTGTTCACAACATAATTATAAACAATGTCTAGAAGTTCCCCATCATTCCTGTGTAAGGAAAAATTTTTATTCAAGGTCAAAGGTCAAAAAAATGAGTTTTTCGCGATTTTCAGCAAAACGGTAAGTTTTATCATAAAAGTACTTCAGACAAAAATTGTAGATCATAAAATTATCTATAAAAAATGTATCAATACTTTTTTTCTCACGAGCCATCGTTTCTGAGATATAACGATTCAAAAAGTTATAAAAGTTGTTAGCGTCATAATATGCATGAGTACGCCACGTATATACATCTAGAGTTGTTATATTTTATATAATATATATATATATATATATATATATCTTAGATAAATACGTTCAATATGTACGTAGACATTTTGGTTCCAGAGTTACTGTCGTATTTGATGGCTATGACAAAGTTTACAGAATAAAATATTTTATTCTGTAAACTTTGGCTATGATGATTGCACGAGAAATATCAAAGTTGCAGAACAACGTCGTCGAACTTTAGCAACATCTTCATCTTCTGATATTTTATTTGATGAACTTATGACAGTCCCAACCAGTCAACAGAAATTTCTTACAAATACCCACAACAAGTCTCGGTTCATTTCAATGTTGAAAGAAAAGTTTACGGCTGAAAATATATTGGTAAAACAAGCTAATAATGATGCTGATGTATTGATTATTGAAACAGCAATAGAGCAATTCAATTTGACAAATACAACTATTGTTGTTGGTGAAGATGTTGACTTACTTGTATTACTGACTGCTCGAACGCCAACTGAAAAAACTATTTATTTCTTAAAACCAGGAAAAGCTCAGCATCAATCAGATATATATTCATCAAAAAGTTTATTTACTTTTGTAAAGTGTCAAAATCATGTACTATTTTGACACGCAATAACTGGCTTTGATACATCTGCATTTTACAGGAGGGGTAAAACAGCAGTTTTCAAAATGTTTGAAAAACAAGATTTAATTCAATGTGCTGAAGTTTTTAAAAATAGTAATTCAACTCAACAAGAAGTTATAGCCAACGGCATCCGCTTTCTTCTTTCTATGTACGGAGCTCCTAAAAAAACTACCTGTTTAGATAAGCATCGATATGCATGTTTCGTTAAAAATACTAAAAATAAAAAACAAGTTCAATTAGCTTGTCTTCCTCCAACCTCAGTTGCTCCTCTCCAACATCTTTTTCGAGTATATTACCAAGTTCAAGTGTGGCTTGGTTATCAGCTAGACCTTACAGACTGGGGTTGGAAGTTGGTCAACAATATATTAGAGCCAGTTCAAACTTTACTTCCACCTGCGCCGGAAAAACTGCTGAACACTATTTTTTGCAACCGCAAAAAGGGATGCAGTGCTAAATGTGGTTGCAAAAAAGTCGGACTGTTTTGTTCTTTGGCATGCACAAATTGTCAAGGCCGGTCGTGCTCTAATATTGAATCGCAAACAATGGAGGATTCGTTTGACTCCGACGAATTATCATGCGATACATCGCTATTGACGCACTTTACTTGCATCCAAAATGAAGATGAAGAAGAAGCAGGAGAAGAAGAACAAGAAGAAGATCAAGATGAAGAACAAGAATTTGAAACTTACGAATAAGACGAATAAACTTCAACACTTTTTTTTAATTTACATCGCTTTTATCTTTCCCAATCTTTGAAAATTTCCGTTATTTTGCAATAGTTTTACATTAAACAGGATCACAACTGACCCGTGGAGTAGGCCTACTGGGGAAACCACGTTAAAAAAAACGCGCCAAGTACACTACCTCATAGGTGGCGTGGAAACGTGTGCATATTATGACGATAACAACTTTTATAACTTTTTGAATCGTTATATCTCAGAAACGGTGGCTCGTAAGAATAAAAGTATTGATACATTTTTTATAGATAATTTTTGTCTGAGGTACTTTTATGATAAAACTTACCGTTTTGCTGAAAATCGCGAAAAACTCATTTTTTTGACCTTTGACCTTGAATAAAAAATTTTCCTTACACGGGAATGATGGGGAACTAGACATTGTTTATAATTATGTTTTGAACAATTTCACAGAAATTCAGCTTGTTGGGACTTTATGTAACTTCGAATGTCTAAATTGACCGGACTATTACGAAAAGTGGCCGATGACAACGACGACGACGACATACACACAGGATTTTTTTTCTAAAAACCGTTTTTCGTGTTTTTCTTGCTGAAAAACGAAAAAATCACTCAAAAAATTCCAAAATCCCAAAACTAACCTGCCTAAACTAAATTAATAATTTAATTTTTTTTGTGGTTTTTGGCGAGTTCAGTATTACTGGTAGAATGTGGCGTCCTAAGAAATGTACTGATACGTAGATAGGGGGGCACCGTCAAGTGTCATTTTTAAAAGAAAGCATTTATGTGCCGATGCCAAACTAATAATTAAAAATTTGTATCAATCTTTGCTGAGTAGAATTTTTAATTCGATGAACGCTTTAGCAGAGACGTCTACTTTGACAAAAACTCCTTTATCTTTGGTAAGAGACATAATAGTTAAGCATGTTAATCCTAGAATGAAAGGGAGTGATTCTGGAATTTAGAAGCATTGACGAAAATGACTTGGATTTATTAAGAATAAAGATTTACCAAATGTATGTACCCACTTTGATTTCCTTCAAAAAGCGGAAGACGAAACAAATAATATCTCTTATAGTCTTTCAAGCCTTACGATAATATTGCGTCAAATTGGTTTTCATTCTCCCCCCTACGAAAATATATTTTTTCATTTTAAATAGGCAAGCGAAAGCGAAAGTAAAACATGCTAGATTATCGGTAGCAAAGTATGAAAAACTTTCGTGCCCTGGACAACGAACAAATAAAATGTCAAATTACTTGTCAAATATTTATTTAGATTGGAAATTAAATGTAAAATTACAATTGTTGTATGTTCCTGAAAGATTTAAAGGCAAATGTTGATTGAAATCTTGTTTGAAAGCAACGTCACTGGAAATTTTGACTTGCAAGTCGATTTACGCAACATTATCATTAAATTATATTTCTGAATTTTGGCACCTGGGGCATTTGCTAGTAATGTAGAGGACGTTCTTCGAAACGAGTGGCCGGTGTACTGATTTGTGTTTGTAATTTTAAGAAATTTAGCTACGTCGTACGGAATTATTGAAATTGTATGCTTTCCAACCACCCGATTTACACATCTCCCTCGCTCATAACGATAAAAAAGCGTTCATCTTGCGCCTTTTTTAGTCGGAGTTGCATATAACGATTAACAAATGTTACACAATCTTCTGTTGCTACAAATCTTCTTTGCACATTATTTTTTGTAGTAAGAATCTGCACTAAAATAACACAATATTTATACTCCACATCCTTCACTTTTAAATTATGTAACTCGTCAGTTCGGCATGCCCCAGCTACTCCAAAAATCGCTACCACTTTTTTCATTAAAATTATTTCATAAGGAGCTTCTAACAAAAACTTTAAAATATCACCTTTTGTAAATACCTGAGTACATTGAGTATTCTGACCATAATGTAGCAGGGGACAATGTCTTTGATTTTTCTAAGAAAAATACCAATAATACATCCTCAGTTATTGTGGACATATCTTTCGTTGTACACCATTTGATGAAATTTTCATAGGCTTGAGTGTAACGGTCTTTAGATTTTTCCGGTAACAAACTTCTGCACGCAATAATTGCAGCTTCTTCAATGGAATTCATTTTTAACTAGATTCTAGCCAAATATTAAAATTAAAAGATGTAGACTTTATGGAAGAATAATTATTTGACAACTGTCAAAATATTAGTTTTTGTTGACACGAATGTTACCACAGTAACGTTAACCCACGCCTTCTACCCATTTTATTGCAGTCTACAGAGAATTTTTTGCATCTTTAAATTGTGTGTTAATAATAAAATCGGGGAAGAATGGAAAGTTTAATACATTACACGCTGCAAAGCCCTTTTAGGTGCTCGGAGGTATTCAAATAGCCTCGGCTACGCTTCGCTTCGCCTCGGCTATTCAAATACACCTCGCACCTAAAAGTAAGCTTTCGCAGCTTGGAATGTAAATAACTATTTAAATACGAACAATTAATAAAAGACAAACATTAATGGAATCTCAACGTTTACGGGAATGGCAACTTTAGTATTTAACAGCTGTTAAACAATTTAGGGAAGAAAACCGTCCAAATATGTACATTGACGAAATATGGTTCGATACCCATAACACTGAAAGAAAATGTTGGGATGATTCTTACAAAAAATGTCAAGCCAAGGCACCTTCAAATAAAGGCAAAATAATCACAATAATACATGCTGGTTCAGAAAACGGGTTCGTTCGAAATTGTCTATTGCTTTCAGCTAAAAACATAGCAGATTCTTCTTTAGATTACCATCGAGATACCAACGCATGACTTTTTGAAGATTGGTTTGAGCATAAACTCCAAAATCATTCCCAATTCTAAGTGGCTTAACTAGGCTGAAGTTCTGTGGGGGGGAGGGGGGAAGGGGCTATGAACTTCTGGGGGTCTGATATTTTGAAATTTTAAGCCCCTGAAACTGCATTTTAGCTTTGTCTTTGTTATGAAATTGTAGTCGTTTTGGGGGTTCTAGGGGGAGGGGGGGTTCTATCATCTTCATCCTCCCCCATCCGCCCACTGGCAATTCTAATAATACAAAAGAAGACATCCAAAATTTTAAGATTGAAAATGATTTATATTTTGAAGAAACAAAAAACGAGAGCTGCTAGAAGTATTAAAAACTTTTAAAATAAATGAAGAATATGAGTGTGACAAACTTGCAGCCGAGAATAGACATACATTGTTGCGACTTTCTCCATACTATTGTGTATTTTTACATGCAGTGTCTTGTAAATTTTAACATTTCTAAGGCATTAATTTTAATCGTAATTTTGGATGCATCTAAAATATCTTTTACTTTTACTCTTACCATTAGAGGAAGGAAAGACCTAATCGGAATAATGTTTGAAGCAATATTTATGTTTACTGTGAGTAGGCTAATGTCATTATAGTACTAATAAATATAAAAGCAGTTTGCAGTCTTTACGAAATAATTAAGTCATCACAAACAGTATATCTTTGTTATGTAAAATGCAAGCTTGTACTTTATTTTCCAACTTTTTCTATTTTTAAAAAACTAACAATTATGGAAACCAACATTATAAAAACACTTACATTTACATAAATAAACATTGACATTTTATAAAAAGTATAGTTTATGCTAAGTATTCAAAATGGCGACCATGTACTTCCATACACTTCTCAATTCTTTTCAAAAACGAAGATCTTACTCTTTATAACATAGCTAGAGTTATTGTGGAAAATGCGTTACGAATCCTTTCTTTCATGTCTTCTCTGGTAGTAGATTCTGTTTGATACACAAGTTGCTTGATGTATCCCCATAAAAAGAAATTCATCGGTGTGAGATCAGGAGATCGAGGAGGCTACGAAATTGGTCCACCACGTCCTATCCACCTGTCGGTAAAATGCCTGTTTAACCACCGACGTACACAACGAACGTAATGTACAGATGTTCCATCTTGTCCGAACCACAAGTTAACTCTTGTGTTTAAATCAACTTCCTCCAATAATTCTCCCAAATGGTTTTTTAGAAAATTGTAATACCTTCTTCCAGTAAGGCTACTTTCAAAAAAGTATGGTCCTATAACTGTATCTCCTACGATTCCTCCCCATGCATTTATGGGCATTTAGTTTGGGTCGTTGTACTAAACAAATGTGGATTGCTATCCGAATAAAAATGAAAATTACGGCGGTTGACGAAACCATTTTGTGAAACGTGGCCTCGTCACTAAATAAAACATTTTAAAAAAAATCTGGATACCCATTAATTAATCCACTGAACCACACGCAAATATTTATTCTTATTGGAAACTCTCTCTCTAAAAGCTCTTGGTGCATCTGTATCTTGTACGGGTGAAATTTATTCTTTTTTATTATTCTTCCTATTGTTCGTCTACTAATGTCTAATTCAGTACTAAGTTTTCTAGTACTTGTATTAGGATGCTCAACCAAATTTGTCATTACTAAAAATTCGTTGTCCTCATTGAAAACACGTTTTAGAAGAGCATGAGGTTGATAGGAAACATTCCTGATGTGTCGAATCTTTCCTTAAGTCTTAAGAAAGCTGTTTCGTTTGAAGCGAGTAAACAATTTTTTGAACATTCTCCTAACACGTAAATCATATTGATCATGTCTTCCTGCGGAAAATTCATTATAGTTATTTATTATTTAAACCTAATACAAACGAAGAATACAGCAATACTTCATTGACATCTATTAGTAGATACTATTTTGACAGTAGTCCACTTGATATAATCAAAAATATGGCTTGATTATATTTCGCCCTTTCTCAAACAAGCCTATAATAACAATTCTTGAAAGTGAAACATGCATAAATATAAATTTTTTGGTAATTCCAGGTACCTACGGTATTAACAAACATTTTATATCATTGATTCGATATTGTAGATGCATCCAAAATTACGATTAGAACTTATGCCTTAGAAATGTTAAAATTTACAATACGTTGCATGTAAAAATTTAATACCATTTAATTTGTGTACGTAAAATACTTGTTTTTGACCATTATCATAAAATATTTACGGTTTTCCATTAACTTATACCCTAAATGTACTACATCGTTTGAAAGATTATTAATTGTACTAACAAATTGTAAAAAGACTTATAGGGTGATTCATTTAAAAATTTTGAGATATGGCTTGATTTGCGTTTTGTGTCACCCTGTATTAAAGAAGCCACAGATAAAAAAGTAATTAATACTGAGCACAGCCAATGATATGTGAATGATAATTGAATACAAAGACCTGTTCAATTATTTTGATTTACTGTTTTGCAGAGTGTTAAAGATGAGGTCTTTTTTGCCAATAATTGGCCATATCTTTTTAAAACACCCATATAAATATTAGAATGCTATATTTTTGTAACGCTCTCGGTGAGATCTTTTCGATTCTTGAACAAAATATAGTACGTTTCATTAAAAAAAATGTAAGTTTGGGCTGCTACGTGGTTTTGGAATACCCTGTAGAATCGAAAGTATTTTCAAAATGTGCCCTCAGTAACTGCATTAGATCATACAAAACTTTAAAGTTTTATCTTACCACAACGATGTAATACTCCGATGTCAGAAGATTGCCCCACCCTGTATATATACATATATATGTTTGTAGCAATAACCCCCTGATGAAGTTTTAAATTGACAACGAAATATAGAGGCACTTTGAACAAAAGAGTTTGAGTATTGATACAGACCGATTACCCAATGTTTACCTTTCTTTTCCTTTAACGGAGTACGGTCGTTATTTCAACTTAAATAATTCTTTTAACCGGTTCTCAAGGTACAGGGCCTTAAAATTAATTTTCATTTTTTGCTTTATCAAAAATTACCAAAAATATTATGATCTCCTGTACTACATACCATCCGATTTTAGAACTTTATACTCTAGCTCTATCAATCTAAGTAGAATTGTTCTATAAATTGTGGTATTTTCATATTTTAAATGCAATTTGCTGCCAAGATATAGAAACTTAAATTTTAAAAGTGCCTTAAATCGAGCCCACAGAACCTACTCGAAAATTAACATAAAAGTTGTTCCGTTTCATGTTGAATTTCTTAAAACAATTTTTTGTAATATATTACTTTCAAAAGTACTAACAAGTAATTGTGTAACAATTATAAGCAAAACAACTAATTATATTTATCCTTGGTTCAATGGTTATCACAATGTTTTTTTTGTACAGGTTATGACATTCTTTCAAGATAAAAACGAATTTTATCAAAAACTAAGCCCGGAAACGTTGGTGCATACCGGGATTTAACTTCTAGGTCATTCCTATTTTTAGGGCGTACTCAGGTAAAAGACGGTGGTATAACCGGCTGTAAAGCATTTTTCTGATTACCTGGGACGTACCATATAATTTATAATGTAGTAATTCTTAATGCCGCTTGACATGGAGCAATATTTCTTGGTCACAAGCATGCGCAGATGAAGCTCAGCTGATAGATCTCGCAATTGCCACTTTATCGGTTTGGTGCCATTTCTATTGCATGCAAGTTGCAATTCTAGGGAGAAATCTAGTTACTTTTGGTTTAATAATTAATCAAATGTCATTCAAGTCACTTGATTGACTGTAGCACATTTTTTAGTAGAACTAATGTTCTTGTTGATTCGTGATTTTTGTTAATGTCATTTTTTTAAGTTCTTTATTTGCCTTGCATAATGTCACACAACGTGCAAGATTCATCACATGCAATATTTTGACCTTGCAATAAATTGCATGTAGTTACTTGCAGATTGTATTGCTCCATAACAAGCGGCCTTATAGGCAAAAGTGTAAAAGCCAGATGTTATGAGATTATTTTTGCTGTTCATCAAAACGCCACTGATTTTAATATTTACTTTAACAATTGATAAATAAGTTATAATTATATTAACACTAATTTATGTACATTAAAGTAAGTTTTTTTGTTTTAGGTGTAGTCTTGTTAGAACACAAAAAGAATGATAAAAACATGGTCAAGTGGAAATTAGTACCACCTGATGGCGGATGGGGGTGGTTAGTGCTGTTCGGAGCCACTCTGGTTAACATTTTGGTGCCGGGTACTATCAAATCATTCGGAGTTCTTTTTGTCGAATTCTTAGAAGCATTCGACTCAACCACAGCAGAAGGAATGTGGATACCAGCACTATGTTACTTTTTGTATAGTTCGTTAGGTAAGAAACATCCAAATTATAATAAATAAAAAGGAGACAATGTTGATTTTTAATGTTTGGAGATACGGTATTTACATTATTTGGTCAGTAAATACATATTTTTAAGGCCAACCCCTAACGTGTTCTCAAATCCTTTCAATTCATTGTTTCAATAATCAGTTTTTTTTTATTTGGTTATTTGCTCATGTTTCATTATCATATATCTTATTTTCTAGGCGAGTAAGATTTTTATTCGTCAATATGTTGCTATTTCACATCTTTTGCTTTCCATCTGTTTTTCGTTTATTAACATTTTTATTGGCTTTATTTGAACTATCTTTTCTCTCAACCTCCCGACTATATTTTACTTGATTAACTCATCATCTATAAAAATCTTTAAGCTGTCGTAGTCTTAACAACGCGTATTTGGGTTACACGATTTGTCTTATTAGTATTACGAGGGTTGTTATAAATGAATGGAGTAAAAAAAAACAAATGAATCCAATCAAAAATAAACGGTTTTAAAGGTTAAAACTAACTTTTACGTATCTGTGAGATGCCCTGATTAATATTCTAGCATAAAGTTGTCACTTGTATACACTTCGGGGGATGTATCGTGTTAACAAACCGAAATTTCTCCAAAAGTAACCAAAAATGCAGTATAATTCTGGATTTATAGGACCCGCTGTATTCGCTATAGTCTGCTGAAAATCAATAGGGTACATCTGCGAAACGCATTGAATGAGACACCTTGAAAAATATCCAATTATAAAATCGACCACTTGTATACCCTCCGGAGGCTGTATCGTACTAAACCCAAAATTTCTCCAAAAAGGACAAAAATGTGACACTTCAGGTACCATAGCACCCGTTGTACTAGCTCTGGTGAGCTAAAAATCAATAAGGTTCATCTATAAGACGCCCTGAACAATATTCAATCATAAAATGGGTCATTTGTATACACGATGGAAGCTGTATCATGCTAACAAACTGAAAATTCTCCAAAAATGACAAAAATTTGATACCTCAAGTACCATAGCCCTCGCTGTACTGGCTTTAGTGAGCTGAATCTCAATGGGGTTCATCTTTGAGACACCCTGAATAATATGCAATCATAAAATTGGTCACTTGTATATACTCCGGAGGCTGTATCGTGCTAACAAACTAAAATTTCTCCAAAAATGACAAAAATATCGTACTATAGCACCTGTTGTACTGGCTGTGGTGAGCTGAAAATCAATAGGGTTCATCTGTGAGATATTCTGAATAATATTCAATCATAAAATTGGTGACTTTTTACACTCCAGAGGCTGTGAGATGTCCTCAACAATATTCAATCATAAAATTAGTGATTTGTTGCACTCCGGAGGCTGTATCGTGCTAACAAGACATGTAACGTAAAGTGGCCGACGACAACGACGACGACGACATACACACAGGATTTTTTTTCTAAAAACCATTTTTTCGTGTTGTTCTTGATAAAAAACGTAAGAATAACTCAATTTTTTTTTCAAAATTTCAACTTTTTGTGGGTAAACCAATACTTTTCTCGCATATTAGATAGGTTGGGCGGAAAAGCAATATTAGTATGCTTTTAAAACCATTCGTCTTGAACCCTTTCGCTGCGGCAAGCGCACATATGCGGCCTGGCGAAGTCGAGCTATATGCGGACGGCGCGCCCGTGCGGCCTGTTCAGGTGTAAATATGTATAATTGTATCGTTTGAATTCAGCAGTTACGGTAAATCTACAAAATTTCGTCCGCATATAGACATAAATGTGAAGTATAATTAGCAACGTTCGTTTATCGGAAAGCTAAACATTTTCTAGATGGTGTCAAGTTCTAGGTATAGATGGCGTCAGGTTCTGGGTACTTTACTCTAATTGTAAAATAAAACGTGGTTCAGATATAGGATATAGGTCGGTGTCATTATTTATCGTTTTGTGGAGTGTGTTAACGTTAGATATTTATTGTATAATGGCAGATTTAAGTGAAGCGGGGCCTTCTAATGTAAAAAAGCGTAAAACTAAACATATGAAAAATCCAAAAGACTTAACAGTTGAAGAAATGATGGGATATCTATACGATTCAGATGAAGAAAGTTTGCTAAATGAAAATAATAGTGATTATGATTGTAAGTTGTAAAATTATTATACAATAAAGATTTTTAATTTATGCTGATGCTGTTATCTTTTTAGATCGAATTGATGACGAAGATGAGACTGGCAATTCTGAGAGTGAAAATGAATATTTACATGACGTGGTTCAAGTATTTACATGACGTGGTTCAAGATACTATTCCTCAAAATATTATAGATTTGTCTGAAACTTACGGGGAAATTAATAGTGAGTGGCAAGAAACAATTGACAATATGACAAAGATTCAGTTTCAAAAAAGGAGTTAATTGCTGGTTGAATCACCAGGCGATGATCCGTATGATTGGTTTAGAATGTTCATCGATGACCAATTGTTGGAAATGATAGTAAGAGAAACAAATGAATATGCTGTAGAGGTTCTGTCTACTAGTAGTGGCAAAGAAAAGTCAAGAATTTCCGGATGGAAGGATATTACGGTATCAGAATTACTAATTTTTTTGGGGCTGACAATTCATACGGGAACAATAAAGTTAAATAATTTGCACGACTACTGGAAAACACATCGACTATTCTCTACTTGTTTTGGAACATATATGAGTAGAGATAGATATTTACTCATTATGAGATGCTTACATTTCAACGCAAATATAGAATATGATCAGGAACTAGATCGACTACATAAAATAAGGCCAATATTGAATTATTTTACTCAAAAAATGAAAGATATATACTATCCAGGAAAGAATTTATTATTAGACGTATCGATGGTCTTGTGGAAAGGAAGACTTACTTTTAAACAGTACCTTCCTAAAAAACGTCATAAATAATATGGAATCAAGGTTTATACGTTGACCGAATCTGATGGAACGGTATTGGATATGATAGTTTATACTGGCGCAAATGATATGCTTGGGGGTAAAGATCATACCCAGAAAGTAGTACTTCATCGTATGCGTAATTATCTAACTTCTGGGCACTCACTTTATATGGATAATTTTTACAACTCCTAATATCTCGCCAAAACTTTGATAAATCAAGGCACTTTTTGCACAGGTACCCTGAGAAAGGATAGAAAGGGTTCTCCAGGTGACATTGTACATGTAAAGTTAAAAAATGGTGAAACGAACGCCAAATATTTAAATGGAGTAATGATTGGTAATTGGTTTGATAAGAGAGATGTTACGTACATTTCAACAGAATTTAAATATAAGATGGAAGTGGTGCAAAATAGAAGAGGACAGGAAAAAGAAAGACCCTTAGCAATTGTCCAGTATAATAAAAATATGGGTGGAGTAGACAGAAGAGACCAACTTATGGCTTATTATCCAGCGGAACGGAAAACAATACGTTGGTATGAGAAAATTGGTATACACGTCATTCAGCTATTATTGATAAACTCTCATATACTCTTCAACAAATTTTCTGGAAAAAAAATGACACTCAATAAATTTAGAATTGCAATTTTGGAAAAACTTTTACCAGCACCATCCCCATTACAAGGCCATAAACCAAATCTGGAACATATACCTTCAAAAATTTCTATAACCAATGAAAAGGGCAAAATTTTAAGAAAGAAATGTCGAACTTGTACTTCAAAAAAAATACGTTATTGTCTAGCATGCACAGACAAACCTGGACTGTGTTTAGGGGCATGTTTTCAAGAATACCACAAAAAATAATGTTAATGTTTTATAACATGTATGTTTCATTTTTTTTAATATAAGTGGTTTCGTTTATAAATAAAGTTATATTCTTAAAAAAATATTATTTTTAAACATTTCATTAGAAGCGCATTTGCGCTTTCCGCATCGATTCAAATATGCGGAGGACGCACATCTTTCAAAAATTACTGATAAAAACAGCAAATATGATTAACTTTGACAAAAATCTGTACAATACATAGAAACCCAATAAGTTTTCAAATAAAATATTGTGCCGCAAACGCCGTATCTTTTCGTCGTATTGCCGCAGCGAAAGGGTTAAGATCTATACACTTTTGCATTCGATTGAATTACCTGACTAAGCACTTTGTTCAGTCAGAAGATGATAGCTCTAAAACATGCTTTTTGAAGGCCTCCATGGCCTCTTCGGGCGATGGAAGCAAGATTAAATTATGTATTGCCAAGTTAGGGCCGTACGGCGGATAGCCCATCAATTCTATCTTTAATGTGCCCAAATAGGTACTCACTTGTTCCATGTGTGAGACTTCGAGTTCGTCGTTATGGATTGGTTTCTCTCAATTTACCAAAAACATCTGGCAAACATATGCCAGTTTTGATCACATGGCGGTTTTCGTGAAGAAACGATACCATTTTCTTCTTAATGCTTCGAACACAAGAGGCTTTTGTTGGCTTTCTTTCAGTTAAAATACCCAAAGGCTGATTGGTGACACGAGCATTCCTTTGAGCATCTGTCGACGAATCTGGAACCTTCCACGTACATAGTTTCGAAGACCCAAGTGTTCGTGTAAAATTTTATGTTTGGTGGTCACTTACACATGTCACGATTTCAAGATATGTTACATGACGATCTTCTTCAATTAGTTTTCAAATAGCATCGATATATTGACAGATTTTGGACGACCTTCTTTAACTGAGTCCGTAAGAGAACTACAGCTACGTTTGAATTCAGTGTACCAGTGATATACAGTAGCTTTGGATTTTGCTTCATCGCCAAAAGTTGAATAAGATTGATCGATGCAATATTGTTGAGTTAGACCATGTCTAAAAATGTCATAATAAATCATAGCTCAAAATTTTTAGCGATTAATTCCTTTTTTTGACCGAGATGAAATTTTCAACTTACTGTAATTAAGGCAAATACTTCTCGCACGTCAAAACGTTGTGACCCTCTTAATAATGTGAGGGAGTAGGTTGTCTTTAAAGCATAACACCCCTTCCAAAGGATGGTCTGATTCTTCTGATAAGTGTAAAACAAAAGCACCATCAAATAAAGGGAAGAGAATCACAATATTACACGCAGGATCAGAGAATGGCTGGATCCCAAAGCTTTGGGAACGCTTACAAGTGCTGGAGTCATTTTCTATAATGAACACTTCTGTTTGTGATACAATTGTAGTAGAATTGGGACATGAAGTGTTACGACTACCTTCCTACTACTGCATGTTGAATCCCATAGAGCTTATCTGGCACCAATTTAATTCGAGCGTGCGCGGAAAAAATACTTCTCCGACTTTAAGTGGTACTGTGGTAGAATTAATTAGGAACATTCCTACCGAGAGTTGGAAAAGTTCTGTTAGTCATGTTATAAATGTTGAAAACTCGTACCTTTCTGTAAAATAAATTGCATCAATTATAATTAATTTAGATGAGGATAGCGATAGCGACACTCAACTAAATATAGAACAGAATTGTAATATTTGAATAAATTACTTGTATACCTCCTATATTATGCAAAATATAATTCAAATTTCTTATGTTCGACCCTGTAGCACATTTGCATCTTTCATTTGATGATTTTCTACACAATGGGATTAAACCAGGTAGCTTATTGCAGTTGATAAGCCAATACCATTTAGAGTGAAAATTATTATACCTGTTCTGAATCTGTACTCCTACTCGTTTAGTGTGTGCTCTATTTTTGTTGTTATTAGCTTCTCTAGGTTTTTATTTTTGAGCATAACAGTGTTGTTCTACCTCTGTAGTTATTGCAGTCGTTTCAAATATATGTACAATTATAGCGAAGTTTTCAGGAATATTTTCTTCTATCCATATTGCGTTGAGCAGTTTTAGCTGTATTGCTATTGATATTTGTCCCATACGTTTCAGCATTTCAGTTGCGATTTTATCACAACCAGGTGGTTTTTCGTTTTTCATGCTCATTATTGTATCTAGTACTACCTGCATTTGTACTTATTTGCTCTTCCCGCTCTTCTTCTTTCATAGATTTGCGTAGTCTATAAAATCATTTGTGGCTTCATTTTGTTTTCTTCATTTTTTTTTCGAATTTATGAATATCTGCAATCACAATGTATACATTATTATAAATAGGAAGGAATCTCGATGATTATTCAATATTTATATAGGAGCCTCGAATATTTATGATAATTTTACTAATTTTTTGATGCGAATACAACCGGAAATATTTTTTAAATTTTATTTACATCATTTTACATTTATGGTTAATTTAAAATTAGACGTAAATACTAAAAATCTCGTTTTTTTGATTTCCTATTTAGCCATCATCTGACTTCATTAAAATTGGACAGATAGAAAACGGGATAAAAAGGGTTCTAATTGTCACAGGGAATTTGCCAACTGAGTAACGGGAGACCCGGTATGAATAAATGCAAAAGTTTATCAAAAGCACTGTTATCGTATCCATGACACACTTTTTTTGTTACAGAATTAACAACTAAGAAAATATTCAAAAGTAATCTAAATATAAAGCTGGTAATTCTCGTTAAATTTTAAGACTGAAATTTGTTTCTATATACATGTGTGGAAGATCATTGCAATTGATTCATCAACTTATGCCGGAGACGAAAAGAACATCAGCCAAGTGGACAGCAGAGGGAGAAAGCTATCCAAAGCATCCGAAGAGCTAAAACTTAGCAGGCAAGGTCTTTATTCTGCAAAGATAAAATTGCAGTTTGTTTCACCAAGACAAAACACCGATGCACAAGTCGATGAGAACAAATGTGAAATTTACGATTAACAAATCTAATTACTTTCGCGCCTTCCATATTCACCAGATCTCGCCCCGTCTGGTTTATAGGGAAAGTAAAGTCTGATGATGAGATTGTAGTCGGAACTGAGCCCTGTTTTGAGGCAAAAGGCAAATCGTTATATTAGAAAGGCATAGAAAGTTTAAACAAACGATGGAAATATTCTATCGATACGAAAGGTGATGAATCAAGTCTAATTTTGCAGAAATTTCACTAGTTAGTCCCAGAACTTAATAATAAGCCACGCGTTTCTTGGAAAAAAACTCAATATTTATAAAAACTTCTTGTCTTAAAATTGATGAATATTTTAGATTACTTTGGAAACATCCTGTTTATGGTTCCACTTTAACAGTGCTCCTTATAGATCGAAATTTAATTAATAAAATGTTTGTTACAGGTCCTGTTTCAAGTATACTTTCAGTAAGATATTCTTACAGAATAGTAACAATTCTAGGAGGTATTTGTGCTGCTGGAGGAATGATACTAAGTTTTTGGGCAAATTCTGTATATTTCCTTTATGTAACTTACGGAGTTCTTGTAGGAATTGGTGCAGGACTGTCATTTCCACCAACTGTGTATATAGTCTGCAGTTACTTTCTTAAGTTGAGAGGGGTAGCCAATGGAATATGTATTTCTGGATCAGCATTTGGATCGATTATTATTCCTCCAATACTTCGTGTATTGCTAGTTACTTACGGATACAGAGGTGCTGTATTACTCATGGGAGGAGTAACTTTGAACGTTTTTGTAGCTGCACTGTTTTATGATAAAGTAGAAAAGCATATGAAGAAAGAAAAAGTTCCTTCAAAGGAAGAAGATGTGGAAAACAGAGCCAAGTTTACTATAAGTAATAACGAGAGCTTAACATCTCTCCATAATATACCTCACAATGATTCGTTTTTGGAGCACATAGAAAAGGCGACCGGCAATTTCAATCGCAGCGCATCAAGTGTAGCAATGCAAAATATGAAATCTCAACAAAGAGAAAGAAAGGTGAGTATGCCTCAAAGTCGACAAGAAATACTCAGAGCAAAAGCTAGAGAAAGTATGAACAGTAATTCGACGCTACATCCTGTATCAGAAATAGTTAACGGTACAGCGACCGATTTTTACTCTCAAAGTCGTCTCCCAAGTAGTAGACGCAGATCAATCGCCCCTCGTAGAAGTACTTCAACTAGCTCTTTTCAATATGTGAGTACCCCTTATCACGGAAGTACTTTAACTTTACAACCTGAAATTTTCGCTAGTTCTTTTAGTTTACGTTCCAGTAAATCCAAGACTAGTCCTGAAGAAGAGGTACAAAAGCCAAAGTTACTAGATTTAAGTCTTCTAAAAGACCCTATTTATTTAGTTATTTTAATTTCCAATGCGACAAATGCTATAAGTTATACCAACTTTATTATACTGCTTCCATCGTATGCTAAATCTCTCGGTTTTGATAAAGACCAAGGTGCTATGTTGCTATCAATAGTATCGGCATTTGATTTAATTGGCCGAATAGGTGGTTCGGCTTTATCCGATCTAACTTCATTTCCTAAATGTTACTATTTTGTCGGTGGACTTTTATTATCTGGTATTTCCCTAAGTTTAATGCCACTTTTTCTTAACTATTGGGTAATCGCAGCATTTTCTAGTATATTTGGTCTAGCATCCGGTACATACGTAGGTATTACAGCTATTGTAATGGCAGATATGCTAGGATCAGAAAGACTACAATCAACGTATGGTATGGGGCTGTTTGTCAACGGTATTTTGCAATTAATCGGTCCTCCACTATGTGGATTGTGGTACGCTCAAGTCAATTCTTTTGTATCACTTTTTATTTGTCTAGGCATTGCATTAACAGCTGGTGCGAGTTTGTGGAGCATTGTTCCTTGTATTAGAAGAAAAAAGCAATTAGAAAACGAAAATAATGACACTGCAGTTCTTTAATCCACAAACTATTTAGTTAAATTCCTTAGTTCAACTGAATTTCTTATTTTAATATTTATTTAAACTTGCCTATGATTGCTTATCATAAAGGATTGGAATTAAGATCTCATAATGTTTTATCATAATTTCCAGATAAATATCTGTTTTAAAACATAATAGAATTTCTTATATATAATTATCATTTAATATTATAAATCTAATTTCCTGTAGCTATAATTCCCTCTCAGCCGGGGCGGTTCTTTGGGGCTCTATGTAGAAATTTACAAATCTCTCATTAACCTAATATAATTCTATATATAAACGATTAACAATTATTAAGCTATACAACTCTTTAACTTACTTCTAAATTAACAGTCCATTCACAGGAAAACTAGTTTAGCATAGCTGGTACTCTCTATTCTTAATGAAAGACAGTGTATATTGGTATATTTTTGCTCTTTAATAAACTCATTCTGCCGAACTATTACACTCATAGTTTACTCTACAGGGTGAATGAATTTATATTGTTTAGGTGTTATTTTGTTGTTTTATACTATAAGTTGCAAATTCTACCTATTTGTTTTGTCTTGATTTTTTAATTATTTAAGCAAAAAACTATAAAAAAATTATCATTTAAGTATAAGCCTACATTTATTTTTAATATTTATGTATATGTTGAATTTCACTTAAATACGGATAGAATAAAAATGTTATTATAACATCTTTCAAAAGGCGCGTATCCACATGTGCCAATGCCCCGTAACGCAACACCGAACATGTTCGGCTCGTTGCAGGATGATACGGTTCGCTCTTGAAGCATTTTTATTATATTTGGCCGTGAATCATCACGTAACGTAACCGTACAAGTTCACATAATGCCGCGACTTTCACCTTAGTTTTGAATCTGAAATCTGACTCGTCCCAACTTGTTTTCGTGCGTTATTTAGCGGTGCTTTGATGCTACGGCGAAAAACTTACAAATGGTGGTTCGGCTCATAACGGTTACGCGTGTCAAATTGATTAGAAATAACATGTACCAGTACTCCATCTCCACTAGTCGTGACATAAGATGTTCGCGGTTCGTTACGGGTTATTTCTTACAAATGGATACGCGCATAGAAAAAGTATAGAGTGGAAAGTCTAACTGAAACAAATTCTGTAACTTGATAAATAAAGGTTTATCACAAAATTCCTGGAACACGTCAATTTTTATTTTCAATGGGGCATATTACAAAAAAATTTGTTTATCTTTTAAATTATCTGGGGGGTTGCAAACACCCCAACTTTTTTTTTAAATGGAAGGGTAGGTTGATTAATTTTGAAATTAATTGAAAGCTTTTTCAATTACAAATATAATATTTATAAGCGATGTGTCTCAAAAAAATGAAATAAGGAAATATTTACTGAAATTACTTTAATGCAATAAAATTTCCAAAGTGCTCTTCACCGTGTTGCTGACAATATCCTCATCGATTATAAATAGCATTCCGAACATTTCCGGCGTTACTTGCCTAATTTCGGCCCTGATTCTTTGTTGAAACTCGGCGATGACGTTAGGTTTAGTATAAACCTTGCTCTTTAGATATCCCCATAGAAAATCGAATGGATTAAGACGGGTGATCTTGCTGGCCACTCAATTAGGCCCCTTCTTCCAATTCCAGTCCGTACATTTTGAGCAAAATGTGGTGGTGCCCCATCTTTTTAAAACCACATCCGTTGGTCAAATGAGTTGGGATCCAAATTATTGGGGAATAAATTTACCAAAGTAGGAATCAGTTTTTCTTGGAGCATATTAAGGTATGTTTCTCCGGTTACGTTTCCATTGAAAAAAAGAACCTACTATGCGATCCCCAATAATTCCAGCCCAGACGTTTGTTTCTTGAGGCTTTTGGGTATGGCATTCACACATGCAACGGGGATTTTCGTCAGCCCAATAACGGCAGTTCTGTCGATTGACGTGCCCACGTAATGTGGAACGTAGCCTCATCAGAAAACAGCACTCATTCCAAACCAGTTTGTCCACCATCGATAGAAGCCATAATTCGTTCGCAAAATTCAAGTCTTCGATCAGTATCATCTTCGTTAAGCTCCCGCAGGTTTTGTTTCTTATATGGGTGCTTTTTGGCTTCTTTAAGACTTTTTAAAACGCTTGTGTGACTAACACCATGAACGCGAGCTATTTGCCTTGCTAGAGGAACAGGATTTTCTTCAACTTTCAACAATATGTTCAACTGAGCTTCTTCGTCGACTTTTAAAAGCTTTTGTCGAGGTGCATCCCTTACGCGGCCCATCTCCCGATATCGAGTTTCAATTTTGCTAATCGTACTTCGATTAATTGTAGGTATTTCTTGATGAACTTCAGTAAACAAACGAGCGACTTCTGCCTGTGTTCGACTTCTGTTCCCATATCCGATCATCCTTAAAATTTCGATACGATGCGTCTCGGTTAAATAGAGCTTTTTCTTATTTTTCGTTTTTAATTTACACGTTAAAATGCAAACAAGTACTAACAAATCAATCACCATCAGTTCAAATTGACCAAAAAACTATCGAGCTGTTTTTTTATTGGGCTTATCAAGTAAGAAAAAATGTACCTATACATTAAAGTAATTTCGGTAAATATTTCCTTATTTCATTTTTTTCCGACACATGCTTACAAAAAGTAACAAAAAAAATGGAATTGTATTTGCAATTGAAAAAGCTTTCAAATAAAAAATTAATCAACCTACCCTTCCATTTAAAAAAAAGTTGGGGTGTCTGCAACCCCCCAGACAATTAAAAAGATAAACAAATCTCTTTGTAATATGCCCCATTGAAACTAAAAATTGACGTGTTTCAGGAATTTTGCGAAAAACCTTAATTTATCAAGTTACAGAATTTGTTCCAGTTAGACTTTCCACTCTATATATATTGGAAATAAGAATGTCAACTGTAACAGATGATGATTTTTTACACGTGAAATCTAAACATTCAACTAAAAACACGGTTAAAGATAATTTTTGCGGTGTTACGAACCAGCAAATTACCATAGTCGTTTTTAGTTATATCAATGTTTTCAAGGTTAGAATGAATATGGTGTTGAATAAATACAATGAAGATATTAATACTTTTTATTTTGAATGAAAAGAATTATGTAATGTTCACTTTTGGTAAAATATCGTGTAAAGTAAATATATGGTAAGCTTGAGCCTGTGACCTGATCACTATACAAGTTAAAGCCTAAAAAATATATATTTATGTGAATTTCAGTCAAAGTATAACAGTAATAAAAGTTCAGAAAAGTGAGCATTAAATAATTTATTTCATAGGTACCTGGTAAATTTAATGTTGGTAAACTTCTATGCTTAACTGCGTATTGATATACATTCTGATGCAAAATGATGATGACAAATTCTATAGGATTTGTAGACAACATGTTCTGGAAGTAAATACATTCTTGAGATGCAGATGATGAATACCTGCAATTAATGAAAGACAAATCTAAAAGATATTTTGCAAGAAGTAAGCCAATTTTTTAAATTAACTACGTCTTAGTATAGGTACTAAAATTATAGTTTTTGTTATATATTTATTATATATACGAAGACAGAATTTCTTTTATTAGAGAATTAAACACAACAAAGTTAATGAGAATAGCTTCAAAATACTGAATTCTTACCGGTTCATCAAAATAAGGCAAATACAGCAGGTGTAGTCGACGTAAGAGATATAGTGCGATCTTTAAGGTTTTGGCTCATCCATTGACTTAAATACCGTCATAGTCCAGTCAATATTATAATTTAAAATGCTTATTTGACGATATATTCATTTAATATTATAATTTCAACTAATAATCGTTAAAATGTATTTAATAATTTTATAATTATTGAATGAATTTATCGACTGTCTAACGATTATTTTTAACCCGCAATTATGGAGCGCCATCCTACTTTTTAAGATACTTAGCGTTAATGTATAGAACAAAATGCATTCCTTTAAACAATATTAACCTATTTATATTTAAAAACATCTTAAACAGAACACCTGACAATTAACACTACTTTATATCTCGTTTTATTAAGAAGAATTAGGAATATAAATTTCAAATAACTTATTATTTTTCCCATCTTTTACTGAACTATAAGTATATTTTGAGATGGAAATTTTTTAGAACACATCAGGTGTTCACCACATATAAGCCACACTCACTCTTTAGTTGGTAGGCTGACATGAAGAAAGAGTGTAGTGGTTTTCTGAGGAATTTCGGTAATATATATATATATATATATATATATATATATATATATATATATATATAAAAATTGAAAACGCGAGCACAAACGTCACTTTAAAATAATTATTATTGTTGACAACAACAGCCACTTTGTTACCATAGTAACAGTGAAAAAGTGAAAATTTGATTAGGAAAGATATTTTACGCCAACTCAACACTATTTTCTATAATAAATTAGGCATTTTACTTATTTATAATACTTTTAAGAGATAGATTTTGACGTTTGTACAAAAAATATTGTTTGCATCTCGTGGTTTGGTGGTCTCGAATAATTTTTTAACTCGGCTTTGCCTCGTTAAAAAATTCAATTCTAGATCACCAAAGTAGCATTTCGCGCACTAGATAAAATAATAACTATTATTTACATTAAAAAAAGAAACACGTTCTTCACCCAAACATATAAGATATTTTAGTAAAATTACCAAACATAATTTTTTGGAAAAACTAAATGGACAGGATTGGAAATTGGTTTTTGATGAACGCGAAGATAATGTAAATGAGCAATGGAAAGTTTTTCTAAATTTATATCTTGGTTGTTTTAATCAGTGTTTTCCTTTAAAGCGTGTAACAGGTAAGAAAAAAGGAAATCAACATAAGTATAATGATCCTCATGTAGTTAAGTGTAAAAAAACAAGACACCCTTCTGGTCTTAAGTAAAGACAAACCTGCGTATAAAGGAGCATATAATTTGGCTAAAAAAGAATATGACTGCCAGTTAATTAAATGCCGGGCCTCCTGTTATAAACAAAAGGTTTTAAGTTCAGATAATAAAAACAAATCAATGTGGAGTATTTGTAATGATATTTTAGGTAATGAAAGGGGTAATGGGTAGTTCTTAATTGAAGGGGAGTCAAATGAGGTTGTAAATGATTTTAATGAATTTTTGTTGACTGCTGTTCAAAATCTCATGAGTGGTGTATCTCAAAATGCATGTGATTATGATCTCAGTGATATATTCTATAATATTCAATCGTTAAACTGTATGCCGCCATCTCAATAGTAGAATTAGCAACTTGTTTAAAAAGTAATTAGTAGTGGGGTAGACGAAATCCAATTTGCTTAGTTAAATTTTCCAACCATCAAATTAAAGAAGTCTTATCTTACATTATTGGGAATTTATTCAAATATGGCGTTTTGTTCAAGGGTGGGGACAAACAAATATTTAATAATTATAGACCCATTAGTTTATTGTCTAGTTTTTCTAAAATATTTGAACTTGCAATGTGTAAAAGGCTTCTTAATTTTTGTAATGCTATTTTCAGTGACACTCAACATGGATATTTGAAAGGTAGATAGATCTACCCAAACAACAATTTTTCTGTTCACGAGAAAGATAGTGGAACTAATAGAAAACATCATGATAATTTCAGGTTTATTCCTTGATCTATCAAAAGCTTATGTTTTAATAGGGAAATGTTGCTAAAAAAACTAGAACGATATGGAGTTAGAGGAAATTTAAATAGGTGGTTCGAGTCATACCTATAGACATTAGAGTTAAAATTGTTAAAATAAGAGAACTTTCAACTCCAATATAAACGTAAACTCTATAGGTATACCACTAGGGAATTTGTTTATTATTTTCATCAATGTCCTACGAAGAATTGTTGATAATGTTAATGTAGGTATAACCAATGCTGACGATACTAATTTATTGGTTGTAGAGTCTCTTTCAAAAACAAAACGATTTTAAATGAAAAAAAAACTAATATTGTTACCTTTCCAACAATGAATTCATCAAGAGTAATACCCAATTTCATCAATTTAATTGATCAAGATTTCTCCATTAATGAATACACTAAATTCCTTGGAGTAAATATTGATCCGTTTTTGAAGTGGAATAAACATATAGAATATATTACGACCAGGCTAAGCAGCATATGTTTTAGTTTTAGAGTTATCTCAAAGTGTATGAATGAAAAGACTATTAAGGTGGCATACCATGCAAATTTTGAGTCATTGTAGAAATATGGTTTAATTTTATGGGGTGCTGGAAATACAGAAAGTGTATTTATCACACAAAAAAGTTTGTTCGAATAATATTTAATATGAGATACAAAGAGTCTTGTCGAGGGGCCTTTTCAGAAAAAAGAATAATTACTTTATATGCACTATAAATATTTGAATGCCTAATGTTTCTTCACAAAAATAAATAATTATTTCTACAAAACAATACTAATTTTAGTTAGATACAAGAACACAATATATACATTTTCCATACCATACATTGACAATGACTGAAAAAAACCTGTTTATACTTGTTTTAAGCTTTTTAATAAACTACCTAACAATATCAAAAATATCGAACATTGCAGGGCGTTTAGGAGTAAGGTAACAAAACTGTTATTAGATTTGGAACCTCATTTCATGAATGATTATCTTTAAAGGACAATATAAATTTTCTTATTTTGACATCATTTCATTTCTCTATGCATTTAATAATTTGTAGTATGTATATTAGTTTGAAATAAAGAAATTAATAATTAATAATATTAATAATAATAATAATAATAATAATAATAACTTTCATGACAAAAAGTCCAAAAGCGAACTTCACCTAGCAATAGTAAAAGCCGACATAAACTACACTCCACTAGACTTAGGCCGGCCACACACGTAACGGTATACATGACAGGTAAACCTGCGCAGGTTCACCTGTCATGTATACCTGTGCAAACTAGAGTCCACACACGTAACGGTATACCGTACGTTTAGCTCAGTTGAGAGATGGCGAGCCAACAAGATGAAGATGATATGATAGCTTTAGTCGGATTGTGTGTGGTTTTAAACAGTAAGAATGGGAATGTCTTGATCACCAAGAAAATCGAACAAATTTAAGTACCACAACTTAGGTACGTACACATTGTCGGTTGATGCACCAGACTTCATTGACATGTCCCGTTTTTTCTTCTCTTTACGCACATTGCTTCGTAAACTATTAATCTTTCTAATCACAGATTTCTTTGTTGCATCGGGTTCCAGTTCTTTCAACTTGAGCACAAGTTTCGCATAAGCTGCATCTCTCTTTTCGCGTTTGTGATACTCTTTACTTTTTACCCGCCACAGGCACGGCTCGAGTTTATACATATCGATAAACTCTTCAATTACTTGGTTGCGTTTACGACTCGACATCACTAGCACCAGTAGCTACAAGATAGTGCGCTAACTACAAAACACAAAGACAAAAGACACTCTCTTCACAGGAAGAAGCCTGAACTAAACAAAACTACTGCGCAGGCGACCGGACGTACTCACACACACGCTCAGGTCTAGGGTATAACTGACGACTGCGCAGGTACAAGATACCAAATCTCCGTTCCTGTCAGGTGACCTGCGCAGGTCGCTTCGCCTGTGCACTTTCGCCTGCAGCGACTGGCACACACGCTCCGGTTTGCCTGCGCAGGTGACCTGTACAGGTTTACCTGTCATGTATACCGTTACGTGTGTGACCGGCCTTACACAACACCGACCTTTCACTGAAGGACAAGAAAACCACATACAGAGAGAAAATACAAAGATGGGCAAGCAAAGAACTACAGTCCAGTGGCTCCCAACCTTTTCTGGACCACCGCCCTATAGAAGAGAACAAAAATTTCACCACCCCCTCCCCCAGTCGCTGGTTAGTCCAAAGTAGTTAATTTTATTTGAATATCATCTGTACCGTCCCAATTGATCTGTATTTAGCTTTAATTTCAGTTAATGTCTAAATTTTATTTTAGAGGAATGATGAAGTAGAAATTTATTAAACGACTACCAAATGTACAATAAAATTGTTTATTGAACTTTTAAATATAAACACAGAATCAATAAGAAATACAATCACAATAGAAATAAGAAATGCAATACAATAAGAAAAATAAAATTAATAATAAAGAAAAAATCAAGACGGTTGAGGCTTGTGGAGTGTTACCAGTTTGTTAATATCGGGTTCCAATTTCGTAACATCAATCGCAGATCGCCACGTTCAGTGATGTGTAGTATGTTCCCTCTTCTTTGACAGCAAATCAGTTACTGCACTGAATGCACGCTCGGCGATATAGGACGAAGGAAATGCAATTAACAACTTCTGTACTATTGTCCACAATCCAGGATAGAGAACTGGTATTGGTTTTTGAAGCCAGAACTCTTGATATCCACGTTTGAATTTTACTTTCAGTTCTTCGTTAGTTGTGAGTTCTAATAGCTCCTCTTCCAAATTTGATGAGCCTTCAGTATCTGTGTTTGCGATAGGATCTATAACCCAATTTGGTATTTCCATGTTTAAAATATCTTGGAAACGGTCTGTAAAATCAACATGAAGAACTTCCAAGTGGTGGCAGTAAGTAAGTAAATCTTCCGGTTTTGCAGACACTATTGATAATGTGGGAAAATGGTTGTACTCACCTCTACCAAGATTTCTTTTGAATATAAGAAGTTTTCCCGCAAAAGCAGCTATGACGTTTCTAGTATTAATTAAATTTAAATCATCACCTTGCAATTGTAGATTAACTTGATTAAATACTTTAAACAGGTCCATCAAATAAGCGATGTCATTTTTTGACGTAATCACGGTTTCGCGCAATTGTTCGTTTTCTTCAAGAAATTCCAACACTGAGTCAAATAGATTGAAAAAACGATTCAGACAAACACCTTCAGAGAGCCAACGTACTTCTGTGTGCAGGAGCAAGCGATAGTAGTCTTCATCATTTTCATTGCAAAGCTTATGAAACAAACGGTCATTCAATGAATTACTTCTAATGATATTGATTGCTTTAATAACGTTATTGAGGGACGCATGCAGACGTTCATTTAATTTTTTTGCAACCAAATGCTGACGGTGAATAATGCAATGTACAGCGCCCGGTCATTGCTGGAGCACCATCAGTAGCAGCAGACAAAATATTGCTAATAGGAATTTTTTTCTCTTGGAAAAATTCTTGCATGATATTAAATATAGAATGTCCCTTTGTATAAGATTCCAAATTCTTAGCAAATAATAACTCTTGATGAATTTTTTCTTCTTTTATAAATCGTACGTATGATAAGAGTAGAGCTTCGTTACTTGGTAGAGTTGATTCATCGAGTTGAATGGAAAATTTGCAAGTCTTTAGGTAATCACATAATGATATTTCAACGTCATTTGCCATTTCATCTATTCTTCCTTGCACTGAATTATTACCGAGAGGAATTTTTTTAATGTTATCAAATGGTGTCTTATGATGGAGACTGCCGGCAAAATTAATTCCTCGCCAATGGTGTGTGGTTTTCCTGACTTTGCGATTAACAATGAAACGTTATATGAGGCTCGTAGCCCATCATCGTTCGTTTAGAAGACGATGCAAAAAGGTTTGATATAGTTGGCTGTTTTAAATATTGTTTTTCGAGTTCTTGAAAATAGAATATATCTTTGTTCTTCTTATCAGGATGCATTTTATGTAAATGCTCTTGTAGCCTAGAAGGTTTCATAGCTTCATTTGAAAAAACTTTTCGGCAAATTAAACACATAGGTAATGATTTGTTTATAGAAGATTCCGCAAATCCATATTTTAAATATTCAATACTGTATTGCCGGCATTTCTTTTTTAATTTAGAAGTAGATTCAGCCATTTTCATACAAAAATCAAATTCTCAATAGATTTATAGATAGTAATGTTTATAAAATGACACACCACTCACGATTATTTACTACGGCAGAGCTTATGATTCACAACCATAAAAGGCTGCAGCGCCCACAGGGGGGCGGTATCACCCCCGTTGAGAACCAATGAACTACACGGACGATACTTCAATCAGACACAAGGTGAAAACATCGATAAAGGACTAATACATAAATGGCTCCAGAAGTGTGACCTCTTCCCTGAAACGGAAGGATTCATGCATGCTATACAAGATAAAGTAATAAAAACGAAAACATATAGCAAATACATATTAAAATACCCCTCAGTTACAAATGACAAATGCAGAAGCTGCCATTCAGACAGAGAAACAATAGAGCATGTAACCAACGGCTGCAACAGTCTTGCACCAACCAAATACCTGGAGCGACACAACACAGTCGCAAAAATCATCCACCAGCAAATGGCATGTAAACTTTCACTAATAAACAAAACCGTACCTCACTACCAGTACACGCCATCCGAAATACTGGAAAACCAGGAATACAAAATATACTGGGACAAAACGATACAATCAGACAAAACATTAGCATGCAACAGGCCCGACATCACATTTACTGACAAGAAAAACAAACACACATACCTCATAGACGTTTTCATCCCTACCGATCACAATATAACGAACAAATATTCGGAAAAATACAAAAATACACCCCCTTCGCAATAGAACTGGAGATAATTTGGAAGGAAAACGCGGTCACCATTATCCCGTTGATTATGTCTGCTACTGGTATCACCCACAAAAAATTCACAGAACATCTGACAGAACTCGACATACCTGAAAATGCACACAATCAAATACAAAAAAGCGTCATTTTGCACACATGCAATATAGTCCGCTCGTTTCTTAAAGCACAATAGACTTCGTTTATACTTGGCCCGCCCGTATAAAGAAGAAATCCAGGGAACAAAAACCTTGTGAATTCCTAAAATAATAATAATAATAATAAACACAGGACACACAAATGGATTTTGACATCGATAAGTGTAAAATGCTACATATGTACAGAGGAAAACATAAACAACAAAACACAACAGAAACACTTGATGATGAGATACTCCAAAACATGGACCCAGAAGATACATACAAATACCTAGGGTTTGAACAAAACGTAAATATTAACCACACTCAAATTAAACAACAACTCAAAGAAAAGTTCAGACACAGATTGAAAATGATTCTCCAATCAAAACTTAATTCTAAAAATATCACAAAAGCCATTAATAGCTACGCGATCCCCGTATTGACCTACTCATTTGGCATTATTAAATGGTCCGATACGGATTTAGAAGAACTCAATCGCCTCTGTAGAACTGAATTCACAAAACAGCGGAAATTACATCTCAATTCCTGTATCGAGAGAATAACAATGAATAGAACGGAAGGTGGGAGAGGACTTATAGACATACAAATGGTACATCGCACTCAAAATGAAAAATTAAGATCGTACTTACTGAACACAAACAACTCGCTACACCAAGCAATAGTCAAGGCAGACAAAGAATATACACCACTTAATCTACGCATAAATGTAGTACACGAGGAACCACTAAACATCGCACAACGTAAAAAAGATACATGAGCAGGTAAAACTTTACATGGACAACACTACAAATTAATGCAAAATCCAGACATTGACACACAACTACAGAGACTGAGGGCCTTGCCCTGGCCATACAAAATAAAGTTATAGCTACTAAAAACTATCGAAAATACATAATTAAGGAAAACATAGAGTCTGACCTATGTAGAACATGTCATAAATTTCCAGAAACAATAGAACATATCACAGGAGGGTGCAAACTTCTTGCAAGAACGCAGTATACTGAGAGACATAACACAGCAGCAAAAATAATTCACCAAGAGCTTGCCCTGAAACATAAATTAACCCAGACTGAAATACCATACTACAAATACACGCCAGAAAAAGTTCTTGAAAATGACAAGTTTAAATTATACTGGGACAGAACCATACACACAGACAGAACAATTATTTGCAATAGACCAGACATAACCCTAATGGACAAGGATAAAAAACATACATATTTCATAGACATCGCAATACCAAATGATAATAATGTTACATAGAAAGAAATTCCTCCTCTTAGCCGAGGAAATGAAAGAAGTTTGGAAACAGGATAACATTTCAATAGTTCCAATAGTTATGTCGGTTACAGGTATAACAACTAAATCCTTTGCACAACATTTAAAAACAATCGACCTTCAGCCAATAAACACTCACACATACATACAAAAAGCCGTTATACTACAGGCAACCTCAATAGTAAGAAATTTTTTGCAAGAGAAAGAGGATGTGACTTGGCTTAGGCCCGTCACAAAATCTTAAATCATTACCGAACCAAGTTTTGAGCAACTAGCATAATAATACTTTTTTCCGAAGAGGTGGGAAATGCGCAACCGCACCGTCAGTGACCATGCGAGGCACACCGGTGTGTGGGGCTGTACCTTATCTGTACGACCCACTGAAACCATACCTCTTTTAACAAACCTCATCGGTAAATGAAGTTGCCACCCTGGACCCGCTTTCGCATTACAAAGGGTGGCCTTTCTGAGCTGATTTGGCATTTTATCTCTTCTGTAAGCTTCCTTTCCTACCCGTTCGCTTCCTAGCTGACATGATTTCATTTTCTGGGGTTTTTATTCTCTTCGTGTCAGGTGTCCTGAATGTTGTCCACCAAGTTTTCTCTTTTCTTTGTTCGTAGTACCTTTGCGACAAAAACAGCAATGAGTTTCCAATTTTCTTCTGTTCTCAGCATCAGTTCCACGATGTTATCAGGAGTAACGGGTCCGATCTTTTCTGTCAGTACTCATCGTTTTGGTTACCATCGTTGGCAGGTGAAAAACGTATGTTTTGCATCATCCCGGGTGTGTCCGCACGTCAGGCAATTCGAGTCTCTAATTCTACCTTGTTTACACAGGTAGGATCGGAAGTATCCATGACCAGACAATAGCTGTGTGAGGTAATAATTTACTTTACCGTGATCTCTCTCGATCCAAGCTTTGACACTAGGCAGAAGGCGAGCAGTCCATCTTCCTCTGCTGTCAACCTCGTACCTCTGCTGCCATTTATGTAGTGTTACGCGTCGCTCTTCTTCAGAAATTTTTGTTTTGCTAATGGCTGGTTGCTTTTCTCCTTTCGTATACGGCCTTCCTTTCGAGCGCCAGCAGATCTATGAGGATCACACTGGCAATAGTTATTACCGCAGGCTCTGACGTCGAGCGGTATGCGCTGCTTATCCTGAGAACAGCTCTGCGCTGCACTCCTGCTATTATTTTTCTGTAAAATTCTTTTTGCGATGTTTCTCCCCATATCTCCGCTCCGTAGAGTAGGATAGAGTTAGTGATAGACATAAGAAGTCTTCTCTTGCTGGCTATTGGTCCTCCTACGTTTCTCATCAAACGGCTCAGTGAAGCTGTTACTTCTGAGGCTTTGTCTGCTGTTCGTCTTATATGTTCGCCAAAACTCATTTTCTGGTCTAGAGTGAATCCGAGGTACTTGATATGTTCCTTGGTCCGGATCATTAGATTCTCTAGCTTCATTTCTTGGATGTTTTCGAAAGTGGCTCTTTGTTTGCAGGTGAGGAAAATTAATTCAGTTTTCTCTGCCGCAAGTTCCAAGCCGTGATTGTCTAGCCATGTTCTAATCATTCGCATGACAATGCCTAGCTTATTCTTAAGTGCCTCTTTGTTTCTTTCCGTAATAACGATTTCTATATCGTCAGCATAGCCTACGAGACAGCAATTGTCTGGTAGTTCAAGCCTGAGGATGTCATCATAAGATATATTCTATAGTTCTGGTCCAAGAATGGAGCCTTGGGCGGCGCCTGCTGTGACTCTCTTTGATTTAAGACCTTCCTTGGTTTCGTATAATAACTGCCTGTCCTTTACTAATAACCACTAACTTCTGTCACTTCCACCTTTTTGGAAAAATTCCAGTCATCAAGCAGTTGTACATGCGAAGCAAAATGTGCGGCGATATTTCTGCTATCATCTTTAGGATTTATGAAGGAATACCATCTGGACCAGGGGCTTTTTGGTTTTTCATAGATCTAATGCAGCTTTGAGTTCTACGTTGGTGAAGAGACATACTTCCTCGTATGGGATTTCTATCTGGTAAACTTGTCTTTCTTCATGTTCCGGAAATAGAGTGGTGACTATTTCTTCTATTATGTCAGCGTCTAGTAGCGGTGGTTTCGCATACTTACCAAGCTTCTTCAAGACTATCTTGTCATCTAGACCCCATGGATCGTTATCTACTTCAGCTCACAGTGACCTCCAGTGATCCAGTTTGCTCTTTTTGATAGCCTGTCTGAGTAACTTTCTGGCTCCTAGTTCTTCTGCCTTGCGTATATTTGATTTCACGTTGTCGTTTGTTCTTCTTGCTCCTTGGGTGCGTCTTCTCATGCGCTGGCACTCCCTTCGTAAGTCGGCTATTTTAGTCGTTCCACCAGTAGACTGGAATTCTGACTATTTTGTCGGTCTTTCTTGGCATTGGCAGCTTGCAGGCCTTCTCAGCCAGTTGCATCGATGCCTCAACTAGTCGTTCCGGCTCCTGTAGAGTTTCGACTAAAATGGGTCCATGATGCGTGGAAGAAAAGTGATACCAAGGAAGAATATGTCATACTGTATAAAGAACTGGTAGAATATGATGTCAAATTATACCAATATTTTAGAATCTCAAAGAGCCAAAGACTGCAAAGTTTGCCGATGCAAGGTGGATATGCAACAGTAAATAATTGTAACGCACGAGATACATTTAAAAATTATTTTAATTCTCCCGAGGGATCTTTGCCTTGGCAACTTTTAAAGGTATTGTGCTATAATATAATAATAAAAATTGGTTTATTACCTTTTATTTTCATTTCCTCTCCGATTTCCTTCCAAATATTATTATTAACATTAATGTCCATGTATTTGGCATGTAACAAATCGTATAAAAAATTGTGTTTTAGAACACATTCTATTAATTTTTTTCGTCATTCATATTGACAAACCCTCCGAAAAGCTTCAGTCAAAACTGCACAATATCGTCGCGGAGAGTATAAAAATCGGTCGAAACGAGGACGTATATAATATATAATTGTATAATTTATTATATTGAGGTTTAACTAAGTACGGGGAGGGGGATTTTGTTTTTCTTGGTGGTGCATGAGTGCATTAAAAGTGGATTCACTACAGTATATATATTTTTTGCAAATTACCATTGGGGGGGGGGCAACTTCACTCTGAATAATGCGATACTACTAACAGCGGGGAGGGGTGCAAAGTATTTTGTCGGTGGAGCATTCTGGTGAATTACAAGCGCTTGATGGTGCAAAGTACAAAATTTGAAAATTCCGATTGGGGGGGTCTAGCCTTTATTTTGCCTATTTATTAATAGGTAGCCTTTTTTATGTATTTTATTATGTAAACATTCCATCTTTTTAGGCTTATTTCAGAATGAAATGTATATATATATATATATATATATATATATATATATATATATATATATATATATATATATATATATATATATATATATTATAACGGAATTTGTAAGCACGGCGTATTTTTTTTTCACGCATGGAAACCAAACTCGCTACAAAAATCGGTTAGGCCAAAATCTTGGACGAGTTCGTTAATGAGCCAAATTGGCCAAGTAAAAACAAAATGGCGGCCTGTCAAAGTTGAAAAAAAATCGTATTTCCTTTGTTTTTCAATTGACGCAAAAAAGTTACTGAGCTTTTTCATAGACCTTAACATGTTCTACAACTTTTGTATTCAACATTTTTCTCTAAATCGTACATTGAAACATTTATTTAAGAAAATTTACCAAATTTTTTTGTTTTGTATAAGATGCCAAAATGTTACTTTGGTTTTTTGTACATCTCAAAACATTCTATTACTTTTGTATCTAATTTTTTATTTTGGGTTTTATGCAAAAATGTTACTGAAATAAGCCTGTCCAATTGGTCCTGTGCCATTGGGATTTTTTAAATTTTCTTCACCCAACCGCTCCAGGCACTCCACTAATTGAATCACTTAATTGAGAAACCCGACAAATCCACCATATGGTTTTTTTGACATTTTACGAAATATCCATTTCTAATAGCAAGGCGCATGGTTTGCTTTATAAATCCTACAAATCCATGCCCTCTCCTGCACAATAACCGCCATTGAATATTGTGTTCACTTTCAAAACCCGATATGTCCAGGATATGACGGGTTTCTCAAACAAACTCGCAGTGCTTGCCGCGTTTTAAGAATAGCAACGTTCTAGAGTAGGGGTTCCCAAACTTTTTTGTACCACGCCCCCCTACACATATCAGCTTTCCATTTTGCAATACCCTATTTCCACGGTGCCGTACATACCAACTCCTACTTGTACAAGTATGTGCCTACTTGATACGGTGAGTAGGTAGATTTTTCGATCACTGTTGAATGCGGTAACGCAGAATGGAAAGATTCAATAATTGTACGTATGGTGAAAATTAAAACAAGTATTACATGAAAAACGAATATAATTACTGATACAAAATTTAACATTGTAACACAGATACATTTTCAATTTAAGGGACGTGAAACAATAGGCCTACCTACTTACAAAAACAAAACATAAAATGTAATTTAGTGAGATGGGTGCGCTTGCATGTTCTGGATAAGTTGACAGATCCTGGGCTGAGTTTCAGACAAAGCACAGCGTAGGTCACTTTCGACATCAAGTTTGTTGCGGTACTTGGTTTTGATCGCCACAAGAGATGAAAACGCTTTTTCGCACATGTATGTTGTTGAAAAAGGCAAGTACATCCGAACAGCTTTCTCTGAAACACTGGGGTAATCTTTTAAGTACTTTAACCAAAATGAGGGCTTGTCCATTTTGTCAAAATCGTATCTTGCAGCAGAGTCATTTTTTATTTCTATTCCCTCCTCTTGCAACTCTTCTGGCAGCAACTGTATGTCCATGTTGAACGGATCGGTTGATAGTTTGTAAAACTCCTGTGACAAGTTAGGAAAGTACCTGCTGAACTCCTCCTTGAGGTTCTTCAAATGGTCAATTATCAAGTTTTTCAAAAGCGGTCCTTCAAAAACGTCCTCAAAACATACTTCTTCTGAGACTGACACTACTTTGCTGAAACTTGAATAGTTGCTGGGGTTCATTGACACTTTACGTATCCCAAGTTGTAGTTTCTCAACGTACATCTTGATGGCATCCCGATGTGTTACTATATTTGAGTCTGCACCTTGCAGTCTCAAGTTTAGGTTATTTAACGTGTCAAAAAAGTCTGATAAATAGGCCAAAATCACTTGGTTACAGGGTTTTTTGAACTCTGCACTAAGCTCGTTTTGTTTCTGCTGTACCAAAAACGTTATCACTTCCCAACATATTGCCTTTTGATAGCCATCGTACTTCTGTATGAAATAGCAGCGTTTTGTGATCACTTCCTAAATCTTCACACAGAATTTTAAACAGTCGAGTATTTAATGCACCGTTCTTAACGTAGTTGACTACTTTAATACAAAGCTTTAAAACAGCATTGAGTTCGTTAGGAAGAGTTTTTGCTGCCAAGGCTTGGCGGTGAATAAAACAATGAATCCCAACCACATTAGCATTCTTCTCTTTGACCAACTGCAAAAAGCCTGAACGAGAACCCAGCATTTAAGGAGCACCATCTGTGCATACACCAATAAGTTTTTGCCAAGAAAGTTCGTGTTTCTTAAAAAAGTCTGATACTGCTTCCATCACATCTACAGCTTTAGTAGTGGTCAACAGCTCAGTAGAAAACATCAGTTCATCCTTCATTCTTTCATTTTCAATGTAACGAACATATACAATCAAATGAGTGAATTGTGCTATGTCTGTACTCTCGTCAAGCTGGATAGCAAAAAACGGGGATTTTTTATTGCATCAACCACCTGGTTTTTAATGTCCTCGGCCATATCATCAATGCGGCGTTTTATGGTGTTGTCTGAAAGTGGTATTTGTGATAGCGTTTGCCTACTATCAGTTCCAAGGACAACATCGGCTGCTTTAAAAAGGCACGGTTTAACAAGCGTTTCACCAATAGTGTGACTTTTCTTTTCCTTAGCAATAATAAGAGATAATTCATAGGAAGCTTCAAGCACTTTTAGAGATGACTGAGCAGCAGATCCAGTGCTATCTAACTTCATGCGCTTTAAATTCTTAGATTTTGCAGCGAAAAACTCTTTAGGTTTGTCCTTTAAAGAGGCATGTTTGGTTGACAAATGTCTCAGAAGACGATTAGGCCTCATCGCGTCATTGCTTAATACCTCATAGCAAATAACGCACTGAGGGTGATCAACATTATCTTTAAGCAAGGAAACAAACCCATATTGAATATAATCGTCAATATACTTGCGTTTCTTTGCCGTGTTCATCTTCTCTGATTCAGCTTCACACAGAACTCACACAACACAAAAAAAATTACTCCAATTCAAACGTCGCAGCAATTACAGAACACCCACAATACAGCAAACACGCTGACTGATAATGCACGGAAAGCACTGTTGGCACAACGGACTGGCGAACGGACTAGTTACACCGCAAGCGCTGAACAAACTGCAAGGTTATTGACATTGGATTGATGATGCGGTGGGGGTGGGCGTGGTAGGGGTGGTGGGACACTCGCACTCACGCAAAGGCCAAACGGAGGTATCGGTACACACACCCGTTGTGTCTGACAGTAACTGCTATGGAGGGGGACGGTTTTGAGAATATTGAACTCTTGTGTGTTTTGTAGTTTTAAAAACTGTAGCCTTCTTTGATAAAGTTTACAACTTTGCAACGGGGAAATTTACGCCTTTTGTAATGGGGGAATTTACGTTCTTTGAAATGGGCGGTTTGAGTTCGGCAACACTGTTCTCTAATTTGCAAATTAATTGTTTTTTAAACAAAGGATTTTTGATCTGTTTTATTTTAAACAATGGCTTTAATTTTTTACAAACACTTGACCATTATGTCAAGTGAATATTGTTTTTGATTATATTTCTAATTGAACTTCGTCAACTGGCGTGGACATTCAACTAAATAAATAATCTTAATTTGACAAAGTTAATGTCGAAATTAATAATTTATTATGTACAAATTTACAAAATGTTACAAAGTTGAGTTGTGAACGCTGAATTTCTGTGGTTTCAGATCGGAAGACACTTTATGTTTCGATTTGATGAATTTTAAACTAACTTTGTTATTGAGCGTTGAGCTCGATTCGATGAGTGTGTAAAACTCGCGTCGATGAATGCAAAACTCGCGTCTAGAAGTGTAGAACTGACGAGTGAAAAACTAACTTTTGTTATTGAGCCTTGCGCTCGTTTCGAGGAGTTAAAAATTAACTTCGTTGCTAAGCATTGCGCTCGATTCGATGAGTATGGAAAACTGATTTCTTCACGTTGCGAGACGTGTTAAGTAGAAATCTGCGAGGGGCGTGTTTACACGTGGATTGGGTTGACCAACCGAAAATAAATATTTCCTATTGGCCAGCATCACTCGACTTGTTGGGTTCCCAGACAAGAATCAACTATGGGTGCCGCCAATAGTAAGTTAAGTTTCTATGGAATACTACAATAACAATTGTAACCTTCTTACTTAGAAAGGTAATTCAAAAATGTCTTTCATGTCTTCCGAACCTCTACCATAAAATTCATGCAGAATTGACACTAAATTTGGGGTTTTTACAATCCAATATACAAATAGGGTGAAACGTGCTTTTTTCTCACTTCTTAACTATAGGACAATGTCGACTTTCAAAAAGGTGTCATTCATCTGCCCATACAAAAGAATTTACAATCATTGTTGGAAAACGTGATATTTACAAAGCATTCTGAAAATAAAATTAAAATATCCTTTCAATTTACTACCATAGAAAGATCTTATCAATTCTGCAACATATTTCTACAAAGCTATTAACTAAAATGAATTTACGCCTTAAATATATACAATAAAAAAAGGACACATACAAATATCTCATATATTCTAAAGATATCATAAACAAATAAATTTCAAGATTTTACAATCTTGAACAAATATTCTTTATGTGGAAGCGTGGAAATTGGTAAAAAAACGTGGAAATTGAAACATTACAAAAACAATTTTGAAAACTTAGAAAGACTTTATTTCAAAAATCTGAGTAAATTATTTTTGTAATTTTTTTTATTTATTTTATTTGGGTGTCACGCCCCCCCCCGGGGGCGCGCCCCCCAGTTTGGGAACCACTGTTCTAGAGCTTGTCAAAAAATGGATGAAGTTAATACTAGTCAAAATAAGCGTAAAAAAGGTGTCAAAAGTGTAATATGGCAATGTGAGCGAATTAAAAAAACAAGAATAAAAGGTGATGAATATATCAATTATAAAGGAAAAGTTATTCCTAAAAAGGAAATGGGATTAAACTGCAAGTAAGTAAACTTAACCTAAAAACTGGAAACGATATCTTAAACCAGGTATTTTGTAGTTGTCGCAGTAAATGTTTAGACAAGTTATCAGAGGAGACGAAGAAATAAATCTTTAATAAATTTTACAGTTTTGGTTCCAAAAATGAACAGGATACTTACCTTCAAGCTCTTATATCAGCGGTTCCAATTCAGCGAAAACGTCCGAAAAACAATATCAACAAACCAAAGCCTCACAAAAATGCCTAAAGTATACAATTAGTTACAGTTCAGGACAGCTTTTAGTATGCAAAACTGCGTTTCTCAATCTCCATGGTATTAGTAAAGATCGTGTTCATCGATTGTGTTTGCTTTTATCTGCTGGAAAGTCGCCACAAGATCTACGCGGAAAAAATAATCCAGGCAACTCCAAACCAGTTGGCCTTATTGATTTGATTGTTTCTCATATTGCATCATTTTCCATTAAAGAAGCGCACTACAGTAATCGAGATTATAAGTATTTAAGTGAACATCTTGATATTAAAGCGATGCACAGTTTATTTTTATCCAAGTATGCCAACACTAACGTAAAATATTCATTATATTACAAAGTTTTTAAAGAAAAATTCAGCTTAAGTTTTGGAAGACCCCAGGTCGACACTTGCTGTAAATGTGAAGAACTAGCAGTTAAAATAAAATCAAAAGAATTAAATGACAATGTTAAACTAGTGGCTGTAGCTGAAAAGACTGTTCATCTCAGACGTGCTAAAAAGTTTCATTCAAAAATGAAAACATTGAAAGAACATTATCAAGGTGACCCCAGTGGCAATAATAGCTGTTGACTATATGCAAAATATATTTTTGCCCCAGATCCCCGTTCAAGAGACTTTTTACCTGCATCAACTCATAGTCTCCGTTTTTGACATGCATGACGTTAAAACAGGTAAGGCATATTTTTACATATACCACGAAGGTATGGGGAGAAAAGGCCGCAATGAGGTTCGCTCATTTATTGCTAATTACATAGAAACCTATGTTCCATCAGATGTTAAACATTTACATGTGTTTATGGATGGATGCACAGGACAAAATATAAATCACACAACTGTAAGAATGTTTGCTGCATTAACATAAATAGGGCGGTTTAAGACAGTATTTGCCAATACGTGGTCATTCATTCCTGCCCTGTGACAGGGACTTTGGAGTTGTGAAAAGATCTCTTAAGAAACATGATAGAGTTTACACACTTAAGCAGTATACCGAACTCTTCATACTGGCAAGTCAACAAAACAAGTTTACGGTGCATCTCATAGAAGATAACAGTATCATTAAAGATTATAAGTCTTGGTGGCCAAGATATTGCAAAAGAAATTGTCAAAGTATAGCCCCTGTAAGAAGTGAACGAATTCCATTCAACATATTATCCAAGTTTATGCAGTTTTCGTTCGACGACAACCATAAAAGGATGGTTACAGCATACGACTACATAGACGGATTATTTACTTACTCGTTTCCAATCGCTACAAGACATCCTAGACCCAACGTACTTTGCACAGAACCAGCCTACCCTAATATTAAAGTACCGATTAAGAATATAAAATTCGTAAACTACCTACCGGATAATGAAGAAATTAAGAGTTTCTACGAAGAGATTTTTCTATGGCCAACCGTAGATGGTGAATTTGAGCCAGAAGTTTTATAATATTATATTTCTTATAAGTTTGTACAACATGGTTTATACTTTTTAAACGGTTTTATTTAGCTCACCCCGTTTGTTTTATTTATTCTTGGGTCAAATTTAGTAATTCAAATTTCACCCTCTTCCTGTCAACCGATTAATCTGAAATTTTGTATACACTTTGGATTTTGGTGACAATACAATTATGTTTATTCATTATCATTATAAATTCAAGATGGCCGCCGCTACAAAATGGCGGATAATTTATGTTTTATTAATCCCATCAATATAGGTATCAAATGAAAGGGCTCAACAAGCAGAATACAATATACTATAAAAAATTGAAATACAAGATGGCGGCCGCTAGAAAATGGCGGATAACGTAGGTTTTATCAATACCATTAACATGGGTATCAAATGAAAGGGCTCAACAAACAGAATACAATATACTATAAAAAATTTAAATCCAAGATGGCGGCCGCTACAAAATGGCGGATAACGTAGGTTTTATCAATCCCATCAATATGGGTATCAAATGAAAGTGCTCAACCAGTAGAATACAATATACTATATAAAATTAAAATCCAAGATAACGGCCTCTACAAAATGGCGGATAACGTAGGTTTTATCAATCCCATCAACATGGGTATCAAATGAAAGGTCTCAACAAGTAGAATACAATTTACTATGCAAAATTGAAATCTAAGATGGCCGCCGCTACCAAATGGCTGATAACAATTTTTTATCAATCCCACCAATATGGGTATCAACAAATAAAAGGGCTTGACAAGAAGAATACAGTGCACTATACAACCTCAATATTTAAGATGGGCGCAGCCACTAAATGGCGTATAATAATAAGATTTAAATTTAGAAATTGAATCTGTAATTTAGGTATCTGATTAATCCAGCCTGAATCCACCACCCAAGTCAAGATTTTGTATCGTGTTGAGGACTGTGTGGCGTTAGGGTGGCTAAAAATGATACGTCGTTAGCGGTACACCACCCAAGTTAAGGTGAAAGGTTAAAACGCGCCGAGAACTGTATGGCATTAGGGTGGATAAAAATGATATGTCGTTAGCGTTTTCCCCTCAAGACTCAGGCGCATCTTGTTGTACATAGCCTTGCCCCTTTATTGGACCTCTGGGGGGGTCGACCGATTAAATGTCCATTACTCTTGGGAACAAAATGGTAAAAAAAAATATAATAAAAATAGGTAAAAAAACTTTTTAAGTTAAACGGTTTTATGTTAAACATACATTGCAATGTTTAAGATAAATGTACTAAAAACCAAAAAATAATAAAATAGATACAGTCGTGGGAATTATAAACATATGCATAGACTAGACTAAAATAAAACCGTGGGGCACGTCAATTGTCTACAAATTATCGACTTAATGTGCGATACAAGAATCGTTTAATTCGTCGTTAGGCAGTTGGCCCGCAGACGGTGAGGAAATTACTTACTATTTTCTTGCTCATGGAAATTCCAATAGTTATACACTCCATGTAAATAAAAGAGATGTTTCAACTAGTTTATCGTTGGACATTCACACTGCTGGCTGGCGAGGAATCGTTTCACTGCTCGTAGTTTGTCTTTAATCGACAAAACATATGATAAAAGTACTACTCGCTCACCACTATGAAACCCTAAAACTCGCTTATAATCGAGCTTGCTAGCTTGTTTCCACATTCTAGCCCTACTTATCACACGTCCATCGTTGTCGGTTGAACAACTGCCTAATTATAGTGTAACATTACAAAACAAAAATTTTAATCAACGATTGTAGACAATTGACGTGCCCCACGGTTTTATTTTAGTTTAGTCTATGCATATGTTTATAATTCCCACGACTGTATCTATTTTATTATTTTTTGGTTTTTAGTACATTTATCTTGCAATGTATGTTTAACATAAAACCGTTTAACTTAAAAAGTTTTTTTACCTATTTTTTTTTTGAATAAATAAATAAATTTAAAAAATTATTTGAGAAAGTCCATTTTTCAAAGTCCACTTTTTGTTAACTTGCTTTTATAATATTTTTGCTTCTTTGTCAAAAAACTGTTTAACTACTTTACGTTAATATTTATCAATAGCTAAACTAAAAAAAATTACACCTTTCAATAGACAGACAGTTTTTTGTAATTTTCTCAAAACTGGGACTTATCTGGTTTCTCAAATAAGTGATTCAATTATATTGGTAACCGATCATCATTAAAATATCAATTCGATGTGTTTAGTTAAATGTTTCATTATAATGAATGTATGAAATAAGTTTTCTGTTGAGAATTTACTATTTCAATATAAAATATCTATACTTTAAGAGCGGAGAGTTGGAACAGCCCAAATTATTTACATATAGGATTATTCACCACAAAAAATGTTTATGAACCAATATCCACGTATCATGTTTTATTTTTTTTAAATATAGATATTTACTTATTCAATTCAGTTTGTATTATTCATAATAAACTGTTATACTTTGTTGAAATTCCTTTATCAAGGAGCTTTCAAAAACATACAGATATACAAGGTGTTTCATTAAAAATTTAGAGTACTAACTATGCTGTACCTACTTCACCCAGTACATTTAAATTTATGTTTGAGTAGCATTTTTTAAAACGCCCTTTTCGAAATTGACGTTATTGATTCATAAAAAGTTGAAACCAAGTAACTATTGTCAAACTTTATTTATAGGTATTAAAAATTGTTTTCTAAGATATCAGCTATAGGTATGAAAGGTAGCGATGAATTATCCATATTATAATATTTTCAATGAATAGAGCAAATAAGCATTGTCTTTCTCATATATAAGTGGCAAAATGATATTATTGAAAAAGATCCTACAAACGTCAGCCTTTAAATAAACAAACAAAAATACATAACTGCATAATAATATTGATACCAATGGTTAATGTATGAATTTCTAAGTAAAATTGTTTTGTTTTTGCAAATTAGATTGTTGATATATCCATATTCTTTCGGAAATTGTAATGCAGTTTTATTTTGTAGCAACTTTTTAGAATAAATTTTACCACCTTAGTCAAATAAAAAAAGGTCTGAAATCAAAATTTTTGACACAAGTTTGCATTTTTGATATAATATAGTTTCAAAAATACAATAACAATATGTAAAGGTTTTAGTGCCTGCAACCACCGGCAATTCTCATCGAAAATTTGAAAGCTCAAAATTATACATAAAAAATGTCTTCTGACTTTTTTCCCTCCCTTCAAAATTAAATGAGTTAGGGAAGTTTTAAGTTTAAAAAATCGTAAGTAGTAGAAAAATTAAATTAATATAAAAAAGTCTTTTCTTGATAATTGTAGAAAAATTAGCCGTTTAAAATTTGAAAAGAATTTTATACCTGACGAAATATACCGGGTAAAAATATTTTTTCTATGGTTAAATTTGGGAAATTTTACGATCAATCTAAACATGGCGAAAAAAAACGTATTTATTCACTTTTAGGCATTCAAATTTCTATTTGAAGAATTCAAAATGTTATATATATATTTCAACAATAAAAAAAATTTAAATCTAGAATTGAAGATTACATTTTTTAAGCAGTTCAATAAAATTTAATCTGCAAATTTTTCTACTACTTACGATTTTTTAAAATTTATGACCATCCCTTAAAGATTTTAGGATAAAAATTATCTAAAAAAAGTTATTTATTTAAATTTACGAAAACAGTTGAAGTATCTGAAAGAGCGCTTGTTGATTATAGTTCTAAGAAGTGTAAATAGACGAACGAGGAGGGTATGATAAAGAAATTAATAGCAGAATACAAACACTACGAACTGAATAAATCCTTTATAGCTGAAAGAAAAAGTACCACAATTCACAAAATAAACGTATTAAAAAAGATCAGTATCCACGTTTAGTTGTGAAATAAAGGTAATATAAAATCTAAGAATGAAATGTTAACGAAGTTATAAAAAATGAGAAATACCAAAATAAGAGAAAAGATCTAGGAATGGGACCAACATAAAAAAAATATAGAAAACCGACAGCACCTAATTTTATGGGACTCCTGTAGGTACATATAACGAACACCAAATTTCCCTTCGTGCGGTTATACATTTTGCTTTTGAAAACTAATATTGCCATGCTAAAATATTTTAAAAGCTGATAATAATTAGACATTTTCTTATTGTCTTGAAAACCAATTCATAATAAAAAATATTTAATTTCTAATCAATTGGAGCTACATTCTTCCCTTATGATTAAAATGGGACGTGTTTTTTATAATTCTAGAAAATTTCTGGGTTTCTGGGGGTCAAGCAATGATATTATATATATGATATATTAAATCTCTATAATTGGAATTTTTTTGACAAATACTGCAGGCTTTGTCTCTTCATATGAATTCGTTATACACTTTACTTAATCGGAGCATTCAATATTGAATATTGCAGGGCAGGTAGAATGTCTGTAATTTGGAAACTTCTATATGTTTACGATTTAAAATATCATTTGTATTGTATCCAAACAAAAAAGCAATGCAATATTATTATTATCCAGGAAATCACTGAAGATAAATATATTGAATTCGATATGTAGAAAAGTGATTATTTATTGAATTTATTTATTAGAGAAACTTCCCATTATATATAATAGATAAAGTATGTTAATAGAAGAAATAAAAAGGATGAACTAAGGGATTACATTGCCCTGAAACCTTAAGGTTTATTGTGCCCCAAATAAATGGACATGGAAATAAATACAAAATATACATATTACTATTGCAATCCTGATGACGTTTTGGAATTACAGATCCATTTCAATCCTTTCTATCCTGTATATATCCTGTATATTATATAAAGAAACGCATGTCATGTAAAGTGATGTCAACGTTAATATTTTTATAAATGTACTTTGTCAGAAAGTGAAATGTGATATTACTATTACATATATATATATATATATATATATATATATATATATATATATATATATATATATATATATATATATATATATTATTAATTAAAAACCTGTTAAATAATAGTCTGTGTTGTTTTATTTTATACACAATCACAAGCAACGGCAGTTGCCGAGTGACGCTAGTACACCCCACATAAACCACCACACCGAAAAATCCTAATATAAACTGTATACGGTATGTAAATGTCAAACCATGAAAAGTCACTCTATTGACATAACCGCCATTTTTCCGTGCTGTCATTCTGTCAATTAACATATGATTTTGAAGTGATTTTGAGGCCAAGTATGATAGATATTATAAACAACCATTACATTCCAACTGATTTCAACCTTTGTTTGGGTGTTTAATAAGGTTTAAACCACGAAAGTTAATTTTAATAACTATTTTAAGCAACTAAGATGTTTCTACCACTCTCCACAATGTTTGTGTATTTGTCTGCTTCTCCAACTAGTCGGTGTATCATCGAGATATCATGAGTGAGACGGGGTATAGACAAGAGGTAAACAAGTAAAGCCATAATAATGGCACTAGTACATATCTCCGTTATTATTGGTCGGATTGAAGTGGAATAAACGACAGTATGAAGAAGAGAGGATATGGATGAGAGGTAAACACGTAAAGACATAAGGGTACCTAGCACCTATCTCAGTTATTATTGATCGGATTGAAGTAGGGTAAACGACATTATGAGTGAGACGGGGTATAGACAAGAGGTAAACTTGTAAAGCCATGATGGCACTAGTACATATCTCCATGATTATTGGTCGGATTGAAGTGAAATAAACGACATTATGTTTCCCACTACGCACTGCGTAGAGGTCAAGAACATCAGACACCTGGAATTACTTAACGTCCATCTGTTGCTTCCCTCGTAACTCTTGACGCTGCATTTTCGAGAGTTCGGGGGAGTAAACCATCACAAAAATCTGGCGCCCGAGGAAATCTAGTAGCTATTGAAGCCGGAAGCCGTGGGTGTCATAGTGACGTCCGTTATATTTTGGAGAAAGAAAGAACGTTACAAAATGGCGCCCGAGCAGGGACCGTTGTTGTAAAAAACAGAGACCGTTGTTGTAGGAAAAAAACAGAAACCGTTGTTGAAGGAGCAGGGAGCCTTGTTGTAAAAAAAACACAGACCGTTGTTGTAGGAATAGGGACTGTTGTTGTAACTGTAACAAGGCTTTTGTTCCGCATACCGGGATCACCTTGTATTTGATTTTGAGTGAATTATTGAGTAAGTTTTAATTATAAAAGTTCGAATCAGAAGCAAGAGTGTGTAAACCTTCTTAAATCTAGAATTAAAATTTTAATCAACATTACGAAAACCTCTTGGGATTTAATTTGCTAAATTTAGTACGTTCTCATGCATAAATAAGCGAATATCAACATAAAAGTTTATATTTTGAAAGTTGCAATAAGATATTTCCAGTCGAAATATTTATCAGATAAGGAAACCAGTTTTTTAGCCGTTTCTTGTTAACGATATTTGTTTTTTTTTTAACTGAAATATTGAATTGTGTTTATTTTTAAAACAGGAGTTTTGCTAATGAAATATAACCAATAAATTTTACTTGCAAATACTTTAATAATTATTATACCGGGTGTACTACTATTTTTATTATCATCTTTTACTGCTAATAATAATATTTTGAAATTTAGAATTTTTATTTGCAAATACTTTAATAATTATATTATACTGGTTGTCCTATTATTTTTGCTATCACCCACAATGGTCGCCAACGCCCCTTATACTACTGTATATATACATTCAAGGCGTGAAGTGGCATCCGCTTATGTTAAAATCGCGGTAGCTGTAGCGTCCGCGGCACTATGACATCCGATATGTGGACGTCTCAGTGCATCGAGCTCCAAAATATCGCAAACGGTTCAGTGAATGCTTGGGAATCTATTGCTGATGAAATCAGCAGAACGTCACTTTGGTCGTTTTCTGTATAAACCTAAACACCAAGGTTTACAGCGTCTCCGTACGCGGCGTTATAGTAGCACACTTATTATACATTTATTATACATCTGACGCACACGTTGGCATCCGTCAGTATACATATCGAAGAACGGTATAGTTTGGCGTCTGTATATGTATTTTTCTTGCAAAGTGGCATCCTGGCAGTGTTGCCGACCTCACTTCTGGTTATAGAAAGCTTTTAACATTGATTGTGATGATTTCCATATGATTTAATTTTTTGATACCATTGCTGACAGTGCGGAGGATGTTAGTTATTGCAGAAGATCTACCGTTATTACTTGAAAAATGACATCCGATTTTGAGGCAAAATAAAACACTATTTATACGGATACCACTTCAAACGCTATCGCGATATATATATATATATATATATATATATATATATATATATATATATATATATTTCTGGCAACTTTGTAATGGCTCTAACGATTTCGATGAAACTTTGTAGGATGATAGACCTCTAAAAGTTTACCTTCAAACTCTGAAGACGATAACTTTATTTAACAGACTAATAACAAAACAGTTAACAGTTAATATACGTTTGTAACTAACATATTCAGATAATAATCCTTTATTTAGCAAATTTGAATGCAGAGTATCCTTTAATCAGAAATTCTTTTTGAATTACCCTATTCCGAATGCAATGAGGAGCCTTGGCCGTATTGTATATTACCATCGGAGAATGTTTAATTTTGAGCTGCTGACGATGCCCCAAATTCGAATTCCATATGTCCAAATAGGCCTAATTATTGTTTTATAACGAAATTGCATGTGAGCCATCAATCTAATAATATATTTCCAACTATTTATGCCGCTTGTGGAAATTCGCATTCGTTAATTTTCACAGGTGAAGAGGATCCTCTCCTCATCATTCACGTGTTTCGACTTCACGTGCCTTAAGTCGCCATTTATTCCGACAGTGCTTAATTAATATTTTATGTGTGTGCAGCTGTCATCTATAGACGGTTGAGGTAGGGAGTTACATTATTTTAATGTATAGAAAATGTCTGGCAGTTAAGTAGGAATAATTTGGTAGTGAAGGTAATGTAACAGCTGTGTGCCCTGTGTGCATAAACATGTTTTGAAATAACGTTATTTTAATCTATAACTGATTTTAGTCATTTCATATAGATTGACTCATATACCTTTGCCAATATTGGAAATAAAATTATGGATGTGTATGCATTAAATTCCATTCGTTTATTTTCTGATATCAGAATTATTATTTTCCAGAGGTCAGGGAAATAGGATAGTTTCAATATTGAACTGAACAGAATTGTTATTTAGATTGATACCTTTTTCGAAATTTACTGTAATTTTTTTTCAATCATTAGGTCAAAACTGATGTCTTTATTCTAATTGAGTTCGTCGATAGAGATCGTTCAGATGATACGTTTTATTATAGATGGATTAGTCACCCCCGCAATACGTCTAGTTCTTTCAAATGTGTGCCCATCTATTCCTCGTGAACTAATTGAAACTGCGTTTATAGAGCTTGGTTCACAGTTAGCATCACCAATATCTTTTCTAAGAGCTGGCGTTTTCGGAGATGAATACAATCATATATTGAAGAGTTACTTACTTCCTAAATAATTTCTTTTGAGAACAATGGTTATAGAATCTTTCTGGCTGATAAAATGGAGCGTTTTATACGTAAGCAAATCGGCGATATTGCAACCAACTGTACTAATACCCACATTGCTTTCCAGCCAGCAGCATTAAACATGCAAGTATCAAACACCACAGTCCTAATACCCAATCTGATTTTCCTCAAACAACTTTCCAGAAATCAGAAATACAGACTCCCCAAGCTACAAATAACAGACCCAGTATTTCAGACATAACTAAAGTTTCTCCGTCTACTACAAATGATCCAAATATACTGACATCACCTCTACAAAAAAAAACTTCCACTGACACCGAATCTCTCTCCTAATACTAACAACACAGCCCCCCTTTTCGATATTCCATCCAAAGATATTCCAAAGCCCACTGAAAAAAGTTAAAAAATAATCGATACTTGAAAATAAGATATCTGATAGTTCAAGGGCAATCATCTCTGGACTGGTATAATAAAACTCCTGACTCATTTACTCTGCCTATTGAATACTTTATAGCTTTTCTGGAAAATACGCATAGATCTAAGGATCCGCTATCAGAAGCTCAGCAATTTACCAAAGATTTGAAATCATTACTTGCTGACATGTATACTATTTACCCTGCACTTACTAATAGATCCCTCAAAAATCGATTTAAAAGGATCACGAAAAAAATGAAACAGGTCCTGAATATAGCCAATACGGATATTGAAGTTTGACAGTTCTCTCATTTCACAACCATCTTACTAAGTATTCAGTCTTATGCAGTCTCTCTATCCCCGTCTTGAACATATTCAACAATTAGTGTCTGATACACAAGCTGATATTGTTTGTCTCCAGGAGACGAATTATAAGCAAAATCACAAACGGGAATTAAAAAACTTTGTCGGTTACCACTGTCTTATATTCAATTTTCTTAGAGCTAGCGGTGGAACTTCGATATTTGTTTCTTGTGATTTTTGTTCCGTTGAACCACCAGTTACTCCATCAGAAGCTATGACTTTCAAAGTTTGGGCCCCCTAAAAAATTAAAATTTGCAGCGTTTACATCCCTCCGATTTACAACCTTGCTGAATCCGATCTTGCTGATTTTGTAAGGTAATTGAAACCTCTATACATCCTAGTTGCAGACACAATATCATTTGGGTATCAAAACAAACTTTTGGAAGGGAGAAAACAATTGAAAATTTCCTAAACCACAAAAATGTTTACTTACTGAACTCAGATGTGGAAACGCACTTTATATTACTACAGGAAATCTATCTTCTACTGATCTTAGTCTTTGTGACTCTAAAACTAACCTATCCCCTATCCCTTTACTGTAAAACGCTAGTCAGTCTTTACTATAGTAATCTTTTTCCAATCCTCATCTCTGAAAAATCAAATCACATATTTATCTGTAAAACATGATGGAAAATCTCTAATGCTGACTGGAAGGTATTTAAAGAATTCACTGAATATCAAACATCTCAGCTACAGTTTTCTTAAAATATCGAGGAATCGGTTACATCATTCAGAAACTCTATAGTCAATGGAGAAGAAATATACGTTGACTAATTTTTAATACCGGCGTCCCGAAAAATCGTTCTCTGGTGGAATGACACTTGTGCAACTGCGGTCCGGGAATATAAAACTGTGTTAAACAAATATAGGAAGACTGGAAATACAGGTTATATAAATTTCAAAATACTGAAAACCAAAGCAGGTAAAGCATAGCAAAAAAGCTTCTTGCAATGACTATATTTCCTCACTTGCCTCTTTTTATTTCTGATATCGTTGGAAAATTTGATGTATCACATAAAGGTCAGGAGAAGCATTGGAGAACCGCCAATAATGTTCTTCTTTCACACAATGAACATCTTTTGTATATCAAAAGATATTACGTAAGGTATATGAATATTTGGTAGAACGAAGAAGGACTCTTTTCAGGAAATTTCATACAATAAATTGATACAAATCTAAACAGGAAACCTACACATATATAATTGGAAGCCAAATCAGATATTCAAGGTAATCCAAAAGCATACTATAAAAAAGTAAAATAATATCATTTATAACAAATAGAAACTGAAAGAATACATTTGTTTCAAGTCGTAACACTACAATGGACAAGTTTTAAAAAATACGACAAATGAAAGGCAATATAATGCAGACTAAAATCCTTGCGTTGATACCTCGTGATAACTTTGTCACTGATAATAACCAAATCACAAATAGCTACTTATTTCGAAGAGAACTGCAAACACAAGAACAATAATAATGAAAAACATAATCAACTGAACGAGTTCCCACTCCCTATTACACCAATCATCACATCTGATCTTGACTCTTTAAACTTTCCATTTTCATTCGAAGAACTAACTTAAGCCTTTTCCTTTGCCCCTGCCGCTTGGTCCGATAATATAACATTTATTTTTCTAAAATATTTATCACTGATCTCATTAACTAAATTACTGGAATTATATAACACCATCTGGACTAAACAGTAATTACCAGCGCAATGGTGAGGATCAATTTTAATTCAGTGGTAAAACCATACAAACCAACAGATCTAACTCATATCATTCAGTTTCTTTAACATGCACAATGTGTATGCTGATGGAAAAGATGATTAATAAAAGGCTTTTGTACTGAGAAACACAAAATAATCCAATGCAACACTATCGGGATTCAGACCACACCGTAGTACTATGGACAATCTCGCCTATCTAGAGACGTTCTTTGCAGATGCATTCCTTAAAAAACAGGACGTTGTAGCTACCGCATTTGATATTGAAAGTGCGTTTGAAACTCAGAAAATAAAACTTCCAAGGTAAGATATTGGCTTTTATACATTTCCTAACCGATAGATCATTCCAAGTATTTACTAATGAGCAAATTTTCTCGAAATAATGACGTACCTTTTGCAGCGGTAAAAAGAACCAGACTACGTGTAACTTAATTCAGATAGTGAAGCATCAAGACCTAATATAATGCCAAACATTCAGTTAAACGGAGAAGTGTGTAACTCAATACAAAATTTGGGGTTTATCTTTGATAGTAGGTTGGTACGAACAAACATTTTAAAAACATTAGCTCACCATCAATGGGAGCTGATGAATAAATCATGTTACAGGTGCACAAATCCCTTGTTCAAACTAGATTATGGAAGCTTTACTTACATGCCAGAAAGCAAATCTGATTTAGAAACTACCAATTCTGAGCACTAAGAATTTGTCATGAAGCTTTCAGATCCAGAAATGCTGGGTATCTACTGTGAATTCAACGGACCTCCCCTATGGTTGAGACGATAACTTCTTCTCATTACATACTGTTCATTCAACATTAATAATTCTGGCACGAAACTCCAACCACTTCCAGAAATTCTCTCACCACTCATAACTGATATCAACTCACCATATAAAGTTCCAATTCCTATCTCATCCTGTTCTCCCTGGTTAAAGTAACAACCAAAGTTCAATACATCTTTAAACATATTCCCCAAGCATGAAACACAGAGCGATCTATTGTAGCAACGTCTTTTAAATGTTATAAATTCCACTCACTACGATAAAATTCTCTTTACTGATGCATTTAAATCTGAAGACAGTGTAGGTTGCACCGTGACCAATTCCCATCAAATCATTAAACAACATTCAAGCTTTAAATTATTTATCCCCTGACAACAAACAATCAGCTATATGCACAGACGGACATCGTATTGTCCAAGATATTCATGACTCTATTGATGGCCATCCTGCGAACCGTTACATTAATCCGGGTACCTTCTCACGCCGGAATATCCGGGAATGAACTTGCGGACCAATCTGCAAAGGAAGTTTCGACAGCTAACGTTACACTGATTCAATATTCATAATGAACTAGGATAACTAGGATAACACATTCCATATGTGACCGCGATTCCATGAAATTCAGCGATGAACTAATTTCAAAGACCTACCTCCTATGACTATTGGGCATACTCGATTGTCTCATGGATACTTAATGGCCGTTTCCGACTTACCACACATTTGCTCATCACTGCAATGCGTTTTGATGCATTTTCTTTAAAAGCCAGCATCCAGACGTAGTTGCCAGATGTGTACTAAAAATACACAAACATGTGGGGTTAGACCCATACTCTTTATAGATCAGCGAGTTAAGCTTGAACCCGAAAGACTTTTCCAGCGTTAGTAATATGGATATTGTTAGTTATCTGGTATTAACAACGAGTTTTTACACCAAGGTGCAAATGAAGGCATTTAAAAGTTATATGCATACAAGTTTTTTGAGGCAGGATTTGTGACTAAATATGGAGTAAAGAGAGTAGACGATATTTATATTGTTATTGGAACGGGAAGTAAACTAATCCCGTAGGATGCAATTATGTACCTGACTTGCTATTTTTCATTTACATTCAGCTAAATTATTGTTTGTTCCTTTTTCCAGGTAAAACATTCACAAAGGATGAACGAACCCGATTTAAAAGTGTGGGTGCTTGTGAACACCGATGGAAGTGTTGAAACTACCCATTGCACCTGTGTTATATCATAAAAATGATTAATATACGTCTTACAATGCTTTAAAGCATTGTATAATGCACTGTACAGCTGTGTACATCCCACAGACGCCATGTTGACATTTAAGTGACATTTCGTTTGAGTGCCCTATACTGTACTGTACACGAATGTCATCATCAGCTGTTCAATGGCGTACAGAGGACAAACAAAGGGATTATTATAACGAAAGTGAATAGTCAGTTATTTTTATTTTAAAATTTTTGAATCTTTTGACTCTTACAATTATATTATACAATAAATTATTATATATATTCTATTGTTTAATATTTTCTGAGGAGAGTGTTTTAGACAAAAAATAGTGATAGGATCAAAACTTTGATGTGCTACTCCTATCCATTGCTTTTCTTCAGAGTAATTGGGCAGTTTGTTTACATATTTTATAGGTGGTGATTTATTCAATTTTTTTAGGCTAATAATGATGTGGCTCAAGATATTGCTGCTAAGACAAAATCTGATCTTTAGTGACACTGTAAATTCTCATTCTTCTTCCCAAACTGACTTGGACATGGCAGAACTCAGCCTTCCTTTTTGTAAACTATGCACTTTAAAAGAAAATGTGAAAAATTTGCAAATAAATATCAAAAAACAATGAAAAACCGTGTTTTATTTATTTTATTTCCCAAATATTGAAACATACTATAAAAAAACGTATGCACAACAAAGAAAAGTGTAAACTGAAACAAACACAAACTTATTTTAAACAGCTTGGACAATATCATGGGCTTCGTATAATTGTAGAGGAACTTCTGTCATTCCCAAACAGTCCATGTGGTACCATACTATTTTGCAATTACCATTATCACAGACAATTATAGGTCGTTTATCATCAATTGAATTACAAACTTTTAGAACAAATAAAGAGTCATTTAAGGAAAATGAAGATAGCAACGAAAAGAGACATCAAGATAGAAATGACCATGAAAAATTTCAAGACTGTAAAAAAGAAAGTAGTTTGACCTGCTTTAACTGTGGAGCTCGAGGCCATAAATCTAAAAACTGCCCGGATAAGCCAAAGGGTACAAAAGTGTTTTAGCTGTAACAAATATGGTCACGTGTCAAGTAAATGTCCGAATAAGAAGTTGCAAAATTTACTGCTGAAGATTCTAACGTGAATGTAATAGAAACACAACCAAGAAACATAGTTAAATTAAAAATTGGAGAAGTAACGATGTCAAATTTATTTGATAGAGGGAGCGATGTTTGTACAATCATTTTCAGAACATCGCGTTGTCTCCTGACAGTATAGTATTAAACGGCCTTGGCGAAAACACCAAAGTAAAAACATTGCGATTATTTTGTATACAATCTGAGATTAATGGCGAAAATTTTTATCTCAAATTTCATATAATTCCACAAACGGCTACATGGCATTGGGCAATAGTTGGAAACAATATTTTAAAGCAAGCTAGTGTTAATATCAGCGACGATGGTGTAGTAATATACAAAAGAACCGCAGAAAATTCTATTACATTATGGTAGAAGAGGAAGGTGAAGGATGTGAAATAGATGTAACACACATAAAAAACTCAGAGTATATAGAAGTGAAAAAACTGATAGATGATTATAAACCTCACAAAATTTAGACGACGAATATCGATATGAAGATCGTTCTAAAAAGTGAAGAACCAATTTATCAGCAATCTAGAAGATTGTCAGCCCCCGAGAAGGAAGAAGTAGATAGACAGATAGCGGAATGGTTGAAAGACGGAATAATAAAACCAAGTTGTTCGGATTTTGCCAGCCCTATAGTCCTGGTTGAAAAGAAGGACGGCCGAACTAGAATTTGAAGCGATTATCGCAAACTGCACAAAAATATAATACGCGATAGATTCCCACTTCCTCTAGTCGAAGATGTCCTAGATAGCTTACAAGGAGCAAGGATATTTAGCACCATTGATCAAAAGAATGGATTCTTTCATGTGCCCGTAGAAGCCAGCAGTACAGAATACACATCTTTCGTAATGCTGAATGGCCAGTACGAGTTCATGAAATGTCCATTTGGATTGTGCAATAGTCCAGCTGTTTCCAGCGATTTATTGCTCATAACTGCAGATAATTGACTGCTAAAAAGTATGTTATATACTATATGGACGATATTATCATCATGAGTGCAAACGAAGAAGACGGAATAGAAAGACTAAAACTTATGCTAAAGGTAGCAGAAGAATATAGACTAGACATAAAAAAGAAAAAGTGCCAACTGTTGAAAAACAAAGTAGAATTTTTAGGGTTCGTCGTAAGCAACGGAAAAGTCCAACCAGGCGAAGCTAACATTCTGGCGATCAAGAAATTCCCAGAGCCGACGAACCAGAAACAAACGCAATCCTACTTAGGTCTAACTGGATATTTCAGAAAATTTATTGCTGGATATACCCATATCGCGAAGCCCTTGAGCGTCTTACTCCGAAAAGACGAAGAGCTTAAGTTCGGATCATCACAAAGAAAAGCATTCGAAACTCTGAAGGCAATACTCATTTGTGGGAAACAAAAAGGAGGGAAAGAAAGTACCAAAGTTAGGAGGTCCGTTAAAAAACTACCACATAGATCATCTGGGTCCAATGAAAACAACGAACAAAAATTATGAACACATCCTTGTATTTATTGACGACTTTTCTAAATTTGTCTGGCTTTATCCAACGAAATCAACTACTACAAATGAAGTCATATGTTGCCTTGAAAAGCAACGTAAAATATTTGGAAACCCTTCCAGAATAATATCTGATAGAGAAGCAGCATTTCGCTCTGAAGCATTTGAATAACTACTTGCGGAGTTCCACGAAGTAATGGGCAAGTGGAAAAAGTTAATAGGACCGTTATTCCTATTTTGACAAAGCTCAGTCTGGAAGATCCCGGAAAATGGTACAAATATGTCGACAAAGTACGTATAGTTTGGGACACTTTTACAAAATGATTCTGTAATATCTTATGATTCTATTAATAAGCATAAAAGTTGATTCAATACGAGAAAGAAATCTTTTTCAATAATTGAGACATAATAATAAATGATGCAGAACACACAGCCGGTTTGTTTCTCATTATTAAAGGCATGGCTCGGCGGGGTTGGTTGTAAGTTGGCCATTGCTTCGTAGTTGGTTTGCTTATTTGCTTGCTTGCGCTTGCTTGTCTGCTTGTAGGCAGCTTTCTGCAGTCCAATGGAGAAATGCAACCATCGAGTGTCTACCTTCTCGTGGCACCGCTTGATACTAGCACTGTTGATCATCAGTGACAGCAATGTTGACCAACCAAATGACACTCCAGCTACCCAAGCTAAGGTGTAAGGAACGTGCCGATGGCTGAATGGCCGCAGGAAATGCGACCGCGAACGTCCCCCTAAGGGTACCAAGCGATGTGGCGACCACACACATTATAAGAAACATTTTTGACTTCCCGGTCTTTTAACTAACATAATTAAAACTGACATATTAGTTGCGTTCGTTTGTATCAATCCCACGAACGTTTTCAAATGGCAAACGACGTACATGACAGTTCATTATATCTGACAAGCAACTGTCAGACAAGATATTTGAGGGCCGGTTTATCTATGGAGGGTAGAACTAAGGAGGACCAACTCAGTGTATGAAAAAGTGTCCGCAGACAGGGAGCAAATTAAAATGGCGCCATAGTAGCAAGTGGAAAGATTTTAAAAACAGCGCCATAAATTATTAGAGTAGGATAATAAAATTAGCACTTTTTAAGTTTGGTAATTAATTTTTATGATAATGATTCACAATTATTAAAAAAAATAAATAATTATTTTATATTTCTTAACTTCAGTATTGTAAAATAATAAATTTCATGTCGTTTCCACTCGCTACGCTAGAGTTATTGTGGTCGGTTATTGAACTGTAATTTGCTGCTTACAGCTGGACACTTTTTCAACTTGTCCCCTATACAAGACGGTCCTCCTTACTTCTACCCTCCATAGGTTTATCAATTGCAATTTATCTGTGAGATAATTCTATCAGTTACCAGTTATTATTGAAAGATCAGTTTATCGACAACAGGATAACTTTTATCCGGCAGTTAAAGTGTCACATAGATATCTATTAGTTGCAACTGGCAGATAAGTGAGATAACTGGAAGATAGTCCATGCATACCATAGAAATAGAACAGGAATTTTAAGAATGACATTCTATGATTATGTTTGATTTCCTGTTTCCTGTATGTGTATAATATTGTATTATGTACTTGTGTATTGTAAAGTGTGATCTGAAAGCCTGATTCATTTCGAGAAAATGGTCATTAATAATAAAAAACGAGAGAGCAATTTCATTCTATAAGAAATAAATTTACGTTTGAAATTGATCAATAAACGGAAGAATCATGCTCATCCCATATCTCAAAATTATCGTCTCTCCCTCACTACATAGGGCCTTCGTTCGTATTGAAGAACTTTCACAATATCAATGTCTCATCACTATCTAATACGTAATCCACAAAATCCATGTTATTAAAATCAAAAAAAGAAACAAATAAAATAACGTTATGACTGATGATGATGAACAACGATCTAAAGTCGCCAAAAAGGTTATCTATGGCCGCCAATGAAGTGAATACCATAAAGGTTATCTATGGTGAAAACACACAACCAATCAAATCTGATATATTTATTCATCACTATTGCCAACATTCCTTACCTGACAGTTGATAAACTAGTGGATAAAAAACATATGAAAAACCCAACTAAACCTTTATATGCAAGTTACTTTTATCCGACGGATACCTAGCTGCTGGACAAAAACTGTAATTGATAAATCGGACTTGAGTGTTAGATATAATGAACTGTCATGTACGTCGTTTGCCATTTGAAAACGTTCGCGGGATTGATACAAACGAACGCAACTAATATATCAGTTTGAATGATGTTAGGTTAAAAGACCAGGAAGTCAAAAATGTTTTTTATCAACATATCCACATGGATATCGTTGGTCAGGTTTACAATTTTTAAAAATAGCAAGGAACAAATTATTTAGCAATAATAATTTGAAACCTGCATACGTTCTGTCGGAAGACAATGATAGGTACTTTATCAGTTCCTAGAGTTACGGAAAATGAAGTATCACTTACTTTGAATTCGATAGTTCACGTTTATATGGAGCATCCATTTTATTTTACTATATTAACGTTCTTTTTAAATTTTAATTTTTTAGAAAAAATGTTCCTATTTTCAATATTGTGGCACAACTATTGCTTCGTTGAATATGTTGTTGCTAAAATAAATCTCCGTTGAGATGTACGTTTATAATAAATTGCTCGAAAAGCCAGACGGGGTAAATATGTATTGACTTTGAAGAATTTAAAATTATTACATGTATAATATGGACGTCGTCGTTAAATGAATTAAATTGATTTTCGTTGTTGATTCAATAATTTTTTGGTTTCTATGATACAGCGAACCATTTGTTATTGTCTCCGTTTTTTGTCGTAGTTCTAGCGTCGATCAGCTCTGGAAAACGCACCGACAAATTTGACATTCAAACGTCTCGTCTGACGGATGCGTATCAGATATCTCTCATATACGTTCTTTACCATTTAAAAACGTTCTCGGGATTGATACAAACAAACGAAACTAATATGTCAGTTTTAATGATGTTAGGTCAAAGAATACACCAGCAACAAGAAGCGAAAGACGGCATAAATCGTTTGATGTTTTGGGGGCAAAATTTCGTGACCTTCAAACTGACGTTGACAGATAACTGAGCATCTTTACTTGACCTTACACTAAGAAAAGTGTTAAAAAATGAAGATTAAATCTTACCTACACGCAAAAAAGTGAAACCAAAGAATCTCAAATAATAATTGCTTATTTTTATGGCTTGTTTCGACAAATTTTTTATTGTCAAAGAAAGATTTAAGCATTCAACCGTGTAATATTTTGAATGTTGGTTGATAATTGGTGAAAACTCATTAAAGATCAAGAAATACCAAAGTAATATTTTGACAATAGGTCTGGTAAACTTAATTTATGAATTGTTTAAGTAAATCTAACAGCTAAACTAACAATGTGAAAAATATACTTTAGCATTTCTTCATATATAAAGTTTTAGCTTGTTTTTGGAGTTCCATCCATTATTAAAAATAACGAGCTATTGTTTAACCAAATGATTTTTATTTTCTATATTGCTATCGAAATTATATGTGTAAGTATGTATTTAAGTAGCGCTGTATGTAGGATGGGGTGAGTATAAAAACCAATACAATAATATAGATTATATATTTAGAATACCAGTTTACAATAGAAATAATTTCAGTAAATGATGATATAAGATTATAATAAGTATGGTACTTGAATACAAAATTTTTATAATTGATATATTTAAAAGTTACACTTCACTAGATTCTGAATTAAATATTTTACAAGAGAAAATCTACTGATGTATGTGACAAAGAAGTTATAAAAAAGTAGCGACAGTAAACTTTTCTGCATAGTTATCGAAGTTTTGTTGCATTTTTCAATTATTATCATATTTTGTGCTTTTTTCTGGTTAAACAGTTTATGCTGTTTTTCTGGTAATCCCTCCAATTCATATTACGATAAAACTTCGACACACACAATATAGTACTTCTTGTGGCACTAGCTTATTTTTTGTGATCGCTTGTAAAGGAGAATTTGTTTGCTTATGTCATGGATGATCCTACAAAACTGGAGAAGGGATGAGTTTTGTTACTATCCCCAAGGACGATGTTAGGTATGTGTGCTTTATAATGTTATTTAAACAAACCAAAATATTATATTATGCTTGCCAAACCCATAATCTAAGTACTGTTACTTTTTAGAGCATAAATATATAAAAAATTTCTGCTTTTCAGTAACATGTTATGTTTAGTATGTCTGCAATAAGTGAAAAGACATATGTACAGTTATTTTCCTTGTCAAACAAAAGTAAACATATATATGTATAGTTGTTAGGGTTCTGAATCATGTACATGTACATTTCCAAAATATATTATACCTAATTATTCTGTTGTAGGCACCCATTAGAAACAGCTTACTCTTGAAAATTCTCCAACAACTTCCACTCAAACTCCTGCTTTCTCAAGTTCTGGACACCACGGAAAAGCAAGGTGAAATTTGTGGTTATGGCTGGCTATAGGGAAACGAAATTTTGCAAAGGGAACCAGAGAAAAGAAAGAAATATGCAACCTGGAGGACTACTAAGAAATGTGTGAGAAATCTCTTGAATAACTTCTGGCATCAATTGTAAAAGCGCAAGTACTACTGAAAGGCAGAGAACCTCTAGGTAGAAGGTATTTTGTAGAACACAAACGATTTGCCTCGATGCTATATTTTATGGGATCACAGGCATACAACTTTATGATTAAATTATCAGTCTTCCAACAAAACTAACCCTACAAAGAATCACCAAAAAACTTGCTTGCAAGCCTGGTTTAGGTTACGATTCAATATTTGAAGCTGTAGAAATAAAGCTTCAGACAATGTCCAATGGTAACAAACAGTATACCATATGTATTGATGTGATGTCACTGAAAAATCATGTCTTCTATAGTACTGCATGAGTTGGAGATACTGGACTGATTGATATTGGGACTGGATCAAAAGACCTTTGTCCTGCAAACAATGAACTCGTAATTATGCAACAGGACTGTAAGCGAAGTGGAGGCAATGGCATTTTTTTGTGGGTAGCAAATTCGCAGTGAAAAGTTTCTTCCTATCATTGAAACATGCATACTAAAGTAGGAGAGCCGAAGTTTGCATGTTGATGGTCTCTCAAGTGATATGACTTGTTATTTCAATAAACTAGCCAATTCCTTTTTAGTAACTCCTCATAATCCAGTATTCACAGTAGATGTCAAGGAGATTATTAACTTTTTTGATTCTAGTCACTCAATTGAAGCTACAAGTAAGAATTTGAAAAGAGATACATTTTGTTTTGATGACAAACAAACATCCTGGTCATTTTTAAAGTAGTTTTACGGTCAAGACAAACAGGCGTTTTATATTAGATGTACACAAAAATTGACAAACAGGCAAACTTATCCATCGAATTTCGACAAAATGAAAGTACATCTACCAACTCAAACTCCAAATAATAATGTAGCAATTGGTATGAATATGTATATGAGCTTGGGGGCAGTTCCTAGTATTGGAACCATTAAAATAATTGAGAAATTTGACAGACTTATTTCATTCTACAAAAAAATGTGTTTGTATAAGCAGACTATCAAATATAATTTTTGGGAGAAATGTTGCTTTTTTGAAACATTTAAGAGTCAATAAAAAGGGAGTGTTACTTCCAGATCAAGGATGAAGAAATGCAGAACAATCACAATAAGTAGTTAAAAAAAGTGTAATTAATTGTAATCCAATGATTTTAAATATTTACACTGCACAGAACTAATACAGATTCTCTTGAAAGTTTCTTCGGTAGTGTGAGGTAGCAAGGGGGCAAATGAATTAAACCCACTTCTATCCAATTTGAACATGCCTTTAGAAAAGTGTTTTGCCAAAAAGTTACCAATTCAAATGAAATGTAGTGATGACCTTCACAATTTATTAATAAAGTTGAATTCAGCAACTGTTTGAATTATTCCTGAAACTCACCAAACAGCAGTTCAGAATGTAGCAATATCATTACCAGATTAAGATTACAGGAACGAAGAACTGACAATTTTACATGCGTTCAATTTTGTTTGTGGCTATTTGATGAAGAAAGCATTATAATGTCACAGGTGTTAAACGTGCATAGAATTCTCAAAAGAATGTGGAGATCTGGATACAAAGCAGCTATTGACATATTTTGAAAAGTATGATAGGGAAAAAAGTATTTATGTAGGCTTTAGGGTTCCAAGTGAACACTTTATAAATTGTAAGAAGCATTTATTTACTTTAATGTATAGTGAATTGTTTGTTTGCCAAAGTATTTCACATGTGATTCAGATATTTTAAAACTATTCATTAGATTGGACATATATAACTGCATGAAATGTGAGAATAGGGTGTTTGAGTTGAAGCTGAGGGATATTGTAAATGTACGGGTTTCTCCATCTCAATAACAATTTTAGAAGATCGATTATCTGAAACAAAAAAGAAAAATAGAGGAAGACTATATGCACAGGCTTTATTGTAGACAATGTGTTGTTTTATTCATCCATCACATGTTCCAGTGTCTATTTTCTGAAGACCAGTAGGAATATTTTCTTACATTGATAGCAAGTGAACTTGGAATGAATAATCAAACATTTTTCCATTTTAACAAAACCATAAAAAAGACTATTGTATCAGAAAAACAAGACAGTTAGACTAAATGCAATCTAATTATAAGAAAGCCATCTATTTTGATGTATATTATCGACAAGAGTTGAATCTCAATGATGATTACATTCACCAAGAGATAGAGAAGCATCACCAATATGTCTTGTGGCGGCTTGAAATGAATGTCCCACTTGCTCAAACGGCATGGTATCTGTAATTATAAAAATAATTGTAATAAACAGCAATTCCAAATAATCTGTTCAAAAAATGTCAAGCATTCTTAGATTTGTCACTCTACACTCTAAAGAATACATAACATTTACATTGCAATTCTATACAGCTGTTTGAATACAAAGCATATGGCAATTCACGTATAGGCTAAATGCAATCTAATTATAAAAAAGCCATCTATTTTTATGCATATTATCCTACAGAAGTGAATCTAAATGATGATTATATTTACCAAGTGATGGAGAAGCATCACCAATATGTCTTGTGTCGGCTTGAGACGAATGTCCCACTTGCTCAAACGGCATGGTATCTGTAATTATTAAAATAATTGTAATAAACGAATAAATAAAATGCCAATAAGGTATTAATGAATCCTGTCGGAAAGTTATAATTAATTCTGCACTAAGGTGGCAAAAATAAATATCAATAACAGCTGATTGTAATGTTTACTTAAATTTAATATTTACCAGACTGAATAGCTATTTTTGTTGGTGGATCGCTCAATATAACATGGCCCTTGCGTTTTAATGATGGGAATATTGTAGGCACAGCTTGAAGACATAGGTACTTTTTACGTCCCCTTTTGGAAGTAAATTTATCCTCAAAGTGAAGTTGACATAACTTATAACTATTATGTGAAGAATCTAGGGTTTTTTTCAAACAAATCTCGACGGTTACATGCATCCAACCATAACTGTAAATAAAGCTAAGTAAGTATATTTATATTTTTATTTATCATATGTGTATAAAAGAAATAAACTACTACCAATTTATATTGAATATTGTGTATTATCATTCAACATATTTAAGCTGAACTCATCAGCGGTGACGCTTATTGTAGTGTATTCATTGATTGTATTATTATTATTTATGTTATCAAAGAGGAATGTTAACACTCAAAGCATAGATTCACGTAACTTGCAATGTATAGGTGCAATGGAAGAATAGCATATTTAAAAAAAAGAAATATATGTCTATAATTTATTGCATATAGAAACAATTCCTCTTACCTTACAGGATCTTTAGGAAATCTAAAAATAGTTGTTCCGTCTCCATCTCTTGAATGACACCCACGAACTGCACAAGTTTTTGGCGCCATAACTAATATAATGGTTTTTTAAACAATTGAAAACACAAACAAAATATATATTATATTGTAAATAAGGGAAAACCGTACAGCAAAGAATATTCCAGAATATTCTTTGGTAAACATGTAAACAATAAAATTACATGACATTGACAAATAACTGACTCTGACTCAGACATGCGTACTTAGAAAATTAATTCTAAAATAGCACAAGCTTCGTTTCTTATCGGGCTGGTGTATTCTGTGGTTAGGTTAAAAGACCGGGAAGTCTAAAATGTTTTTCATGTTTCTGGTCTAAAATGATTAAAATTTTTCCGTAAATGGTTTAAAATTTTGTTCGAATCTGGCTCTACTTGGGTGTCGACTAAAAATTCACCTGGTAACCTCAAAGATTGGCCATATACCAACTCCGCTGCAGAGAATTATTGCGAAATTTACTCTGAAAATAGTATTGATAATTTTGATATGAATTCTAGAAGTATTTCATCGCTTGTCTGTTTGACACATACTTTTACAAAAAAAATTTCGTAATAGACACTTTTAGCTTGTCATGAGTTTTCACACGTATCCGTATTCGTATTGGAGTTACGTTGACATAAAGAAGTTGTCAAGAAAACCTTTTTAGCAGATAACGTATCGTTTCGGGACGGAAATCACTATTCTTTGGTAAAAGTAAAAAAATAATGAAAAATAAAACTAAAAATGAAATTTGTGGTTATAATCAAACCAAACCAATATCAAAGAAGACCTGTATTATAGCACTAATAGCACAGAATACTGATTTTGGTCGGAATACGGATACGTTTACATGTATGGAGAAGGAACGTAATGGTTCTACACATGCGCAGTTCGTTACGGATACGGATACGTGAGAAATTTATGACAAGCTAAAAGTACCTAATAATTTATGTCATTCTTTAACTAATCAGATATCAGATGTTTTTGAACCATTTATTTTAGATTAGTTTGGTTATTTTGTAAAGAATTTCAAGTTTTCATATTATATTATTTGGCAATTTAATTGGTATTTACAGCCATGCTTGCAAGACAAAAAGAGTTTCTGTTAGGTGTTATTTACTATTTTTATTAATTAAATGCAAAAAAGCAGATATCTCAATGGTGAAAAAATTGGCTTCAAAGAAAGAAGGTAGATGTAACTTTTAGCTCTTCTAAATAAAGAATTAATGGTTGAAGATCCTGAGGCTTATAACGACACATAACACCATTATTATTTTGATTTTATTTATGGCTTCTGCGTCGATTCTCGCGCACTTTCAGAGTAAATTTCTCAATAATTCTCGTAAGTGTAAAACAGTTCTAAGACGAATTCATGTCAGCTGGATTTTAGTGGTGACGTCATAATCTTAGGCTATGCCAACGCTGTATCCAAACAAACATAACCAGCCATTTATATATAATTGGGCAATTCAAACCATGTGACTTTACAACTGTCAATATGGCGCCTGGTTTGCAAACTGAGGTTATTAGTTCGTTTTGTTTACATTGTATCGAGCGACATTCAAGTAATTTTATCGTTTTTGTTGGGCATTTTGACCATTTTTAAATAATCGTTAGTTGTTTGAAGGAGTCCTACGTGTTAAATCGAATATTTACATTGCCTCAATAGGCAAAGTTTAAAGAAGTTATTGCAGTAAAGCCCAGACGTTGGTCAGAGGTAAATATGAAGATTTTTACTGCTACTTTATGCATTTTCTCAATTAACCAGTAAACTTTTATGCTTGAAACTATTATATAATCGTAATTTGTTTGTAGATATCTAATGAAGCTGAAATTGATTAAGGATTTGGACCCTACATTTGCAACTGCTGATTTAGAAAACAGTGTAAATGGCAGTCACATACCTTGATGTATTTTCATACATTGTGTTAACTCCACATCCCCAACTAGTCATTCATAAAATCGTAAAAACATAAAAACCACAAGCCAACATTGTTTGTTCTGTTATGACAGTTCAAGATGGGAGCGGGGAGAGCACGTCATATTGAACGTGGCGGATCTAACCAAACTATTATTGTTCGGTTTACATGCTCGGAAATCACTCTCTCTGATATTCATTTAGTCATACACCTAGAAAAGATTGATACTAATTCCACTTCTAGCAATCTCGATCTCTCATCGATTGTGTAATCAAACATACCTCATCGATTGGCGGGAGATTTCAAACCTAACCCCTTTGATTTTACTACTACTTTTCACATAATTTTTGAAAATATCGAAAATTTGTTATTTAAAATAAGTGATGAGGCATTAAATATGGACGCAATAACGAAGAACTTGTTTGTTAATCCCCTCCAACTTCGTCATCTGAACCATCAGATGAAGAGATTAGCTCCGTACATTCCATAATTTCAGTTTTTTGCTCCATAATTATCAACAAAAATACATATTAGCGATAAAACTATAGATTGTTGATTTTACACCACAATTATTTACTAACATGAGGTTATATTTTCAGAAGTGCTCTCCTGCTCTCCTCGCTCTCACAATATTTTCAGATCCGTTGAGATCGATCTTTTTATATTTTAGAGCAATAAAAATGTAAAACAGAACACACAACTCTAAGATAGGACGATCTTTACTTTAAATAGAACACTGAAATATCTCGCAGGTCGCTTCCATATGCTCTCAGAGCAACCGAGAGCAGTAAACCGAAAACGCTATTTGAACATGGGCGTGTCATCACAGGGATAACATAAGATTCATTTGTAGGAATATTTTTAATATTCTGAATACGTTTGTCTTAATATGGATAATAGGTACTTACTTTTAGGGGAGGAAAAGGAGTAGACAAATAAAAATACAGTTTTATTTTCAAATTTATAAATATCACAAGAAAGATATGTTTAGGCTCACAGAGGAAATAAATTTTATTTAGAATAAGGTAAGATATTTTAATCACTGGTGTTTGAATAATATTACCTTAGTATTAATACTTCTTATGCGGCTTTGCTTAGAAAAATCCACAATTTTTCGTGTTTCATAATGGATTCTCAATGTAAAATATTGTTTCAAACGTAATATAATTAACTGAGCTGGATGGGACTCACCAGGGGAAGTTTCAAAGAAATGATCACCAAAATAGTCGTTCTTAAATTATTAAATTTAATTTTAATTGAAATATTAGTAAAGTTTTATTCTGTATTTTAAAAAAATAGTTCTAGTTTTGTGGAAAAATCTGAAATGTTTCTCTCTTACCTTACATATTTCAATTATAAATAGAGAGGCATTTACTAGTTTTCCAAATTGTTTTCTATTCTGCAAGGTATAGTGAGATACTTCAGACTCTAACACATTCAAGTATTTTGTGCAAGTCACACATTTTTTAGCCCTTTAACTATGTAATCAGATAGGTATGAAACTATATCCTCAACATAATCTGTAAGATTCCAGCTATTACTTTCGATAAAATTATTTTCAAACAAATCTCTAATCAAATTTTCATAAAATGAAACATGTTCATAACTCTTCCAAATAATAAAAAATTTCATTCTGTGGTATTTTCAAATTTCCACATGTCAAAATTGGAATATTATTCAGATCTTTGACATTTCCAGTAAATATTAAGGTTTTTGAAGGCTGTCTGAAACTGTCTGACCGTAAGGTTATTATTGAAGCCTAGCCATAAACAACGTTTCAAGATGATCTTGATAAATGTTGCATACTGAAAAATATACAAGATATTTTTCTTTTACATCATAAGTCTCATACATAGCCTTTAAACTGTTAATATTAATTATAAAGCCCAAAAACCCAGTATTTTTTGATTTTCCAATAATAGTACACCTGCCACATTTAAATTCATAATTATTCTATACATATAATTATCTAAAAATTGAAAAATGATTTGCTGATTACTTGTAGTTAAGGGCTTCTCATAAAAATACTTGGTTAGTGTATTATGTGAATTGAAAATGTCAAATAAGTTATTGAAAGTAACAATAAATTGGGCCGCAGCACCTATATTTTCAAATCAAGGTAATGTTAAGCCCTGGTTCAGAAAGATCAGGGCACCTGAAACACTTTTGCTGAGAGTTTGTGTTGCAATTTTCTATTATCCATTGCATATAACGCAATTTTAATTTTGTCGCAGCATGAACACCTTCATTATTTTGATATTTATACAGTGTTTCCAAAAAATCCCAATCTATTATTTCCCTATCTCCATCTTTAAGAACTTTTAATGATCGAAAACAATTTCATACGAGCTTAATCATGTGGCTTGGATCTAAATATACAAAACTATTTTCCTGGGTAACTACATGGTTGAAAAAAGTTTTTAAATTTGTTTCTACTGAGATATCGCATCCAAGTTCTTCAACCATATTGAAATTGACAGGAGGTCCATCAAATGTCAAATATGTTATGGTGACTTGACATTCTGAGAGAAATATCCCACTGCAATTTTCCATGAGCTGTTAATACAAACAAGCATGAATACCAAGCTTCTGGTAGAGAGTCTGTGTCAAGTCCTGTACCTATATATACATAACTTGAATATTTCTTTCCTGTCCACTCGCTTTCGGATTGACAGTTCGTCTAACAGACTGCACAAAACTTTTTGTCCTCGAGCCAACATATCTCTTGTCAGTAGTTTCAAAGCAGTAAGTGCCTCTTGGGTAAATCCGGGAGAACCATCTACTGACCGAAAACATTTAGACATTGTTCGCAAGTGAGTAAGGAAGTAAGGGCAAATGCTATCAAGCTCAGTTCGTACTTTTTAGTGGAAGGTCCTTGCAACATGCGTTTGACTATATTGGTAGCAGGGCCAGCAACAGAACCCTAAAATAGAAATGATAATTAAAAATTATCTCAAGGCATTTGTTTTAAATAGATTTTGAGAATTAAAAATAGTATTAATAAACTATAAACCATTTAATAATACATTTTTTATTATATCATGTCTTATATTTGATATTTTAACTTTTAAATGCTGTGATTATAAGAATATATAACACTGTTATTTTTTCAAGTCAATATTCTAAATAATTATTCATTGTGAAATTACCAGTGTTATGTCAGTTATATAATGCAAACACTCATCTATGTAATGTCTTTGTCATTAATATAGTGGAAAAAAGTTGGTGGGTATTAATAAAATCCACATTTTTAGATCATTACAAATGTTGACTGACTGTATCCTTTACATAGAAGTAATTTTTGCTATCAGTCTTTTTACTTGTCCATGAAAACTTCTAATTTTTTTCTCCGGGTGCTAACGGTAGCTTTCAGGTAGCTTGTTTCACAACTTTTGGAGAAACAAAATCGTCACTTGTATAATCCCCTGTATAAATTAGTTCCTGAAAACATATTTTATGGAGTTTTGCATTTAGGGGTGTCATATATCTGATATAGACATCATTCGATCCCTAATCGTATATAAAACCATGAAACACATACATATATATATATATATATATATATATATATATATATATATATATATATATATATACAATTATAGCAATAATGTTTTCTTACCTTTTTTTTGGTGAGGTAACCAGTGAAAGAACACCTCTGAATTCAGATAATTCTCCTACTAAATCAGAAATACGTTCCTTGCCACGAATAATCTCTAAAATATAAGCCTCTGTTTGAGATGCTGTAATAGTTGATGATGAATCTGTTTTAACAAGTGATTTCCTTGAAACGTCTACGTTTATGTCCAAAGGTCTGATTTCTTCATTCAGATTGTTTTCTGATCTAAAATGAAATGTTTGTTATGTAAGAATAGTAATGCTTACATTTTTCTCACAGGACTCCCTTGTGTATACTTGGACTTAAATCACAATTAGGATCATGGCTAATTTTCGATGAAGTCCTAAGAAAAATAGAAAATAAATAAATAATATAACTAGAAAAAACTACAAAAGAACATAACTTTTGATATAGTTATTGCAGGCATTGTTTAATTCCACAAATTTTAAAATAAATATTAACACAGAATACTTTATAATTTTATGTATAAACATAATATAAAAACATACCATAGAGTCTGAGGTGGGACATATATTGACTTCGGATTTGCATCGTGTTTTAAATATGAATCCGGGCCTGGCCAAGTGCCGAATGGGAACCTTCCCTACCACGTGGAAGCAATGGAGATTAGTGCTCCTGCCAAAAGGAAAGAAGTCACCGGACGAACCATCATCCTATCGTCGGCTCTGCATGTTACATACGGCCGGTAAAATCCTTGAGCGTATACTCCACAGAAAGATAGAAGTCATATAGAACCGCTACTGGGAGAAAACCAATACGGGTCCCGGAGAGGTCGTTCTACCCTCGATGCTATTGATCTCGTCGTTAACACCGTAAAGGATCTCAGGGGTCAGAAGGAAGGGAGGAACTAAAAAGTATTGTCTGATCTAAAATGAAATGTTTGTTATGTAAGAATAGTAATGCTTACATTTTTCTCACAAGACTCCCTTGTGTATACTTGGACTTAAATCACAATTAGGATCATGGCTAATTGTCGATGAAGTCCTAAGAAAAATAGAAAATAAATAAATAATATAACTAGAAAAAACTACAAAACAACATAACTTTTGATATAGTTATTGCAGGAATTGTTTAATTCCACAAATTTTAAAATAAATATCAACACAGAATACTTTATAATTTTATGTATAAACATAATATAAAAACATACCATAGAGTCTGAGGTGGGACATATATTGACTTCGGATTTGCATCGTGTTTTAAATATGAATCCGGGCCTGGCCAAGTGCCGAATGGGAACCTTCCCTACCACGTGGAAGCAATGTAGATTAGTGCTCCTGCCAAAAGGAAAGAAGTCACCGGACGAACCATCATCCTATCGTCGGCTCTGCATGTTACATACGGCCGGTAAAATCCTTGAGCGTTTACTCCACAGAAAGATAGAAGTCATATAGAACCGCTACTGGGAGAAAATCAATACGGGTCCCGGAGAGGTCGTTCTACCCTCGATGCTATTGATCTCGTCGTTAACACCGTAAAGGATCTCAGGGGTCAGAAGGAAGGGAGGAACTAAAAAGTATTGTCTGGTGACAGACTGAACTTCAAACAGCAAACAGAGGTCGTAGGTGTAAAGGCTTCTGGAGTAAGGAACATATTATCTAGGCGTATGTCGAACGTAGGTGGTCCAAAACAGAGAAGGAGAGCTATGTCGTCGGTGGTCATATCTGTGATCATATTGCCATCTGGGCAGACGTATTGCAGACGCAGGAATCACGACGGAAAGTAGCATCGGTCTATCGGCTAAGTGCCCTAAGAGTTGCCAGCGCATACCACACAGTGTCCGAGGAAGCAGAATGTGTCATCGCTGGAATGCAGCCCATTGGATTGTTAGCGGAAGAAAGAAGATCCCTTTACCGGCTGAGAGGATCGACCACACTGAGCCCGGCAGAGCTAAGAAGAAATAGCATAAATCGTTGGCAAATGTTATGGGACGCCTCAACCAAGAGAAGAAGGACTCACCATATCCCACGGGTCAGTGGCGTAACTAGGATGAAGCTCGGGGGGTGTATGAACTACCGGGAGATCTGGGTATAGGAAATTTTCAAATTTTGAGCCCCTAAAACTGCATTTTAGCTTTTTTTTTATAAAATTGTTGCCTACAGCTCCTAGCTTTTAGTACATTTCGATAAAGTATAGGTTTTCTGTGATTATGTATTAGATTTTTTTTATTTTTAGTGTTTGGGAGGAGGGGATTCTATGCCCTTCATACCCCCCCCCGTAGTTACGCCACTGCGCGGGTAGGTACCTGGATGCTTTAGGGAATACCTTTACAGGTTCAAACATGAAGATTCCCCGGAGTGCCCAACCTGTGTAGGTACGAGTCAACGGAAGTGCAGAGCGTATACCCGCACTTCAGCATACTTCGTCATACCTGGGAAACAGCACTTCTAGGAGGGGTTACGCCTGGAAATATGTTGGAAGCGATGCTCTCATCAGAAACTGCATGGACAGCAATGTGCACGTTCGCAGCTGATGTGTTGAAAGAACTCCGCCCTGACGAGAAAAAAAGGAAGATGGAACAAATTCGAGAGGGTGGAAGCAATTGAAGGAAGAGCTGTATAGCTAGATCCTCCCCCTACGAAGTAATGCCTAACAGCGGTCCCGTGGGGGAAACAGGGGTTAGAGGTAAAGGAGGTTTTTAGTCAGTATTGGTAAGGCTTTCGAGTCCGACATACCAGGCGATAGGTAAAAGTATTTTCCTACTACTATATAAGAAACACTCACACAACACACATCCGGGGCTGAGGAGATACTGCTACCGGACGCGTCTCCACAAACGGATAAGAGGATGCTCGCTGCTCCTAGGAACAGAGAGAAGGAGTGAAATAAAATAGCTCCCGCGAACAAAACTCCCTTCATACACGAAGGGTGGGTCATACCATGTGACCCAACACTGAGATCGTTCGCTGCTGTAACTCACTGAGCGTGTTTGCGCTCTGCGCCAATTATTTCCATCGATGTTAGTTGCGGCTGGCGTGAGCTTGCTCTGGCTAGGTGTAAGATGAACAGGAACCAGCCACCTAGGGCCTTAATCAGGAAGTACGCCGTGACTGCAGAAACGGAATCTGCATTGCCCCGAGCGGCCATGAGCTGACTGGGCCTCAGAGAACTGGAGTAGGAGTGTTATCTCCGAGGGTACACCCGTTACTAGTCTATAGCAACACGCTCCTTCGCTTACGATGAGCTGGTGAACTTAAAGGACAACTAAGGAAAATATAAGAGAAAAAAAACGGGCGTCATGCCAGCAAGAAGCGAGTTATATGAAGACATCCTGTATGTGTAAGAGTAATTTGAAGCCGTCCTGTTGACGTGAATAAGGATTGCTGTTGTCAGCAGTGAGTTTACTTGGTATGGTTCGCATCGGTTTTTGTCATTCTAATCCTGTTACTTGTATTATAAACATATTCAATTAAAGTTGGTAAAGTTTGTATTTTTTGTAAAATAAAAGTTTTTAAAAAATACCTTTGTGTATAAAAACATTTAACTGGCGCAGTCAGTAGGATTCATCGCAGTATTTTCGTGAAAAGCCACGGCATCGAGACCGATTTTCCGAATTTCACGTGAGTGTCAACTCTTTGGCGTTGGAACCTACAATTTACAAGTGTAGCAGAATTGGAATCACTGGAGAAAAACTTTGGGTAAGTACCAAGTACTCCTTTTATCATAATTCCTCTTTTCTTTATTCACTAAGTTGAAATTAGCAAAGGGAATATCGAAGCAAATATTATTTTAAGAATTGATATTTTGATTTTTCTATGAGTGAAGCTCAATTTGATATAGATAGTTTGATTTCTGATTTTAATAGAATAATAACTGTGAGAGAAATGGAAGGTAATGCAAACCCAATAAATGTTTCAATGTTGAAATTGTATATTGATATGATTCCTCCATATAATGGAGATGAGTGTAATTTAGTTAAGTTTATAAGTAGTTGTGATTTTGTAGTAAACGCATATGTAGGTGTTAATGACCAAACGATTCAGAATTATATAATTAAGGTTATTCAATTAAAACTAGTTGATAAGGCTAATATTTTGGTCGGCTCAAGAACCGAATTAAATACTTGGCCCTTGTTAAAAGCTGCATTGCAACAATGTTTCGGAGATAGACGATCATTAGAATGTCTTGAACAAGATCTTATAATGGCTCGTCCATTAAAAAATGAACATCCAATTGATTTTGCCAAACGTTTACAAGTTTTAAGAAGTCATCTCGTTAGTAGAATAAATAATTTTTCTGATATTGAAATGCCTTTACAGACTAAAGATCTGTACCGTAGACAATATGACCAAATGACGTTAAGAACTCTTTTAAGAAATTTATCGGGTAGTTTACAGACAATAATTAGACTTAAAAATCCTAGAAATATTGAAGAAGCTCTCGCGTATATAATAGAGGAAGAAAATTTCTCTTCCTTACAGTTTGCGGATGATCAAGTCTTAATAGCAAATGACAAAGATGATTTAGAATATATGACACGTAAACTGCAGGAAGAATACGAAAAATGGGGTTTGCAACTTAATACCCAAAAAACTAAATATTTACCTATAGCACAAGAGAAGATGAACATAGAACTGGAAAAGGAGGAAATTGAGGCTTGCGATGAATATACATATTTAGGTGTAACTTTCGACATAACAGGGAAGGACGACAAAGAAATAAATAAACGTATCACACAAGCTAGACGGATAATTGGGTGTTTAAATGGGATATTTTGGAGTAAGGAAATCGGAAAACATAGAAAATATAATATCTACGAAACCCTCATAAAGAGCAGCCTATTATATGGGTCAGAAACGTGGCGAATAACAGAAAACAACAAAAGACGATTAGAAGCTGTAGAAATGGATGTATTCAGAAGATCGTTAGGAATCAGCAGAAGACAAAGAATACGAAATGAGGACGTACGTCTCCAAATGGGGATAGAAGGCTCCTTAATAACGGACATCGAGAGAAAACAATTAGTGTGGTACGGGCATGTTCAGAGGATGGAAGAGAAAAGACTTCCCAAGAAAGTAATGAACTGGATGCCGCCTAATCGTCGAAAACGTGGAAGACCTAGGAAAACATGGAAAGAAGGAATAGCGAAGGCGATGAGCTCACGAGACCTGAGAGAGCGCCAATGGGACGATAGGAAGAGATGGAAGTTAGACATCGGACAACGTCGAAAGACGTTTTAAAACCGATATATATATATAGAAAATTTCTCGTATTCTCAAAATAATTTTAAATATTTTGATAATAAATCAATACTTTTAATAAACCTAAATCTCAAATAACTTATTTCAATAATCCTTCTTATCGAAATAATTCTAATGCACAGCATATTCAACCTTCTTTCCCAAATCACGGAAATACTCCCAGTACTTCCACACCGAGAAATTTCAATTCATCTAATCAAAATTCTCAAGGAAATTCATTCCCAAGTCAACCAATTCCCATACAATCACGTCCAGTCAATAGACACTATACGTCTAATCGTCAAGTTTTTGGACCACCCAAAAACGTTTTTGCTCCCACGGGTCGAAATCCCTCTGGAACCCCAGAACCAATGTCAATTAATACGAGAAATACTTTCGCACCTAGACAAAATAATCAGTTTCGACAGCAAATGTCAACTATTCCCCAAAATACCTTTAAACCAAGACAAAATCAACCCAATTATATAGCTGAAGAACTATTTCAAGCAGATAACATAACCTTAGAAAACCCCTCCGACAATTATTTCGAAGAAACCATCGCGCAAACTAATATTAACGAGGAAATAAATCCGTTACCTAGTAACTCAAATCGTACAAACAATAATGATGGAAATTTTTGGACAGAGACCCTCTTAGGTCCTCCGATATAAACGAAATATTTTCTAATTCATATTCTACAGATTTACCGTATATAACTATAAAAAATCCACCGATTAAATTATTAATAGATACAGGAAGCATGTCTAGTATGTTGAGTCCGGATATTGTGGAAAAATATTTCCCAAATTCTATGTATAAAGACCCCACTTTAATAATTTCAGCAGTAGGTAAAACAAAAACCGAATTTAAAGCAAATATCCCAGCCTTCGCCGAATTTAATTCTAAAATTAAACATAATTTTATAGTATATAAATTTCATAATCATTTTGATGGTTTATTAGGGTTAAATGTATTAAGAAATAAAAATATAGAAATTCCACTTTTATATAAAGTAGATAGGAAACAGTTCACTATCTCTGTCGATGCAAACGAAGTAGTCGGATTACAAGTACCGGTTAGTCATTCAGATGGCGAGGTAATTGTACCCGAAAGGAAATATGAGGATTTATATTTTCCAGAAGCGTTGACAGTCTCAAAAGACGGTTTTGCAAAAACAGAAATAGTTAACAATACAGATAAAAGGGTTACAATTACATTAACACAGCCGATCGAGGTTATTCCTTTTACAGAGTGGCACAAAAATAATTTTGAATTTTATCATTTAGAAAATATTATCCCAGATAGTAGTAATATAAATTTAGGTGATGATATTCATAATTTACTTAGAGTAGAACATTTAAATTCAGAAGAAAAAACAGCTGTTTATAAATTATGTGAAGAGTTCAGCGACATATTTTACAGAGATAATGAAAAATTGAGTTTTACTAATCAAGTGAAACATGAGATAAAAACAACTGACGAGATCCCGGTTTATACTAAATCATACAGGTACCCCTACGTATACAAGGATGAAGTCCAAAGGCAAATTTACAAGATGCTAGATGATGGCATTATTCGACATAGGCAAAGTCCGTGGAGTAGTCCAATATGGGTTATTCCAAAGAAGGAAGATTCCAGTGGGAAGAAAAAGTTTAGAATAGTTGTAGACTATAGAAAGGTGAATGAGAAGACTATACAAGATCGCTACCCTATACCTAACATAAATACTATTTTGGACGCACTGGGAAAGTGCCAATATTTCACTACTTTGGATCTGGCGTCAGGATTCCATCAAATCGAAATGGACCCTAAGTCAATACCAAAGACAGCATTTTCCGTCGAACACGGTCATTATGAATATACTCGTATGCCAATGGGATTGAAAAATGCACCGGCAACGTCTCAAAGAGTTATGGATAATGTTTTGAAAAATATTCAAGGTAAAATTTGTCTTGTGTACATGGACGACATAATTATCTTTAGCCCCTCTTTAGAGCAACACATTCAAAATCTAAAAGTAGTTTTTAAACGTTTACGGGACATGAAATTGAAAATACAATTAGACAAAAGTGAATTTTTTCGAAAAGAGGTAGAGTTCTTGGGGCATGTAGTGACCCCTGACGGAGTAAAACCGAATTCGAAGAAGATTCAAGCTATTAAGGAATTTCCACTTCCGAAGTCTCCTAAGGAAATCAAACCATTTTTAGGATTAGTCGGTTATTATCGAAAATTTATTAAAGATTTTGCGAAATTAACAAAACCTCTGACAAGATGTTTGAAAAAGGGTGTTAAAATCGAACATACACCCGAATTCTTGAACGCCTTTGAAATGTGTAAGAATGTATTGACTAATTCCCCTATATTGCAATACCCAGATTTTTCGAGGCCGTTCAATGTAACAACGAACGCCTCTAACTTTGCAATAGGAGCCGTATTAAGTCAAGGTAAAATAGGCAATGATTTGCCCATTGCCTATGCTTCTAGAACCCTTAAGGCTGCTGAAATAAACTATAGTACTATTGAAAAAGAATTACTGGCTATTATATTTGCATTAAAAACATTTAGATGTTATTTATTTGGAAGGAAAATTAATATAATATCTGATCACAAACCTCTCAAATATCTATTTAATATGAAAGAGCCAAACTCTAAATTTGTAAGATGGCGTTTATTAATTTCTGAATTCGATTACGAAATTCATTATAAGCCAGGTACATTAAATAAAAACGCAGATATTCTAAGTAGAGTAGAAATTAACGCAATAACTGAAGATGAGGATCATCAACAACTGTATGACGAAATTGACTCCCTAATTGGTGAACCAAGTGATATCAACCAGATAACCGAAGACTTTCTTCAGAATCTCATTGAACCCGCTGAAGACACCTTAGAAAATCAACTGGACAACCTAATCAATACAACTAATGTTATAAATCAAGAAGAAATACTAGAAATTATAGACACTACAGATGAACCTTAAGTTCCTCAACAAGAAGAAGACGATGAGACCGTCCATACAGCCGCCGAAAATCCGACCTTGGAAATCCCATTTACAGAAAATGTGACAAATTCATACAATAGGCAAATAATAATAGTACAAGGTAAAAGTAAACATTTTTTCATTAAAAATAGCAAACATTTCATTAATAAATCTCGTATAATGGCCTATCTAACTGATAATGTAGGTGATCTTAAAAATCAAATTATTAATCTTTTTAAGACGTAGAACCGAAAAAATTATACTGTAGGTATTCATGTAAAAAGATCAACAATAACAGATTTAGTATCTCTTATTATAACTACATTACAAAATACGTTCAAAAATCAAAGTTATAATTTAGTTATATCTAGAACGTTTGTGACAGATGTTGAAAACGTAGAAGATCGTGAAATGAATATCAAATATCAGCATGAATATAAAACATGTCACAGAGGTATTAATGAAACTCAAAACGCTTCAAGAAATAAATACTACTGGCCCGACATGAACGCTGATGTAATTAAGTATATAAATCTTTGTGAGATATGTAATCAAGCGAAATATGATCGGTATCCTCCACAAGTGAAATTTTCATTGACAGTCACTCCAACAAAACCATTCGAAACAATCCACGTGGATATATTTCAAATTTTAAGCACGAAATTTTTAACAATTTTGGACTCTTTTTCAAAATACGGACAAGCTTATATAATAGAATCAAGCTTAAATTCTGTTAGCGTTATAGAATGTTTAAGTATCTTCATATCGCACTTTGGTATACCGTATTCTATAGTTAGCGATAGTGGAACAGAATTTAGAAGTGAATTAGTTAAGGAATTCTGTAAATTACACAAAATTAGAATACATTTTACGACACCTCAAAACTCAAATAGTAACAGTCCGGTAGAAAGGTTCCATTCATCTCTTTTAGAAAATTGTAGAGTTTTAAAGTTAAAACATCCCAGAATGAATATAAAACAAATTATGCAATTCGCCGTTATTGGCTACAATTCATCTATTCACTCTGTAACCAAAAACAGACCATATGATGTTATCTTAGGGGACACAAAAGCATTAGATCTCTTAGATCTTACGGACAAACGCATTGTTAATGATTATGTTAATGATAGAAAACTTAGGTTAGAAACTCTTTATAAAAATATATATGATAATACCGTGAAAAGATAATCAGTAAATGTAACTTAACCCGAGAAGACCCTAAGCAATATGTTGAAGGTCAGGAAATATTTTTAAGAAATAGGGAAGCTTTAAGAAATAAATCAAAACAAGAAAATATTAACAACAAAAAACCGTACAATCCATAAATCAAAAGTTAAAAATCCACTTACTAACATTCGACTTTCTTTACAGAATGACGAAAACACGGGGGACAATCTTCCTAACCCTGATCACAACCCTAGTGTCTATAGCTCAAAGTAATGACGTCGAAATACAACTGCTTGACACTCCTTTGTTACCTTTAGAATTAGGCAAAACAAAATTAATTGAAACAAAGCATACCTTTTTACATTTTATTGAAATAGATTTATTAGTTGAGCAGTTGAAAAATGTTGAAAATTTACATAGTAGATTAGAAAGTTATTTAAACTCTACTAAATGCAACTACTAAATGCAACTAGAATAAAATTAAGTAACCTTGTATATAAGGATGTTAAAGAAATAAATAACAGAAGTAAACGAGAATTGTTTAATGGTATTGGAACTATAAGTAAATGGCTTTTTGGAACTTTAGATCATGATGACGAAATCAAATATAATTCTGAAATAAAGCAATTAATTCAAAACCAAAACTCTATTTCGCACGAGTTGAAACTACAGTCTTCCCTCAATACTCGTCTTATTGATCACTACAACAAGACAATCACTAGTTTATATAAAAATCAATTATTACTCCAGTCTCAAGTCAATGAAATCTACAACAAATCTCAAGACATAGCCCGTCAGGTTGCCCAATGCTCTAAATCAAATAATTCTGAATTGCCAAAATTTGATAAATTTCATAGATAACTTAGAAAATTCAATCATATTTGCTCATTTAGGAAGTTTACATACCTCCATTATTTCTCTGAACCATTTATCTGAATTGATCAATCGTGTTTCAATAATATATGGTGAATCGAAAATCGTCAAATTTAAAAATCCATACAATTATTACCAATTGGCCGGAGTTCAAGTCAAAGTTCAAGATTCTAGAATAATAATTGCTATCCATATACCCATTCTAATAGATAGTGATTTTCTAACCTATCACATTATCCCTTTACCATATAAAAATTAAATAATTGTTCCACGCAACCCCCTCCTTGTGCTTGGTACAAACTCACATCAATATGAAGAAAAATTGTGTCCATCTATTGAAAGTATCTTCTTTTGCCGACAACATGAAGAAGCCATCAACGATACTTGCGTAATTCCTTTGATCCGAGCTGAAACACCAACCTGCAGATTTGAAGCAGCAGCTTTGAAACACCCTGTAGTCGAACAAATCAATAGCAAATTTTTGTTATTATTGCCAACTGAAATTCCTATGAAAGCCGAAATTAACTGCGATAAGAATAGATTAGCTATAATCAAGAGTAACACTCTCATTAAATTAGTACAAGGATGTAGTGTAAAAATTGGTAAGTCTTTATATGAAAATACAGAAGAAAAGATGAATGGGAACCCTCTTTTATTACCAAAATTAAGTTTAACTCCCGAATTTGAAGTAACCACAAATCGACATCCACCTTTACAACTAGAATCAGTAGATCTCAAATCCATAAAAGACATTCGAAAGGAAGCAGATTCATACGAAATTTTAGAGAACCAAAAGTGCACCCCGCAATTTGGAATATGCCTAGTCTAACATTGCTATTTGTAGGTTTAATTATTATCTATATTTAGTATAGAAGAAGAGGCCAAGAAGATGTTAGCCAGCCACTACAAGAGGACCAGAAACCCGAAAACAACCCCCCATCGGTATTGTTTTCGCCTAAGGAGGGAGGAGTTATATGAAGACATCCTGTATGTGTAAGAGTAATTTGAAGCCGTCCTGTTGACGTGAATAAGGATTGCTGTTGTCAGCAGTGAGTTTACTTGGTATGGTTCGCATCGGTTTTTGTCATTCTAATCCTGTTACTTGTATTATAAACATATTCAATTAAAGTTAGTAAAGTTTGTATTTTTTGTAAAATAAAAGTTTTTAAAAAATACCTTTGTGTATAAAAACATTTATCTAGCGCTACTAGCAGGTGCTGACATGAAAAGGACGCAGGTATGGGAACATCTGACAGCTTATCACCGAGCTGCAAGAGTTCTTCTCCACCAAGCTCTACGTCCACAAAAACATTACGACTAATACAACCAGTATCGCTACTTCCATCAGAAAGTTTAAAAAATTCGATGAGGAATGGCAGGTAATGCTACAGCGCCCTCTTCGTGGTAAATCGAAGAGGACAGACGAGACAGCACTGTCGACTAGTCGAACCAACACCGAGAGGGTGTCGAGGGTGACGGCGAGTCAGTCGCTGAGGACATGAGTGAAAGGTCCACTCAAAGAAAGCAGCGAAACTCGCCTGAATCGATGGACAAACTGATGAAAAAAATGAAGGAGTCTGAACCAAGCCCTCCCCACATGGAGGTCACGCTATACCTAGGCAAGAATAACAAGACGGCACTTTGGGAGCAGGTTATACTCTCGAATGAGAACAGGGATAAAGGCCAAGCCCTGCAGAAGACTATCGCAAGCATCCTCAAAGAAGACGCCAAAGTCATCAGTAAGAGGCCTCAGGAAGATCGTGAAATTCGAGATCTAGATGATACCACAACACAGGATGACAACCAAATAGCCTTTACAAAGGGTAGCTGAAGATGATTGTGAGATATCGCTAGATGCAATAAAATCACTTCGTAATGCCTATAGAGGTACCCAGACTGCCGTGGTGATACTGACCGCACCTATAGCGCAGAAGATACTTGGCTAACATGGTAAAATCGGTATTGGCTGGCTCAATTCCCGAATAAGAGCAGTAAAAAGACCAATGCAATGCTGGCAATCTCGACATCCCGATAGCCACTGTAAAAGCAGAGTAGACCGGTCTAAACACTGCATTAAATGTTGTCAAGAAGGCCACAAAATCACTGAATGTTGGAATACAGCTAGGTGTGTTTTATGTGCTGAATAACGCAGCACGGAGAATATTGCCCACCATGCTGGTATTAGCAGATGCCCGATTTTCAAAGAGGCACTCCTGAAGTTAAAAAACAGACGGACATGAAGATACTGCAGCTCCATCTCAATCATTGTAAGGTCTCGCAGGATCTGCTCATGCCGACCGTGCGCGAACTAGAGCTAAACCTGGTACTAATAGCAGAACCATACAGACACTTAAGCAGTCAACCATGGGAAACGGATAGCGCCACTAAAACCGTCATTTGGTCTTGTGGCAAGCTTCCTTTCCAGAATGCAGCTAACATCAGAGAAGCCGGATTCGTAGCGGCATGGATAGAAGGAATTCTATTATATAGCTGCTATGCGCCGCCTAGTCTTACCATTGCTGAATTTACTGACTTCCTGGATCAGATTACCGAGGATGCGAAGCAGCATCATCCAGTGGCAATAGCTGGTGACTTTAATTCCTGGGCAGTCGACTGGGACAGTAAGGTGTCCTGCTCAATAACGATGATATACCAGCGTTCACCAGAGGAGACGATAGCTCCATTGCAGATCTCACATTCGTCAGCAGCAGCCTCGTTAAGAAAAGGCATTCCTGGAAGGTGATATGGATATCTATACAGCCAGTGACCATAGTGTAATATCTTGGGAAATATCAACTGGCCAGAATTCCAGGAGAGCAAAGAGGCGAACCAACGTGATTGGGTGGATGAAATCTTTCGATTCCGCTGCCATTACAGTAGATTTAGATAAAGACACATACATCACTGGAAATGCGGGGGAAAAGACCGAAGACCTAATGGTGAGAGTAGCCCAGGCTTCCGACGCGAGTATGCCTCGAAAATGTGGCGTGAACCAACGTCAATCGATGTACTGGTGGAATCATCAGATCAGCGCTTTTCGTGAAGAGTGCCTCAAAAGAAGACTTCACCCACATGCCCACAACTCTTACAGAGGATCGACACCGCGCCGTTTTCTCAACAACGAGAATTTTACTACTCGGCAGGGCGGTGTGAATTGAAAGAAATCCCGCGAATAACGAAGAGCGAGCTGGTGGAAGCATATAAGCGAGTAGGGAACAATCACCGGGACTAGACGAGATCCCAAACGTCGCTTTGAAAACAGCTATCAAAGCAGCATCAGCCTTGTTCCTAACGCTTTCACATATACCTCAAAGAAGGAACTTTTCCTCGGAAGTGGAAACAACAACGACTAGTACTAAGGGGAAAAAGCCACCAGATGAACCGACATCTTATCGGTCGCTCTGCATGCTAGATACAGCAAGCAAGATACTAGAGCGAATAATTCATCAAAGAATTGAAGGAGTAATTGAACCGCTCCTAGCCGACAACCAGTATGGCTTTCGGAAAGGACCTTCAATGCTAGACGCGGTCAATCTCGTCGTCACTACAACCAAGGGTGCGATCGCGGGAACTAGATGGAAGAGTGGTACGAAAAAGTACTGCCTGGTAGCTACCCTGGACATTAAGAACGCCTTCAATTCTGCTTATGGGAATTACATTATGCAGGAGCTTGAAAGAAGAAACGTACCAGGATACGTGCGTCGGATTGTAGCGAGCTATTTTACAGAAAGGCTCCTGAAATCAGACATGAAGAACGGTCCATGGAAATATAAATGGAGGAGTACTCCAGGGTTCCGTTCTAGGCCCGCTTTTGTGGAATTCGATGGTCTGCAGAAGCCACTCCTGCCAGATAATGTGGCATATGCAGACGACCTGGCAGTAGTAATCGTCGCAAAGCATCTCGAGATAAATCTAGCATTTGACATCACCTTCGAGAGTCAACCAGTGGATGAATACGGTGAAACTGCAATTAGCACAGCACAAGACCGAGGCAGCGCTAATCACTAGCAGGAAGCAGGCGGAAACCATCACGCTAGGAGTTGGAGATCACGAAATCACATCACAACCGTTCATTTGGTATTTGGCAGTAATGCTTGATGCCCGGCTCAACTTCAAACAGCAGGTCGATCATGTAAGTACCAAGGCGTCTGTAGTGTAAGCAAGACTACCACGGTTGATGCCTAATGTTGGAGGCCCAAAACAGAGCAGAAGGTCAGTGTTGTCATCAGTAGTGACGTCAGTGTTGACCTTTGTAATTTCCGTTTGGGCTGACGCCTTTCGGAGTCCAAGAGTTCCAGTTCAGATTAATAGTGACTAGAGACTACAAACTAGTTCATGGAATACTCCTTTTGACGGTGCAAATTGACAGAGAAGTCGACCAGTGACACGTTCTCTGGAGAAATATAATTCAATATTTGTCGTAGAATATAGCCAGGGAAGAAATTGTTTTTTCCTGGGAAAACAGTCAAATCAAGTTTGAAAAATTGTGAAAAGGCTGTCTTCATCCCAGTGTCAACATGGATACGAAGTTGATTTCTAAATAAAAGAGAACTTAGGGGTAGTACTAGGAGAAATTAAAAATGATAGATTGAGAGACATGTGTGGTGTATGGATGTTGTGAACGGATAACGGCCATACGATGTACGATGATTTCATGAATTAATGTGAATGTGGACTTACCCCAATCGGGAACAGCGGGTAGAAATAAACCATCTTTTCAAATATCACTGGATTTTTATTTATACAACTAGATAACACTTAAATTATAATAAAATGCATGACATGTATATTACTACGGACGGTCAAGTTCAATCGTACAAACAATATACATTATGATTGATTCGTTCACACTAAACAGAATATATACCTATGTTTACAATACTTCTAATTTATAGTAAATAGCCTGGTGTATGTTATGAAACGTTCTACAATTAGTTGAGTTTATTCATATCAAAAGTGTGTAACTGTTTATGGATTATTTTGATATAATTAAAACATTATTTGATTTGTATCAACACTATCGAGGTCTGGGTTCATATCAGTTTCTGACATTTGGGGTTAATAACCATCGCACATGTTCATAAGAAAAAGACTAATAATAGAACAACTGACCAAGAAGGTTGAAAGTAGAAAATAGTACCGGCACATAATAAGAATGAAATATAAAAACTTTAAACGCATTATTGAAAACAAAAATTCGAGCAACAACAAAATTTAGAAATAATACTAAGGGGCTTATCACAGCAACAGGTGTAATAATTAGTAAATATCAAGAGGGTACGGAGAATGTTTGTGTAATCGGCATAAACTTCTAAGGTTATTTAGTGTCAGTGTTGGGTGTACACTTTATTGCAGTTTTCCCAGCGCAACTAAGGAGTGCCACTGTTATTAGAGGCAAACCGTGAATGGTAGAGTTATGATTCACGTACCTAGGTCTTTGAAAATAATTTCTTATTAAATAATTAGAAAAGATTTCCTAGAGTCCAGGCTCTATAGAGTAGGGGTGGAATGGAATTTGTGTATAAAGAGCAATAAACCATAAACCAGATACTAAATAACTCACACATTTGAGTTCAATAACGTTTAGTTTAAGCTTGTGTTGATACATCTCGTAATCGATTCGTTTTGAAATAGGTATAAGAAATAAATTTAAAATATTGTACAGTAATAATTTATTGTAATAAAATTAAAAAGTATAAAAATTAATTAGACAGACAGTATTTTGTAAAAGAGAATAAATCTTGAGCACAGTATAAAAGTTGAGGTATTTCAGATAGTCAGTATGTTAAATCTATATTGTATAGTACATGGCACGTGTTAACGTTAATGTATACATTTTATATAAATAAATATATCAAAATGGTAACTAGATGTATTATACTAATTTTATCAACATTATCATTATACTTTTTAAAAGTTAATAAATGGAAATGGAAAAAATTACCTAAATATAACATTGGCTATTGCACTAAAAAAATAGTAAAAATATCAATTTAAAATATATATTAAAAAACAATAAGTTATACTTATTTTGTGCACCACATAAGAACATGTTTTCTTCAAGAGTCTAATATAATTAAGAATATTAATTTTAACTATAATATAAATCTGAGCTACAGGTAGCTGCTTTGAATAAAATATACAAAACCCGAAAAATATGACAACTTATTAATAAAAAAATATTATTTTTATTAAAATAGATAGAAAACAACCGAGAAATTCATAAACGTTCTTACAAGCTAATTTTTTTTTTAATTTCTACTCAATAGTATTTGCAAATTTCACAAAAATAATTTATATAATAAAAAATATATCACCTCTTAGATAATTTGACAGCTGACTTGATATATTCTGTTGAGACATAATATTTGACTGGTCAAATAATATTATGTATATAAAAACATAGTCTTAATATTATTTAGAAACATAATAACACTAATTTCATATAAAGCCTCGGCATCGACACGACTCAAGCCATGAAACTATTTTATGTTTGTATTGTTGAAGTTACAAATGAGTGATAAGAATTTTTCTAATAAATCAAAATCAATTAATTTAACACAAAATAAATGGAGCTATGTGAGAATTTAAACTTCCGGTTGGAGATCCCGTCATTTTAAGTAGCATCGTTTTATCGCTATTGCAACCGACCTCTTCCAAGATAAGAAATGAAATGTTTGAATACTCAGAACAATCATTCTCAATTCAGGTATCAGTCAACAAAGTCTGAATAGCTGGAGAAATCTGACTACCTAGCGGAAGATCAGTATTACAAATAGGAGACGATTAGTAACCATAATTGTTGTTGAAACTAGCGGAATGTTTCGAAATTTCTATTGATCTTTCTATCTTCCAATGCGGTGGTGATAATACGGAGCTCTAACCAAATTCTGGGTTCAATTGAACAAGATTTGGTGTCCTGTTACCACTTGGTGTTCAATCACCGTTGATCTTGAGCAAAACCTGTGCTGATGTACCTCTGACTGATGCTTCAACGGAACATCTAGCAAATATTGCCAATTTTCTTTGTGGCTTCAAAACATGTTTTGAAATCTTTCCTTTGAAGAATTTTACCGATATGCTCTGACACTAAGCAGCGGTAGGGAGGAAAGTGATGGGCCAGGAGTACAGGGAAATGAGGTAGAAGACATTCTCGGTCTGGGGTATTGAAATTTCACTACATTATTTTTTATGTTACTTTTTTAAAGCAGGTTCATCGTTCTATAAATAGATTTATTTTTTAATTTGGAATAAAATGAGATTATCATAACATTAGACAAAGAGAAGAGCGATAAATACCAAAATGATACAAAAAACTTTCCAACCTTATAAAAACGATGTGGATTTTTATGTTTTTTGTATCCACAATAGATTTACAGTAAAAAAATAGTTTTGTACGTCGCAAAAACTATTAAATAAAGTTGAAAATTTTATTCTAAAACTTTAAAATATTTGAAACCAATTAAATTACTGGAAAAGCTAAATATTCGTTTCAGGCGAGAGACGTGCCGCTGCCGTGATAGTAATAGTCTAAGAGCCGGAAAGGCCACGACCTTCACCGATCTATAAACCAAATAAAACATATTTTTTCCACTACTAGCTATGAAGTTGACAATGATTGCGTCTTCTAGCCAACTGAGTAGTTGAATTTCTCTATTAGTGGTCAATAATTTTTACTATTGTTAATCTAGGTTAATAATGGACATCTTTCGCACAGACTTCATCCGCTCTACTTTCTCTCTCGCACAAAATTGCTTGCTCAAATTTTGGTATATAATTCAAGCGGTTAACAGATCGATGTAGTTACTTATATTAACTTACCTGTTTAGGAATACCCGCTTGCCAGATAGTGTGGTCAAGAAATAAGTAGGCCAGGCTACATAGGCATATTTTCTACATTATTTACTATCAGTCGGAACAACATTCAGCTGGTTCACAGATCAGTGAGAAATTAATTTTAAAATAGCCAGGTCAGGATTTCGATAGGCAATCCATTTTAGGCGTAATTATCTATTATTGAAACATAAAAAATATGTTTTATCTGGATAACAGATTGTGGCCGCCTATCTGGCTTTTGTAGTATAAATAAAATACACTTGTGATGATCATTTGCCACGCATGTGATGTACTGATAAATAATTAGAGTTTCAGCCTTTATACTATTTGATTACTGATTAATATTTGACCACCGCCCTATGCTATCATAATAAATTTTATATTATCTATTTATCGGGATTTGTTCGTGTATTTTGCGGTAAACCGTTGCCAACATAATATATATATATATATCGAATTATCTACCGATTTAAATAATAGTATATTGTTTTACGAGTGACAAAAGTAACATTTTCGACGAGTGAAACACTATACTTTTTCTACAACCCTGTTTATATCATAATAATATACTAAAAAAGTTTCCGAAGATGAATTTACGTGATTCTCAACTCTCCAATCCATGAATTTTGCATAAATTTCTTCATATTGCATTTTATATTTTACTGGTAATAAATCCAAAGAGGTTCCTTCAGCTTGATTTGCTATTTCTGGTGATGTATTTGGAAAACCTAAATTACTTTCAGAATCAGAAATCGTGATAAGTTAAAAAACTAACAATGCTTTCAGTGCAAACTGACAAGTCTAAACAATTAACGAGAAACACCAAACTAATGAAACCAGGCAAATTAGATATAGATTGTTTTTAAATCTCACCATATTTTTACAATTCTATTTTCTTTTTTAATTAAACAAAAGTAAAAAACACATTCTAATTATAGAAATGATACCTGCCTTTGTTTATTAAAAATTTAAAGTCGTCGAAACATTATATACGAGGGCGGGAAATGAATGAAAACATAAATTTAACTTTCGGCTCTAGAAACGAAAGTTAACGTTATGAGGATTTCTTTCACTTGCTACGAAAATCACGTCATTTTGTAAATGGTTGTAGAAAAAATATTTTTCATCAACAGTAGTATAATGCATGATACTACAAAATCTGTTTTGTAAGTTGTAAATATATTTAAATATCACAGATTATAATTAGTTCTGTAATCTGAATTGCCAGACTACCCAAATCTAACATACAGCGTGCTGCATTAAATACATTATAAACATGATATAGTGTACGGTAACAAAAAAAATTACAAAATGCATATTATTTAGGTTACTCAATTATTCTATTCAATAAAATTATACGATGATTTAGAAAATACTTTTCATATCTTGCAGTGACATTACTCCATAAATCTGCTCAAAGTTATCAAGACATTATACAATTTGAATTGTTCTTTAAAATCCCAACTGGTTTTGTGAACAATTACGATTTAATAATAATCAGGACGTATTCTACTATATGTGTTTATGGTCAATGTGCAGAAAGTAAACTCTTTTCAGTTAATTCTAAATGTTCGGTCATTTATTGTAATTAACTGAAGAGTTTACTTTCTGCACATTACCGCAATCCCCATAATAAAAGTTTGATCTAACTAGTATCGGCAACGAACTACTTTCATGTATATATGTAGAGTGAGTAATTCCGTTATTATCGAATTTTCCAAAAAAGTTATTAACAAAAATCGTAGGCATCGACATGCTCCTTATCTAGAAAATTCTCCGATATCCACAGGGTGGCACGTAACTGCGTGACAAAGCAAATATACGTTCTTTTTAATGTGACACCCCGTATATTTCCTCATATTTATATTTTTATCAATTTATATAGGATATAGGATATGATAAGACACGACAATTTTGTCTGTTGTCACACTAAAAACTCTCCCTGTATATATATATATATATATATATATATATATATATATATATATATATATATAGGTGGGGATAACGGGGATTTCAGTCCAAAAAATCAACGCAAGATCTTTTATTCAAAAAAGACCGCCAAGCTTTCGTGTCCTATTGACACTTCTTCAGGGCACTATAATATATATACAAATATAAATATGATTTAAAAATAAAGAAACAAATCTAAGTACTTAAATGTAAAATATTTTAAGTAAATTCAAGATAAATAATCATTAAAAAGTTGTAAATGTAAAAAATGTTTTAAATATAATTATAATATACATGATGACATATTTTACATATAGACAAATCAATACATAATTTGTTTGTTTGTTCCGTAGTTATTTTTATTTTTTTAGGGTACTTTATAATTATTGAATAGAGTTTGAATTTTAGGTTAGATTATAACCTTATAAAATGACTTTTAACATATAATTTGTTTTATATTTTGACGTTAATAGAAAAGTGATATAAAACTTAACAAAAAATCATGTGCATTAACACAGCATTCTATCGAAACAGGCCATAAAATGTTATTTAATGAAGCTAAAGTTCTACACACTGAACAAAATATTTCTAAAAGATATTTTATAATATAATAATAGTATGAATAAGAAAAGTGACATTGAAAATCTTAGTAATATTTATAGCTACCTTTTGAACATGGAACAAAATAGATAAGTTTTCAATATTTATATGATTATTTCATAAAAAAAAATTCATTTCTATTAAGGTCAAAATATAAGAAATTATTTGTCAAAGTCATTTTATAAGGTTATAATCTAACCTAAAATTCAAACTCTATTCAATAATTATAAAGTAACCTAAAAAAATAAAAATAACTACGGAGCAAACAAACAAATTATGTATTGATTTGTCTATATGTGAAATATGTCATCATGTATATTATAATTATATTTTAAAAATTTTTTATATTTACAACTTTTTAATGATTATTTATCTTGAATTTACTTAAAATATTTTACATTTAAGTACTTATATTTATTTCTTTATTTTTAAATTATATTTATATTTGTATATATATTATAGTGCTCTGAAGAAGTGTCAAAAGGACACGAAAGCTTGGCGGCATTTTGTGAATAAAAGATCTTGCGTTGATTTTTTGGACTGAAATCCCCATTATCCCCACCTATATAACATTTTTCAGTCGTTATTTGAAAATTTTATATATATATATATATATATATATATATATATATATATATAATATGTGTATATACATACACAGGTCGTTTTCAAAAAAGGTGGCCCCCTTGCTAGAATAGGTGGAACACAGTAAAATAAGTTGGGTTCCTCCAGTAAATAACTTTCGTAACTGCATCCGTTTTTCCAGGTAAATGGTATTGAAAAAAGAATTCGTATGCACATATTTTACGATTATGTTGAAACTACTGGCAACATTTTAATGAAATTGTGTACGAATATATTTTGGAAGCTAAGTTTGATACCAAAACGGTACGCACTGTTAAACTCGACACTGTGTACCGTTTTCGAAATATTTTGATTTGAAAATAATGAAGTGATGCTGATATAGAGTATTTTTTAGAAACAATTACCTATTTATTAAAAACCAAAAACATTCTTCTAATGCTAAAGTTACTAATTAAATAAAGTATCACATAAAGAAAATGAAATTGAAATTATCTAAAGACATGAAATTTTCAATCAGAAAAGTGTTCAAAATGCATTCCGTTAAAAATTTTTGGGTCCGTTGCAAACCTCAAAATGGTTTTGTCTGAGTTAGCTGTGGAAAACTGACATTTATTGACAGTTAAGAAGGTTTTTAGTAAATAGATAATGGTTTTAAAAATACTTTATAACAGTATTAGTTATTAATTCATCGTTTGCAAATCAAAATATTCCGGAGACGGTATATACACAGTATCGAGTTTTACCAAGAGTACCTTTTTGGTGTTTCAGTTTACATTAAATTTTTGATAGAAAATTTAACCTCAAAAAATATATGTTCCAAACTACCCGGTACGAACCGTATAACTAGCGCCATCTGCGAGAGGCAGATATGAATACAAATTTATGCGATCCGCCAGCTTCCAAAACTTAATCCCAACAAAATGTCATCATAATTTTGCCAGTAGCTTCGACATAATCGTAAAAAATGTGTATATATGTTTTCCAATACCTACCCTGTATCAACTAACTTAGCAATGTTCTACCTATCCTGGCACCCCTATATATACAGGGCGTTTCAAAAAAACGTATATAAAATTTGAGCTAGAAAATTCAACCCTCAAAAAAATATATGTTTAAAACTACTCTGTACAAATCGTGTAACTAGCGTCCTCTGTCAGAAGCAAATATAAAAACAAATTTACACGATCTGTTAGCTTCCAAAAAATATTCGTACAAAATTTCAAAAAACGTATCATTCTGCATACATATATATATATATATATATATATATATATATATATATATATATATAATTTTTTTCCATTTTTCTTGGGCATCAGGTTAATTCTAAATTCTGTATCAATTTAAATTTTTTTATTTGAGGTTTAGCTCTCTAATTCGGAGCATTGTCAAAAATTTTATACATTGATGTTAAACCAATGTATACATTTTTTTAAAATTGACCAAATTAGAGAGCGAAACGTCAAATAAAAAAATTTAAATTGATACAGAATTTAGAATTAACCTGATGCCCAAGAAGAATGGAAAAAAATTATATACAAAGTTAACCAAAAACAAATAATTTATATATATATATATATATATATATATATATATAATATTGTAAAGTTTATTTTCTTGGGTTCGTAGGTTGTTTGAAATAATTAAAAAACGATTATATTTCATAATATACATAATGTTAACGTTTCGCTTCTTCTTTGGAAGCATTTTCAAAAACAATACCATTGTAAAAATAAGGGACGATTAAAATAGCACATAGATAAAAACAGAACATTAGTAGGTTTCTTAAAAACATCAATAAAAACATAGCATTAAAATCGATGTACTCACCTTAGAATATCAACGGAACGATACCATACGAGGTAGGTTGAAATGAAATTAGTTAATCAGCTTATAATAAATTTGACTTAGGTTTTTAATATCTTGTCTATCATTCACAGAAAACTTATCTTGTTTTATATGTATCATTTCTTTAATTGATAATTTTTTATGATTGGTGTCTTGAGCTAAAATTTTTGTTGCAAACAACCTACGAACCCAAGAAAATAAACTTTACAATATTATAAACAAATAGTTGAAGAAATTAAATGAATTTATATATATATATATATATATATATATATATATATATATATATATATATATATATATATATTCTTGTTATACGAAACCGAGCGCTTTCGAAATACTTTTCTTTTCTTTTTCAAGGTTGTATGGTAGAATCATTGGAAATCAAAGATTCTACCATACAACCTTGAAAAAGAAAGAAAAAGTCTTTCGAAAGCGCTCGGTTTCGTATAACAAGAATTATTTAGGCTGCAATCCCCGTGATATTTTCAATTTTATTTTTTGATAGTTCAGCCGTGACTACTTGATTCTATATATATATATATATATATATATATATATATATATATATATATATATATATATATATATATATATACAAATAATAGTGTACCTATATTATGTAGCTGATATCAATATAAAAATAATTAAGTATATATTTATTCTGCGAAACTAATTGAGATTTCATTTCATTCGAATACTAAATTAAACATAAGTACATTTTCAATTCATTAGATCAGTATGGCGCATAGATACGGACGTTGATGCAAATTCTAGAAATCTTAAAATCTATTAAAATTGTATAAAAGTATAAAAATGTATTATAAAGCCAACTTAATTAATTTCAATTCATATTGCAAAGTTCATGAAGTATTACTAAAACAAAAAAAATATAGAATTCACCACATATTTGTTTAAAACTAAGTTGTGTGACCTAAAATTAATAAATGACGTAATCTGGAGGTTAGTGAAAATACAGTGGTGGTGCTCTCTCTTCTAACATTTCCTGATAAAATAACAGTCTGAGCTCGAAACCACAGACAATATAGTAATATTTTTATGGTAGCTATCAATATAGGAACGAAAATAAACCACAACAATTTTGCTCTTGGTTTTATAAACTACAATTTGGTTTATTACCAAAATTATTACGATAAAAATTAACGTAACCTATCCAAATCAACAATAGAAATATATTTGATTACTATTTACTTTATTCTGATACTATTTTTGCATCAAAATTAAATTTTAAAATATAGTGATGTTTTGATTTTGATCACTTAAGTCATATTAAATTTTTATAATCCAGTTAAAATCAGAGGAAATATGGGTACTTAATTAATTAAATTAACTGTCTCGACCCTTACTTCGTGGAATCTACTCATATTAGTGTTTTGAATGAAACTTATAGTTTCTAGATAATTCCGCAATATATTTAAAAAATGTTAAAAATTTTAAGAAAATGACAATACAATATTCAATATCGAAACAATTGTCAATTTCTTAGAATTTTTAACATTTTTTAAATATATTGTGGAATTATCTAGAAACTGTAAGTTTCATTTAAAACACAAATATAGGTACTGTTAAAAACTGTAAACCGTACAGACGTTGATTGATTCCTCTCTTGTGTTCCACTCGTTTGTATAAGAAATATTGATGCAGTTTGTCGAACCCATATACATAATAATGTATCGCCAATAGAAGGCAACAGAAAAGGACTCTTCCAACTCTTTTTTTAGATCATTGTGCGCATGCGTTGCGACTTCCATAGTTTGTAATTGTAACTATCATAAATTCGTATTGTTTTCTCGTTGTCTCCACGGTAGGATACTGGACTAAGGAAGCGTGATTTGAAAGTTTAAATCACAGTCAAGATCATTTTTATTTAAAATTTTGATAAAACTACAAGAACGAGTAAAAGAAAGAAAGAATTATATTTTATTAACATGATTATGTACCAATCAAAATTTAGAACAAAATGACATTTTTCGCACGCATACGCATATACCCATATTATTTCTAAAACCAATCTGTCTTTTCCATTTTACCATACAAATAAATGTAAATAGAATACTTATAAAAAAAACTGCGCTACTCATATTTTTTGTGAAACAAAACCACTTTTTTGTTTATTTCACAGGAAATAAAATCGTTTGTATTCCAATAGTACCAGTAGGTACTACGTTAGACCAGGAAACAGCTCGTTCATTCCAGTTTCATTTAGTAATTGACAAAATAATAGAGAAATTAAAAACATCAGCGGACTACAAAATACGATTATCGCCATATGTTACCAAGATAATGCGGTAATAGTGTCGAATGTTGAAGAGAACTTACAAAGAGTACTACTTACAAAAAATATTGCAAAAGAATATTTAATATGGTATAATCCACATAAAATATGGAATGCCTACATGTGCCTATGGCATCAGGTGCGAACTAGATATTGAAGAGGAGATTGTAAGCCAAACCAAATATTTATCAATATTTACATTTATCAGTAACTAAAACCAACATTAGAAAAATGGCTCTAAGACAAGTTGAGATGAACATATTAACATCAATAGTAGGAAAGACTAGACGAGACCGAGAAGGAAACAAAATACAATATCCAAGATATAGTAAAAGGATACAAGAAAACAAAGAAGAAATTGAAATCAACATTTAACGAGAATGAAAAAGACTATTCATCTCAAATGTAGTCTGTAGGTAAATAGCAGTAAATAAAACGCAAAATCCGCTACTTCATATATTAATAAAAGAAGAAGGGGACAACTAGTTTCGGCTCACTGAGCCATCATTAGGCCTGTAAAAGGTATCAAGATAGAAAAAGATCAGAAATACACAATATATCGAATTACCTTAATGTATACATCACACCACATGTAAAATATTATAAAGGGAAAGCCGTCACATGCCACGGACATCAAACCAAAAATTTAAATAGAAACAAGTAAAGCTGGCGCTACACGATGTGGCAAATGTGTTCGACCGAATTGAAACGAATTTCACGTAACCAACGTTGAACCTTGCCACGTTCGGACTGTTGTGTTGTCGGTATTTCTACCCGCTTCAAAGAGTTGTTCGAGGAATAGCTGATAGCTGGAACTGTCGAAGCCTGTGGCGTGTGATGCGTTTAGTAGCCATACGAAGTATACACAATGATATTATATATTTTACAAAATCATTGTGTGGCATATTTAAATTTTCAAAGGTATCCAAATTAGATTTGTTATATGCCTTATTATAGCAAAACAAAGATGTTTCGTCCAAGTCTTGGTGAGCCTTTGAATTTCAAATCAATCGCTAGTATTTATATTTAAATATTTTTTATCATATATCCTGCGAAATAACGAACAAAAATCGTTTCTAAGCTATTTTTGGTTCTGGTTCAAGGGGAACAAGAACAGGCGTTTCATTATTTTTTTATAAATCCTGCCGTTTTTAGTAGGAGGTTTGCCGTATCGCTTTCGCAATTTTCTGTACCTGTATTTTGTATTTCCAACAAAAAAATGGTCTTTAATTTACTGAATTTATTTCAAGTTAGAGACACACATTGTATATGTATACAGTAGTTAAATAAAATCTCCTTCCAGAGTTACAACGTACTCTATATATAAATTTTAATATCAAATTTGTCCATTTCTTAAAAATTCTTTAAAGATCTTTAACAAATTGACACAACTTTTGGTATACACTTCAGTTTTATACAATTATAAATAACGTACTATTTTCTGATTATTTTTTCAATGCATTCCAAGTACAAAAAAATTGTGTCTGCTACTACCTACTACGTGGTTAAAATATTAGCTGTTTTAAATCAATTTATTTTTGACTGCTGTAATGAAATTATAAGAGGGTTCATTCATTATTGATATATACCGATATACTGGGTGAATTCGCCGGCTTCGTCCAGTGGTCGGCCGGTCACTACTATTTTCGCTTGTAATTTGAAATCTGCGAAAATTCACAGAGTTTAGTGTATACTTACTTCACCTGCCATCTTAGTAAAAACTAAACAACCATCTCTCTTTAACACATGCCATAGTCGAGCAGCTCCTGCCAAAACTTTGATGTTCGCTAATGAGTGATTCACATGGACTTACCTACTAACAGTGCTAAAGATCAAGGTCGGAAACTTCAAAGGTAAGTAAGTTATTTTTTTCTTGCAAGTTTTAAGCATGTTGTAGCACATATCAGTGGTAGAGAATACTTTCAAAATACTGTTCATAAATTATTTAATTACTAAACTTTAAGATTAAAAAATGAAAGGCCGGTTACTGGAACAACGAACAAACTAGCTTGTTAGTTAGAGGTCGGCCACCCTGGCCGACTACTGGCACAATCAAACAACATTTTTTAATCTTTCTTACCTTCGTTTCTGAGAGTATACAACTTTTTTAGGCGTCAGTAAGTAGCAAGTGTATATGTGATTCTCTGTACCAGTAGTCGGCCGTGGACAAAAACGAAAATGTCAAGTTATTGACGGTAAAACTTGATGGCCGACTAGTGGCCCAGACATAAATGTCCTAATTTCGCCAGTAGTCGGACATAATATTTAAAACCCGTCTCAGCATGATGTTTGAGGTGAACAAAAACGAAAGTTCCATCAATATTCTGATGAAAAATTATAAAAAGCTTTGGAAGCTGTGGGAAATGGAGCCATAATAAGAGAATCTTTCCGAAACTATGGCATTCCCAGGGCAACACTCCAAGACCGTCTTAAGGGTCGATTTGCCAATAAACCTAGAAGAATGGGTCCAGACCCACATTTAAGTATGGAGAATGAAAAAAAACGAGTTAATTGGATAATCCAGGTGGCTAAATGTGGATTTTCCGTTAAAAAAAGAACTAATTTCAACAGTGCAAAATATCGTCAAAAAAGTGATATAGTAATTCCCTTTGTTAAAGACGGAAATCCCTGCCAGAAATATTATTCGTCTTTTCTCCGAAGACATCCTGAAATATTTATTAGAACTGTAGAGTCAATAGGTCGTTCTCGGGCCAAATTAACGGGAAGCATATGAAGATGTTGCTGAACAAGGTTTTTACTGTGATTTTTGCTGTGTCGTCATTTTTTATATATTTTTATTTTGAATATTTTGTTGGTTTATGTTGTTTAAACAATATTTCTTTAAATTGGTATTATTATATGTTATTCTTTCAGCGATTAGTTTTCCTGTTTGATATAAATTTAATGATGTTGTACAGATAAAGAATTAAACAACATATAGTATACAAGATTTTCACTTATTTAACAATTGATTTATACTTAACGGGTTGATTTCTGTCAAAAATAAACTTCAAATTATGAGAGCTTAAATGAATGAATACGGTCCTGACGGATATTGTGGCGGCCGACTACTGGCATATAAAGGGTCAACCAGTAGAACGTTAGCCGCCGACTACTGGCAAAAATTGCTATTTTTTTTAAACAAAAAGAATTACGAAAATATGTTGGTATTTTAACTTCATTTAACTAGATTACATAATAGAAGAATATTTAAGCTTTAGATTTCTGCAGTTATTTTTATTCTAACCTCAAAGCAAAAAAAGTTATCTGTGGTAAAAGTCGAAGTTTGTCAAAAAAAGGCTGACTACTGGCGAAATCACCCTCCACACTTTGTAGAAAATCTACTTTTATTTAAATTAGAATATTTCTTAGATTATCATGAATTGATTTAAATTTCTAATGATTATTTTTCAAATTACACACTATTAATCTCATTAAATAATATTAAAACAAATTGCTGCCACTAAAAACTCAGGCTGTCCTACGTAACTCTTCTAAATTATGTTTATACAAAATATATTGAATATAAAATCCAATTATTCAACTTAAAAGAATGTGTATATAACTATTTACTCACAATCTACAATGTATACATAGGAAAATTTGCTCCTACTTGCAACTGTTTTTAAAATTGTTATAAAAAATTTCAGACAGCATTGCCTGTAATGCCCTTTAACATCAGATTTAAATTTATATGAACTCTGCAATGAATATATTGATCGACTGTATATAAATTATACAAAAACTTTACATAATTGTAATATTCATTTGTCCTTAAGTCTTCTAGTTTAAGGTCAGTAGTAGGTAACTATAAACATTCAAATACAACATGTAGGTATAAGAGGTTAGCAGGCGGATCAAAAATATTTATAGTCACAAGTTAGACATATTATTCATATACCTCTATAAAAAGAAAACATCTTCGGGTCACTGAAACATTTTAAATCCTGTCGTGAATAGCAAAATATGGCGAACATATATTTATTTGGAATTAACTTCCTGAAATTTGCTTTGAACAAATTATGCATTGGAGCCGTTAAAAACTACTGCAATTAGCAAAGTAATTTTAATGTTAATTTGTAGCAAAATACTTGTAAATAACAGCACATGATAATGACACTTATTGACATTTTCTAAATTTACCTCCGAGCTATAAAAATCTGACTTAGAACTAAAATTCTCTTTTAAATAACAAAAAAGGAGATATTTACAAAAGCCTTCAATTTTACACTTAGGAACTAAAATTATTGACCTAATATTTTGAAATATCATATTTAACATTTTTTAATATAGTTACAATGCTGCAAAATATGTAAAATTATAGATATATTAAAAAGTATAGGTATCTTTTTCATAAAAATCTTACTCTATTGTACATAATTATGTATAAATGCCCTGTATAATAAAAAAATAGATTCAGTTTTTCAGTTTTATACAAAGAGTGATGTTCTTAGTTTCTAGAAATAAATATAAATTTACTAGGCCTGTGATGTAAATAGTTACAATAATGTTAAAAATATCAATTAAAATTTTTATATTTGAAATTGTAATAAATGAGACATAATATATTGGTGAATGCGCGATGTAAGGTCACAGTCAACGTAATTTTAAGAACGTCATTGGTTAACAGTGTATGATTATATCATTATTCTAAGAAACACTTCGTTTCATTGCCAAGGACAATTATAAGCACATAAATATCGTGCCTAACAAACAACAATTGAATTCGTATACAAAAGGAACCAGTAAATTAACATCAAATATTCAGAGACATGTATAGGCCCGTTTTTTAAATGACTCAATTTTATAACTTAAATTCTAGTAAATAAAAAATAGGTATTTAGTCCTTAAATCAATTTGATAGAATTTTAACAAAAAAATTTCTTTTGGTTTAACATTGAATAACGTGACCAACTGGGTCGTCCAATATATTTTCAAAAACCTCAATCGCAGTTAGTTTACTAGACAAACAATAATTTTAACAAACAAATTGACTTGTTCAATTTTGAAAAATCGTCTTTCAATTGGCCAAATATAAATTTTTTATATGCACATTTATAATCAATCATGATTATTTAAATTAGATGGTTCGGATTCCAAAAGGAAATTACTAGTATAGAAAAATATTCCAACCAGTTAAATGCATAAATATTTTCAGCAATTTTACAGGATGTCTCATTAAAATACTAATGGAAAGCAAAATGTTTAGTAAAATAAGATTTGTAATATAAGCTTTCGTTTCCGAGGTAGGTATAGGTTTTTAATTTTAAAAATTTAAACATGCTTATAATTTGGAAATCAGGGTTGTTTAAGCCCAAATAGTAGTTGAACAAGATAACTGACGAAACAATTATCCAATCTACATAAATACTTTTTCGCAACTAATTACTTCTCGGAAATATTTGTATAGGGGAGGGTGTCAAAACTGGGATTTCCAAGTTAAATTGTTATATTAAAACCATTCCTACCTATTCTATTTCTAATAAATGTAAAAATATTTAAGGGATGAAATTAACTGTCTCGACCTTTACTTCGTGGAATCTACTCATATTAGTGTTTTAAATGAAACTCAACAAATGGACATCATGGGACGTAAAGAACGCCTTCGGCAAGATGGCGTGACATCTTAACGCTGAGAGACTTCAATGTCCAGGTGAACGGTGTACTTCTACCGAATTTTACAGGTACAGCTCAAGGTTCTGTTCTGTTCACAACTTATGTAACATTAACTACGATGGCATTCTCCACATTGAAATGGCAGAATGTGTCTTCCATATGGGTTATAAAGAGGACGTAGTCGTTATTATAAGGGCAAGGACAATTAAACTTCTACAGCGCAAGCAGATCCAGACGATGAGCCGAGTAATAGAGTGAATGGAGGCTCGGTACATTTCTCTCATAAGTTTTAAAACCGAGATAATACAGCTGACATGTAAACAGAAACTTTTGGACGGTCAGAATATCGAAGTCTCCAAAAAACAAAAAGTATCAAAGATCTGGAATTGATGTTAGAGTGGAAATGGTTTTTAGACCCACATTCCCACATATATGCAAGGCAACGATGGTAGTGACAAAGTTGAGTCAGCTTATGGTCAAGTTAATTTATATTTTTGCTCTCGTATCTGTTTAATAGGATTTACGATAAATAAGAAATTCATTTTTCTGACGCACCCTGTATTTGTGTACATTAATATACCCTGTACATTTTAAGTAACAACTTTAGGTTTATATGGGTTTTTCTTGTTATCAGTCTATTTTTGATATAGCTTAGGGTGTCATAAAGATTATAAATTTTACTTCTAGGTAAATATTTTGAATTATGTAACATTGGGTAATATAGATAAGAGCTAACATCGTATTTCTGTAAAACCTATTAAAACAGCCTCTTGATAAATGTTAGTTCGCTTACTAAAGATCAACGAACTCATTTTTATTTATAAATTATTTGAAATGTTATCAAATGTAAGTTGAATGTTGACCCATTTTACTACTTTTCGCAACTCGATAGACGATATTTTAGTATTGCTATTTGCTATACGTGTAAATATCAAGTTTAGAAAAAGCAGGACCAATTATTTAATTCCAGATTCAATTAACACATTACAGTTATTTCAGAATCTACACTTTGTTTTGCAATATTCTCGTTGATTTAAAACATCTATCCATAATGATATAACCGTTTTTAAACAATATTCAAATAACAAATGTTTATTCTTATTTTGTATAAAGTTTTAATATATTTTTTTTCTGTTGTTTTGTTTCCAAAAAGTAAACTTGGGGCAGTGCCAAACTATTATTATGAAAAATATATATTATTTACTTGATTTCTATCTTCGAAGAATAGAAGAGGTCAGTTACTTCACTAAAACTATGAAAGGACTAAACGAAATCTATGCAATATTTATTGCATTAAAATCTACATTGAAAATAGAGATACAATGTAATCCAAATTTTAATAGTACTACATTTCCTTTCTAGTTTTTAATTTTTCTAAATATCTATATGTCGATTAAGAAACTCTCAAGGATAATCTAAATGTAAGAACGTTCATATATTCAATTCTTGTAATTTTTTTACTGCTCATCTCCATACTACGTATGTCTCAAAGTGTTGAATGAATTATTATAATTATAACGTACTCTACAACCTTCCTGAAACATCATATCAAAGTCACCCATCCATTGAATGATTTAATTGTCTTTCATCTTACCATAATATATTTTTAAAAATTCCATGTAAATCACCAGCTGTTCTCAAATAAACATTATAATTATTTATCAATTTAGAAGCTACTTCCTTGAAAAAGTTGCTTTGTTATAACATCCAAAAAACGTATTCCTATTAAATAAATGATTGAAAAAACATTTTAAAATACATTCCTATAAAGTGGTAAACTTTTCATTATTGTTTTGGAATTGGCAGAAAATGGACTGTAACTGAAGCAATATTCACTAATTCTATTGAAGATTTCTCAGTGACAGAGAAGAAAGCAGAAATACGAAGACATTTTTTCTTAATATGACCGAAATTGAAAATTAAATTTTTTTAAAAACTAATAATTTTATTTAAACAAGTATTATTTCATGTTTGATATTAGCTTGAATTGAACCGAAACTTTGTGGTTCTGATTAATTAATAAAGTTATATAATAAATATATAGCATCACAGAGCTGTGGATTAAAAATAACAAAAATTAACTTGAACGTTTTATGTTAAATATGAGAAGAGAAACCCTGTCATTATGACGTTTCGCGAGCCATTATAAACGGCTTCTTCGGGATAAGAAATGAAGTGATTCTATTTCGACGCGCCAACCTTGACACTCAACTCATGATTGCCATTCCACGCGCCCTTGGATCCCTCCTTTAACTCATTCACTACCAGCTGAACTGCGTCTGAATAGTCAGGGTGGTCATTGGCTTATATAGAGGTTAGCACGTTGCCGAATTGGCAGGCGGAACGGCAGGAGAAGTCTGATTAGCTGACGATAACCATCATCATGATTAAAGTTGGCAGAATGTATGGATATTTTTATTGATTGCATTATCTACCGGTGGTTGTACTACGGAATTCTGACCAAAGCGTAATTGGTCTTGTGCAGGGTTGCACTTCAGGTGTGCCCCGACTTCTATTTCATGTTAAATATGTTCATCCATGGTCTGAACTAAATTTATATCTTCTTTTGTGAATTTTATCCATTTCGTGGATGAACAATCTTTAGAGAAATCCATCTTTTTAATTACATTTTTGATTATCTATCCTAAATTTTAAGGTTTTTCTCTTCAAAGGGCTTACATTTTTTAAGGGATGGACTACCTTTGTTATCTGAGAAGCATTTATAAGAGTCTTGATATCCATACTCCTAATAATCATATTTACCTACGACCACCCCTGTATGTAGTCAAAAACACACAGTGGGCAATCAATGTAAGATGTCTATAACGCACGTAAAAGAAAACGCACAGCTGTGAAGTAAATCGCACATCTTCTCTGGCACCACTTAACAACTGTCAATAGACGTTTCCATTTTATTCAAAATTTATTATTTACATATTAGCCGTTGAATTTTATTCTATATATAAACGGAAAATAACATTTATTAGATATATGATTGCATTTAATTTTAAGAGTTATTTGGCTTTATTTGTTCCGTTTCCTTCAACCCACTTCTTTTGACTGTCTGAATCTATCATAATAGAATAGTAAACGTCATACCTTTTAAATTAAGTATGCCGCGATAGCGATTTGCAAACGAACTTGAAGAACTGTCAATTAACTTCGAATTTTCTTAACCTTATAACTGGTTTGTATGTGTAAAGTTTAGTTGAATAAAAAAATGTCGAGTGACAATAAAATGGATTTAACTCCACCCTCAGATTAACAAATAAAATAGACATGTTTGTTTTGATTTTTTATTGTCCCAAATCTCGAGTCACGTTCTAAGCTTACTTGCGGACACTTCCACTGCTTTGCTATATTTACAAAGTCTGTTTAGTTGAGGGAAACTGAAATTAGAGGTTTAATTGAAATTTGTTAAAAAGTTATGCAAATGAAAAAAGTCATACTAATTTATGCATTTGAGCTGCTGCTTTTAAAATTAATTAATAATACTTGAATTTTATTTAATAAAGACATATTCTTATATAAATTTTAAACAAATATTTGTTGTAAGCTTATATACAATTATGTTTATAACTAAAAGTGGCAACTGTTCTCAAAATTTCAGTACTTGTTTTATGTGTCAAAGGTAACCTATTGCGTAGTTTTGTCCTTATTTAATTACCATATAAAGAGATATGCAAATATCGTCAGAGTATGCTCGACAATAATTTTAAATACGCTGTAGTATAGTAGTAAATAATGTCAAATGTGGTTTGTTTATATGAGCGCCATTACGACTAGAGAGTAAACATTTAGTTCTTTCGTTTTGATGTGTTTTTCAAGGCTTTTAGTGACAAAATAAACTTTTAAGTTAATTAATTTAATGTTTTTTGGATTATCACGGTTATCGGTGCCAAGAAAAACAGCCGAAATTAGCAAGGCCTTGTGTCTGCAATACCATCCCCACTGTTTTAATTCACTCTTTATTTCACTACTGGCGTTTAAGATTGTTGGACGCAAAAATAAACGTGTTTATGAATGAATAGCCCTCTCTATTGTATCTTATTACTCTAATACTCCACGCAATATTACTGAAATCGCAGGATTAGCGACAAGCAACTTATTACTGGCGAAATCTGAGAGTCGGTACAAACATTTGTACTAAAAATTGTTGGAATAAGATTATTAATACCAGTACAAGTAGGTCGTAGGTAAAGTATAGTACGTAACACGTATTTTAAAGCATTTTAAGCACTCATGGAATTACGCACTCGCCGCTACACGGCTTCGTGCGTAACTTTTTCATTCGTGCTTAAAATGCTTTCGACAACACACGTTCCGTAATATACTATTAACTAAGAAACTAAATGTATATTATTCACTTCAAGCGTACTGTGATCAAATAATATTCATCTGGATATGACTATTTTCATTATTATAACTTTGTACCAAATTGCGAATTTTTCACAACAATGAAATTATAAACTAAATAATGATTCATTAGAAACATAGTAGTTGAACTGCTTAACATAGTTAAATTTGTGCCCCTTTTCTGTCAAGTTTCAGTCTTTATTAATCAAGTAAACTATATGTTATCTTAATTGTAAATTATTTTAGAGCTTTTTAAAAGTATCTAAATGATAAAAATGTCCTCCTGATAACCTCTTGCACGTTTTCTAATTTGGTCTTGTTATTTTTAAACAACAGACAGATATGTGTATGTAATTGTATATGATCCAAGAAGTTGTAGCTGTTGTCAATGTCATTATTCAAATCTTTATCTATTCGATTTTAAAATAAGACCCATAAATAAAAATAGCTATTGGCATTTTTTAGAAAGATGAATGCTTTATTACACTATACCCTACCGTCAAAAATTTTGGAAGCACATCTGTTTTTAAATAAAATTAAGTTTTACAACTTTTTACAATAGTTCATCATCCCAAATTGAAATTGTCTATTATAGATAAGTGTTTATCCGTTTTAATAAAATGAAAAAGTATTTTTAATGAGAGATCCTGAATTTTACTGAAATATTTATTTCAAATGTTAAAAATTTGTGAGGAACACCCTATAGATTTATGTTTTTCAGTCATCAACAATAATCATTTCATCAAAACTTAATCCTCTATCCACTATATATAATAGCTTTAGCTACATTCATTTAATAATTAGTACCTAGAAGGTATTCGGTATGTGTAAATATATTAATGTAAAGCATATTTTTTTGAAGTAGACTAATTTCAATAAGTAGTACCTATGAGATTCAGAAAAATGATTACCTTGTTTACAATTGAATTTACAATTAATTTATTCATTATATATATATATATATATATATATATATATATATATATATATATATATATATATTCACTTACCAATTACATGTATCATAACCTACCTTTAATCATTTACTAAATTTGTCTAAAACAATTTGTTCTGATATACCTTATTCGTAATTCAGACTAAGCACAATATAAAAAAAGAGTGCTTTTTTACATCTACACATTTGGCAAGGTCCTGATTATGATGGTATAGCCACAAAAACTATGCCTGACTTGCTGGTGAGGCACCTACCACAGGTTTTTGTTATTCCGGTTCATTTTTTATCTTTCCAGTCATCGATTGTAATTCTTCTTCAAACACCGCCTGTTCGTCCACAAAATTGATTTTACCAGCTTTGTACCATACTATTACATCAACCACAAATGCACATAATAGTATGAAACCTGTCGTACCTATAAGATAATTTATTAAAAAATAAAAATTCCAACACGACCAACAAGAAATAGTACACGATTTTAATTTGGGAGAAAGTCAACTATGGGTGATCTGATGGTACTTTTTTATTGGAAAAATACAGTTTGAGAATCCATTTTAGTTAAGGGTATACAAGGACAATTTGTAAGATCCGTGACTTTTTGAATAAACGATATTTTTTCGGCAAACGATAGGTTTTCTTGGTTGGATGGGACACCAATTCGTAGACAAATTCATGGAATTTGCCATGCTGATCACACACGTATGCAATGTCTAGATGAAATAGCCTTCGCTCTTCATCGTTCGATTTCTGACTAAAACAATTCGGACGAAAACTCATTCAAAGGACGAGCGGCCGCGCTTATTATCGACTATAAGCAATCGCGGATAATTTTTCACGTCCAAATATTCACGTAAAGTATGATATACCCGCTCGGTTGAGATATCTACAATCTACAGCCTCGGCCATCTCACGTACTTTTTTATTTTTGGAGCGTCAATATAACTCCATTGATTTTATCGATGATTTCGGGCTTAATGATCTTTTTTGGGCGTCATCACCTGTGCTGGTAAAACATAAGTCGGTAAATTACTTCAAAATCACCAATTGATGGTGTAGTGACTCTATAATTAACTCTTTCATGAAGTAGCTGTTATATTTTCTTTGCGGAAGATTCAAAAAGTCACTGACAAACTACCTGCTATATTGCAAGGGGAGCAGATTTTCAATTTTCAAAAGAATGTCAAATTCTACATTAATACTTGAATGCATACATCAATACTTGAATACAATAAAAAATTTCCTATATAAATAAGTGCGTTTTCTCATAAACTTGGAATGTGTGGGACAAGGGTGGAGATTTGTATTCTAAAGATTATGCAGTGTTATTTTTAAATAGAAAATACTTTCCCTATAGTCCCATACATAATCACATTATAAACATTGTTTCTATACCAAAAATTGTTTCTATTCTATCAATACAGTTTTTAAAATATTGTTTATATAATGTTTTATATTGCCTAAAATTTGGCGAACAGTTTAAAAATAAACCATTTTAAACAATATCTTATAAAATTGTCACTTGTGTACACTTTGGAGGCTGTATCGTGGTGCTATCAAACCGCAATAACCAAAAATGGATTTATATGACCCGCTATACTCGCTTTGGTGAGCTGAGTTGATCTGTGAGACGCCCTGACGAATATCCAATCATAAAATTGGTCACTTGTATACATGCCGGAGGCTGTATCGTGCTAACAAACTGAAATTTCACCAAAAATGACAAAAATGTGGTACCTCAAGTACCATAGTACCCGTTGTTCTGGCTCTGGTGAGCTGAAAATCAGGGTTCATCTATGATATGCCCTGAACAATAATCAACCATAAAATTTATGACATGTTACACCTACTAACAAGACATGTTACGAAAAGTGGCCGACGACAACGACGAGATACACACAGGATTTTTTTCTAAAAACCGTTTTTTGTGTTGTTCTTGCTGAAAACCGAAAACATAACTAAAAGATACAAAATTCCACCTTTTTTTGGGGTAAACCAATACTTTTCTCGCACATTAGGTAGGATTGGGCGGAAAAGTAAAAAATAGAAAAACTAAATCATACGACTGTTTTTCAACGAGTTAAGTCACCAACACATTGCGTGACAATATGAATGAAGTGTCTCATTTCATCATTTATAATTTTTACGTCTCTTGATGTCATAAATATTGTCAGTCAGGACCTCCAAGACCCACCTCCTATAAACAGTATTAAAATATGACTTTAGGAATGCGGAGGGTGATTTTTAGACAACAATTTCTAGTTTTACCTAATAGGTTGTCGATGTATCGCAGCATAACTTATATTTATATAAAATTTGAAATAATTTCTTTCTTTTAAATTGGTATAGTAAGCAGTGTGTGTGAATCCCGAATAATCGATCCGTAGCAGAAAGCTAACCAATTTGCCACAAGCAACTTATAGCATCAGCAACGCATTATTTGATTGATCACATTGAAAAATGGGTCCTATATGAAAATCCAAAAATCGAAAACGCAAAAGGAAGTGACTCTCTACGAATGAAATAACACAACTAAACCACATTCACAGCACAAAAAAGTGCTTTTGTGTGTTTGTTAAAGTATTCGCGGAGTCATTCATTTTGAATCTGAACAAATTGCAAATGCAGAGGACTACTGTATACAATTGGATCGACAAGGTCTTTAATTGAAGAGTGTCCACGATTGTGAACAGAAAATGTGTCATTCTGCAACACGATAATACAAGACCTTACGAGGCAAGAGAAATCTTGAATGAATTGGGATGAAAGGTATTTTCTTAGCCAACATACTCGAGGTCAGTTGAGTTTCCCTCACTCGCTGCACTGCTAGATGGAGTACCACCGGGTTCAATTGCAGCATGCCATCCATCAGAATGGATACAGCAACACATATTTTCCCAGTAGATGCAACACTTCATCGCTCATACAAAACCATCCTGTGAGGATCCCGTTGTGCTCATCCTCGATGGTCACTACAGCCACACCAGAAATATGAATGTGATTGATACAGGACGAAGAAACCATGTCACAATTATATGTATCCCACGCATACATCCCATAAAATACAGCCATTAGTTTTATCTTTTATGGCCCCCCTTAATACTTATTACTCTCAACAAATCCAAATGTGGCTAAGACATAATCCTGTTCATAACATAACTGCTTTTCAGATTTGTAATCTAATGTGTCCTGCATACTTAAAAACTGCAACTGCCAACGGTTTCCGAAAATCTGGCATATATCCATTAAACAGAAATACTTTTTTTGAACATGAGTTTTTAATTGACAGGCAACGGTAAATAATGTCACCACGGGCAAGAACACCGCAGGAACTTAACGAGAGAACGCCCCCAAGAGGTCAGGAAGAGGCACGATAAAACAAACAAAAAGAGACACCTCCACAAACCAAAAAACATCCGATTCTTAAAAATGTCCATGAAGCCAAAGGAAAAATTGTGCAAACCATGGATCATAGATATTAGCCCTATACGTTCGTGTAGTGGACAAGCAAATAAATCAAGGAAATCCCGACAAGGATCCAGTTGGGTAATACTAGTACTCCCTATAAAAATCAACTTGAACAAAGCCTGAAAGAACAGGAACGTATAAATTCACTAAAGGGGAAACGCCAAAAAAGCGGCCTGAATTGGCCCAGAGCAATAAAGGAAAAGTAATGTCAAAGAAGAAAAAGAAAGTTTAATGATGACCCATCCTATCCTAGATGATGATTCGGACATGGATACTGATAACGATACCTTGGATGCAGATTGCATGTTTTGTAGCAGTTTATATTCCGAGGATGTGCGCGGTGAAGAGTGGATCAAATGTGTAAAGTGTTTTCGATTGTCTCATGAACAGTGTTCCAATTCTGATAAGAAATAATCGTATATATGTGACTTTTGTTTGGATTTGTGAATATTTGTCGAGGAAGCAATTAGAAAAAAAGGGATCCTAATTTCGGATACCCTATCCGAAATTAGGAAACCTATATATTTTTAACAAAAAATGTATCCAGTTTATATAACAGGATTTCTCTTTTTTATTTTATCTAATAAACGTCATATATCAATTTTGTTTACTTATCTAGACTACCATGTAAGCTTTGGATGAGGGTAAACTACCACAAAAATTTGTTTGCTGGAATTTGATTTATTCAAAAAAAGCTATCCGAAATTAGGCGCCTCCTTTAAATAGTAAAACTGCCCTCTCCCCCAACGCTAATTTCCGAAAAAACTATAGGACAGTTGGGGTCCACTACTAGTGTACTCATATGCACCAGTAACAAAAACTAGATACCCTCTTCTCTTATTTAGTTAAACGTCATAATTTAAAGTAAAGTTTGCCCCTCCCAATGACAATTTCGAAAAAAAATAAAGGGTTTTATGGATTAAAACTAACTTTTCCGCAGAGAGAAAATAGGGCAAGCGAGCCAAGGCACAAGCAGTCATAATAGCAGGTGTAGCGGATAGTCATATTGAATATATTAAAAAGGATATAGCATTTCTAATGTTTAAAAATCTAGAAGACAATTTCAAAAAACGGAAGTACTCTCCAAATTATTTCAACGGCGAAAGATATCAGAAATGAAATATTCGGAACACAAAGCCTTAATGGAACATATCACTAAGACGGAAGAACTGAAGAAGAAAAAGCCAATTACTACTATCAATGCCGAAGTCATATGAAGGAATCATTACGGCATTAGAGACGGTGAAAAATGTAACATTATACTTTTGTGAACAGCAGATTGCAAGGAAAAGAGGAAAAGTGGAAGACAAATTCGAAGAGTAGAATGTGGAAGTGCCCTTTCATGCTTTTACATGTTATAAGAAATATGAGTGTCCAAAAGGAAGACTAGAATCAAATCAAGTCTTCTCACAAAGCCGGAAAAAATATCAAGGACATGGGTATAATAGAGCAGACGAACGAGGCAGAGGTTACGAAACAGGAAGAAGTTACGAACAGAGAAGAAGGCATGAACTAGCAAGACACTTGGAACAAGGAGGAGCATTTGGAAGATAAAGAGGTTTAAGACAAGGAACAAGCTATGGACGGGATGAAGGACCTCAGGCCTACGCTGCTGACAGTGACGAATTCGAAGAGATGGCTTTCCTCAGCGAATATAGTTATGCTGAATTGGTAAACAGGTATGGTTTCGATGATATTTTAGAATTGTGTATAGATTCTGGATGCTCAGATCACCTGGTAAATAAAAGCAGGTATTTTATATTATTCTTAAAACACTTAGAAATAAACGGTTTTAAAGATTAAAACTAACTTTTTCCGCATTTGTGGCTCTGAAAAATATTCTATCATAAAATTGTCACTTGTATACACTTCGGGAGATGTATTCGTACTAACAAACCGAAATATCTCCAAAAATAACCAAAAATGTAGTATATCTGGATTTATAGGACCCGCTGTACTCACTCTCGTCAGCTGAAAATCAATAGCGTTTATCTGTGATACACCTTGAGCAATATTCAATCATAAAATTGGTCACTTGTATACACTCCGGAGGCTGTATCGTGTTAACAAACTGAAATTTCTCCAAAAATGACAAAAATGTCGTACATAAAATACTATAGCACCTGTTGTACTGGCTCTGGTGAGCTGGAAATCAATAGTGTTCATCTGTGAGATGTTCTTCACAATATTCAATCATAAAATTGGTGACTTGTTGCACTCCGGAGGCTATATCGTGCTAACAAACTGAAATTTCTCAAAGAATGACAAATATTTCGTACTTCAAGTACCATAGCACCCGTTGTACTGGCTCTGGTGAACTGAAAATCAATAGGGTACATCTGTGACATGTTCTTCACAATATTCAATCATAAAATTGGTGACTTGTTGCACTCCGGAGGCTGTATCGTGCCCACAAGACATGTAACGAAATGTGGCCGACGACAACGGCGACGACAACGACGACGACATACACACAGGATTTTTTTTTGTAAAAACCATTTTTTCCTGTTGTTGTTGATGGAAATCGGAAAAATAACTCAAAAAAAATTTCAAAATTCCAACTTTTTTTGGGGTAATCCAATACTTTTCTCGCATATTAGATAGGTTGGAGGAAAAGTAATATATGGCAGCAGCATCCACTTCCAATGCACCACCAACAAAAACAGAACCACCCTTCCATCTAGTTATTTAAATCTTATTATATAAAGTTGGTCCCCTTAATGACAACCTCCGAAAAAATTATAGGTTAGTGGAGTTCATTCCTAATGTATTGTTATGCACCACCAAGAAAGACAAAATATTTTTGGTATATAAAAGAAATATTTATTACCGTTTTATTGAAATAAAGTCTCCAAAAATAAGTATCAAAAACCCTCCTTCCCCCCTCCCAATGACAATTTTAGAAAAAAATACATGGAGCAAAATCAGGTTGAAAATTGGAAAAATATGAAGAAGAGAAAAAGGACAAGCTACTTGGAACCAGTAACAGAGTTTTTATCGGCGGATTTTTCGAACAAAAAAGTGGTAGCGGGTTGGACTAATGCGAAATGGCAACCTAGAAGGCCTCAAACCTATAAAAACCAGTAGAAGCTATGTAACACTATGCAACACTTGTGGATTTGATTCGGTAGCTCAAATACTCGCCATCGATTTCTGGGATAGTCAATCTTTTAAAGATTTGTTGACCTCATTTGCTACAAATAAAAGCGAACTTGCAGCAATTGTATGTAGGTACTATTGTGAGTGAGGGTAAATACAACAATTTACAGGATTCGAGATGAGTTATATTATAAAGTTTTTGTATATAATAAAAACCCAAAAGATATTTATCTCAGTTGTGTACACATTCAGATGTCAAATCTTTTGATTGAAATAGTGAACTTTCATTTAGGATTAAAACGTAGCTACTGTTACGAATGTACATTTATAGTTTAGAGACGCAGATCAAATAACATTTTAAGCCGAACTACTTTTTCCAATGTCGCAATACTGAGTGGTGCGGAGGGTACTTACGAAAAAGTCTCTATTTAAATCCAATTTTGTTTTTTGTGGTACTGAATAAGCACTAAAATGTGTGAGGTCAAGTGCAAATTGAAGGAAATACCAAAAAAGATCCACGTGGGTGACGTTCAATACATTTCGAGGGGTTGTGTTATATATTGTAATGTTTTTGTTATTTATTTAAACAATAAACGGGTGGGATAAATTTTAAACACACGGTAGGTTCACTTACTTAATTTATTTAAACACTAAACTAATCACTAACACTTAATTTATATATACTCAGTACATTCACTTAAACTAATTTATATAATCACTTAATTTATATTCACTTATTTACTGTTTAACTCACTATGTCAAATTATAAAACTAAACTAACTCTTCCTGATCAGTCCCTTATATATTAAAGCCGTTTTTACTAGTAAATTCTGGGCTGCGGCTTACACAGTCACAAATAATTTTTCTGGCCTTTTCTAGATAACTCTCGTCACAAAAACAATGTTTACATAAGATAGTCGTAAACTCGTAAAGAGTTTTTTATAACTGCGTATCCGCCATAATTTTAACTTTTATACCTGGCTTAGACAGGGTCGGTTTTAGGGACTATACCAGGGTGCTGTTTCGTAACAATATAGAGGACCCGATTTAGCTTTAGTAGAAAATTTAGGTCCATCAGCTAACGTGTAAGATTTCTTACAAAATTTCACCGGGGTTATTGTCTTGTTAATACTTTTAACTGCTTCTAATAATTTCGTTTATACTTATTTAGTTTTAGAGATCTCCAATTTTTTATTCTTTCAAGGTCAGCATAGCGGCCACACTTTATCGTAAAACATTTTTCTTAGGCGTATTTCGGTAGTGCTTTTTACTGCTTCAAATTGTGTCTACTTTATTGTTTTTTTAATTATCCCCATTTTCTTAAACTCAGTAACTCAACGTGAAGCTGTCAAGAAATCAACAGCGGACTGAAAATTTAATCTGTTCGCTAAATTATGTTTGAACGATCGAATCAGCGATTTACCCTCCGACTGATTTAGATAACCGGTAGTAAATCCTTTAAACTGTAAATACTTGTTATTTTTTCAAAATGCTACTTATTTTTGGAGTATTTATTTGAATAAAAAGGTTATAACTTTTTCTTTTATATATTAAGTTGTTTGTTTATTCCTCTCATTGGCAACTTCAGGTATGGCGTCATTGGGAACTGCGAGAACAATATAAATAAACCAGCACATACAATATGAGATCTTCCCCACCATACGATTTATATTTTTTGGATATTTGTATAGAGTTCAATTGAATAACAATTAAGAGAGATTGAACCCTAGGCACCAGCATGGTTTGCAAGATATACTTAGGCGTTGTTTATCAGTCGAAATTCTGACTTCTGACATTTTATAGTACTTCACCGAAGTAGTCCGAAAGGTCACGTTACGCGAATCTTAGGTTTACAACATTTTTCCTGCTAACATACTGTTACGAAACAGCACACTGGTATAGTCCCTGAATCCGACTCTGTCTAAGCCATGTATGAAAGTTAAAATTATGGCGGATGCGCAGGGATTTCTTAGAATTGTTTACGATTGTGACTATCTTATCTAGACATTGTTTTTGTGACCACTCTTATCTAGAAAATGCGAGAACCAATTGTTTTTGTGTAAGCCGCAATCTAGAATTATCTAGTAAAAAAGGAACTAATATATTTAAAGAACCGACCAGGAAGAGTTCAGTTTAGTTTTATGAAGTGATCTCGACAAATAAACAAGAATACACCGAAATAGCGAACAGTAAAGTGTTGATATAAATTAATGATTAAATTTGTGTGTATATAAATTAAATTTAAGTGAATAGTTAAGTGTATATAAAGTAAGTGTTAGTGAGTAGTTTAGTGTTTAAATAAATTCGTAAGTAGCCATACCGTGTGTTTAAAGTTTATCTGACCCGTTTACTGTTTAAATAAATAAGAAAAACATTACAATACGAAAAATTAACAAAAAAATTATTTTTTTCTAACGCCGATGAACAGACACTTTTTGACTATAGACAACTTTCAAGGCTCTTTTCCACTAAAATATGCCATAATTTTGGCAATTTTTTTGGCTGGGGAAGGGATATATTTTTTATATTTGGGGGAAGGAAATATTTTATTTTTATTGGGGGTGCATAAGAAGTGGATACCGCTGCCATATAGTTTTTTCGGAAATTGTCATTGGGGGGGAGCCAACTTTATTTTAAATAATAAGGTTTAACTAACTTATAGAAGGGGGAATTTTGTTTTTGTTGGTGGTACATATGAGTGCATTAGCAGTGTACTCCAATGCCCTATACTTTTTTCGGAAATTGTCGTTGGGGGAGGGGGCAACTTTACCATGTATAATGAGGTTTAACTAATTAGGGGAAGAAGTAATTTTGTTTTGGTTGGTGGTGCATAGGAGTGCATTTGAAGTGGCTTCCGATGACATTTATTGTTTTGGAAAATTATCATTGAGGATGGGGGCAACTTTACTTTATATATTGAGGTAGGGTGAGTAGGGGAAGGAGTATTTTGTTTTTCTTGGTGGTGGATTCGACTGCAGTATTTTTTTTTACAAATTGAGGGAGAGGCAACTTAACTCTGAATAATAACATACGACTAATTGAGGGGAAAGGTGCAAAGGATTTTTTTGTTGGAGAATTATGGTGCATTACAGAATTTGAAAATTCCGTTTGAGGGGGGGGGGGTGGAGTTTATTTGCCCCCCCCCCCCCAAATAAACAGACAGCTGTAGCCTCTCGGGGAATATGGTGCAAAGAAACTCATTCATGGAGCATATTGGTCGTTATGGATGATCATATATGTTTTTGTTGAAAATATCTATTGACGGGAGGCAACTTAACTGACCGATATTGTTCCATCTGATTTCCATTTATTACAAAATTAAAAATACGAATAATCTCCAAAATATTATTTCCAGATATTTTGCTTAAAAATTTGGAACTACATGATGGTAAAAGGTTGTTTATAACGAGAGTGGTTACATTATTGATTGAAAAAAAAATTACAAATCTGAATTCAATACGGAAAGTGACATTACTTTCTAATTCATGTATTATTTAAACCCAACTTTTGACCAAGTACGAGATCGAACGGTCAGTTTTTACATAATTTAACTTTAGGTAATTTATGCACCCATAAAATATTAGAATTTTTAGAATTAATTAAATCTGCATACGTGTATGATCAACGTGCCATTTTCTACTTTCCATATTTTAACAAGATATTACTGTTTAAAATTTTAAATATGTGAAACAGTCTGTTATATTGTTCGACATTTCGAAAAATATCGACCTAGACAAGTTGTTAGTAGGTGTGTGTTACGTGAATTTTCACCGATCACTGCACACGTTTGTTGAGTGTAAAATTCCATTCCCATTGTTCAGCCAGTCTGATTTACTTATCCTAACGATGTTAGCCTTCAATTCTCAGCAAATATTAAAACACTTATTATCTGCTCAAATACGAAAAGGTACATCATTAATTGGATTTTAACAATGATCACTTATAGTAACCGATTTCTGATTTCGCCGCCTTTGAATGTATAATCTGGTGTTATCGCTATTGTCACAACTTTTCACCCTTATTGTGTTTTTGTCAATCAAGGCGTGATTTTTTTTATACGTAGAAAATAGACAACACTTTTCCCAAGGTCTTCAAAATTGGGAGAGAAATTCTATGTTCCCAGTTTTTGCACAAAATAACTAATATTTATCATAAATAGGGTTATACGTAGAATATAACGAAAAAGTATAACTACTTACCATGGTATAACATCCTGAATACATCAGAATCATAGAGTCCACAAGCTCCTTTTTCACCACACGTCATTTTCCACACCAAACAAGCAGAGTCTACCACAGCTCCATAGACAATAGGACACGGAACATTTCCAAATAGTCCTATTGCGAACTGTATTAGACCCAGTGCCATCGCTTTGTCTCTAGGATCTACACATCTTAATATAAGCAGCATAGACCCCACTTCTCCAGTTGAATGAATAAAAACAAAAATGGAAAATATAATAATGTATAGAACGAAACTATCACAATCCTGGTTGCAGTATCCTAGTGTAGCGTTACCATATAAATGGCTGTCATCAAGAGTAATATTTGAGAGAGTCATATTCAAACACATGCAGTTTGAATACTGTGAAATTGTTCCATTTTTTTCTTTATAGTTTAAACAGCCTGCATGGCAGGGTGAGAGGTACGTTTTTCCGTCTTGTCCACAAATTGGAGTGAACTTATCTTTGTCGCAATCGCAATAAGATGAATTGCAGTTTAACTGCTTCGTATCAAATCTGAAAATAAATTTCTATTAATTGGCTCTATGAGAATAGCTTTAAACTTACCCATGATTCATTAGTCCAGCTAAGTCGTTCATTGGACATCCAATAAACATAAGTAACCCCATCCCTAGAAATTACAACCCTATTATAAAATTTAGTTAATCCCCTAATTTGATAAAAAGTTTAGCTATATAAACTGAATAAATAATTTCCACTAAAGATACGATAAAAACATACCTAATGCATAAAGAACTGCCGTAGATGCAATCCAAGCAGCCACAAATCTAGCGTTGGGTTTCACTCTTAAAAGAAATACTCCACTTATTATGATTCCTAAACCCATTACAAGAATGCCTCCGACACCTAAAATATTATTTTCAGAAAAGAACAATTCCAAATTACACATAATTTTTATTTATTTAGGTCACTTTCCAAAGTTCATTATCCTGTTATTTACTACTTATTAATCTTTTACTGATTCAGGTCAGTATATAAAAGATGACTTGCTAATGTAACTTAAATTTTATGATGCTGCAAAAAACTATAATACATGCCTGAAATCATGTTTGCTGATGGTGTAGGCAGCCTAAATTGTGTTTCCAGGTATTTGGGTAAAAATGTGTAGAGTCCAGCAATTGGTAAAATGTGTAAAACACTGCTAGCTGTTCTATACATAAGAATATCATTTTTTAAGAGTCTCTTTACAGTTTTCGAAAAATCTAAAAAATAAATATAATCAAAAAATAAAAGGGAATAATGAATGCGCGTTCTTTTCTCAAACAAATACAGGCAATATCCATAAAATTTGTATTTAATTTTGATAAAAAATCTCAATTACATCATACAATTACACCAAAACATTAAGTTTTAAAAGATATTGACCCATAAACTTAACAAACATTTTGTAAACGAATGTCCACAATGTAAAAAATTTTATTGTTGAATTTGAAACTTTATTATAATATGCAATTTCACTAATTTTAAAATACCGAGAATAATTTGTACTTGTCACTGAAAATAGTGTTTTTCCTAAACAATAAAATAAATAAAATGATATTCAATCTTCATACATACAGGGGTGTCAAAACTTTTTTGAGCAAACAGTACCCCAGTTCAATAGAGTTGAGTTTATAGAACATTTCCGTGTTAGCCCCGCCACTGCAAATATAATTGCTGAACTATTTGTATACTCGATAGTCGAAATTGTGTAAAGTGAGTCAGAGCTATCTAATCAACACTTTGGTTAAAGCGCAGTTGCCATATGTATTCTAGAGAGAAATGCTGTATTTTATAAATACACATCAAATCCATTGTGTCAATATTTCAGGTACAAAAGATGCAATGTAATTAAGTCAATACCAATTTAATATATTTATTTCAAATTTCAAGCAGACTAATAATAATTAGTTTACTTGAAATGTGAAATAAAGTGTTTATGTATATTTCTTGAACGCAAAGTTTGTTGTGAAAAACTCGCCGATTTGACAATGTTGGAGAGTCGCTTCAATGTTCCGGCTTTGAGAACGAGATAGATAGATCGAGCTACGCGAATGAGACAGTGATAGTAAACAGTTATGTGAGGTGTTTATTCTCTTCATGAACGTAACATCAGTATTTGTGTTGTGGTTTTGTGTGATAAATCGGTTATTATTGGTATTTATTGTAATATCTATATCGGTATATTTAGTGACAATAATGGCGGAGTGTAGCGGTGTTGGCGATAAAAAACGGCGTCGTAACAATTTAATTCGGGAAGAAAAAGTCCTCATATTAAATGTGTACGAAGGACTGCGTGCCATGGACAAACAGTTGGGTGTTAGTGACGCTGTGATTAAGTGCAGTTATTTAACTAAAGTTTCTGAGAGTACTATATACAATATTCTAAAGAAATCGTGGGACGGATCTTTGACAAGAGAACGAGGTGAAAACTGTAAACCGGAAAGTAGGGGAAGAAAGAAAATTGTTTTGGACGACCAAACACGGAATGCTATACGTAGGGAAATACATTCTTTTTATTTTAGGAATGAAATCCCCTCGGTAGCTAAATTGAGCAAGGTAATAGAAGCTGATGATACTTTACCAAACATCAGTGATAAAGTTTTGAGACGAACTTTAAAATTAATGAATTTTCGTTACCAAACAAGAAGTAGAAACAGTGCCTTAATTGAACGAAATGACATTGTGGAATGGAGGAGAAATTATTTAAAACAGATACGACAGTTTCGTAACGAAGGACGGCACATATATTATCTTGACGAAACATGGTTAAATGAAGGCCACACTGTGTCAAAAGTGTGGCAAGACATGAATATACGAAGCAATCGACAAGCCTTTATGGAGGGTTTCTCTTCCGGTTTAAAAGCTCCCTCTGGGAAAGGACGTCGACTGATTATCACTCACATTGGCAGCGAGGAAGGATTTGTAGAAGGTGGATTACTAAGTTTTCAGTCCAAAAAACAGTCGATTACCATGAAGAGATGGATGGTAACCGGTTTGAAACATGGTTTAGATCAATTTTAACAAAGGTAACTCCTGGTTCAGTGATAGTTATGGATAATGCTTCATACCACTCTCGTCGACTGGAGCAAATACCTACTTCAGCTAGCCGCAAGAGGGTTATAATTGATTGGTTAGAGACTAAAAGCATTCCGCACAACGAGGCAATGCTAAAAGTTGAATTATTATCTCTCGTACGGAAACATAAAAGCAGTTATATTAAGTACGTTGTCGATGAAATGGCGAAAGATTTCAACGTCTCAGTTGTTAGACTTCCTCCCTACCACTGTGAGTTAAACCCCATCGAGCTGGTTTGGGCCCAAGTGAAAAATTATGTTGCGAGAAAAAACAGTACATTCAAAATGGCTGACGTTGAGAAACTGTTTGACGAGGCGCTGCATACCGTTACTGCTGAGAGTTGGCGTAAATGTATTCAACACGTATTAAAAGAAGAAATAAAGTTTTGGGATTTAGACATACGTGTAGAAGTAATGACGGAACCACTCATTATCGATATAGGAGGAGAAAGCGATGATTCTGAGGAGTCGTCAGGGAGTGATATCGCTTCCAGTTAGTCAGACATTTTACAAGTGACCTCGCAACATACCTATACTTATTGGTAATTTATTTTGGTCTTGACAAACAACTTTTTTTTAGTTTTAGTAGTAGTAAGTTGGAATTGACTTTTAAACATTTTTTTATTTTGTTTTAACTTACTTATGAACAACTTGTGATAAGTTATTATTTCAAATGTTAAAAATTGAAATTCCAGATATTTCAGTATTCGCACCCTTAAACTATGATACGCTCATGGAGTTCACTTTAAATCGGTAGATAACCGATGACGTCACTTTACACAATTTCGACTATCGAGTATAGCTAGCACTTATTACAAACCACAAAGTGGACCATATGGAAAACTGAGTGCATTACAACATGTATATATTTTTTTGTGGTATGCAGGGCATCAAACATCCAGCTATCGAGATGTAGCTGATAGACTTAATATAACTATTAGTGCTTTATTCAGGGTAATAGGGGTAGAATACTTTTTGAGCAATCTTGCTCCTAAAGTCATTACTTGGCCTAATGTTGTAGAAAAAAATGAAATAATAATAAGTTTAAAAACAATAATAAATACTGGCTTGTCAAGCACTTCAAAGTGAGGTTATATCACAAATCGCAAATGTCACAGAGAAATAAAAGCTAAGCGGACGTTGATCAGATGTTCCTACACCTAGTTTCAAACATGTTTGGAATCGATCCAAAACAGACATGCGCATTAAAGTTGGTTTGAAAACTGTCACGGACTTGTTGGAGATTCTTTGTAGGAACAAACCTTAAATGTTATACCAAACTTATTGCCCTCCATAGCCAATAAGTAGACATAAAACGAACTATAATAATTATATTATACACGGCACTAGCACGTGGCAACTAAAATCTTTTTGAAGTAAATTTCTATGCTGGATCACAGATAAAAACAACATGTTTAGAACAAACAAAAATAGCGTTTCTCTTTTGTGGGCATATTTATAATTAACTCGACTTTACGAATTTATTCGGTGCTTGGTTTTATAAAGAGGGTATTTTCAAAATACACGAGTATTCTTGGTTTTCCAACAGTTACGAGTTATCTCGGTCTTTTAAGTTAAGTCAAGGTAATTAGACGAGCGGGACACCCCCAGAAAGTCGCTTAGAAATAGCAGTATGTGACCACGCAGTACTAATCGCTAAGACCACTTTTACTTTATGTTTTCGGGGTCGCTGAATACGAATATGAAATTATTTTTACGATAAAATTGGGGGAACATGGAAAAAAACGGCAATTTCGGGTAAAATTGAGACAATTGAATTTGGCGTTTTTCTGTGTTCATCTCGCTATATCTTCCACATTTATCAATGTATCATTATGAAATTTTTTATGACTATTGCGTATCTAAAGATCTAAACAACAAGCCTACTCCGAAAATACTGCGACAATTAATACTTGAACAGTAAATTTACAATTGTTTACTTTTACGTGTTCCGAGTTTTGTCGTACAAATGCAAAAGTTGTGTTACGAAGTTTCGAATTTCTAAAAACTAATTATCCAGTATTAAAATGCAATACCTAAAGAAGTTTTTGGGAAAGTTTCAGATCTAAATATTGAAAAGAAAAAAAGATATGCTATTTGAAAGTCGAGCGTAGCGTGCAGCTGCACGGCGCGCTATAGCACATAGATGCTGATATTCGCTTAATATTTCATGCACAACGTATTCAACACAGAATGAGTGAAAACCAGTTAACAATTGTAGAATCTCCCGATACAGATGTTTTTTTATTACTACTATTTCATTTTGCAAGTTTCGAAAATAGACCTCAGCTATGGTTTTTCAAGGGAAAAATATCCGTACGCATGATTTCAGAAGGTAAATACCTATTCATAGTTTAGCACAAAAATTAAGAAAAAATATCTGTTCGTCGTTGTTAGCTGCACACGCTCTAACAGGCTGTGATACTAATTCATCGTTATTTTACATAGGCAAGATCAAGGTGAATGTAACATTACGACTTATGTCAGACGAAGAATTGACTAATTTAGCTACAATAACCGACTTAGACATACATGTTGCTCAAGAAGTCGTCAGTACATTCACATCTTATTTGTACGATCCAAAGAAAAAGTCAAAAGGTACACGTAACGATATAAATTCATTAAGATATCATTTAACTATCGAAAAGAACTCTGAAATCGCAAGACTTCCTCCATCTGAACCCGCGATGCATAAACACATTTTAAGACCTCTTCGGCAAATCAATGAGTGGAAACAAGCAATCGAACCTCTAATCATTTCAAAAGATGTGACAAAGTTTGGCTGGGTGGTAGAAACAGGTAGATTGAGTTTCGATTATTACGATGGACCCACTGCTATGGAAATACTACAACAGTACTTTTGTTCGTGCACTGGCAAAAATGCTTGCGAAACTGACGTTTGCCCTTGTAGACAATCTAATTTGAAATGCTGTGATGTTTGTAGTTGTAATGATACATGTGTAAATAAAGAAGTGATTGTAAATACAGATGAAATAAATGAAGATTTTTAAGATATTTTAATGGTTTTTATTTTAATTCATATTTTAAAACCGTATTTCGGACGCATGTGAAATTCCGACTCGGATAGTCGCTGCTCGTGCTATATCGCACCGTGCAGCCGCACGCGACGCTCGACTTTGAAATAGCATATCTTTTTTTCTTTTCAATATTTAGATCTGAAACTTTCCCAAAAACTTCTTTAGGTATTGCATTTTAATACTGGATAATTAGTTTTTAGAAATTCGAAACTTCGTAACACAACTTTTGTATTTGTACGACAAAACTCGGAACACGTAAAAGTAAACAATTGTAAATTTACTGTTCAAGTATTAATTGTCGCAGAATTTTCGGAGTAGGCTTGTTGTTTAGGTCTTTAGATACGCAATAGTCATAAAAAATTTCATAATGATACATTGATAAATGTGGAAGATATAGCGAGATGAACACAGAAAAACGCAAAATTCAATTGTCTCAATTTTACCCGAAATTGCCGTTTTTTCATGTTCCCCCAATTTTATCGTAAACATAATTTCATATTCGTATTCAGCCACCCCGAAAACATAAAGTAAAAGTGGTCTTAGCGATTAGTACTTCCGTGGTCACTGTAAGGTCAATTTGGGGGTGCGTCCCGCTCGTCTAAATACGAAGAAGAAAATAAAGAAAATAATAAAAAAATTAAAAATAATTCAAAATGGACACGAAAGTGGAGCATGTAGATGAACGAAGTTCCTTATTATTTATTGAAACAGTGGACACTATTTGACAAATAACATTAGTGCCGTAGAGGAAATAATCCTTTGACCTTGGTAGGAAAGAGTAAAGAAAATGGCAAATGAAATTGACCCATACTTAATTTCAAATTTGATGTATAGGGTTTAATATTAGAAACAAGTACCCAGACAATAATAACGAGAGTTATATCAGAGGCTTGAAATTTTTAGAACGATTTAAAAATAAAACCAACAAGATAGAATTGAAAATTAACAACCACAGAGGAAAGGTCGGAGAACCGATTGGCGATAAACAAAAAAGAACTCGCACCGCATGGTTTTAACCGATTCTACAGAAAAGAAAAATAAGCAATAGTAAAATAAATATTTTCATTCTTACCTTTTATACTAGGAGGTTTTTTGTCAGGATTTTGTGGGTGTTTTGCAAGTTGTTTTGATCCAGTCAGTTTTTTAGGAAATGCAAACATCGCAAATGATGCTAACATTAACAAGAAGGATATAAGAACCAAACCTATGAAAAAACATATTAATAAACTATATTAAGTGTATAATTTATAATTACCTAGCCACCAAGCGCCGACCCAATTTGGATCTGACGGATTAATTTTAGGGTATACTGATAAATCTGCGTATACACGTGTACACAAGGATCCAACTATAAATCCTAAAGCTGGACCTAATATCCTAACTCCAATTGTTATGGCTAAAATAGTAAGAAAGTAAATTAATTTCTTGAAACAATCTAATTCATCAATGCTAGTATAAAGCAACTATTAGTTGTAACATTCAATACTATTTCCAAAATAATTCTAGCAATTAATATAAATTTAGAGTTGCTAGATTTACTTGTAGTATTACTCGTAGATGTATACTCATAAACTTTTTGGTTAATTTGTTACAAATATGGCCATTGCGTTAAGAACTGTAGCTAATCCTTTATGTAGATATCGTCACATTTCACAGACTTTCAGGCATTTAGGCTTGGGTTAAAATATAAAATTTCCTCTTCTTTTGACTATTGAATTCTATAAATAATCTAACGTGTCGGACAATTTTTGTTGCTAATTTTATCAGATAAGTACCAAAGCAGCATTATCTTGAACTTATTACGTGCCTAGAATTTTATTGTGGCAAACAATGTTGGTAGATGAAAAATAACAATGAGCCCTGATAAAATAATTGAAAAATAAAATTTTATTATACAGTGCTAGGAACATTACGAGGGAACATACGTTTTACCGTCAATGTGTTAGAAAGAGACAAATACATATAAATTCAGTGTATTATTCTTTTTCGCTAACAAGATATCATAAAGTCGAAAACGTGCAACAACTGTATGTGTAAGGGCGTTGTGGGAGTATACTCCCACCGAGGCGTGCAAATACAGATGTGTAATGTGGACAGTTTAGTTTATTAATTGAGAAATAATAAGATTGTACTAAACTGATAGCTTAATGCAATGAACAATAAAAAAAATCAACATTACTTTCGTTTATCCCTTCATGATTAATTTACAAAGAAATAACTCAGTAGTAATAATCGAATTCGCTATATTAGTTCGGTTAGTATACGCTAATATGATTTGAACAGTAAATTAAAACCTACCTAGTAAGTATTTGAAATAATTGCCACTAAAAAATCACTGGAGGATAGCGTTCATTGATGACTTATATAAATCAACGGCGAAAAGCTAAAAAAATTACTTTCGTCGATATTGAGGGTACAGTTAATGAATATAAGCATAATAGTCATTAACATCATAAGGAATATTCTATGGCAACAAATACAGAATCCAAAAGCAACAATATGTTGTAAGAAAACAAATATATTCAGTGTATCACCGTTTTCTTTAACAGTGTATCATAACATAAGAAATAAGTCGTATGCTAATATTTGTTTATAACTGTCTTCTAGTTACAAAAATATCTCTATATAAACCGCCTGTTTCCTACGATCCTGATAAAACGATTTCGTTTACAGCTCTAATTATTGTATTTTTATCTATCCCCTCTCTTCATTTTCAAACCACACGTTAGAATTGTAAGTGCCCTTAAAATTTTCCTTTTTATTTGTGAGAGTCACATTTAATTTCAACGTAAAACGATAAATCTCTCACGGCCAACGGGAAATTGTAACGGTCACATGGCGTTACCAGTGTGCTAGACAAATACGATAATGAGAAAGACAATCAAACGTTAGCGTAGATAACTCTACCAGAAGAATACGAATCGCGCGTGCGTCTCTTGAGTATGTTTAACCGTACACTCCATACTTCACTAAACGTTTGTTTGCGAATGAGTAACGATCTTTGGTAAATCTTATAAAACGAGTATGCAAGTACACCATAAAGTGCAAATTGTAAAATGGTACTACCAGGGTCATTCATATCGAGAAATAGCAGAAAATTTGTTTATTGTGGCATTCGAAAATTCCCAACCAATTAGCAAAAAACAAGTGAGAACGGTTATAAAAATTTTTGAAGAGCATGGATGTATCAATCCTACTAAACATGGACCGCGTACACAAAATCGTCAAACCCAACCCGAAAAAGAAGAAAGATATTTTAATTTGTGCCGGTGTGGAAAATAATCCCCTACAATCGTCCACTCATTTAGCAAAGGATTTTGATGTTGATCCGAAAACGATTCGGACTGTATTAAAAAAATGGTTATCGTAGTTTTAAACTGAAAAAGAGCCATGAAATTTTTCCAGAATTTCGTAGAATGGAATTTTGTGAAGTAGTTATGGAAAAAATACAATTGGACGCAAACTTTTCGAAAAATATTTTGTTCACAGATGAATCGACTTTTCCCATACATGGTGCACATAATTCATTCGTTATTCAATATTGGTCAAGGACAAATCTACACAAACATTACAATAGTAGAACTCAATATCCCCAAAAGTTAAATGTTTGGACTGGAATATTAGGTGAACATTTAATTGGGCCATTTTTTATTGACGGCAATTTAACCGGACAAAAATATTTGGACATGCTGGAAAATCAAATTACTCCTGCCCTTATACAATTAGGTGTCAACTTCAATGATATCTGGTACCAACATGACGATTGTGCATCACATAATTATCGAATAGCAATAAATTTTTTAAATACACAATTTCCCAATCGGATAATATCCACGAATGGTAACATTAGATGGCCTGCAGGATCTCCAGATCTGGCTCCCAACGATTTCTTTTTCTGGGGCTATGTAAAATCGAGAATTAATGGATTCCAAGAAAACAGAGCCACTTCTCTGAATGAACTGAGGAAACAAATTTTACAAATTTGTTGCAAATAACACCTGAAATGCTCATACGTGTTCGTCAAGAATTTTATAACCGTCTCGGTTACTGTTTGGCTCAAAACGGGGGTTTATTCGAACATTTGATTTAAGTTCATTGAAGAATTAAGAAGTTTAATTTTTTAATTTATTACATATCAGAATATTACTTTTATTTAAAAATTGTAGGCATTTTCATTAGAATTCAATTTTATGTTTATTATCGAAAACGTACTGTGTGTGTTTACACAGAGAATTCGTTCTCATTTTCATACAAACGATAAAGATACGAAAACATTTTTTACTAACACATTCGAACCACAGCAGATGTTCGGAGACCAATTTCACGTTTCCAAATCTGAAAAAAAGTAAAGGTTTTAACCGCTTTCAAACTGATAACTAGAACAATTTCCAGCATTACAATAAAATGTTCAACGAATAGATGGGTTTAATTATATCTTGATCTTGAATTATCATAATTAAAAGATTCTTATAACTTGTTCTCATGTTAGAACAATGCATTTTACAATTAATATAAATGTACAATGAAAATTGGCACCACTGTTGTACCTACAAAGAATTTGTGGGCATGTATTTTCTTTCCACTTTATGAGATCCTGTTAGCGAAAAAGAAGAATTGAGATATTTGTAAGCACATATTATTATTAATACAAATTAAAATACAATTTATTTCGCATGTTAGGTATGTTATGTTATCCTGTTAGCGAAAAAGAGTAATACACTGAATTTATGTATGTATTTTGTCTCTTTCCAACACATTGACGGTAAAACGTATGTTCCCTCGTAATGTTCACACTGTATATATAGTAATGCTAGGTATGTCTTAAATAGAACCATAAATAGGGCCAAAAATAGTTCGATTCTACCTAACTTTCCTCTGTACAAAGTTGCACATACAATAATTTCTGCTCTGAGTGCTCTGTTACAATAAGCTACAAAATGATAATTGGTTTTTTCAAATATCTCGTGAATTGTATATTTTCTAATGAAAATAGAGATGTTACTTTCTGATGATAATACTTCAATTGTGTATTGTTACGAAATAGCACACCAGTGTAGTGTCTGAATCCGACTCTGTTTAAGCCATGTATGAAAGTTAAAATTTTGGCGAATGCGCAGGGATTTCTTCGAACTGTTTATCAATATTTTTGTGACTATTCTTGTCTAGACATTTTTTCAGTCTTATCTAGACTATTCTAGGGAGGCGATTGTTTTTGTGTGAGCCACAATCTAGAATTATCCAGAAAAAAGAGCACTTTATTATATAAAGACTTCCGACCCGCGGCAGAAGTCTTTTTATAATTTGATCTCGTGAGATAAACAGTGAACAAGTAAATAGTCTAAGTAGTGAAGTGTTTATATAAATTAGTGTAAGTGAATATACTGTGTATATAATATAAATTAGTGAATAGTGTAGTGAATAAATAAATTAAGTGAGTATAAATTTATCCCACCCGTCGTAATCAAAACGTTTAAATAAATAAGAAAAACATTACAGTATATAAAGCAAATTATAATTTTGTAAAATATTTCCAATGTTTATCATAAATTTATATTAGTGTATTGAACAGCCAATCAAAATATATTGTTCAAAATATCACACTAAAAATAAATTAAGAAATTACAACAAATAATATGTAGTTAAGATGGGCTAATATTAGGAGTATATTTCATATAAAACATTCGCTTAAATTTGTTAACTAAACGACGATTCATTTATGTATTATTTATTAAGCAGGTTTTCTAAAAGATGAGTTCTTAGTCATCCCTTTTATTTTCCACCACAACTTAACCATATGCTTACATTTCCTTCTCGTAAATACACTTCCAAGCAAAAAAATAGGGTCACTCTGTAATTTTAAATTAATTTTTGTGGAATTTTTTTGGTTGTAACATAGTTTACTAACTGACTTTTTTGTCGATATAGACATGTATGATGGTTCGCAATTGCAAGGAGACCGATTTCGACCTAATTGGATCTCGTCAGGACAGCCACATGCCCTGAAGGCAACAACAGTCAATGCTGTTATTTGGTTCGTATAAGTCTACAGGTACCAGCAGACGCTAACTGGCGCCATCTCCACTTCCATTTGCGAACCAAAACATCAGGTACCCGCAGTTAAATGTGAAATAAAATTTCATAACTTACGAGGTGCGTCTAACATATTGTAAATGGCTCCTACTACTATCTCTGTTTGTTTCGGTAATAATAATATATTAGTCACCTATACGTCGCTTTAGTGGAATCGAATTTACGTTATGGTATACGAGTATATATAAAAAAAAAATTTCCGACGACTGAACTGAATGAACGAATGAAAAATTTGAGAAATCTGATTGGCCGTCAGCTGTGTGTTTTTATTTTCCACACAGGTCGATGATTACCGATGTCTACGTTTCCACACAACGGCATAATTATTTTGTCCGCAGTTAGAGTGCTTTGCCGAATGACATTTTAAGTTTGACTTTTGAACTGTTAGCAAGTGAACGAGCGAATTGGATAGAATTATTAAATTTTCTGTAATTGTGAATCTGATACGCATAAGGTTCGAAACTTAGTATCAACGAAAGAACATAAAAAGTTCAACAACCGTCTTCAAGCACCAGTTTATTTTTAAAATTGTAGTAACCTTACTATACAACTTTGCTAAAAAAAATAAATACTAACTCATCTTTTTTTATGGTCCTCGGAAACAGATCGTTTACAACATGTGTTGAAAATTCGATTTCACACTCGTTTGCCTAAGCCACTCGCCTACAACTCATGGCTCAATTCTGCAAATTCGTGTGAAATCTTTCATTTTCAAAACTTGTTATACAATATACTATCAATCAATCAATGACAATAAATTTATTTTAATTTATAAGTGCCTTATTACCTTGAGTTTACCGAGAGACTGGTCACTACTAATGTCACTACCCTTACAAGTTTTTACCAATTTGAAAGTGAAGTAAATCTGTACTCTCGTGAATAATGATATATAATATACATATGGCTATATAGTCCGGGAAAGTAAGGTCGAAAAATGTGTTAACTATCAAATCTTTCCCATAATTGATTTTTCATTTTTAAATGAAAATATGATTGACCCAGCATCACTCTCCTAGATTGTCTAATAATTTCCACTGGCTCTTGCGACGCAGCTTGCAAACACAGCTCAGACCACCTAAAATTCAAGTGATTTATGCTCGTGTCATTCCTGGATGTGTTCTTACAAAAAAATCGTAGAGATGAAAATAGAAGCAAATATTATGCTCTTGAAGGTGATGTAAATAGTTTTTAAAAAAAAAAAATTTCCGGTCTTAAATTTTCCAAAAATTGAAGAAATTTACGAAAATTATATTTTTGGTTGGTAATTATAAATAAAATATTAATATCGAGGTCAAAACATAGATAAACATAGAGGGCAAACTTCTAAAGATTTACATTTTTTCAGATTGGGAAAATGCAAAATGGCGGCTGCGCAAATTGGAAACAATTTTTTTTTCAATCGCGTCTAAATTCATGAACATTAACGATATTGAGAAACGGTTTGTTGCAATCGACAGAGTGAAAGTTATATTTTTATAAATAACATAAACAAAATTCTTAAAAAAATTTTACATAATTTTTTAGAACATTTACCGAAAATAAAATTTTTTTTTCTTATTTTGGCAATGAAAAATTTCTAAAAAATATCTTTTTACGTTATAAATATGTTTGTTTTTGAAAGACGAGTATTTTGAAAAAAAAATTTTCAGATGCGACTTTTACAAGCTGAGATAAACAAATTCAAAATCTGCTAGATACTGTCATAATATTAATTGAAATTTTCAAATTTTGATCACTTCGCTAGGTTGTTGAATCCCAACTCAACTTAAACACAATTTTTCATTGTTCTACCGTTAATTGGTCCATTAAAAAGAGAACAGTAATCCTAGCTCGCTCGGCCAAACGGTGCGGCGGCAGCTGCTTGGCGTTCTGGTGGGGGGTCACCGCTCATTCTCTTCGAACGCCCAAAAGACCCTTACTAACATGACTGACGACGTACTTGTACCCGACGAATTATTGAACATTATTTCGTGTTCTTGTACCACAGGATGCTCTACTACCAGGTGTGGTTGTAAAAAAGTTGGCATACATTGTACGATATTATGTAAAAATTGCGAAGGCAAAAACTGTTGTAACATCGAAATTGTAAGTACGGTATTTGACAATGACGGATGATAATGAATCTCTGAGTGATGAGCTAAATTTTGATATGACTCAATTAGTTGATTGTGAACTTGCAATTGATAGTAGCAATAATATCGATGAGGATTTGTTTGCTAATGATAATGACGAGGAAAATTGTACAGAGCCATTTCCTCAGAGACCAAAAAAGGCGAGAATTTGTAGAAAATAGATGTAAATTTGTAAATAAATATTATTCTTAGTATCTACGTTTCGAATTATGTATAATATATATAATAAATGGATTTATAGATATAAAATATAAATATCATTGTACCTTATTTCTAGCAATATGTAATGGTTGATAATAACCATACTATTAGCAAACCACAAATGCAAAATTTTTACAAAGAAAACCAAAATAAAAGCTTGAGCTTCGTTCAACTGCGAACGAGCGCTGACCCCCCACCACAACGCCAAGCAGCTGCCGCCGCACCGTTTAGCCGAGCGAGCTAGGATTACTATAATCTTTTGAATGGACCAATTGACAGTAGAAAAATGAAAATTTGTGTTTAAGTTGAGTTGGGATTCGACAACCTAGCGAAGTGATCAAAATTTGAAAATTTCAATCAATATTATCACAGAATCTAACAGACTTTGAATTTGTTTATCTCAACTTGTAAAAGTCGCATCTAAAAAATTTTTTTTAAATACTCGTCTTTCAAATACACACGTATTTATAACGTGAAAACATATTTTAAACAAATTTTTCAACGCCAAAATGAGAAAAAACTAGATGGAAAAATTATTGTTTTCGGTAAATGTTCTAAAAAATTATGTAAAAAAATTTATAAAAATTTTGTTTATGTTATTTATAAAAATATAACTTTCACTCTGTCGATTGCAACAAACCGTTTCTCAATATCGTTAATGTTCATAAATTTAGAGGCGATTGAAAAAAAAAATTGTTTCCAATTTGAGCAGCCGCCATTTTGAATTTTCCAAATCTGAAAAAACGTAAATTTTTAGAAGTTCGTCCTCTATGTTTATCTATGTTTTGACCTCGATATTAATATTTTATTTATAATTACCAACCAAAAATATAATTTTCGTAAATTTTTTCAATTTTTGGAAAATTTAAGATCGTAAAATTTTTTTTTGAAAAAACTATTTACGTCACCTTCAAGAGCATAAGATTTGCTTCAATTTTCATCTCTACGATTTTTTTGTAAGAACATATCCAGAAATGACACGAGCATAAATCACTTGAATTTTAGGTGGTCTGAGCTGTGCTTGCAAGCTGCGTCGCAAGCTTCAGCGGAAATTATTAGCCAATCTATGAGAATGATGCTGGGTCAATATAGTTTCATTTAAAAATAAAAAATCAATTATGGGAAATTTTTGGCTTTTATTTCCTTACGTTCCCGTACTAATATGGGACATGGATGAGCAAACAGAACTTTAAAAAAATTGCCATTTGTATGGGATACGTCATTAAAATTCTGATTGATGATACTTTCTAATTGAACAATGTCTTTAGGTGAGACTGTCAGATCCCCAAACGATGTTTTTGTTGAATCATAGGCTGTAAGTTTACAAAATACGGCCTCTTTATTTATTAACTCTGAGGAATTTGCAAAACGTTCACAAATTTATAAGAATGTTATAGAAGACATTTTTTATAAGATATCCTGTAACATAAACTAAGGCATTTAATTCGGCACTTTTAAAATCTTTATAATTGGAGATAAACTCTTTAATTGGCTTGTTTTGTGATGTGTCCATAGCAATTACCTCTATATACGTTCTATTTACCTACATAAGGAGTTAAGGCTACTAAAAGTTTATTTACATCGTTAAAACAGTTTGCCCCCTCAACCTGATATTTTGAAGAAAACTGTTTCTTGAATTATTTACAGAGCTGAACTGGTGTACGATTTTTTGCATTCCCGGAGTAGTTCCTTATCTAGCCAAAACAACTGTCAAGACAGTCAATTTAAATTACGCAAAAATAAATATTTATATTGTTTTATTCTCAACGTGTTCCACAATTCACTAAATGCGTTTAACATTAACTTCCATCCAAAGATAAATTTCATAGTACCGGTTTTGTTATTACCTGCAAAATTAACAACTTTAAGATTATCAAACATCATGAGAGCCTATTCAAGAATTAGCAACCTACCTAAGTCTCAAAATTACTTGAGTCTAACAAATCAAAAACTATATTCATTTTATCGATAACAGATAACACAACACTAACTACTATCCCAATCACTATAATAATTATATATATTCTGAAGACAACCGGTATAGCTCGACAAACAACTCACGATACCGACCGTAACCGACAGGCTGGACAAACTGTATGCGATACGCTGTCGGTTACCTGCCAGCAATCACTAGCGACTTTGCTCTTTTCATCTGCAGAATTGGTCGAGTGAGGGGTCTTAATTTTATTCTGTAGTCTTTGGTACTAGGCACAAGAAAGCGGTCATTACTAACTGTTGTAGTCCTTCCTCAACCTGAGCCAGGTTATCGAGTGAACAGATCAGTTCCTTCGTATCGCTGCGTTATATACTCGAGAGACGTACACCAACTATACAGCGACCAAATCCTTCAGACCCATTAGTCTCACATTTTTTTAGTCACGAGGGGGTTAGGTTTCAGGTGCCCTAATTGTTGCCGCTCAGCCATTGATTGGCTTATTATGCACCCCCACTCACAGGTATTAAGTAGAGTCCCATCCTAAATTCTTAGCGAACATTGAGATTCGTCGGACTATGTTTTTCTGCATTCCCTCCTGATTTGTGCCTAGGAAGATATCTAGACATGAGGCTAGCCTTCTGCACAGGGCAGGGCAAACGAAGACCACGTGCTTTGCGGTTTCTTCTACTTCTCCACACATCCTGCAAATGGGATTTGTTATTTCAATTACCATTTTCACTAGGTGTGCGTTGAATATCCAGTGACCAGTTATGAATCCTACCACTTTCCGCAGTTCTTTCCTACCCAATCTAAAAGCATTTGCTGCGTAGGAACTCGATGTTCCTTTTAGCACTCTTTTGGACTGAGCATGTCCCGTGATTCTGTTCCAGCGCTTTTGATGTTCAAGCGACACCCAGTTGGAAACAGTTTTTCGTACGGCGCTGTATGAAACGCCGTATGCTGGTTCTGGTCCCATGAGGGTGAGATGAGCTCCTTTCTTGGCACACTTATCAGCTCCCTCATTTCCAGCTAGTCCTGTATGGCTTGGCACCCAAGTAAGAATTACTCTATTGTCTTTTGCCAGGGTTTTCAAGGTATTGTGACAGTCCCACACTATCTTCGACGTATAGCTGTGGCTTGCTAAGGCCAAAAGGGCCGCCCGGCTGTCCGTGTTCACATATATGGTCTTTTTGTTGTATTTCCTGTCTATGCATGCTCTGCCGCATTCGATTAGTGCAGCTATTTCTGCTTGAAATACGGTCGTCATTTTGCCAAGGCAAACACTTATGCTTTGCCTGGGTCTGACGCCGTAAACGCCTGCTCCTGTACCCGTTAGGGTTTTTGACCCGTCAGTGTACCAGGTGATACTGTTCAACATGCGTTGAGGTTCTCCCTGGGCCCATTCGAATCTGCCACTCAAGTTGACACGATATGGTATCTCAGTTTCCACGACCTTGGGCTTTCTGTCAGGTGGCATTTCGATGATGTCGCACCTCATGTTGTCGTGTATTTTAGTATGTTCCATAGTATGGTGCTTGCACCAATTGCCATTGTACTGCATTCTGTATGTGGGATGCCTCACATCATTTCTATTTCAGACATCTATTAGAAGGAAGTTCAAAACAGTGCCCATTCCATCCACATCAGTACGCCATAGTGCAAAGGGTGGAGAAGGCACTACAACTTAAGGAGGTAACTCTAGCCATCTTCTTCGACGTCGAAGGAGCCTTCGACAATGTGAGAGCAAATCTCATTGAGACAGCACTGCTATCCAGGGGGAGCTCTGCGACTCTGGTCTCCTGGGTAACATCTGGCCTCAAAAGCAGAATAATAACAGCGACACTAGAAGGCTGCTCTCAAGATATTCGCGAGGAGGGAGGCTGCGTCTCACCACGCCTATAGAACCTCATTATGGACAGCCTACTAGAAAGACTAACGAAAGAAGGATTCTATGCGCAAGCATACTCCGACGGTGGACTGGTGCTGGTAATAGGCCGGTTCATCACCACGGAATGCAAAGAAAACCGAGATGGTCTTGTTTACAAGAAGAAGAATAATTGAAGACGCAAAGCCACCGAAATTATTTGGTACGCACCTAATATTTCAGGAGGAGAGCAAATACCTGGAAGTAGTGCTTGACAAGAAGGTAAACTGGAAACCACATATTGACAGAGTTATTAGCAAGTTAATAATCACACGTTGGCAACTGCGACAAGCAGTGGGGAAGAGCTGGGGAGTAAATCCCAGGATCCTCCACTGGTTTTACATTGCGGACGTACGACCGATGATCCAATATGGTTCCGTGGTCTGGTGGCGGCTGGGGAGAAGCAGTGGGTGTCCCACAAGCTGGCGCACATCCATAGAGTAGCAAGCTTAGGAGTTACAGGAGCTTTTAGGACAACACGCACATCAGTGCTCGATGTCCTCCTGGGATAACCGCCTCTGCTCATATGGATGGTTATGAGCGCGATGGCGGCCTTTGTAAGATTGCAGGACAATGGGCACTGGAAGGGGAGTGTCGAAGGCCACACAATAATAGCCAAAATAACAGAAGCTGTACTTCCAATTCTAGCTCTCAAAGCTGTTCCAAAAGAAGACAAAGTGAAGACACACAACAAATTCAAAGTCATCATTCCACCAAGAGAGCAGTGGAATGATGAACAAGTTAAGATTTCAACCCGGGAGCATCACGTGCTTTACAGACGGTCGGGAGCAGGTGTCCTGATAGAGGACAAAGGAGTGCAAAAGAGCTATGCTCTGAGTAAACACTCTACTGTCTTACAATCAGAAATATTTGCCATCCTGAAAGCCCTAAAGCAAATAACAGAACGGGACGCATCTAGAAGTCCTGTTAGTATTAGTACTGTTCAGGAATGCGCAGACGCTCTGGATAGCCTAGCTTCAGAACGAGAACTGCCCTACTTTGGGTACCGGGATAAAGCGGGATCGAAGGCAACGAGCGAGCAAATGAACTTTCCAAGCGAGGTGCTAACATGTGCTGCTGTGGATCCGAACAAATAATAGAGTTGAGTAAATCTCAAACTTCTTACTTCAGCTCAAAGAATGGGTCCAGGAAAGACTCGAGAAAGATTGGAGATACTGCAACGGCCTCAGGCAGGCGAAACAAACAATCGCCTGCCCGGATACAACAATGAGATGGTGGCTGCTGGATGAACCCAGATCACATCTACTACTGATAATTGGTGTATTGACTGGCCATTGCGGACTTAGGAGACACTTACATATGTGAAAGACCATTTCAGACCCAGATTGCCTAGATTGTGGGGAGGAGGAATCCTCTCACCACCTTCTCGGCTCCTGTGAGGTATACGCATAACTTAGAAATGAAATATTTGCTGTGGATAGAATTGAAGAAGAAGACCTATATTCCCTTTCTTTGGAAGACGTCACGGCCTTTATACGCAGGTCGAGGCGTTTTGAAAGGAAACCGAACGAGTGAAGTAAAGGGGGAAGAAACTGGGGAATGGTAAAATGGGCCAAAAGTGGCCAAATTGCCAGGCATCTGCCGCCCCGCCCATTTCATTCATTCATTCATACACCAACGTTTCTCACAGTTTTGCGCTGACCACAGCCATCTTCTATAGGCGCCACAGTTCGTGCCGTAACAACAGGATTTATGATATCAACACTACACAAACAATTAACAATGCGATCACCTTAATAAAAACTATGCTGATAATGGATTTTAGGAATTATGACGAGGGGGCTCTTTTTGTGTCAAACGGTTTACAAAACTACTTTCTGTTTTCTAGTAAGCCGTAAACTATAATACAACCGAAAAAATACGACAAAAATTAAAATTTCGAAAATAACTTCAATTTAATGTCAATTCAATAGATAACTAAGCCTGATACCTAGATGTAGTACTAATTTCAATCAAACTTCTGTGATTTGTTAATTCCTTCAATTATTCGTTTCAGCGATTTATCATTAAATTTTAATCACGGAACACATTAAATAATTAGTAATAAAAGCCCTTAACAATCAAGTTATGAGTTAAAATAAATCAGTAGGTAGTAGTTTGAAGTGTAAGTTCTAAGGTTAAAATCAAATTCAAAAGTAGAAGGGGAGACTGAGCATTGGCAAAATTATTACAATCAATAAAATACAGGTCAATTACACAGTCCTTGCGAAATAATTTTTTTATTTTCCCCTCTAGATAATAATTCTTTATAGGTGTTTAGCGATCAAGTACTGTATATAGCGAGTTAATTACAGCTACTCATTCCAAGGGCTATCGTATTCTATTCCGACATTCTTCTCCTTTCCATGGCATCTTTTATCCCTTCGTTTCAGTCTTTCACAGGTCTTCTTCTTTTCCTACGTCGTTTTGTTGGGATCCAGTTCCATACCCTTAGGGGCCACCTATTGTTTGCTTTCTTTTTAATTGTCCATTTCACAACAATCTATTATTTTCTGTTCTATAATAGTTTGTTACATATTCACCCTTCTTCGAATTTCTTCAGTTCTCAAACGTTCCAACTTTGGCACCCTACAGCTTCTATATGATGCATCCATGATCTCCCAAAAAAATTACTACTAAATTCGGTAATGGAATACCATCGCAGGCCTGTGTTATTTGTCGGCATTTTAAGATTCCATTACCAAGGATGTTAACTGACATAATATTATGTTGATCATAAAATATTACATATATTACAATCCTAATCAGTATTCTATTGTTATCATTTTGAAAAAAATTTATTGTAATATTTGAAATTTGGAAAAATAAACATATATTATTATTATTATAAAGTACTGCGTAAGCAAAACATAAAGTATATCTAACTTACCAAAATACAAAGGCGATTCTTTACTGGCAACATTATCATCAATATATGGAATTCCTAATGTATATACAGCTGTTTGGCCCATACCAACACCAAGTAAACTAATAAAAAATATTGCTAATATGATATTGGTCACCGATGGTGCTAAGTGAAAACTTGAAGTGACTGCTTCATTTTGACAATTTTCCAAGCCAATCGTACTGAAATTACTAGCAAGACTAACATTTGCATAATCTAATAGAAATGATGCATTGGCAGATTTCACTCTGCATACATTGGGATCCTCAACAACTCCTGCTGATTCATTAGCGTTTATTAAATATCGACCGTAAATAAAATGTGGTAGGGAACAAGTGAAAGAAGACATAGCGAACAATATCATACCCCAAGCAATCCATTTTGGCCTGTGCCCCTGACCCCCATAATAAGTTAATAATAAAGAAGAACCTATTTGTCCAATTTCCGTCGCACTCATAATAATTCCCGTTATTTTTGATTGAATTTGAAAAAGTTTTTCGATGGTAGTTATAACGCTAACGAAGTAAGTGTGATACATTCCTTGCAGGACCCAAGCTATGCAAAAAACTATTAAAAACGATTGTTTCGAGGCAAATTTTTGTAGCCAATTTGGTGCACAAGGTCCAAGACCGCACTTCATCTCAATTTCTTCATCTCTGTGCGTGCCATTGCACTCTTGGGTTAAAGTGGACCGCTCATCTGGAATTTCATTCGTTGGGCCATTGTTGTTACTGACCTTTGATAACATTCTGTGATTCTCCAATAGGTTATCTTCAGTTGTCATTTTGCAGGTGTTATCTATAACTTTTAACTAGGCGATTTGGATGATCAATTTAGGATTATCTTGAGCTAACTGAATTTTACGACCATCTGAAACAAAAATATATTTATTGAAATTAGGTTCCTATGGGTAAATTCATTTATCTTTAGAATAAAATTCATGCCAATGACTTTTTCTTAGAATTATTGTTACAAAAGATGTACGTGTGCACTTTCCGGGAATTTGAAGAGAATAAATACATCCAAGTTTAGAGTCAGAAAATAATTTTAAATATTTTTGAATCTCAATAAAACTGAAATTTAAATTATTCAAAGAATTATTAACTTGACAGGGTTATCGAAGGTGTTAAAATTATAGATATAATGTAAAAAACTGGCAGTAAACAACCTAAACCCAAGAAAATCCAAAAAATATCATTGAACATGGTTCAAGAAACATGAACTATTTTTGTGAGCAGAACTAGTGAATTCTTTCGTTTAATTTTTAAGACCACTTAATTTTAGTGCTATTGAACAATCCCAGAGGAAAAAGATGGGTTTTGGCTCCTGGAACACATTTTTAACTCGATTAAACATGCTAAATTGTGTATTGAATACTTTATATATTATTCAAACTTTTACCCCTATGTTTGACTTGTGAGTTTCAAAAATTGTCTTGTTCTTATCCAGGCTAAGCATGCTCTTCCTATAATATGTTGTAGGTGGTGTATTCACGACTGCATATGCCATTCAAATTGTTAGGGCAAAAAAGACAACTGTTTATTTCGCCAACTTCAATTATTTGTTCGTTTAAGTCTTCTAAAACCAGGGCTCGATTTAGATATTAATATATATATATATATATATATATATATATATATATATATATAGAAGATGTCCTTTTGAGTAATGAAATAAGTTCATTTGCCTATTATATCAAAATAAGAGAAAAAAAGTATTGGGTTGTAAACAAAACAATAAAAATAAAGCGGTTCAAAAAGTCTGAGAACAGAGTTGAATTTATAAGACTAGTAAATAAATTATATAATTTAATTTGTGAAATAGTTTTTTGACCAAGTCAATGTGTGTAAGTACAGTTTATGAGGTTATGGTCAATAAGACAACGAAAATCTATTATTTTTTCAGTCAACGTTTCGACCTTTATGAGTTCTCTAATGAAATGAAAAACTTAACAATTCCTTCAAATCATGTCTTGTTTTCTTTAGATGTCATTTCTCTCTTCACTAATATTCCAGTAAATGAAACATTAAATATTATTGAAAGAAACTGGAGTAAATTTCACAGTAATTCTACTATCACCTTTGGACATTTTAAGATTTTTTTCAACCTATGTATTAAAAATACTTATTTTAATTTCAACGAACAATTTTTTGAACAAATTTCAGGGTTGGGGATGGGCAACTGTCTATCACCTATCCGTGCAGACATTATAATGTCAGAAATACAGGATATATGTCTTGGGAAACTATCTTTGGAAGTTTTTAGATACAAACGTTATGTTGATGACATTTTTTTAATTGCTCCTGAGGGTACAGTAACTCGTACCACCCTAAACTTCAGTTTACAATAGAAAAAGAAGTCTCTAGTAAACTAGCATTTTTGGATACTTTAGTGACAAGAAACATTGGAAACAAACTTATCATTGACTGGTACCATAAACCCACCTTTTCAGAGAGATTCCTAAATTTTTACTCTCAACACCCCATTAGTCAAAAAATAAACATGGTCAAAAATCTTAAATTCAGTATAGAAAATATTTGTAGTGATGAATGCATCAACCAAAATTTAAAAACACTCAAAACGTATCTCACAAAAAATAACTTTACCAACAAATTATTAAATTAAATAATATTTCATTCAAACCATACCTCTAGTCCTAATAAAGACCACCCTGTAATTTACCATAAAATGACATACGTAAAAGGACTCTTAGAGAAATTGTGTCAAATTTTAAACAACGAGGAACAGCAAATAGCTTTAAAAAGCGAAAATACTGTTAAAAAAATGTTTTTTTCTAAAGTAAAAACTAAAACACCAATTGAAAAACAATCAAATGTTGTTTATAAGATACAATGCAGTAACTGCGACAAATGCTACGTAGGAGAAACCAAAAGATATGTATCTGTACGTATAAATGAACACCGAAGGGATGAAAGGAAGAAATCATTAGCTTCATCTTTGGCTCAACATTCTTTCTCAGAAAACCACACTTTTAATTTTGATGACGTCACAATTTTGGACCAACAAACCAACTTTTATAAAAGAATGTTTTCTGAAATGATTAACATTGTCAATAACCCTTCAGTAAACTTCAAAAAGACGTCGAAAATTTAAACATATCCTATATTTCATTAATAAATAGAACCAAAGAGTTGTTATTGAAAAACAGCTAAAACTAGTTTGTGAACTTGTTTTTCACCAGATATCTATAAAATTCATTTTATATTCAGTTCCTACCGTACCCAAACATGAACACTAACAACAAATTGAAATGTTATTTCCTTTTTTGATGGAAATTGTTTTTGGAGGGCCTGATATGATAGGGAATTTTTGAAAGTAGAAAATCAATTTTGGTAAGTCTTTGTTTGTTTAACATAGATTTAATTAGGTTTTCATTATTTTGTGAGTTATTTAAAGTATCACAAAAAAAATTCTTCCTTAATATTAGTAATAATAGATTCACATTTAATCAAAGAATATTTTTTTGACATCTTGATGTACATAAATTTGTACCTTAATATCAATTTTCCTGTAAGTTTTTTGGTTCTCTCAATTAATTGAGAGGTGGGGGAGGAGGATTTTTTTTTCTTCATCTGATTTTTCTCTAGTCTATCTTCCTGCAGAGCTATAATGGGGATTGCACCTACACACATAATTACAACAATATATAGCCTTTAACTAGCGCCTATTAGGCGTTGAAAGATAATAAACATTATGTAATTCATAAATAAACTCTAACTGCATGTCGCAATTAATGACATAAAAGGATCTCACCTGTTTTCCTGTAGTTTTCGTAACTCTTATTTAAAAAATTAACTTTTAATATATTTTAACTATAATTTTTGTCGTTTCTTACGTATATTATTGTACTAATTTTTATTTGATTTTAACAAATTTTATGACGTTTGTGTTAAGTGTATCGCACAAAAAAATACATACTTTGTATGTTTATTGTAGACGCCCCGAAGATGACCCAATAAAGGTCGAAACGTTGGCTGAATAAATAATATTTTATTGACCATAACCTCATAAACTGTACTTACATACATAATTTAATTTATTCCTAAAATACGCCTCAAAAAATATAAACATAAAATATAGATGCATTTAAATTTTTTCACAGAAATCGATTACATTAAAAATATCGACGCATTATTTGTTACAGCTAAAATGAAAAGAATTCAGTCATAACTTTTTGTGCATCTTTAAATAACCTTACTTTATACATTGTATATGAATCAAATGGTAGTTCAGAAGTAAAAAAGGGGGAAGAAATATCACATATTTATTATAAAATTCTTATTATTAAACACCATATTTTATCGTATTATTTCTCGTTTTAATGTTCTCCAGCTTTGTAGATCTATAGATTTGTTAATTTAAAGACAATCACCTCTATATTATTCTCTATTATTATCTATAGATGAATACGATTACACGATAGTAGCATAATGAATCTTTTACTATTCACCCGGTTTTCTCTCCCCTGTTAAACAGGTCGAATTTTATTAATATATTTTTAGAATGCTGATGACTGTAATAGTATTTGATTCTGCAATTTTTTTCAGAGTTCCTTGTTTTTGGAAGCTATAATCGACATACATTTGCTATGAATTTCAAGAAATGACGTTATGTATAGTATTTCATATAAGTGGGACAATTTTCTAAGCTTAAGTTGATTACACTAAAACACGGTTGTACAACGAATTGCCTTTTTGAACCCAGAATAGTTTTTCTCCTAGATTTTTGTGAGCTAATTCCGTAAAAAAGTGTCAAAAAAGTCCATCACGTTAGCGAAACCACACAAATGAAATAGCTTTCCATTGAACACCTGAGACATTTGGCAACACATATGCTGTTAGCTAGGCCATAAATATAAATAGCCCTCATAATTATTATATAATATGAAGTTAGTCTGATGGTAACGGATTATTGCTCAGCTACCACACCTTTGGGTGTTCAACATTTGTTTATTCTTATATGACATATTCTTATCAGCCAGTATTATGATTTGCACATATGGGTTGGTTTTATGACGCAATTTGTAGAGAGATGAGATAAAAGGGCGATGGATTCTAGTACTTACAAGTGTGTTTAATTCTTTGAACAAAAATGAATGTTAGTTTGGACGTTTATTACTTATTATAAATTTTATTTAGGAGAAATATTTTATCGTTTTAGTACCTTCTTTTCTGACCATGGGTTAGATACATTCTTCTGTGAACTGTTTAGATAAGTAACACATGTTCTGTGAAATGTAAAATAGAGTTTTAGAAATAAGATAGTAAGCGCGACAAGTTTCTTATACGTAAAGACGTTCTCCCCAGACGCGATCTTTTATAATAAAGTTTATCGGTAATTAACATTGATGTTGTTTTAATTATTTCACGATTATTCTCTCCCATAACTTCCTACAGGTTATGGGCCCAGATATCGCTGAATAATTAAATCGTGAATAAAAAAAATAAAAGTTAGTGTTCAATAAAAAAAGTGAGTTAAACTATAGGTAGTGTATGAAATGGAAACTTCAAAGCAAGAAAGAGGAATAATTCCTTTTAATGGATTAAATTACAGTGTGTGGAGGAAAAGAGTGAAAAGAGGCTTGTATTAAAGGCAAGCAAACTCTATTATCATTTAATAAAGTTAAAAATCGAGAACATGTAAGGCCATTATTTATTGTACATTCAGATGTATGTGGTCCAATCACTCCGACGGCACTGAATGATAACAATTATTTTTTCCATTACTAGCTGTGAAGTTGACAATTATTGTGTCATCTAGCCAACTGAGAAGTTGAATTTCTCTATTAGCGGTTAATAATTTTTTCTATTGTTAACCTAGGTCAATAATGGACAAATTCAAATGTTTTGAGAATTCAGGGATAATAGCTTAACAAAAACTAGTGCAACATAATTTTGTATACCCAGGAGATTATCTTTAACACATTTACTGCTTGAAATTACCTAACAAGATAAAATTATTTCAACAAAACTGTCATTAGTTTAAAATTCGCGCTCAACCAAAAATTTCTGATGGCATAAGGAGTGCGTTCATAATATATGGGTGAGGTGAGGAGCGAAAACAGTGTCAGTGTCAGTCAGACGACGGAGCAAACGTCTAGGGAGAAATTAGTTTGAACGATTTTTTAGAAAAACGAGGATCGAGGAATATTTTTACCTTCAACATTATCACCAGTGGAATTTGAAAATATTCTGTTGATAGAAACTGGTAGCTAACCTTGACCCACATAGACAAATAATATATTACTATCTCTATGGTGAAACATATGTTAAATGTTTTATGAACGCTCACTTTGTACGCAAGTGTTGTGAACGCACTGCCGCTGTAATTGTTCAGAGTTCAAAGTAAAACGTAAACCACGTTTTGTGAAATTTTTGGATGTGATCGTATAATTGGTTTTGTTAATTCGTTGCGCTTAATATTGGTGATTATGAACTATAGGAATAATGGTATTCTATTGCTGTGTGATTAAATTATACCTACATGAGTTTTATAAGACATTTTTTTATTTTTGTCTTAAATTTGGTTAGTAGTGGAAAAAAATGTATATACACCACGGTGGTGAAGACATTTATAAACCTCGCACCTTATTCCGCTCGGGGCGAAGCCCCTCGCGAAATAATTTTGGTGCTCAGTTGATAATAATAGTCTTCACCACCTTGGTGCTCATTTTAATCTTAAATTAGTTTATTTATACATAGATAACGGTAGAGAATATCTATCTAATGAAATGAAAAATCATTGTAAAAATAAAGGCATCACTTATCATTTGACAGTTCTGCGTACTCCTCAATTGAATGGTACTTCCGAACTTATGGTTAGAATAATGACAGAGAAAGCACGATCAATAATAGCCACATCTTGTTTGGATAACATCTTCTGGGGTGATGCAGTTTTAACAGCAACGTATTTGATCAATATTATACCAAGTAGAGCATTAAAAATAATGAAAACACCATGGTTATGAACCAAATGGTTATAGAGTCTGGAATGTCGAATTACAAAAGCATGCCACTGTAAGGGATGTTATTGTAGATGAGACAAATTTTATGGTTTCACGGCCAGGTTTAAAATCTGGTATTGATAAGCCAGATAGTTTTGATAAATCTGATATTGAAAAATTAGATAGTTTAAGTAAATCTGGTAATTGTAAACCAGATAGCTTTGATAAATCTGATATTGAGAAATCAGACATGTTTAGTAAATCTGGTAATGATAAACCAGATAGTGTAAATAAATCTAATATTGAGAAATCAGATACGGACTATGAACCCACTAATAAATTTCCAAGACTAGAAAATACAAATGATTTTGAAGCCATTTGCCGCAGGAGTGAAAGGATTAAAGATCTTTCTGAAATATCATATGATGAAACAAGTAGTTTCGAAGAATGCATTTTATCTGCTCAACTAATAATGAATGCTGTTCCAAATTCTTTTGATGAGATTAAAAATAGGCATGATAAGGTTAAATGGGAGCCTATTGAAAGTGAACTTAATTCACTTGATATTAATATTACTTGGACATTAATACCAAAGCCAAATGATAAAAATATTGTAGGCTGTAAGTGGATATTTACAATTAAAAATGATGAGTTTGGTAATCCAAATAAGTACAAAACTCGTCTAGTAGCTAGAGGTTTTAGTCAGAAATACATGGTAGATTATGATGAAACCTTTCACCTGTAGCTAGAATATCTAGTTTTAGATTTATTGTTGCATTTGTCAACCAGAATAACCTGTTATTACACCATATGGACGAAAAGACAGCATTTTTAAATGGCAAACTAAAGGAACAAATTTTTATGAGAGTACCTGAAGGGGTCCAACGTAAAAATGGCCAGGTCTGTTTATTAAACAAAGCCTTGTAAGGTTTAAAGCAGACAGCTAGATGCTGGTTTGAGAAGTTTGAATCAGCATTAAAAGCAAAGAATTTTCAAAACTGTCAGGTAGATCGATGTATTTATATATTAGATTTAGGGGATATTTGCTCAAACAGAGCTCACTGCTATCTGCATCGCTGCAAAGAATTTTCAAAACTGTCAGGTAGATCGATGTATTTATAAACTAGATTTAGGGGATATTTGCTCAAACAGAGCTCACTGCTATCTGCATCGCTGCAAAAGAGATTACCAAAAGGAAAACCACAGGTAATAATATATACATCCTTACGGACAGTAGACAAACACTAGAGCCCTGAACAGACCACGTATTACTTCAGGCCTAGTACTAGAATGTCACATGGCCTTAATCGAAGCCTGTAACAACAACACCGTCACTTTAGGCTGGATCAAGGGCCATGAGATATCGAAAGGAAACCGTATTGCAGACTTGGTAGCCAGGAAGGCAGCCTCCCACAAACTCTTGGGACCTGGTACTTTCATTGGTCTATTGACGTCAGCGCCGACCAACCTCTTAAAGGAACACTCCCTTAATGAGTTTAAGGGTAGATGGGACGACGCAGAAGGCTGCAGGCTTGCCAAGGAATTGCTACAGTGTTCGGACAGCAAAGTAGCCAAAAAATACGTGACTATGTATGAACAGACAGAACCTACGAACAGCCACGGGTATTCTGACTGGTCACTGCCACCTACGAAAACACCTCCACAGACTAGGTCTGTCTAATACCCCACTTTGTAGAGGATGTGAACAAGAAGATGAGACTATCGAACACATTCTTTGCGAATGTCAGACACTCTCATTTTAGGTTTCATGTATTCGGCGAGCACAGACTAACATAAGCCAGTATGAGGGAACTTAATTCAGGCGACGTTATCACCTACTTCGACGAAGTAGGCTGGATGACGAGCTAGAAGGAAGTTATGAACCTCAGAAGGATGCAGAATGGGCCAATTGTGGCCTAAGTGATGTGGGGTCACCCACCCTTCAAACTTTTACAGATACAGACATGGTATATTTTGAAGAATATTTATATAGTACGATATGTTGATGATCTTGTTATTGCTACCTATAATGTAAATACCATGAATAGTTTTAAACAATATTTGATGCAACAGTCAAATGGTAGATTTAAAAAAATTAGAATATTTTTAGGGATAAGAATTTCTAGAAAATATTCAGTTATAACATTAGACCAAAATGCATATATAAAATCAATTTTAGAAAAATTTAGAATTCAAGATTGTAATTCAGTAAGTATTCCTCTCCAATCTAAAATTGACTATGAATCTCTAAATTCAGACGAAAATTTTAAAAAACCATGTCGAAGTGTTATCGGTTGCTTAATGTATCTAATGATTCGTACTTGTCCAGATTTAAGTATAGCAGTTAATATTGTTAGTAGATTTATGAATAAGAATAATATTACACTATGGCAATATTTGAAAAGAATTTTAAGATACTTAAAGGGAACTAGTAACTTAAAATTAGTATATACTAGATATCATTATATAAATATAATAAGTGGGTATGTTGATGCTGATTGTACTGATGATAAAATTAATAGGAAAAGTTCTACTGGTTATTTTTTCAAATTATATGAAAATTGTACTATTTGTTGGGCTGCGAAACATCAGTCATCCGTAGCAGGCTCTACATCATAAGCTGAATTTATGGCTCTGTATGAGTCTGCACGAGAAGAGAATCTTTGTGGTTACGGCCATTAGCAGAAAGTATAAAATTAATGATAACAAGCCCAATAGTCATATATGAAGACAATAATGGTTGTATAAGCATTGCAAATAATCCATCAAGTCATAAGAGATCGAAAAATATTGACATAAAGTATCATTATTCTCCTGACAAAGTAGAAAAGGGTCTAATAAAATTAATTTATATGTCTACAGAACTGATGCATTGACAAAGTCTCTACCTGGAGTTAAATTTGTGGAGTTCCGTACACAAATGGGTTTACAGTAATTTTAAGAATTGAATATTGTATTATATTGAAAAAGGTCTGGTTAGGTTTTCCCATACGATGTTGGGTTTTTCCTTCAATCCATGAGCAACAAATGTAGGGGCCAGTAGAGTCATATAAGTTGATGGGATTGCGTTGGGAGAAAAGTCGTTAAGCTTTAATTTAAGTATGATAATATCATTATAAAATATATATGTACCTATATTGTGATTTTAACTTAATTTTTTTGTAAGGGTTTAATTTTTGAGGGGGCCTGTTGAATTATTTGAACAAAAATGAATGTTAGTTTGAACTTTTATTACTTATTATAAATTCTTCTGTGGATTGTTTAGATCAGTAACCATTTTAACACATGTTCTGTGAAATGTAAGTAACAAGTTTCTTATGCGTAAAGACGTTTTCCTCGGGCGCGATCTTTTATAATATAATATTATTCCCATCTCTTAAGCTTATCTGAATGAAGGTATTTGTGTGAGACCCTATAACCTATAACTAACAAAAGATAAAAATTTAAATCTGAATAATATTGTTAAAAAGTTATTAGAAACTCCTTAGGAAATCATTAAAGTGCAAATTATGAAATTATAATAATAACCTGCTCCAAAATTTCAAAAGATTAAGTTGTTTGATGACTTTCAAAGTGCATTTTGTTCATTATTTGAGATACTTTCATCAAGACTAAATGGCCCCCTAAACGTAGCAACAAATTAGTTCAAGTTGTTTGTGCAGTTAAGTTTGATATACAAGTTGGTTCCCTACACAGTTCATTTTGCCATAAAACGTGTATGTGTAACATAATGTTTGCAAACGAAGTTTGAACGTGTAGGGATGACTACTTGACACACTTGTTTGAAATACAAATTAAGATTTTTAAACGTAACAATAAGTATGTGCTGACAAGATTGAGTGAAATGTTTGTGCTGATATGTATGATAGTGTAGGGTAACAATTTGTACACATTTTTGGATTCAAACAGAAAACATTATCAGTAGGTAGACGAGCTAACTAAAAAAAGAAAACGGTTGTGGTCAAAAGAGTGGAACAAGAAAAGGAGTCAATTTTCTCATTTGAATTTGTTAGCCGAATTAAGGGTTTCCGAAAAGTCCCATTTAAAAAATTATCTTCGTAAGGATGATGATCAATTTAGATTTATTCTGGAATCGATCGAGCCACTAATTAAAAAACAAAATACTGTAATGAGAGAAGCGATTAGTACCGAGGAACGATTAACAGCTACGTTACGTTTTCTTGCAACAGGAAAATCTTATAAAGATTTGAAATTTAGTTGTGCAATATCACCACAGTCGTTAAGAACAATTATTCCGGAAACATGTCGAGCAATTTACCAGTCACTGAAAAATAAATATTCAAAGGTAAAATTCAAAAATACTTTATTAGTTGTATCTATTAATAACAAAAAATAAGAAAATGAACTAGGATGTAGAATTAAGATTAACGTTTACAGCAAACCCAAAAAAAATATTTATATCGTCTTCGCTTATTAAGTGTATTAAGTTGGTCCAGCTCTCCAAAAAACAATGTTTCGTTTATTATTTTTTTTTGCCAAGGTTTGCTGGTTTTTAGCCATAGATCTTAACTGATGAGCAATGTTGTTTCCAAAGGCGATATACTCGTCATCAGATTGGTTTATAACTTCATAAGCCTTCTGTAAAATTGAATTTTGTTTCTTTGATTCTATTTTTCGTTTTTTAATAGCTGGTGTTTGTGGTGTTTGTGTTTCTTGGACAACATTCTAAAAGTTAAATTTGTTTCAGTTTCCTAAATGTCAACAAGACTGGATTACAATTGCAAGAGATTTTCAACAATCCTGGAACTTTCCTAACTGTTTCGGAGCATTAGACGGAAAACACATACAAATTGTCCGCCACCTGGTTCTGGGAGATATTACTTTAATTATAAAGGGTGTCATAGTATTGTTATGCTGGCAATAGCCAATGCTAATTATGCATTTATTATGGTACATGTAGGAACAAACGGAAGGGTATGGAAAACACCACATTTAACAGAAAATTACAATCAGGAGCACTTAATTTTCCAACGAACCAGCCATTACTTGGGTGCAGGGATGGAACTCCGATTCCATATGTCTTTGTGGCAGATGATGCGTTTGCCCTGTCAAAGAACATAATGAAACCGTTTTCTACAAACAATTTGAGTAGGGCAGAACGTATTTTTAATTATCGTCTGAGCCGTGCGAGGAGAATAATAGAAAATTCATTTGGAATATTAGCTGCAAGATTTTAGAATTTTCCATACAGCAATAAATACTAAACCTGCCATTGTGGAAGATATCGTTTTAGCAGCTTGCGTTTTGCCTAATTTTTTAAGTAGAAATGTAAGATAAACGTACACTCCACCTCACAGTTTGGACATTGAAGATACTGAAAATGGAACTATAATCCAAAGTGATTGGCGAAGTTCTGGAGAATCATTTTTACCATTACAATTAAATCATAATAGGAATTATGGAAGAGAAGCTAAAGAGATACGAGAACATTTCAAAAATTATTTCAACAACGACGGAAAAGTATTATGGCAAGATAGGATGAATGTATGAAATAATAAATAATTATATCGTTGTCATAAGTAGAGGGTGATTGGTTATAAAAAAAACAGTGGCATGGCAAAGTCATGTGATACAGGTAGTAATTTATTTTATTCAAATGGGACAACCTGTAAATGTTTACATTTTTTTAATCCTCTCGACGAGCTGATTTCAACGATATATCATACTTGATGTCTGTAAAGGATCTAAAGCCAACTGAAAATTACATTTTTTTGAGTTTAGAAGGCTGTAGTAGCCACACGGTTGAAAATCGACAACAACGGCTTACTTATCCCTATCCTAACTTTCCAAGTTCTGTTCCGTGATATAAAAAAATATTTGATACAAACTGATTAAAAATCCCGTCTGATTTTTGATCACTCTGTATCAAATATTTTTTTATGTCACAGAATAGAAGATAGGGATATATAAGCTGTTTTTCTCGATTTTCAACCGTTTGGCTACTACATCCTCCTAAACTCAAAAAAATGTGATTTTCAGACGGCTGTAGATAGTGTAGATCCTTTACTATACATACAGACATCAAGTATGTAGTACATAGTTGAAATCAGCTCATCGAGAGGATTTAAAAATCTGAAAATTCACAGGGTGTCCCATTTGAAAAAATAAATTACTACCTATATCACGTGACTTACGCACGCCACTGGTTTTTTTATTGTCTCACAAAAATTCAAGTATATTCCTACAACTTTTATTAAAAGCTTTTTTTTGAATCTTTAGTAATAAAAGAGTTAAAGGGGTGGTCAATTTATAACCAATCACCCTGTACAATATAATGTTTTGTATTCTTAACCCAATCTCACATATTTTAAGTTTTATATAAAACTTTTTTTTGTACCTTTAATAATAAAAGAGTTAAAGGAGTGGTCAATTTATAACCAATCACCCTGTACAATATAATGTTTACATATTTTATCCCTCCTGACTCCTAATGCTCTCATCATCATTTGGAGGTTCTGTCTTCCTCAATAAAGTCCATATTATCTTTACCATCTCTAGGCATTTCCTGATCTTCAGTGAAGAGTAATAATTTGAAATACCACAAATGTGGATCATACACATCGTCCGTTCCAGTACCAGACATTTTTATTCTTTTACCTTTTTCAATTCCCTTCTGAACGCTGTTCTTAAGGAATTAATTTTTTTTACCATCATATCTTTGTCGGCATCTGGCTTTAATTCTTTTAATTTATCAATCATCTTTTCATAAGCACTATATCTTATATGTTTATTGCTGTACTCTTTACTTTATCTTTCCAGAGACACGGCAACTCTCTATATAATTCAATAAATTCCGTTATAAATTGTTTGGAATAATTTCGTATGTCACTCATTTTGTCAACCACCAAATCACTAAAACCGTACCACTACATGCACGGACTTGTTTATTCGAACTGTCTTTCCAACAAAATATCAAAGTCTGCAGATTCTACTTCTTGGGTTTGAATGATTAGGGTGTACAAACAAATTGTTTAACTACACGGGTGCTCAGCTATGTGCAAACACGTTTGCGCATACATTATTATCAAGATGCTGTAACGTGTAAGAGTAACGCAAACAAATCGATTGTATTGATGTTGGTACAAACAAGTTGGAGTTATTTTTCCCTTCGCTTGACATCTTAGCGCAAACATTACATTCAAACTATATGCATAATCTAGGGTTAAATTATGTTTGTACGGATATGTTTAATTAAACATGTTTTATATGACTAGTATGACTGTGTAGTTTTAAAACATGTTGTTGTGTTATTTGTATGTACAAACAAATTAAACAAATTTGTTGTTACGTTTAGGGGGCCCTTAAGATACCGTTAATACAAAAAATACATAAAAGAAATGGAGTGAAGATACTAAATGAAGTGAAATAAAAGCATGATGATACAAACAGTCACAAGAGAAGTTTTACACGAAAAGGAAAAAGGTTTCGCAAACCGCTTTAGTGTTTTAAAACGTTCACCCTAACAATTCAAGGCCGTCCGCACACAGAAAGAGCAAAAATGTTTTTGTCTAAACGTGTTCCATGTTCCATGTTGTTGTTTCAATGCAAATTAAATGAGCTGACGCATACTGGTTAGTTGCGCGGTTCGTTTAGGCTCGTTTCTCGTTTAGTCATATTCAGGCTGTTCGACGGCGATCGCTGAATGCTCATTTTCTGTTCAAACATCATGGGCAGAAAATGTTTTCTGTTTATTATTTTATGGCTGCATATGAGTAGCGAATTTCTTTAATGATAATAAGTACGTGGTGATGCACGAAAGAAGCTAGAGTTTTTTTCGCCAATTTTTATTTATTTATTGGATGTACCCACAACTGTCTGTAAGGTACTATTTTATACTGGAGTATCAACCATACAACCAATACCAGAGAATTAGAGTAACCTCAACTGATTCATAGTTCTCATCACTCGACATCTTGACTGACTGTAGATACAGTCTGTTTCTCTTTAAAACATAATTTTTCTTTCCGAAACAAAAACTTTTTCGACTGAAACAAAAACGTTTTTGACTAAAACAGTTTTGCTCTTTCTGTGTGCGGTCAGCCTAACTATTCAGTTACTTTTTATTTCTGATTGTTTTTCTCTAGAATATCCCAGTTTTGACATGATTATTATAAATATTTAGTGTGGAAGAATCTAACATGATAGAAATAAACCGATTTCGAAAACCAAAACCCAATAAAATAGGATTGAAAGAGAACGAGTAATATATAGCAAATAATGATGTGCAACTGTTTTGTAGAATGAACTATACATGCGTCTATTTGTAAGTGGCTAATAAACCAATAATTTTATGTCTGCGAGCATCCTATCATTTTTTCCTGTTGTGTCCGATTCTCTTATCGTTATGAACTATGAACTTATTTATACACAAACAATAATTACTCGAGATTGTAATAGATTAATAGACAATGCAAGCAATAAATTGTAAGTCGAGACAAGGTATAATTAGGTTAGCAATCGGAATCTTAAATTGAATTGAGATGATAACAAATTTATTATTCTCTTTGATTGTTTCATAATTCAAATCGTAATGAGAACTTAAACCGAGTACTGTTTCGAAAATAGATCAATGTTTTTTATTCTAACCAATTATTGGAATTGGTTTTTTTATATATACCTAGATCTAACGTAAATTTTCGTGTACAAACTAATGTAAAAGATAATCGATCAATGTTTTATATAAATTGCAGATCTTTAAGATTTAAACATAGTTAACTCACTTGAATATCTCGTAACTTGATACAGGTACATTTTCATCTTAAACTTATTAATTAAAAGCCTTTATTGTCCCATAAACGTCTTCTCCATCCCGTTACAAATTGTGAAGTTTTCTGTTGATTTAATGTGAAAATGGCATCGTCCCAAAATTCTTAAATACCCCTAGCGCCCTAGCGTAATGTCAACATAGAAGTAGATTGGCATCCTCCGCCTTATTTCCTGTTTCTCTTAGAGGACTATTTTAAGAAACCTGAACTACGAGTAAACCACTAAAAGTTACTAAGTAATTTATTAGATTGGGAGCGATGAAATACATTCAGATAATAAAACAAAAGCTAAAGAATAATTTAACGAATATTGATGTTATTCCGCAGGTATGTACATTAACAGACACATATTTTTAATTTAAATTTATAGTTTTATAGGTTGGTCTGTGAAACTAAGGCCCTTGTCCAACCACAGTTGCGCGACGGGAATTCGACACGATTTCTCCATGACACAAGCAGGCGACGTGAAGTTATCCCACCAAACCAACGCGTTTGCTATATTCAGTGAACAATGTCGTCAAGTGTAGACGACGCACATAGGATTATTTGGCCAGTAAAATAGGACAAAAATAAACGGTTTTAAAGATTAAAACTAACTTTTCCGCATCTGTGGCCCTTAACAATATTCTATCATAAAATTGTTACTTGTATACACTTCGGGGGATGTATCGTGCTAACAAACCGAAATTTCTCCAAAAATAACCAAAAATGTATATCTGGATTTATAGGACTCGCTGTACTCGCTCTAGTCAACTGAAAATCATAAAATTGATCAATCGTATAGTCTCTGGAGGCTGTATCGTGCTAACAACATGAAAATTCTCCAAAAATGACAAAAATTTGGTACCTCAAGTACCATAGCACCCGTTGTACTGGCTTTAGTGAGCTAAATATCGATGGGGTTCATCTTTGAGACGCTCTGAATAATATCATATCATAAAATTGGTCACTTGTATATACTTCGGAGGCTGTATCGTGCTAACAAACTGAGCCTTCTCCAAAAATGACAACAATATCGTACTTAAAGTACTGTAGCACCTGTTTTATTGGGTCTGGTGAGCTGAAAATCAATAGGGTTCATCAATGAGATGTCCTGAGTAATATCCAATCATAAAATTGGTGACTTATTGAACTCCGGAGGCTGTATCGTGCTAACAAACTGAAATTTCTCAAAAAATTACAAAATGTACCTCAAGTACCATAGCTCCCGTTGTACTGGCTCTGGTGAGCTGAAAATCAATAGGGTTCATCTGTGACATGTTCTTAACAATATTCCATCATAAAATTGGTGACTTATTGCACTCCGAGTCTGTATCGTGCTAACAAGACATGTAAGTAAAAGTGGCCGACGACAACAACAGGATTTTTTTTCTAAAAGCCGTTTTTTCGTGTTGTTGTTGATGGAAAACGTAAACATAACTCAATTTTTTTTTTCAAAATTCCAAATTTTTTTGGGGTAAACCAATACTTTTCTCGCATATTAGATAGGTTGGGCGGAAAAGTAATATGTAATGCGTCCTATTGTTATTTTTGTTAATAAAACATCAATTGTTTCAAGTTATGAATAATTATTTTATAATATATTGGATGATCATTCTACGCGAACAAAGTCACAGAAGGAAGGTGGTCGAAATACAATTCTTCTTCATTCTCATTTTCTTTGTTTTCATACTTCAGTTTCGTCGTTATCTTTTTCGAAAACAAAAAACACGATCTTTACATAGCGACATACGAACATCTCTTAAGAATGGGAAAGAAATGTGTGGATATCGTCCGGTCCTTGTGGAACAATAGCTTCAATACGACTTTGAATTAACTCTGCGATTCCGACGTTTGTCCGGTTTTATTGAACAAATACTACTATGTGCGACGATGCGATTACAATGTATTGGTAATTCCGAAATAGATCAAGATATTCCAAGAAAAACAAATGGTGGATGCGTCCTTTTAATGCAAGAAATAAGAAAAAACAGAACGTTTGTTGCTGTCGAGGAACTCACCAGTTAGGTTGCAATTATTCAACCAGATGTCTTTAGAAATGTTTCTTGATCTCACATCCAAAAGATGCAAATTTCCGAAAAATAATTGTTTAATAATTTTGTAAGGCATCTATTAATTTGAAATTAAATTCCTGTTTATTCATTTGTTGTTGTTGCTTGGCAATAAGAAGCAGGCACGCAGCATGGATGTTACTTTGCTGGCGTGTTGGTGGGTATACGGTGTGTATAAACTATGAGCAGTTTACACATTACACAGTTGTATTTTAGTTCGCGTTGAACGGAGTCATTGTTGAAAAACATACCAAATAAACTCAGTAACGCCTTGTTATTGCAAGAGACGCCCGGAAAATAGCACAAGAAGCAGTAGACAACGCGGAATAAAGTCCAAGCAACAAGGAAGGACAACGAGGAATAAACGTTATCTAAGCATCGACAGCCTCTCTTAAAAAATCTGCCCCTTCGCCCAAATACATCGACAAATCAAACCAACCCAAGCGGAAGGAAGAAACTGGATCCGGTGAATAACTATAACTAACCAGTTGACTAAAGGGGACAGCAATCCTTTAACTTCTGACAGTGAGTCCGCTATAGGGTTTAGTCAGCCACCCTCCCTACTAATATCCCCCTCTAAACGGACGGAATAACTGATGTATTCCGTTCCCTCCTAGCCAAATGTTGTCAAAACGCTTCCAATCCAGACCCGGAACAAACATCCACCCAGAACCGTCAATAGAATCGATAAACGCACTCAAAATCAACTCGGGGTTTGTGAGTTTAGGGATCGAAGAAACCACATTTAAAATTAAAAATTTAGTTTCTCAACTTTATATTCGCACTACTCAGTCCTTTGAGTATATTTTCAAGAGGAAATACACAGTAGAAGAATGTCTGCCCGATAGAATGGATTCAAATGGTCACAACATTAAGGGTACGTATGTCAAATGTAGCAAAAAACGATACTTTTGAGTACATAATCTCAAATATCCTGACGTGATGGGTCAATTGTGACTGACAGATTCAGATTATACGCAAAAATATACTTCGGAAATGACCCTCCACTTACCAAGAACAAAACCATATAGGAATGTCACGCTCATGAGCCTAGCCTAAATAGTTAGCTATAAAATTATATAAATTTTCGCAATTGATGTATTTGTTTGTTTTTAATTAGATTCGTATGTAACAAGTTATTTTGCGTAAAATATTTTTCCTCCTACCCCTATAGAAAGTACTCACTTTCCTCCCTAGAGAGGAAAGTATTTTTCCTCCCCCTCATTTCAAGTAAGTTGTAAACGATGAAACGTGTGAATTCATTATATTCATATTGTTTCCATAATTTCTAGAACATCCTGTATATCCTGTTTTTTAGTAAAAATCAAACATTAATGTTACTTCAACGTAGTTCTTCAATACAAATTTCAACTTCAGGAATCTTAGATATACGTTTTTTGAGTTCAGAATAAGAAAAGCATAGTATGCTGTGGCTCACTGACAGTAAACACGGCGATTGACTTTTGAGGTGCAAAGTCGCTACATTCATTAAACTTAGTTGAATTTTTGAAAAATGGAGAGCGATTCAAGTGATTTTGAATTTCCAAATACACCACCTAATATTAAGGAACAAGCCAACATAGCGCCATTAACTACAACAAAAATCTAAAGACAGGTATGAAAAACAATATGCACAATATAAGCAATGGGCTGAAGACAACAAGATACATAAATATTCAGAGAATGTTTTACTGGCATATTTTTCACTACAAGGAAATAAATTTTCAAAAAAAGGTGGGTAGGAGGAAAAATCATATGTATCACATGGGAGTAAAGTGCCTTTTCCTCCCTTGGATGTTTACTGCCCTCCGCTTCGCGTCGGGCAGTAAACTACATCCAGCGGGAAAAGTGGCACTTTCCTCCCTAGTAATACAAATAGCTATTTGCGCCTACCTTTATCCAAAGCATACATTTCCTGGCCTCATTGTAGGGAGTAAAGTCGTACTTTTCCTCCCTAGGGAGTACCTTATCAATGAAATAATTTTTGCAATTCCGAGACTAAACTGGTCACATGTTAGAAACTATGTTAGACCCAGGGGATATAAAGGGGACAGTTAAAATCCCAAGGGATTTGAAGTACAAATAAAAACGTACACCCCCGATGCCTAGCCAAGTCCGTCCTCGATGCTCAGCCATGTTTCATAAAAGTCCCTCCTCGATGCCCAGCCAAGTTTCGTAAAAGTCCATCCTAAGTAGTATTTATTAATTTTGTTTGTCAGTTTCATAAATAAATTATTGAAAATGTATTGTTATTTGAGGGAGACGGAAAAATCATATGTATAACATGGGTGTAAAGTGCCTTTTCCTCCCTCGAATGATTACTGCTCGGGAGGAAAAGTAGCACTTTCCTCCCTTGTCATACAAATAGCTATTGTGCTTGTGTAGTTTTTTTGAAAGTTTGAAGTGCAATAAACATTTCTAAATTGACTTGTGGTATTATTTATTTTGGGGTTCATTCTCTTTTTAGTAAGGAGTATTCTCTTGTCACTTCCAATCTAGTAACTTACTCAGTTACTTTTTGTTGTGTAGATTCCTTAAAACTGGTCTCCTACTTTAAATATTAGTTATCATGCCGAGCAAATTTCGTAAAGAACTTATCTAGTACTTTGTGTCGATTTGAACTTGTCATCAACATTTTAAAATATGTATATTAATGGTATTCTAAATAAATAATATGCCCCTGATAACCTTCATGTATATGTTTTCAAGTTTTCGAATTTTTTAAATTTATTGTGTTGTAATATTTAGGCGAGAGTCATATGTGTAATCTTATATAAAATCTAAAAAGCTGGTTCCCTATGACATTAATCAAATAAAAATGTTCTCTTGAGAGAGGAGACTGATAAATAAACGATCAATTCATTGTCAGCTTATTTAAATAGAAAAATATTTCACATATTATCTCATAGATTGAGGAACATCAATAATATTCAAATTTATGTATTATTTCATTTTCATATTTATCTAAAAAACAAAACTATTTAGAATGATTTGTATTTATTGATGCAATAATAGAAAATATAATCAGTTCTTGCATTATAATATTTCAAATTTTGTTTTGTTAATAAGTATATCTGAAATAAGGAAACCATTTTCAGAATATCTCAGTATCGGAATTTTTGGTAGATAGTATGTTTATTTATTGAAATATAATTAATTGCCAAACATTTATCAAATCATTTAATTTCATTAGTAAAAAATATAAAATAAACCTAGAGAAATTTATACCGATTTTCATTCATTACAGAATTTCGGAATAGAAATTAATAACAGTCCTGACCTTTCACTATACTTTTCTTGGTAGGTACAACCCACAGAGAAATCCATTTTATATTTCTGAAAGTGACTTATTCGTCTCCACACGTTCAACGGTCTACCTTGGCTGAATTATCTAACTAGTACGTGTTTGACTGCCTATTACCTACTGTTTTCTACAAGGTGATTCTTTTTCCAACATTCCAATCTACCTTCGGACCGTACAACTTAAATACGTATATTATTTGTGGTTGAACATGTTTATTCTTATACCAACAGTGACGTAATCAAATTTTCTGATCATTTTATAGTTGTCTGGGTATTGTATTAGTAATTAAATATCTCAAATATAGTTTTAGGTCGGTTATGTATGGGATCAAACTGATTGGAAATTTGCTGGGGAGAATAGTTGGATTGTTTAATTATAAACGTATTTGTTAAATTTAGAAGACACAGTTACATGTTTTTTACATAAATTTCAGATAATCACATAAGTATAAAAACTGTATAAATTATATAATAATTCACTTCACCATGTAGTATTTGCAGTTTTTTTAAAACCTATTACGTAGAAACCCGATGGGATCATCTCCAGTGAGAAGTAGTTTTTTCCTTGCCATGTAAGACATATTTTGCTTGATTACGTCATTCAATTATGAAATCTAGTTGTCGCTATTAATCTTCTATGTCAATGAGCCAAAAATTAGTGCATACAGTGGTCATGACCTTGCTTTTGACTGGTCTGCCTTCGGACGTTTTGGCCGGCTTTCAATCTCTCTTTTCCTCTCTGCTGACACTCTTCTCGATTCCTTCGTATAATACATGTTTCATCCATTGTTATGCACCGACGCAAAAGTCATTCTCTTCAAGCGTAAACTGCTACGAACAGCGATCATCAATTTGTCGTAGTTTTGTTTCGCTGGGAGTCTCTATTTTGAGAATAGCTATTTTTAGTACACGTGAGCAGAGTATGTCTTTTTCTCACGCGTCCAGAAATTTGCCGCATGAGCGAAGTGAGTTCGTCAACTGGACAAGCAAGAAAAATACATGCTCACGTGTGCTAAACATGATTTATTTCACAATCTTGAAATATACTTTTTCCAGAGAAAAAAAAACATTGTATTTTGTTTATTAATGAAAAAATCAGAAATTTTTAACTTCACCAAATTATGATTCTTCTCCAATCGTTATTCGGCTGACTATAAAAAGAGGAAAAGAACAGATCCACCACTTTATGAAAGAATTAACAGATCCCTCAACCTTCTAAATATATCTATTCCTTCAACGATTCCTCAATTAATTTCTTACCCTCCTCTATGGATAATAAAACTATCAATATGTGATACATTGTTGACAAGTTTTGGTAAGAACGAAACAAACCATACCATAATTAGAGGAAAATAGCATGAGAAAATATCTTATTTCCAACAATATACCCATATCTACACTGATGCCTCTAAAATGGAGATATACTGGCGTCGGAGCCGTACTTGTAACTCCAAATGCAATAATCAAATTTAGACTACCTCATATTACAACCGTTTCAAGCTCTAGTCCATGCCAATAGAGAAAATTTAAAACACTTGCTCATAGTAACGGATTCATTGAACTCAATTGAAAGTTTGCGCCAGACATATCCATTAAATCCAATACTGATACTAATTAAGCAGAAACTATCCCAGCTATACAATTCAGGAGCAGTTATACAGTTTTATGGGTGCCTTCACACACAGGAATAGAGGGAAATGAGCGAGCCGATGCAGCAGCCCAAGACGCAATTCAGGATCCTAATGCCACCGAAGTCACGAGAGATACGATGTCAGACATCAAAATACATATTAAGGCATCGGTTAACAACGCTTGGCAACATCAGTGGTCCCAATCTCACGATAACCTTAGAGAAGTGAAAAGAACAGTTAAACCGTGGAGAAGCATTCCAGAAAATAGGAAAGAACAAGTTATCTTGACCCGTCTTCGAATAGGTCACACCCGATTTTCCCATGAACACTTAATATCAAAATCCGAACAATTCCGTTGTACAGTGTGACAATGCCCTTTAGCAGTCAAACATGTATTAATAGACTTTCCAAAGTTTTCACAGCAAAGAGTGTCATTTAACATCCCACCTACTATGTACCATTTGCTCGGAGAAGAATTCAATATGGAAAACTTGGTAGCTTATCTACGAACTATTCAGTTTTTGCACAAAATTTGAACGTTTAATATTATAATCGTTTGTATTCTTATACCTGTAATACTTGTAGTACACTAGTTAATATTTATTATTGTAACATTTGGTAGCGCTAATAACCTAAAGGGTTGATGCGCTTTATTTTTCCTAAATAAAAAAAATATGACTCGTGATGTACATGGATTAATGATCATATTTTCATCTTTTTCTTGGAGTGTAAGTATTGATGGTATATCAGAAATTTATATTTCATTATATACATAATTTGATTTTAGTCCAATTATTATGGGCATCTACAGCACGTGACCAAGTGGCCGTGCCCTTCGCGCTTGAAGGGTAAACAAAAGAAATGGCGATTTAATTCTATTGTAATCGTATGAACTTTGTTGATAGTTTGAAATCTACCTTTGTGAAATAAAGTGCAGTTTTTATGAGTTTTCGAAAAAACCATGATGAGTGAACAATATAAGAGCTTGGACAAAATCCATGCTTAAAGATATTTGAAAAAATAGAATGTATAGTTTATGAATATCCATATATTTGTATTTGTAATTCACATAGTTGTGTACATTTGAAAGGTTGAGTGGAAGAGCAGAGCTTGGCTAATTGTTACAGATTAGGCAAGCTCTGAACTCTGCCTTTTGACCACGTTTTGTAATGTAATTTGTAGCTGCTGTAAAACTTGTGTGGTCAATAAAAGCGTGTTATTATTATTATTATATTGCACGAGTGATTTTTCCAATGAAATTGCCGATCTGTCACCAGTATTATATCCGGATATCGTAAATTATTTAGTATTCACAAGAAGTGTATTCAGTATGCAACAATTGAAAGCATCATATTGTTACGAAACAACACACTGGTATAGTCCCTGAATCCGACTCTGCCTAAGCCACGTATGAAAGTTAAAATTATGGCGGATGCGCAGGGATTTCTTAGAACTGTTTACGATTGTGACTATCTTATCTAGACATTGTGTTTGTGACCAGTCTTATCTAGAAAATGCCAGAGAGTCAATTGTTTTTGTGTAAGCCGCAATATAGAATTATCTAGTAAAAAAGGCACTAATATATAAAGGACCGAGCAGGGAGAGTTAGTTTTTAATTTGACATCGTGAGATAAACAGTAAATAAGTGAATATAAATTAGTGAAGTGTTTATATAAATTAGCTTAAGTGCATATACTGTGTGTATAATATAAATTAGTGAATAGTGTAGTGAATAAATAAATTAAGTTAGTAGACATAACGTGTGTGTATAAATTTATCCCACCCGTAATAAAAACGTTTAAATAAATAAGAAAAACATTACAATATAATGGCTTATATTCTTACAAAGTTGCCTAAAGTGGTTGGGTGAGAGAGCTTCATTAAAAACGTATTAGAGAACACATAGTAGTTTTGGGAAAGGTAAAGTTGATGCTATTATTTATTTACAAGTAGGTAATCATAATTATTATTTTGTAGGTTAAGTAGATTATATTTCAGAGCAGTGGCACTGTGGCCAGTGCTCACTTTGATTGTCTTACTGGTTTAGGACTATACACACTATAAATGTATTGATTGTGAAAATGTTAATCTGTTTTCGTATTTATTGAAATAAAAACAATTTCAACAGATGCGTGTTTTTATTTAATTGGCACCCTATATAGGAGTATGTAGTTCTTTCTGTTTTAGCCTTTTTAAAATAATTCAATGCTAAACGAAGAGGTATTAAATGTAAAATCAAAAGATCAAAGGACTTCCTCCAATAGATAAAAAATTAACAGAAAAACATGGTATACATTCAATGTTTATTTCAATATAAAATAAAATAATTTTAGTCAATTACATTGGGTATGGTATCACAGAATTGATTAGGTTATATGTTACAGTTAATTTTGACGTTACTACATTTTTGCTTTCTGAGGCAATTATATTAGATCATTAGAAAAAATAAACGGTTTTAAAGATTAAAACTAACTTTTCCGCATCTGTGGCACTGAATAATATTCTATCATTACTTGTATATTTATAGGACCCGCTGTACTCGCTATAGTCAGCTAAAAATCAATAGGGTACATATGTGAGACACCTTGAACAATATTCAATCATAAAATTGGTCACTTGTATACATTCTGGAGGCTGTATCTTGCTAACAAACTGAAAATTCTCCAAAAATGACAAAAATTTGGTACTTCAAGTACCTTAGAACCCGGTGTACTGGCATTAGTGAGCTGGATATCAAAAGAAATCATAGTTTAGACGCTATGACTTTCTCCAAAAATGACAAAAATATCGTACTTAAAGTACTATAGCACCTGTTGTACTGGCTCTGGTGAGCTGAAAATCAATAGGGTTCATCTGTGACATGTCCTTAACAATATTCAATCATAAAATTGGTGACTTGTTGCACTCCGGAGGCTGTATCGTGCTAACAAGACATGTAACGAAAAGAGGCCGACGACGACGACATACACAAAGGATTTTTTTCTAAAAACTGTTTTTTTGGGTTGTTGATGGAAAACGTAAAAATAACTCAAAAAAAAATTTCAAATTTCCAACTTTTTTTGGGGTAAACCAATACTTTTCTCGCATATTAGATAGGTTGGGCGGAAAAGTAATAACAGTAAAATTGAGATAATTTTATATATAATCAGGCTGAAAAAATGTTAACAGGATGATAAAGATTTATTTAATATAGTACATGAATGATTGAAAAATTAAGAGAAAACCAAGAAACACATATTAAAAGTATCTTTTTTTATGTTTTTTACTCATTTGCGTAATAAATGCAATCCTATGACCCAAAAACACCGACATACTAATACACAATATTAATCATAATAAATGTAGCAGCTTCATGTTTAGCTTTAAATATCTCAAAAAATAATGATTTTATCGTTACGAAGAAAGAATACATTATAGACATAGAAAATGTTGGAGAATTGAAAGATTGTGCTAAAATGGCAATTCCGCCACTACCGTGAAATTTGGGAAGGGTCATCTGTCACTTGCCCCTGTCATACGCCTTTGGTTGTAGCCGGAAACGTACATTCAACATAATTTAGTAGGGTATACAGTGCCTACACTTCCTGCCAAGTATGACAAGGATACGTGAAAAAGTTTTAGAATACTGAGCACAAATAGTTTTTAAATAAAATACCCTGTAACTCAGTAAGGAGCGACATTTTATCTAAGTGATTAAGGTTAAATCTTATCTTATTTTGAGCTCAAGATTCATGAGTTAAAATATTTCCAATTAATAATGAAACACCCTGTATAACCCATCGTTATTATATATTTCCAGTTTCACTAGAAAAAAACTAACAGACTATGAAGAACACAATGCTGCTTCATCCCGTTAAAAACCATTTGAATAATGTATTCTCAATAGGGATAGAAAATAATGGAACATTTAAAAGGTCAGTCGATAGCTATTACGTCATCCCGATGAATAATTATTTTTTAAAGAATTTCATAAAACATTGTCAGTAATAATAAGGGTACTGTTCGAGTCATTAATGACAGAATTCGATTTAAAATAAACAAGTTGATTATATACACGAGAAAAAGTTATCAATTATCTATTGACAATAATAGTTAGACATTTTGTTTAGATATTTCAACACTATGAACAATGTCGATCAAAAAATTACCATACATACACAATAATAATTTTTAGTTTTTTTAACAAAATGGAGTCCTAACTTCAGAACTTTTATATAAAACTTTTCTCTTTCGGCAGTAATAACGATGATAATGGTTAATTTATAATGAATAACCCTGTACAATCATTTAGTGAATTCAAGTTAATACGCTACTAAAGGTCCAGACTCTAGACATACAGTATACAGTATGAATGAAAAATAATGGATGAACACGAAAGTATAGTTTTAAAAAAATACCTAATTGGTTTATCAGGCTTTCTGCTATCGAAAAAGCGTAAAAATAAAAATTACAATCAATACTGATTTGACGTGTTTCATTCAACGCGGCCCTTACATGCGAAAAGGTGCATGACCGTTCCTATAAAGCAATCAATAACAGTGTATTTTTGGAACCAATGTATTTAGAGACAAAAAAGATATATCCAGGATTTTTTTCATCAATTAACTGGTTTGTATTAAAAATAACCAAACGGTTGGCAAAGAAATATATTTGTATTTAAACTAAGAAAAATTTAGGGAATTCCTCGTCACAATATTTTCGCACACTTTTTTAACTCATTCACCTCATGATGTTTGAGCAATTAATATTCATACCAGTATCTGTATTCCAAAAAAGTGATCGTCGGCAATTCTGTCAGGCTGCCAAATGAATGAATTTTTAAGAAACTCTCGTATTGTGCATACAGATTATTAACTTATTTAGATGTCTCCACAACAAATTATCATAATTTCTACAGTTTAGATAATGAACAAATATTATAAAGATTATAAAATAAGGAAACATCATAAATAAAACACGATTAAATAGAAAGAAAACACTAAAAAAATAGAAAATTGTTTAAATATTGCCTTTTTGAAGAATATTTTATTCAATGTTTTTATTATTGAAGTAGTCAGTGAAAATTTAATTGCGAAACTAATGTGGAAATTGTAATAACGAGTGGCTGCAGAGAATAAGAACGAAACTTGTAGAACAAATAGAAAAGCCGAAATAACGAAGCTAAAACAATTAATAATGTTCATTCATAAAAATAAGTACAAGAATAGCTAAAAAATAGGTGATTGAAACGAAACCAATAATATCAATAATAGGCCAAGCATTGAGTGGATTTATCAGGAAAAAAATACAAGAGTTTTAAAAATTTGTAGATTGGCACCACTTTATGACCTGAATAACATAGGTATTAAGTTTGCGACCTCGCGCCGCCATATTGTAAAGATGGCGCCCAAAATAAGTTTTTTCTGGTTTTTCGCAGTATCGTCTATTAAGTACGCCCTACGTAAATAATAGTTTTAGGACATCAATAACCAAATCTTCATCGTTTAACTCTGTGTTTATCGTTGGAGAAAACATTGACCTACTTATACTTTTAGTGACACTAGCAAAGAATCGTTCAAATGCCTATTTCTTAAAGCCACGCAAGGAAAAAACTTTAGAAAATATTTACTCTGCACAAACTAAGGAAGACCCAAGAGTAACAGTAACACACGTTTAGTGGATGTGACACGACATCTGCCATTTTCAACCAAGGCAAAAACAAATTCCTTAAGTTGATTACAAAATTTCCGGAATTAAATGAAACTGTTGAAGTATTTAAGCAAGAAAGTGCAGCACAGACGTAATCGTAGCAGCAGGAGAAAACTTCTTGAATAAACTTTACGAAATAATATATCTCTGTATTTTCTCCGTTACCAGCAGTTTTCTTGATCGGTGACAAAGAGTAAATTTAATCTTGTTTCACTTCCTCCCACAACAGTAGCGGCCCAACAGCATTCATTCCGAACCTATCATCAAGTGCAGACCTGGTACGACGTTGAAAAAAAACAACAAAAGATGCACTTACACAAGTGCTTCTCAAATTTATTTCTTACAAATGCAAAAAAGGATGCGTGTCAGCAGCAAAAAGGAGGCTATGAATTGTTCGTTCATTTGCATATACTGTAACGGAGATTCTTGCGAGAATGTTTAAGCGGCTCTGATGATGAAGACCTAGACGATATGATCGAATTGTCGACGTACAATGTCAGGGACGAGGATTCTGGGAAAGAGGAAGCAGAAAAGGTGGACAACACATACAATGCTACTGTAGACGAAAGCAAACCTGGCCCATCCAGAAAATCGAACCGAAATAGACTATAATAGTATATTAAAGTATAAGTGGACAAAAAGGTCTTTCAAACACGCGCAATTTTTCGAGCACGACGTTATGTATATGACATGTCATGTCTAGCTTCGATGATCTGTGGTCGCGTGGCAGGTAATAGTTATAGAGGAGAGGTTAGAATGAGGGGAGAAAAGTATTCGTAAAAACGTGTTCACGAATAATCTTGTTTTATTTAACGTTAATATTATTAAAGCCAACTTGACGCATGGTGTCAGGTGTAAATTAATAAAAAAAGGAAGTTTAAGAAACATAAAATACCGAACGTTAATCGGTAGTAAAATTTTAAAATGGATTCAAGCGGATTTAAACCGCCATCTAATCTTGTATTTGATCAAAACCTTCATATTAATTACGAGAAGTTTAAACAACATTTCGAAATTTACTTGAAAGCAGCCGATTTAAGTGGAAAGTCGGACGAGCGAAAAATCACTTTGTTTTAAATTCCGCTGATGAGGAGGCTTTAGAAGTGTTCAGCACATTGAGTCTAACAGAGGATCAAAAAGGGAAATACAAGGAAGTCATATCAGCTTTTGATAATTATTGTAAACAATGTAATAATGAAACGCTCGATCGTTTCAAATTTTTCACAAGAAATCAAACAGAGGGAGAAAGCATGGATTATTTTATAAAACATTTAAAATTATTACCTAAACCATGCAATTTTGGAACTCAAGAAGACAGTCTTATAAGAGACAGGATACTTTTAGGGGTCCAAGATCATAATTTGCAAGAAAAAATATTGGGAATAAATAATTTAAATTTGGAAACTGCAGAACACACTTGTAGAAGAACAGAAGCTACTAAGCTCCAAACAAAGGACTTAAACAGGGAAGAAGTAAATGTAATTCGAAGAAGATACAGTCAAAGTAACCCTAGTACTAGCGACAGTGGCAATAATAATAGTAAGGAGTACAGTTGCTAGAAATGTGGCAGAAGACACATTAAAGGCAAATGTTTTGCATTTGAGAAAAACTGTGCAAAGTGTGGACAGGAGGGACATTTTGCTGTCGGATGCAAAACTGGCTATAATAAAAAAGATAATTTTAGTAACGGTAAGGTAAATCAGAACAAAGATAAATATTTTAACAGTCATAATGTAAATGATTCGAGTGATGGGGGCTCAATCTAACTTACTTCCACTAAATTATATAACAAAATTAGAAAGGGAGAATGACATAGTACATTCAGAGCAAAGTATTATAGCCTTTGGCGATAATAAAATCAGAGTTGTAGGCAGTATAACTTAAAATGTTTAATTAAAAGAATATTCAAAATGTAAAATTCTTAGTTGTAGATATACAAGGCAAACCTATCCTTAGATAAAAAACCTGTGTAAAATTAATTATAATTTGCAAAATGGGCGAGATTAACTTAAACAATAAAAGAGATAATAAAGAAAATTTCATTAACCAGAATAAACAGTTATTTGAGAGTACTGGTAAAGTTCCGTTTAAATATAGGATTTAATTAAAAGAGGGTTACAAAACAGTTGTAAGTACTTGTAGAAGAGTTGCTGAAAAAATTAAAGGTAAGCTAAAATATACTTTGAATGCATTAGTAGACAAAGATATAATTGAGAAGGCTGATGAACTTTCAGAATGGGTAAGTAATATTATAGTTTGTGTCGAAAAACCTAATTCAGACAAATTAAGAATTTACTTAGATCCTATACATTTAAATAAGTATATTTGCATAGATAGGCATGCTATACCAACAACAGAAGAAATAGGTTTAAAGTTAAGGGGGACAAGTGTTTACAGTGTGATAGACATGTCGGATGTCTTTTATCACATAGGGTTAGATAAAGATAGCCAAAAATGATGCACATTTATAACAACATTCGGTAAATATCATATCGTTTCAAGAGATTATGTTTTGGTCTATCATGTAGTCCAGAAGCTTTCCAACGAGTAAACGAAAGAATTTTTGGAGATTTAGATATCCCAATATATTTAGATGCTTTAATAATTGCTGGTAAATATTTGATAATGAATAAAGTATTAGAGAGAGCTAAACAGTTGAATGTTAGATTTAATGCTAATAAGTTTTAATGAATGAAATGAAGTAAAATACTTGGGGTAAATTTATTCCAAAGAGGGGATAAAACCAGATAATTCATACGTAGAGGCAATAGGGGCTTTAGAAGTGCCAAAAAAATAAAAAAGAGTTGCTGAGAATTCTGGGAATGGTAAATTACGTAATGAAATTTATACCAAATCTGTCAGAAATAGTAGCACCTCTAAGAGGTTTAATAAAAAATAATACATTTAGCGACTTGAAAAAAGTTATAGGTAATTTACCAACCCTTAAAATATTTAACCCAAACTCACCTATTACAATACAAAGTGATAGTTCCCAGTATGGTATGGGAGGTTGCCTTATGCAAGGAGGTCAACCCATAGCATTTTGCTCAAGACGTTTAACTGAAACTGAGTATTTATCAGTTTGTTTTAGTCTAAATTAAATTTAACCACAGTCTGTTTATGTTAATAAAATAACCGTACAAACCGATCACAAGCCAATAATTGGTATTCAGCAAAAAGATATTAACTAAATTACATCCAGACTACAGAGAATGCGCTTAAAAATCTTAAAATATAATTTTGAAGTTGAGTACATACCAGGTTCAAAGATGTATGTAGCCGATCTCCTAAGTAGGTCATTTATAAAAGATATAGTAAATGAGGATGGTGAAATGGAAGAGGTTGACATTGAAATACCCATTACAAATAGACGATTAGCTGAGGTAAGCAAAGAAACTTTGAACGATAGTAATCTTAAGAAAGTTACTGAATATTGTATTAAAGGTTGGCCAGATAAAAAAGTATTAGATAACACTGATCTGAAGCAGTATTTTAAAATAAAAAATTATTTACTTGTTCGCGATGGAATATTTTTCAATGAACGAATTTGCATACCTAAAAAACTACAAAATCACATGATTAGAGAGCTACATGAATCTCATTTTGGTATGGAGAAAACAAAAAAGTGGGCAAGAAAAATATTATACTGGCCTGGTATAATAACTGATATTGAAAATTACATTTCAAGGTGTCGCATATTTGAGAAGTTCAGCAGAAATAAAACAAAAGAACCTCTAATTCCGCACAAGGTCCTAAATATCCGTTTGAGATGGTGGGGTCTGATATATTAGAATATGCATCAAAATATTATTTAGTTGTAGTTGATTACTATAGCAACTGGTTTGAATTGAAAGAAATACAAAGTAATTGTATGAAATTTTAAAACAATTAAAAGTATGTTCTAACTTTGGGTTACCTGCAAAATTTATATCCGATAACAATCCATACAACAGCTTCAAATTTAAAGAATGTTGTAATCAATACAATATACAATGTGTTTTTACGAGTCCCAGGTACCCAAGATCGAATGGGTTAGCCGAAAAAACAGTACACATCTGTAAACAGATAGTAAAAAAGTGTAACAACGAAGACGAAATGTTTCTTCATTTGTTAAATTATTGAGTTACACCACTATGTGGTCTTGATGTCTCACCGTCAGAGTTATTACAGAGCAGGTTATTAAGAACAGGTTTGTCTATATACAGATTATTGGAACCCAAAGTCACTAATGAGTATGAGAGAAAAGTAGAAAAAAAATTGTTATAAAAAAACTATCATGATAAATCTGCTCATAGCAGCTCAGGTTTTAATGAAAATCAAGATATACTATTTAAATTAAAGAAGGGTGGGTGTTGGACACCGGGAAAAGTAATTTCAAACACTAACACATCACGATCATACTTGGTGAGTGATGAAAATGGCAGAGTTTATAGAAGAAATTTCTAAAAAATACAAAAAATTCAACGTTTATAAATGCGTCAAACAACAACGAAAATGTAAACGTAAACTATAAACCCAGCAGCGCTGATAAATCTAGCGAGAACATTTGTTTGGATAATAGCACTGATTTATATAAAAACGAAAATGATTGTAAACCTTATAATAATAAAACGGCAAATGAATGTCAAAGTGTCATTAACAAGGAAGCAAATTGCAAATGCACAAGATCAGGTCGAGTCATCATAAGTTGAGAGACTATTATACATAGCGAAAAAAAAATTATATTGCAATGTTTACTTTTGTAGTCTTTAGTAATTGTTATTTGTTAAAAAAATATGTTAATTTCATATCTAGTATATAGTCTTTAGTATTAGTTATTTGTATTTCAATAATTTTAATATTGGCAAAGTCCAAAAAAGGGATATGTTATGTATATGACATATCATATCTAGCTTCGATGATTTGTGGTCGCGTGGCAGGTGACAGTTGTAGAGGAGAGGTTAGAATGAAGGGAGAAAAGTAAAAGCGTGTTCATGAATAATCTAGTTTTATGTAAATAACGAAATAAGGGAAGAAAACAAAATACTTAACGAAGAAAATGCTAAAATAAAGAAAGGAAACAAGGAAATAAAGGAAAATATAAGAACAATAGAAGAAAAACTAGAAAATATGGAAAAACAATGTCATTATGCAACGATTACGAATAGACACAGATGATGGAAGAGCATATGGACACTAGAGTACAAGTAACATCAGCCAGGAAGCTAGGAGAAATAACTTGCCTAATCGAACTAAGAGAAGAAAAAGACAAAGAGAAGGTGATTAGAAGCAAGAAAAAAAAATATGGTCAGTGAAAAAATGTATATAAAACACGATGAAACTAGAACGGAAAGGGAAAAAAACTAACATATGAGAACAAGGGCAAGGGAAGAACAAAAGAACGGTAAAAATGTGAAAATTGGATATAACAAGGTTAATATCGATGGACAGATATAGAGATAGAACAGAACCTAAAGAGGATTGTGAGCCACAATAATCACACCAGGGTCACAGTGGAAGGCATTATTTCTAACCCACTCACCTATAACCTTAAACCTTAAAGAAGACTGGAAGTACAGAAGACAAAAAACTAGCAAGAATGAAGAAAAGGGGAAAGAAAGAAATAAAGATGACACAGAAAAAGGAAATGATGAAGGTAGAAGCTTTAATGGTTTTAGTGTTGGTAGTAAGGATATGGATAAGGAAAACAGTAACAATCATAAGATTAGACTAGGAAGTAAAAAATATAATAACGGCAATATCAATTCAGGTGAAAGTAGAGTTACTAAATCTATTATAGAAAATATAAATACGTAATAACAACAAGGAAGAGGTATAAGGAATGAAAGAAATGAAATTGAAACACGCAAAAGAAGGAACAAAGGAAATATAATAAAAATAGGAACCTACAATGTACGAACTATGCTAAGCACGGGAAAAATGCAAGAAATAGGAAAATAGACATCATGGCAATCCAGGAAACCAATAAAAATGAATGGAGAATAGAAAAAGAGAACTTTACGCTATACTATTCTGGAGGAAAGAGACAAGGAAGGAGCGGAACAGCAATTATGGTGAGTCGAAAGCTGAGAGATAATGTAAAAGACTTTAAAGCAATAGATGGGCGACTGCCATATATCAAGCTAGAAAACAAACAAGCAAATATATCAATAATAAATGCATATCCACCGATAGATGGAGACAGAGACGAATGCAAGATAGCATTCTATGAGAAAATCGAACAATTTACTGAAGAAATGCCAAGAAATGACGTACCTATGATAATATGAGATTTTAATGCCAAAAACGGAATGCAATCAAATTGTGGCAGGTAAAGAAACTATCCATCATAAAACAAACGAAAATGGAACAAGAGTCTGCAATCTAGCCAGTTTAACAAATTCATGTATAGTAAGCAAAAAATGTGAACATACTAGAGAACACAAGACAACATGGATTATACCAGGAAGAAATGATGGTACCAAGTAGACCACGTACTTTTCTCAAAAAAAATTGCTCAAAATAATACACTATGTTAGATCATTCCGAGCACCGAATGCAGACACTGACCATATATTGACAGTAGCAACAATAACAATGAAACTGATTAAAGAGATGAAAACAAAGCAGAGAAGAAGGTGGAATCTAGAGAAATTAAACGACAGTGATATAGGAAGAAAATACTTATAAGCAATGCAACAAAAGTTGTCCAAAGACGAAGAACTTATATAAATGAACAATGGACAAAAAGTATAATAGAAAACGCAGAAGAAATATCATGCAGAAAAGATCGAAAGAATGGTTTGATGAACAGTGCGGGGAGAAAGATATAACGAAAAGCAAGCTAGAGTCAAATAGATAACAGGAAATGATGAAAATGATCTTAACCAATACAGGAAAGAAAAACAAGAATCCAATAAGCTTTTCAAAATAAAACGAAATGGATTATACAACAGATGGAAGAAATAGAATTAAATAACAGAAACAATAAGAAACTATACAGCTAGAGCCCGTCTAGAGTGGCGTCTGCCTGAACGACCCTATGACCAATAAACTCGACCCAAATCACAGCTGGTAAATTTGTAGATAACTAGCCAGAGACGTACTAAGGATACTCAACATTTTAATCACGAAAATAAATGTGATGTATTTCTTACATTTTATATACAGTTTTATATTTCAGATTTCTTGTAAAAGTAAAATATTTCAAAAGTAACTAACAACTTAAATCGTAGTAAAGTCCAAACGGTAAATATGTTAACAAAATTCGTACAATTATGAAATAATATGTTTCAGATCAAAGTCGATGGTCTATGTCTCATGACCTCCCTTTTATATCTTTTCTCAAAACCAGAAAGTAGTATTCTTTATGTTGTTATCAAAGTTGGGAATTCTCTGAAATACTAATTAGTACCCTTTGTTGATAAGTTTTCATCATTAGTACGTCTCTGGCTAGTTATCTACAAATTTACAAATTTTTACATTTTCCTGCTGCGATTTGGGTCGAGTTTATTGGTCATAGGGTCGTTCCGTCGTTCAGACAGACGGCCACTCTAGACGGGGATGAAGATGCACCCACATATGAAGTATTCATAGCAATTATAAACCATTTAAAACTAAATACAACAGCCGGAACAATGAACTATTAAAATATGGAGGAGAAACACTTCTAAAAGCTATACAGATTGAGTTTTAAATATGAAACCCTTCAATTATATTGGAAACGGCTTGCACGATGTTTATAAATTTTGGTTTGTACGGGTTTTGTAATATGGCCGATATTATGGCGGTATTTACATTGTTGTCAGGTCTTTCGTTTTTCTGGGAATACTGAACATTTTTTTTGAAATGTTCCTTATAATATATAACCTAATTGCCATAATTTCGGAGTTATAGCTACATTCGCAATATCTCCGCCGAAGTCAAAATAATGGCTATGACTGAATGAACTAGCTGAATTAGAATAATCTTTAATCATTTATATCCTAACAGAAATCTCATAACAAGGTCTACTGTGAGATTAATTAAAAAGTTTAACGAAACTAGTGCCACTGAAAACCTACAACAACTGAAGACAAATCTAGATGTATATGTCATGTTAAAAAAAGGTGCACATTTGAGTAGTACGCAAATTAAGAACTTTAGAAAACATGAAGTAAAAGAGGTTACAGCACTTACAGCAGATGCTCAAAGTGTTGTCCGTTACTTATATACAACAAGCCTTGCGATTTCTAAAACTTTCCGACACATTTTCTAACATCCCTGACTGCTCAATTCTTCTTATCTCTGTGGTAATCATATCTTTCAATTCCTGAATATTGACATATGAACAACAAGTAACAAAGAGATTAGTGGGTATTGCACACAAATAGAAAAAAGGACTACCTACCCACTGATCTCTTTGTTCCTTGTTGTTCATATGTCACGCACTATTCGTACATCTTGTTGTTATTTCATTAATTTGGGTCGGAAGTTTCAGACGGGAGTGTTATATGCGCCTCCGTGTCTATGTTGGTTGTTGTCTCGAATATTCGAGATCTTCTAATATTACTGACACAAATGTTGCGATTGACTATCCTGTTGAATTCTCTAATATTTTCTCATGTTTCATTCAATACCTTTGCTCCCAGGTTTCACACCTTCTCTTGGTTGTACCGTACCGAGGACGGCTAATGAGCCAGAAACATGCATGTCTGCGGTTACCACTCTTTTCAGTAGCCCCTTTTTCTATTTGCGTGCAATACCCACTAATCTCTTTGTTACTTGTTATATATAATATATATATAATTAGTTTTTGGAGTATCGGGATCCGGTCTGTGCATACAATAAATACAACTCTTTTCCTTTTAAATCTCTATATTTCGCAATTATTTTATTGCTTCATCAGGAGTTAACTAAAATAATATACGGTCACATACAACTATAATGAAATGTCATGATAAAACACACTTACAGATCAGAGTATAAACGCTATCAGCACACAGTTAAAATTAAAGGCAATCACCAGCATCTTACATGAGGTACTCCACCAACAAGTGAGGCATGTACTACTTTAAAACTACTTAAGTAGTACATGCCTCACTTGCTGGTGGAGTACCTCATGTAAGATGCTGGTGATTGCCTTTAATTTTAACTGTGTGCTGATAGCGTTTATACTCTGATCTGTAAGTGTGTTTTATCATGACATTTCATTATAGTTGTATGTGACCGTATATTATTTTAGTTAACTCCTGATGAAGCAATAAAATAATTGCGAAATATAGAGATTTAAAAGGAAAAGAGTTGTATTTATTGTATGCACAGACCGGATCCCGATACTCCAAAAACTAATTAAATAACGATAGACGGTCGAGAAAGAACTTACGTTGTTTTCGTATTTATATATATATATATATATATATATATACACACATATATATATATATACATTGGCATAGAATGTAACGTAAAAAGTAGTGAATAAACACTATGTTCATTTACTGGATTATCCCGCGTTTTTACAAACGTGGGTAAGAATAGTTCTTGAATATTACAATAAGTACTTTTCAATGATTCCAAGAAAATAGGACGGAATCAGTAAATGAACGGTACAAAACCAAGATAAATGTTACTTTTTGTTCTAGATTCGATAATAACGGCAACGATTGATAATGACAATCAACCAAAAAAACATTATTCCATATTTAAGTACTCTGAGGAGTCTATCGCTCAAACTTTAGAAAACATTAAGAATTATTGGGATATATTGTTAAATAAAGCGTCCGTAGTATTTAGCATTCCTAAATCTACGCTTCACAATAAAGTACCAAATATTAGAAAAATAGGCCCACCACCTTTGTTAAATACTTTGGAAGAAGAACGTATAGAAAACTGGATTGTCACAAAAGCTAAGCTTGGATTTTCTATGCACTTTAAAGAAGTTAAAGATTCAGTTAAAATTTTCTTGAAAGATCTTGCTCGTCCAAATCCTTTTACCAACGGGAGGCCTGGTGACAAATGGTTGCAGTTATTTTTAAAAAGACATCCGTTAATTGATAAGAAGAACACAGATTTCTAAGGTTCGTGCCTTAACAATCTCTTAGAGAATGTTCCCAGAATTTGAAAACTTTAAAAAAGCCAATAACCTGGTGGAAATGATAACAGAGCCGTCTCGCGTTTTTAACGATGATGAAACTGGAATGCGAACAAGTATGAAAGTAGGAAAAGGCTTAGGCCCCAAAAATTTTACAAATCTCTACGAAATTTCCAGTGATTCCGAAAAGGAATCAAAAGATTCCGGAAAGAACTTGTGCTTAGCATACTTGAGGAATGGGCGATTGGACGATTAGACAGCGGGTGGATGACTAGGGCTACGTTGCTTCAATACATTGCCAATGTATTCTATCTATGGCTGGTAAAACAAAATGGTGCATTTCCAATCATCCTATTTATTGATGGCCATATATCGCGATGGGGGATCGGACGATTAGACTAGGGCTACGTTTTTTGAATACATTGCCAATGTATTCTATCCATAGCTGGTAAAACAAAATGTTGGATTTCCAATCATTCTTTCTATTGATGGCCATTAATCGCATTATAATATAGATTTATACGAATTGAACATTGAGAAACAGTTAATATTGTACTGTCTCCTGCCGAACGCGGCCCAACTCCTTTCTGAAAGTTGTACAACAATTTTTAGGGGATCAGAAGATGTCCAAGTAAATATTCTTCTAATGAAAATTTAGATGTACCAAGTACTTATTTTGGAATTTCTGTCATGAACAAATTAACAATGAAAACCAATGTATAAATAATATAACTGATGAAATCCAATAGCTATTTACCGAACGTTATTTAGACACTTTACCTGTGTTTTATGTAAAAATAATAACACACCATATCATTGTGATATTAATAACCATAACTGTGATAGTATGTCAAATAATGAAGCCGAATCTGACTATGAACCAGGAACAAGCAATTCATTATTTGATCACTTTAGCATAGAGACTAAAAGTGATGGAAACTACGTTCCTATTTCCCCTAATTGTAAGAAAATTTCTATTGTTAAGTTTGAAGTAGAACCCGAAGCTACGACTGATATGGGTGTTTCTTCGGAAAATAAGACTGATGTGTACATTTCATCCGAAAATAAGACTGATCTGAGCATTTCATCCGAAAATAAGATTGATATGTGCCTTTCTTCCGAAACCGAAGACTCATGCATTTCTTCCACAGATGACAACAACGCAGAAAACAATGAGAATAATTCACAATGCTTGCGTGATAAAGAAATTCATGTTGAACAAGTTGACGATGTATACAATAAAGACCCATCAAATGAGTTACCTCCTATAACAAATTATCGTTATTCAGAAACAGAGATGAACGCTAAGGAGAAGGGCATACTACGCTGACCTGTTTCGACCTTCTCGGGTCTCTTCAAGAGCGCTGTAATGCCTTCTAGTGCGGAGTCTCTAATCCAAACTGAAGATTACGCCTTCCAACCAGAAGTGGTTAGCTGGCACCATCTCCACTTCCAGTTGCGAACCACCATATCAGAGAATTATTCGACCGTAGAAGAAGTCTTATGAAATAAAATAAAATCTCATAAATACGAGGTGTGTATATAACGATATATAAATTGCGGTTGTCTACTATACACTTACGTTTGAATGGAAATATCAATAATTTCGAAATAGCAGTGTGACCGTTCCTCGAAGAACTGGCTAATACCACGCAGAATATTGAATTACATCATCTTCGAAGAACGTGACGTCGATCGACCCTTTTGTCGAAGGGGATATAATTCAGTATTCTGCGTGGTCCTACCCAGGAGAGTAGTTGTTGTCCTCTTTGAAGAATGACCAGACTGCTATTTCGAATCAAACGTAGATGTATAGTAGAAACATATATATATATATATATATATATATATATATATATATATATATATATATAAATCAACGAAGAACTCATATTGTTTTTTAAGTTTTTCGTTGATTTATGTTTAAAAGAATTTATTATAAAAATTTACAACTTTTCGAAAATACGCTATAGATTTTATATAAGTATTTATTATTTCATTTAATTGTTAATAATGATAACATTGACGAATCAATTTTAGCCCTTGATAATGAATAAAAGTTATTCGAAAGCTCGGGAATAAATATCTAAAAGAATTTAGTCTGGTGATGTACGAATGCGTGACATATGAACAATAAGCAACGAATAGATTAGATTAGTGCAATACCCACTAATCTATTCGTTGCTTATATATATATATATATATATATATATATATTACAATATTTTGTATATTTTCGGGTTATTGCGGTCACTTAGTGAATATTGTAATTTATACTTAAAATTTTGGTGGTTTAAAAAGGTCGGCAAGAGAACTATTTTTACTTATTAACATTTTATTAATGAAAGTAGCGTACATTTGTAGGGGGCTTCAAAACGTCGATTTTTTTATTGGATTTTCGGTTACCAGACTGTAAAGAGTATCCCTTGAAACCCCTAAATCCAATTTATTGTCATTTCACCGGTGTCTGAGATGTAAGTCGTCAAACATTGTTTTTTTGATTTTTGAACGGCCCTGTATACACGGTAGTCACGGTAGTCGACGTTTTATGAACTCCACATTTTGATGTTCAGTAAAAAACAATTAGTTGAGTGGTTGCCCGTATCGATATTTGATTTTATGTCAGTAGCGTACGTCCATAAGACATATTGTCAGTTCAGTTAAATCACTTACTTATAACCTTTCAAAGTTTCTCTCTGATATTCTCACCATGGCTTTTGCCGATATCACTCCTTACAATGTTAAGGACACCTTCACTTTTGTTATCTCTGTTCTAGGTTTAACGCTACTAAACAATTATGTTTTAATTTCATTATATGTAGTCTCTCTTTTCACTAAAAATACCTATGGATTTGGTCCCTTTTGAGAGCCACATACAATGACTACCAAGGATAACTTTTTCAAAATACTTAAATTTGTATGCAGTAATTCTTACTTTCCTTTTAATAATACTTTCTTCTTTCAGGTTTTTGGTACACCTTTGAGGTCTCTTATCGGTCCTATTCTTGCCCTTAATATTATGGATTCTCTGTTTGATGATGTCATTCCTAAAGTGCCCTTCTATTTACCGTTCATTTACTAATATGTCGGTGACATTATTTGCGCTGTTCCATTTGATTCTGTTGATATAACACTTAAAATCTTCAATTTCTTTGATCATCATGTAGAATTAACTGTTGATAATGAGAATGAAAATGATTCGCCTTTTTTGGATACTAAACTGATAAGAAATGATAATAATAGTATTATTCTTAATTGGTATCAGAAGCCAACATCCTTAAGTAGATACATTAACTATTTTTCTAACCACCCTAACAATCAGAAATTTAACACTGTCATCGCTATGAAAAATCGCGTTATACATATTAGTGATGACATATTTTTACAAGATAATTTTAAAAAGCTCGTCTCTTGTTTTCCAACAACGGTTTCCCTAGACACATTCTCAATAAGTTAATTTATAATTATAATATCTTTGGTTGATAATGTGGTGATTGATCCTTTTACTTATAAAAAGATATATTTTGTCAAGGGTCTTACTGACAACATTGTCTCTTATTTTAAGAATTATAAAAATTTGAAAATAGCAAAATATAATACTGTCACTGTAGGAGCGTTTTTTCACATACTAAAAATAGGACGCTTAACTATGGACAGGAATGACGTTGTTTATTCTGTACCTTGCCAGGATTGTCAGGGATGTTACATTGATGAAACTGCACAATTCTTAAAAAATAGGATCATTCAACATAAAAGCGATAGTCGCATTGACAAGAATCCATATGCCTCATCTATGCATTTTCAAAATTTAAATCACAATTTTGATTTTAATAACGTAAGAATTTTGAGAGAGACACTAATTATAAAAAACGGATGTTCTTAGAATTGTGTCGCATTTATGATAACAAACAATTCATCAATTTTAAGACTGATATGAATCAACTTAGCAACATTTATTGTAACATTTTGAATTTCAATAGTCGGTACTAATTTTTGGCGTCGGCCTGTATATTTAATGTTTTATTTTGTTTTTAAAATGTGACAAGTTTTTATTGCCTTGTTGGTTCTTCCATAAAATAAGCTTTTATATCTTTTAGTACCGTTTCGTCGAGTTTGTGTTTGTTTTCTGTTTAATTTTAAAATAATTACATCGCTATGATTGCTTCTATGGATTAGCTAAAGTTTTGTGAGTATTGAAAGATTTTTTAAGATATGTTTTTATTTCGTTTCCTTCTTTTGTTGAAAGACCTTCTGAAGAAGTTATAAATAACGAAAATTTTAGGCATATTTAACAATTGCTTTTGCCACTACAGATCGCTTCCCATTAGATTAACACTAGGGTATACTTTTCTAATCGGAAGTGAGGAGAGAAACACACGTTAACTATTTTTATCTTTGATGCGTTAGGTATGTGGCTCAGTGGCTGAGTTTCTAAATATCTGGCAACGTTGTTATACGTCTTTTAAAAAAATCAATAAATAAACCCATAAACTTAGGCGCATGATATTTACTAGCCAGCCTTACAAGTATTAGACGAAAAGTTCATTAAACTAGCTACGAACGAACCAATATTTTCAGAATGTTTTGAAGAAAATATTGACTGTACGCTGAATATTGACAATGGATAATTTACACATGTAAAAATTAAATTAGGAATTGTGATGTTAGTATAAAGTACAAATGTCGTACAGTCGTGTAACCACAACTAGGTTAAAAGGAGTTTATATCATAGTTAGTAATATAACAAAATGATTGGGTTAGGTGAATAGTAATGCTCCGCACATAGGTATTGAATGTTTTCGAAAATGTATAATACTCACATATTTATCAGATCAGATAACCCTTAAAAAATTTGTGGTTTATCATTTATTTTTTCAGAGAAAACCCCAAAACGTACTTTTTCTCTACCAATAGTTTGGGTGGGCTAAATAGTGAATTACATCAAATAATGTTTCCTTTTCCATTTAAAAAAATCTGTATTATTTTTTATATCATATTTACAAGGTGTGTATTTATCAATCGAATCAACAAATTAGAAAAATGAGAAATCTATTACTAATAAAAAGGACGTAAGCAAGTTAAGCAAAATTTATAATTCTATTTTATAAATTCCATGTATGTATTGTATCTATGAATAATGTTACGAAGCTGCACACTGTAGTAGTCCCGAAAAATATTATAATAATTTAAATTGTTAATTGTTTCTTCTCTGTATATTTAAACTTAAATGTTAACAAGTAAAGACAAAACGTCTTCATATCATTCAAACAGATTATATTTTGATATTCATGTAATGAGTAATATATTTATATATCAGGATTGTCAAAGTCAAATTGATAAAAGCCGAAATTGAGCCGAAACGTTATTCATTAAAAATGGACTATAATTGGAAAATTTTGATTTTTTGTATCTTGATTAAAAGTATGAAAAGAACAATATATATCGTATAAGTCGTCTAAGTGTCTGGTGTGAATGAAAGTTTCCGCCAGTCTTTCTACATCTTGATTAAAAGTATGAAAAGAACAATATATATCGTATAAGTCGTCTAAGTGTCTGGTGTGAATGAAAGTTTCCACCAGTCTTTCTACATCTCCAGTATAGTGTTTTTTCAAAAGAATCAGTTATCAAGAAAATATCAATTTGTAAACTCCATGACAATTGTATTTAAATGGTTTAATAGCATATTTGTGCATTTTAATCAAACTCTGCTATCCAACACTGATAATTATCCAAAGCTTTTGATAGTAACCTTCTAAAAACCAGGTTAGCTGCCTCCCCACCAAAGATCTGCTTCAGCAGCGCTAATGACTTTATTTAGGGTCAACGCCATGATAATGGTAATACATTTCCAGCAAAATGTATGTAAATAGGTTAACAGAAGTTAGAATAATTTATGTATTGTAAAAAATTATCACTTCGTAGGTATCATGTGTTTACACAATGCTTAAAGAAAGGGAAAATAATAGAAAGGAAAATCAGACATGGTTGATACTTCTTCAACTCCAGACTGTTGATCGCCTAAGAAGATAAATCTAAAAGTAGATAGCAATATAAACGATCCGCTATATTTGTTAGAAAGGTGACATACATTTATGCGTTGATGAAAAAAAAAACATATATTTTGGAATACACCATTTCAATAAACATGTAATAAATAAAATTACTTCGTCAGACTCGTCTTAGAGACTTATTCTGAATCAGACTACACTCTTTAAGTTGGCAATTCGGTAAACTTCTAATTTACACGTCACTTTTGCCACTATATAATCAAACAATTACTCATTATTGTATAATTTGTTAATATAGACGTACCATGTACGAGCAGACCTGCTTCACTCCACAAAAAAAAAAGAAATAGAGGTCACTTATCTTGTAAAGAAAAACATAATATGTTAAATATGTATACAGAAAATTAAATTAAAATTTTCAGAACGTTGGTTATTCAAAATAGCATTTTTGTGAGAAATTAACATGAAGAAATTGTACTTCTTGGGATTAGCTGAATCGACTGTTTTGTAGTATCAAAGAATGTTGAAACACTGTAGCAATTTTATATTCTAACCGTTTTTAAACACATTGAAAGAAACTGTAAGAGTATTTTAATAGAACGTCATATTATATGGTGGAGTAACTACTCAAGATATATTAAATACTATATGTGTATACTTCATACATTCTAAAGATTGATGCACTTCATACATTTTTTATCTTGAAATTTAATTCAAGAAAGTAGATTTATTATATTAAAAGCTATAATATTATACTTAATAATTTATATCTTTTAATATGATAAATCTCCTTTCTTGAATTTCATTTAAAGATAAAAAAATTTATGACGAGCATCAACCTATATAATGTATAAGTTTATGTCATAATCTAGATATATTTTTGATATTTCAATTGTGTTTCTACCACCATATCATTGTAAATTCAAACCTTAATTTGGGTATAAGTATTTAAGATGGAAGTACGTACTTTAACTTACTTCTGAAAAGTTAAGTTGTTGTAAAAGGTTAGTCTAAGTCTATAATTGAATATAAATAAATTGCAAATGCAATAAACAACATAAGCCAGAAACCTTTCAGTTGACAGCATTTTAATAATCTTAAAGAAATAAGGAACGGCTGAAGACAAAAAGTTTAGTCGATCTTCAGCAGACAAGGCTACGAAAACTACCTAGCTCGTTAAGGTTATTTAGTCTAGTTATATTTTGATCTCGTTACAAATTGAAAAGCTTTTCTGAGCGGGGTATTAATGCTAATTGGCCTAGGTACTGGTTGCACTTTAGTCGCTCCTAAAAACAGCTAAATAGTCAGAATACAAATTGAAAATACTGAGAGTTCTTTCGGTGATTGGCTCGAGAAGATTGTAATCAAACGTAAGCAATTGGAAATTGCCATAATACTGTCCTCGAGATAATTGAGTAAGTTGAAAGTATAAACAAAATAAGTTTCCACCCTCCGTAAGTAGCATGATTTACAAAACTTGAAAATAAAGTTGCACAACTTATTGTTCATTACATACATACAAATAGATGCAGAAGGTATTACAATTCTGAAAAGACAGAAGATGGAAATTCTCTGCTGTCACTGGTACGTCAATTATAGTCTCGTAAATAAAATAAAACGCTGCTATGTATGAAGCATCGAAAGATTAGCGAGGTTGGCCTAGCCGTAGAATCATATTAGCAATCGTTCCAACTGGTAGGTACACTTACTACCAGAGTAGTGACAATACGCTGAAATTTACCCAGAAGTGTTTACAGCATGTATACTTCCGGTTACCAACAGTAATTTCAATTCATATTGATACTTGGTTATTTTTTATTAAGATTAGCACTTCCTCAGATTATTTCAATTCCACCTCTTTAATTTTTGTTTTATTTTTATGAATAGTATTTCTGTAAAAATACTTTACCTACTATCAATATGTAATATCAAACATTACGATACTGATATGAGTTTCGTAATGAGATACTTTACCGCACTAGTGCGGTAAAGTAAAATTAATTGGATTGAACGTGTCAAAGTTGACAGTTTGCAGAATGAGTGCCTGTAGCTGTTAATATTTACTTATGTCCACATTTTTCTTCACAGATATCATTGTTCTCAGCATAATAATGTGTCCATAATGATAATGCCTTTTCTTTTTCAGCTTTCCCAGCAAAATAAGCTAATAAAATTTTCTCCGATATATCAGGGACTTATATTCTTTTTCGTATCTATTGCGGGATTTAGCGGGTACTAGGGTTTGTATTGCGTTATTTGCAGCAAGTTCTATATCAGAATCCACACTTTCATAGTCGAAACTCATGTCGATACAATTATACCAAACTGAAGTGAACGCGTCAAAATTGACAGTTCGCAAAATAAATCAACAATGAGCGCAGTTTCAGAAATATTGACTAATTTTGAGTAAATAATTAACATTATTGGTAGTAGGTAAAATAATGTACTAAATTCGTATCATAAATTCATATTAGGGTTATTATTATATATTATACAAATTTCCCATCTCATTTCGTAATATGAATCTTTACGACACTTATAATATCGTAAATATCTATTACCTATCTTGTTTTCTGCGATAACGGCTCTTTTATGTATGTTTGTTTATCTGTTTTTAACATTGTTATTTGTCGCCGTCAAGGATATTAATATAACGTTCATATCAGTAAAAATAATAAATAATCGTTTATTGATTGTTAACAAAATCTAAAATATAAAACTATATGATAAAATAAGTCATTTGACAACATTGTTCTAATTACTGTCTGTTTTTAATATGTCTACTTTGTAATAAGAGCTTTATAGGAAATAAAAAAAGAGTAATACAAATCAAAACATTTCACTTTAAACAAATATAAAGAGTCGTAAACTTCAAAAAACCCTTATCTGATTATCATTTTTGGTGTAAAATTTATAGTGGTAATTTTTTATTCTTTTATAAGTTCTAAGTAATAATTCCTCACATCAAAAGTCTGCCTGAACATAAACCTCTTTAAAATGTTCCTAATTTTTCATAATCAGGAAAAATCAATTATCGAACAAACACCGTATTCTCCCGATATGACTCTCGCCAAATTTTTTTCTCTTTCCAAAAGTCTAACATCATTTCGTGGTACCTACCTGTTTTCACTCGATAGAAGAGAATTCGAGGCCAGTGCTTATGTCCAATTTCTGAATATGCCTAAGTGTATTACTTCGGTAGGCAGTGGCGTACTGACATAGTTGGGGGCCTGGGGCGGCTATAGATGAAGGGTTCCTATATATATAATACTCTTGTGAACGTCCACGTATATGTAGTGTGTTTTAAATGTATCGTTATGGTACAATTTTAAACAGAAAAAAAAGTGTAGAAAATTAATTACCATGATGGAGTACTGGCTGAGGTTTGATTCGTAGAACTTTATAATCTAATGAAGGTCAAAAAAATAACCGAAACGTTATTTTAATATATATCTATGAAGAACACCTCACTTTTCCTTTAAAATTTTAAGTTTTTAAAGGTTGGTTTCAATGCATCGTGATATACACTCCACATAGTAACACTAATAAGCCTTTTCACTGTCACTCTAAAAGAAATTACTATCAAGAACAATGAAGGTAACAGATAACAAGCATGAATATGTTTATAATGATATTTTATTCTAAAATTAGATAAAACTGTGCATTTTGTACAATATTGAGAGAGAACAAAACATACAGATTTCAATGAAAAGTAAAATCAAGAAACACATTTTGCAACGTCATTTTCAATTGATAGTATAGCCAAGCTTGTTAAACGAGACTGGCTCATTGTAGAACGAAGATAGTTTTCAATCAATTTCAGTGTTGAAAAACTTCTCTCACGAAATGCCACGGATACACAAATAGTAAAAAGAACAGTTTGAGTGCCTCTGTTATGATTGGCAACGATTCGCTAAAGTCCATTTCAATAATAAACTTCAGCATTTGTAGTGATGTCCATGAGGTTGCATCATCAATTTTTATACCAGAATGCCTTGTGAGCCTCTTTACTTTTGGCAACATTTCATCTTCCTCTAAATCATTGAAAGTAGCTGTGAACTGATGTGTATGAGTTATTATCGTTTCATCATTTGATCTTACCAGGTTTTCTGAGTGTACAACAGCAAACTGTTCACATACATTGTTCATCGATGTTAGTCTTTTTTCCAGTTCTACATGAAAGTTGTCAATACACTCTAGCATAGAACGTTTCAATTCTTGCTGTGGGGTCAAACCTGCATCCTCAGCTTTTTTTCCTGGCATCATCTTTTTGACTCGCTTGCGATTTCTGCTGTGTCCATTTCAGCACAGGTAGTGGTCGCATATTATAAGGCTTTATTCACCCGACTCTCTTCTAAAAATGTTTTCAATGTTTTCAGCTTGACTACGTACTTTTCTAAACTAATATCTTGGATATAGAGGTATTTTTGGGCGGCGTTGACTTCTTGTAAAATGTGGTACCATAGGTACAAGAAGCAAAAGAAATTGAAGTTGCAAATGTTTTTCATCAGGAACTCCGTTGCTCCCCTTGTATATAGATATTCAGAAGCATCACCCAATTTCTTCACAGCATCGACCAACTTTTCGAAGTTTTCAAAGATTGTTTTTACTGCATCATGATGAGCACTCCACCTAGTATCACTAAGTCTTTTAACGGTCACTCCAACGGTTTCTTTGAGTACCTGCCATCTATGTGTTAAACAAGAAAACATATTGTTCCAAAAAATGTGGCCCAAGCAGGAACACTACCAAAAGCATGAACACCACATAGATTGAAAGAATGGTTTGCACAAGGTACGAAAATAATCGCTTTCGGATTTTGTTCTTTAATCCTTGTTTGTACTCCTGTATGAACACCTGACATTGTTGTTGTACAGCATTATTGTAACCTTGGCTTCTACAAAGTTATATATCCAATCTGTTCTTTTCAAGTGATTGGAGTATATCCTCTGTAATGTCGTGTGCCTTTTTCCCACTAAGAGAAATGAAACCTAGAAATGATTTTTTGACCTCTACTTTCCTGTTGTCAATTTTCACATATCTTATTACTAGACTCATCTGTTCCGTGTGAGATATGTCAGGCGTACTATCAAATAGTATTCCATAGTACTTTGCTTTCTTGATTTCAGAAATTATTTCTTGATTTACGGCGTTACCCAAGTGAGAAATAAACTCGTTTTGTACTGCAGGCGATAAGTTAGATACTGGAATCATTCCTGCTTGCAACGATTGCTGAAGCCGTATGCTGTGCTCATTTAAAACAGGGTCATAATGTGACAGAACATTTAAAAGTTCTAAGAAATTGCCTCGGTTTTCAGAGTCAATGACCTCTAAACGGCAAATTCTGTATAGCCAAAAAAAGTGTTATATCGAAGAGCCTATGTAAAATGTCCTTCCATTTATTCCTCTCTCTTTCCATAACGTCTTGATGAGCAACATCGATAGTTTTGCTTTGAAAAAGTCTTACTTCGAGAGTTTTCCATTTTTCGAAGTTGTTAACATGGAATAACTATTGAATCCTGTGATGAAACTGGATGTCGTAGCGTGTATATCGTTGTTATCAAAAAGTTCGCAAGAGAAGCGAAACAATGATTTCTTTTCAGGGGAATAAACCATTCATTTTCTTAATATTTTTTCTCCACTAGGGAGTAAAACCGATTAGTGTTCAACTGTCGGGTATGACCTTTGTGATTTTCCCCAGGCTTCTGCACAGCTCCAAATCGTCCCTCTAAGTGTTGGTAAATCTCACTTCCTCATCTTATTATCTCGATCCTGATAAGATCTGGCACTGGAATGGGCCATTTTCCAACATTAAAATTTAATGATAAATTATTTTACTCTTCAGGTGGATCCGACTCTGGGTCAGAACATAGCAAAGGGGATATGTCTTCTTCATTGTCTTCCTCATTCCCCCTTCCTCATTTTCTTCTTCAATTCCGTTTTCTAGTCCTCCTTCATTTTGTTCTTCTCCTCTCTCCTCTGGTTCTTGATTGCCTTTGTGTTTAATTCTTTGGTCATAGCTTGTACTTGGACTTTCTATAGATTTGGAGACATATAGCTCTGCTTCATTGTTTGCTTGGAATGACACCTTTTGAGTAAATTTCAAAATTGAACCTGACAAACGTTGAATTACTTATTCTTTAGCTTTTTGATTTTTCTTCTTTTTCCATCCTCTGAGATAACTTCTTTTCATTTTGTCGTCAATTTGCTTGGCTCTCAAAATAATAATAATATTTTAGCCTATATTTTTAAAATAACAAAAAGGCAATCCTAAGAATGAGAGATAAAGCAGAGCTTGTAACAGGTTATATTTGTGTTTTTTGTTTTATTATTTGTTATACCTTTTTTCAGAATCAAGTTATTTTAGTTATTTTTTAGAACTAGAAAAAACATGCAGTAATCTAGGATATTACAATATTCCTGATCACGAAATTAAATTTCGATAAGACTTAATACAACCAATAAGGTTCAATACATAGCAATAGGCTTCGTCAAAAATTGTTTATGGCAATAGAAATAGGCTGACACTTAACATGAAACTATCGATAAATGCGATGGAGTCCAATCACAACAAAACTTACCATAAACGTGATGACTAAGTGGAGTCGTGACATACGCTTGACCAAGTGCTAACTAACTAACCCCTAAGGCGTGGTTGAGGGCCGAAAGTTCGCGATTAAAAAAAATTAGTAGTCTGACATATGGAAGCCTTCGCCGTCATGGGACCTGATAATTTATTAATTTTTCTGTTTTTTAAATATATTTGTATTTTTTGGCCGTTTGGGGGCCTATGATGGTGCGGGGCCTGGGGCGGACCGCCCCTACCGCCCCCCCTCGTTACGCCCCTGTCGGTAGGAGCCTACTTTAAAGGTGATGCAATGAATTTGGATGAATGGAATATATTTTTTGTTCCCTTTTCCTTGAAGCAAATAGTTTCCTCCTAGCAAATATTTGGTACTCATAGAAATTTTCCGAATCATTACCAAACTTAAACAAAAAAATTCTATAGTCCGGCAGTATTTTCCTATTTATTAAAAATACGGGTTAGTGGCTTTGTGGATAGAGCCTAGACTCTGGACTGGGAGGTCTCGGGTTGGATTCCCACCTACGGCGGAAATATTTTCTAATTATATTAACTATTTTCAAAGACCACTATCATTTAGGGTCATCCTGGAAGACTTTTTCGCATTTCTCAGTATGTTAACGCGCTGTCCTGTTTTCTCCATCACAGAATATCAAAAAGATATTTGCAACAAAATTTAGGTCATTTTGTACACAACAAATCTAAAGAACGCAGGGAAATTAAGTGTTGCAATTGTAACACAATATAACTGGGACCTTTGTCTTGGGGATCAGGTATTTTGGTTGAGTTTTATATTGTTATAAAAAAGATATAAGCCATTAAGTGATGGTGTGATTTTGACAATTTGTGGTCACCAATCTGGACACCGAAACCTGATCCCCAAAAGGAAGCCTAGAGAATTCGATTCTGAAAACATGAAATCTCAAATCATTGTATTTTTTGAGATTTGTTGTGCGCAAATTTTTGCAAACGAACATCTTTTTACTTTAGTTCAACCGCTCCACCGTCTTATGCATGTCGCTGTATAGAACAATATAGAACAATGACAGAAGACGACGGTCAATTCATAGACAAATAATTTTATAACTTTCTCTATAGGTCAAATATGCTGTTCTCATATGTTTTGTGTTCATAAAAATATCCCAAATTTATAGTTTAGTGTGAATTGTATTTGTAAGTGATTATAATTAAGTAATTTCCATGCTAAATAAGTAAATTTGTGCTTCGTAAATGCTATTTATATTTACTCCACAAGATTGTGTTTAGTGTTTCATGCTTCCTTGCAACAAAAATGCACTTTTTGCACCTATTACACAAATAACTACTTTTTAAGGTTATTCTTATTTATTGTTGGTAAATACATCAAAGTGTTTAAATATATTATGTGAGAATGATTTTGAGTTTTTGTTCTTTGGAATAAATATATCATGTTTATACCTGATAATAGTAATTGTTATTCCGCTTAAGTTGAATTTTATTGTTGTGTTTTTCTAGACAAATTTTGTTCTTCATGATGTCAATTATTTCGCTTATTGTATTTGTTTGTAAATTCAGTTTTGATGCAGAGTGGAGGCATTTTATTTCAAGTAGTGCATCATCACCTACAAGCCCTAAAATATTTTATCAATAAATGTATGTCATTTAATATGCAAAAAGAACTTATAACACATGGTAATTATGTGTTATGTCAAATATATTTACCATCAAGAGAAGCACCTAGAAAATCGTGTTGAACATCTACCCACAATCCTCAATCAACCACCACAACATTTTGTACTTGTTCAAAAATGTTCTTAGACACTTTTTCCTTAAGAGTTCCATACTTCATTACCTCCGTCATACAATAATTTTTTTTAAGAACAGTTTTAACAAGAGAATGACAAGGTGTATTTGTTTTTCTATTAACAACCTGTCCAAAGATTTTATAAGAAATTAGGATGGTTACCCACTTTTTAGCTTGCCTTAGCCTATGCACCATAGGTAATAGTAATTGTTGAATAAAATTAATGAACGAAGTAGGTAACATTATAGCTTATATTTAAAGCTTTCTCTCTCGATCTCATACCTAACTTACCCTATAAATCAAGGAAAAAAGCTTTATCTCACGATCTCACACCTAAATTACCCCATAAATAAAGGAAAAAAGCTTTCTCTCACGATCTCACACCTAAATTACCCCATAAATCAAGGAAAAAGCTTTCTCTCACGATCTCATACCTAACTTACCCCATAAATCAAGGAAAAAAGCTTTATCTCACGATCTCACACCTAAACATTATATTTTAGAAATCTTTAAACCATAAATATTTTAAAACTTTGTCTAGCCAATAGTCAAAATTTCCTTGCAAATTGTTTGATTATATAAGCATTTCAAAAAATCAAAGAAAATAAGAAACCAAATTATTATTAAAGGATGACTTAGTAATAATCTTAGTTGTTGATATTAAAAAAAAATTGTAAAACAAAGGACGACTAAAAAGTTAATTTTGTCTACTTGTTGCACTTCGGGGGCTGTATCGAGTTATACAGATAGGTTTTCTTTTCTAAAAACCATTTTTTTTGTTGTTCTTGCTGAAAAACGTAAAAACAACTCAAAAAATACAAAATTCCAACTTTTTTTTGGGCAAACCTATACTTTTCTCGCATATTAGATGGGTTGGATGGAAAAATAATAATACCAATAATGTATTATACAAAAACAAAAAAAATATTTACCATTCAGGTGATCACACATATGTGTATCATGGAAAAAAGAGAATGAACCAACTATTTTTTTGTATAATGAAGGAAAAATGTTTCAGTTTCAATCTCCACAACACATATGATCAATCTTTGCAAACAAGGTAGAAGGAATCTTGTACATGTTGATTGTATGTTTGATGTTGTACTGTATATATCGATCTCCCCACAATATATACATTATTATTTGTCATTACAGATCTTTGGCTTTAAATTTTTTATTAGTTGTTGTAGTTGCTTTGTAAGTTTTTTAAACGTTTGCTATTTTAAATTTAAATTCCTCACTGTACCTTACTTTCCTCTTTCTATTAAATGTAAAGCATTGTATTACAAGGAAATATTTCTTTGTATAATAAATTTGGAAACTCTTTGTTTATATTATTTGTTTCTAGATAAAATTGAATATATTTACACATGTAGTTGAAAAAAGAGCCTACATGTCAAATAAAATTTGAAAGCAACCAACAGGTACTCTGAAACTGATACAAATATGATTAGATTGAGGCAAAGTTGTGACATGACGTTCTGTGTTTTCAGACTAAATGGCCTATTTTAAATCATGTAAATTTGCAACCTTTCTGCAGTTTAATTTTCTTAGCATGAAACAAACAAAAATTTATAATCATGAAAACATTTTATTATGTTAATATAAATGGTACAAATTTTGAAAGGTAGAATGCTTTTAAAGTATGTATATTTTTCTTCCATTCTTAATTTCTAGCAATTTCCGCAATGCTGTCACTTGGTATCCATATTATTAAATAGCACATGTCCTTTCATGTAATGCACCTTGTAACAGGTTATAATAGTTATATTTTTCAATTATCACTATTATATATTCATCAAAATGAATTATGCAATTCTTGTCTTTTGAGAGCGGTTTTAATTATTCTTCATTCAGATACTTCAAAGGTCAGTTCACTTCAATTAAGCATTTTTCGCTTGTCACTAATAAACCCATATTATCATTAAAACAGGGTTTCAAGAGAATGTTGAAAGATGGTTTGGTGATCTAGAGCAAACCATCAATATTATTTATCTCACATTAATCAAATAATCCAGTAAACACAACCTCAAACATAGCTTTTAAAATTAAAAAATACGGGTTGCAGGATAATTTACATTATCATAACTATAATTTTTGATATCGGGTCGATACGATTACGTTCTTTTTAACAATTTATTCCTTTCAAAAACATTTATGAAACTCTTAAATAATCAAAAATCTACACTCAAATGGAAATTATGTCAACAAATTTTGTTTGGATCCGTGTATATAATATTCTCTTATCTATGCACAGGTGTGCTGTGGTTTGGATACAACATAAAAAACAGAGATAAGGTTTCTGTGCTCACAAGAAGTTGAAATAATTGAAATCAAAACATTCGAACAGAGATGCGTTTCTTTGAACTATCAAGAGTGGAAAGACAGAGAGAGAAAATGTGTTGAATAAGTAAAAGCCGATTCAGTACTACTATCGACATCTATCGTAAATATTTTGAACCAAATAATTACTAAATTAGTAACTAGTATTGTGTAGGTTTTTAGGTTTATATACCTGTGAGGTGGCCCCTCTTAAATGACATATTTAAAGTTTGATATCTTAAAAGTTAAATGTAAATTAAAAAAAGTGATACATATTTTATATCTTAAATTATGACAATTAAAAGAAAAATCAATATCAATCACGAAGAGCAATCGAGAGAACGATGTTTTTTGTCAGGCCGTCTTTAGACAACACAAACAAACTGGATGGTTTGCCCACGCCAGAACATGCCACGTATAATTGTTCGTTTGAAAAACATGGTGTGCCCAAATCTAAGCCACAAACAGACATAGTTTGGCCTTGCGATTTATTGATTGTCAATGCGAATGCTAATCTAATTGGAAATTTAACGCGTTTGAATGCAATTGGCACTTCTGTGGGAATCATTGGGATTCGTGGCAGCAATACATTTTCGCCTAGGAACTTGCCATTCAAACTGTTCGACAATGTTTTTCATCAATTTTTTAATAACTATTCGCGTGTTATTGCAGAGCCGTGGTGGGTTCACATTCCGAAGTAAAATAACCAACTTGTAGTTGTAGATGGTGCGTTGACATGCCTGGCAAATCCAATGAGTTCAAAAACGCTGCTGGATAATTTACAGATGGTTGGTGGTAGAAGGGTGAAAATTTAGGGTTATAAGTATTATTTGATATCAAATCATAAGAAATGAAAAAAATTGTCCAAAAAAATAAAAATAAATTCTGGAGAGGGCCATGGTGATAAGGGTTATCACCTATCATTATATTTGAACTAATGTTCAATTTAGACTAGTAGCTTTCTCAAAACGAATGAAGGTATAATGAAAAAATGTTTTAATATATACAGTGCATGAATACAGAATTCTATTATACTAATATTAACAAAGCTATTGAAAAATTACCTGGAAATTCATTCACTACAAATATTCCTAAGCTATCTTCTAGGTAAAAATGTTTAATAGAGTAGAGTGATTGATATCTATTTGGTCGTTAAGACGGTTACCTGAGTATTTGTTTTTGTTTATCTCAAGAGCTTCTAATAGATTTAAATTAAAGGATTTCTACATCTAAAATTTCAAAATTTTGGTCGAAAATGTGTTGGTTTTCTAATAAAGGATTTGAATAGTTAGAATCTAGTTCTTTGTTGTCATAGCTACGTTTGTAACCATCACATACAGACATTACAATTCATAATAGTTCGATCCACACATTCAGTAATAAACTAGCAGCTTTCAATAGTATGATACACAGACTCTTAACAGTCCCATTAAATACTAATAATTATAACAAATAATTAAAAATCATAAATAAAACAGATTTTGGAACAAGTATTCCCTTTTGATAAAAATAATAATAAACAATTTAAAAGCTTAACATACTTTGGAACACCATCCTTAAAAATTAAATCATTTTTAGAAACTTTAGACATGAATATTTGCTTTAAAACTGATTACAATTTATCCAGGCACTTCAAAAATAACAAATCTAAATCTTCAAAATTAAACAAATCGGGAGTTTATAAATTAAAATGTGGTAATGACCACTGTGATGAAATTTATATCGGTAGAGCTTTTAGAAATTTTAAAGCTAAAAAACTATTCAAATCATTTATTAGAAAACCAAGACATTTTCGACCCAAATTTTGAAATTTTACATGTAGGAGGTGTATCTTTTAATTTAAATCTATTACGCAGGGTCCACACTATGCCGCGGTAGGCCGGGCGGGTTGACTAGGGTGGGTACGTTCGGGCCGGCACGACGTCCACACCGAAAACGAAGCCGACCGGGTTATTTCTACCTACATTATTTTAGTTTCAACACCAAGACTAGTGACTTCGTTGAAGAGTACTTTTTAGAAGTTTTTTTAAAGTGTTCTCAAAGTGTTTTCAAAATGATTACCGACTATGACGTCGCTATGTCAGCCATGGCTGTGGTGATACTCGCTTTAAATCAGCCCCCAAAAAGACGTCAAAGAAGATTTTGGATTCGCCCGAGCTTTAGGAGAGGACGGCAGCTGTACAGGGCTAGCGAATTAATGAAAGATTTAATTTTGGATGAAGAAGACCCGTTGAATTTGGAATACTGAAATGACGTTGGTTTCACCAACTTTTTTCGAATGCAGCGATCGGACTTTCAAATGCTACTCAACAAAGTTGGGCCCAAAATATCAAAAAAGAATGCCTTTTATAGAGATGCTATTCCAGCAAGCGAACGATTAGCTGCCACTCTACGCTTCATTGCGACTGGTGATTCGTACTCTCACTAATGTATGTTTTGAAGATCTCCAAGCAATGTATCTCTAAAATCGTACCTGAAGTTTCTGACGCCATTGTAGAGGCCCTTCAAGACTACATTAAGGTAAGGAAAATTAAGAAAATTAATTTAGAATAGTACTTTTATTGACATCATTGAAAATAATTGAGTACAAAAGTTAAAAACTATTGAGGGAAGGGATCCATATTGGACAGTTCTGAATTCGTGGATGCCGGGGATGCCGATTACGAATACGATGAAATTGACGACGGTAATGAGGAATATCCAGACGTCGAAAACCATTGAGATGTTGAATTGGTCATGTTGTCAGTGAATAATGGTGGTTGCGTTTGATTGGGCATGTTAGAAGTCTGAGGGAATAAAGGCACCATTGGATTGGCCGGTCCAGAGTTTTGTCGTATATTAACTTTTGGCACGTGCTGATGTTCAAGATATCCCATTTCAGATTCAAATAATAATTGGTTGATCTTATTCTGCACAACTAACCTGGTTCGGGGCGAAGAAAGCTTTCTCGGTTTAATTGCTATCTGTTCACCGTACAACGAATATTCATCATCGATGTTCGCTCTTTTTGATTGAAGAGATCTTATGACGTTCAGAGCCTCATCCAGTGCATTGGAAGAACCGGGACTAGCCACTAATCGACGTCTTGCAGATTTGCTTTTTAGTGCCTTTGGAGATTAGAATGTTTTTTTGGTTCCGGCGACCTCTGAAGGGGAAAGCGTTGATGCTTGTTTGTCTTCAGAATTTTGGGGATGAACAACTTGGCTGTCATCGTTAATGCTTTCTTCTTGACTGTCTTGTGGTCCATCTTCCTGAAAATATAAATACTAAAATAAATAAATATACAAAGAAAAAATTCGCTAAAAAATATGACTAATTTTTCTTTTTTTTTTCAGATGCCTCAAAGTGAAGCAGAGTGGAATGAAATCGCCCAGGTATTTGAGGAGAAGTAACACTTTCCAAACTGCATCGGTGCTATCGACGGCAAACATATCGCTTTAGTAGCACCTTTTCATTCAGGCTCGGAATTTTTTAATTACAAGGGATTTTTTAGCATAGTTTTGATGGATGTGGTGGACGCCAATTACAATTTTATATATGTTAATGTGGGTTGTCAACGGAGAATCTCCGATGGAGGTGTTTTCAATAATACATTTTTCAAGAAAGCTCTAGAAGAAAACTCTCTACATTTACCTCCCCCACGGGCACTGCCAGGAAGCACAACCCTAACCCCGTTTGTGTTAGTTGCTGACGACGCGTTCCCTCTTTCACCAAATATTATGAAACCGTACTCTGGAATACATGACAAAGGATCTAAGAAAAGGATATTTGGTTATAGACTCAGCAGGGCTCGAAGAGTTTCTGAGAATGCCTTTGGAGTGCTGTCTGCTTGCTTTCGTGTATTCCGATCTCCAATGGCATTACAACCTGAAGCTGCAACGAATGTTACTATGGCTGCTGTTTACCTACATAATTTTTTCCGCAAAACCTCCTCAAAATCGGTTTATAACCCGATAGCGAATCTACGGAAGATGGGGAACTTACGTTAGGATTATGGAGGCGTGATGCTTCTTCATCTTTACGTTCCCTTTCTGGAGTCCCCAGAAGAAGTACTACTTCGGCTCAATCAGTAAGAGCTGAATTTGCCGATTCTTTTATTCCTCCACAGGGTGAAGTGACATTCCAACACAACAAGTAAAACATATTATGTTGGAAAGTGAACTTATTTTTTAGCATAGTTGTTAAAAAAATTAAATAAATAGAAATTACAAACTTACCTCTTCTTTTCTTTGTGTGCTATCCTGAGTATTCCTCGGTTTATTTTTATCGCCCAAAAAATTCATCGGTTGGTAGGCGAACCATTTACTAACGTACGGCTCATCAGCTCCACTCCCTGTTCTTTTCGTTTCAGCTTCTTTCTTTTTTTCCCTCCAAAAATGGCTGGTTAAATCTTTCCATTTGCGCTCAATTTCATTTTTATCCACTCCAAAAGACACAGCAATCTCTGTGAGACTGTCGTGTCTTTGGATTTTTAATTTATGTTGGGAATCTGAACTATCCCATAGCAGACGACGTTCTCTATATAAGTCTATTAACACTAAAACTGGTTCGTCATTCCACTCCATGACTTAAAATGAACAATAAAAAACCCTACTTAAAGAAACTGAGTCGAAAATAAAATAATTCATCTAGTTCGGTCGGAGGTTTAATTGTAACTGAAGCCGCTCGGCACGTCCCCACTCTATATTTTTGTTCGGCTCGGCTTCCTTTGATCTGTACCTACTATATGCGGGTTGGGATCGGCACAGCCCGGGCCGGCATTTTCTAACCCGGCAAAGCCGCCCGGGGCGTCTACATCAACACGGCTTAGGCCGCCCGGGTCAGCCCGCCCGGCCTACCCCGGCATAGTGTGGACCCTGCTTTAGAAGCTCTTGAAATAAACAAAAACAAATATTCAGGTAACCTTTTTAACGACCAAATAGATATCAATCACTCTCCTTTATTAAATCTTTTTACCTAGAAGATAGCTTAGGAATGTTTGTAGTGAATGAATTTCCAGGTAATTTTTTTCAATACCTTTTTTAATATTAGTATAATGGAATTATGTATTTATGCCCTGTATATATTAAAACATTTTTTCATTATACCTTCATTCGTTTTGAGAAAGCTACTGTGTTAGCGAAACGCGTCAACTAGTTTAAATTGAACATTAGTTCAAATATAATGATGTTTTATACAAATTAAATTGTTTTATTTCATCGTAAAGTTCGAAATGATATATTGGCGGAATATAGTGACGCAGTTGACAACATCGACCTGATTACTGAATATATTAATCACTGCAATTCGCAAAAGCCATCAGATGAGGCAGCTTTCCATTCTGTGAAGCAATGCATAGCTTGGGTAAAAAATTCTAAATGCTTAATGATGTGAAGGTATCATACTTTAAATAAAACTGAGCCTGTAACTGTGATTTATGGAGAAAAGTCTGGGATGAGCAACAACTACTCCAGAGACAACGCGAATTGGAAGCTAAAAATCCTCAAGAATCCGACGAAAGCAAAAGCGGCAAAGACTCGGAAATATGGATCGAGCGTCGACAGAATTAGCACCTGTGATCCGAAACAGTACGTCAGAAGGTTTATTGATTTCATGACGAAAGCCATTGAGTAAAGATCGCATTTAGCAGAAGTTTTTTTTTATTTTTGGTTCTAGATAATCTCATGGATTGGTGGGATAAATCTAAATCTACACTGATGAATCTAGATTGTTTGAATTGCTTTACAAGTTTGGTTGTGAAATTTTTTTTTGCCTAATAATATAAGGAACTAACATTGATATCATCAATGTAATGCTCTTAAAATTATAAATATAACAAACAAATGATTTAATTTAAAATATATAATATGCTCAATTTGGTAGTTTAGTTTTAATAAATAAATTAATTATTCCTGGCTTTTTAAACTTAATAATTACCTAAATAAATATGTAGAAAGGGAACATAGAGTTTCAAATGACATTTGAGATAAATAATATGATTTTAATTGTAATCAAGTAGGATATTTGGTTCCCAAGACGATATAAAAATTTGAAGGTGAAAATCTATTTATTTTGAAATAAGAAAGCGGGTTGTCAGTTTTGAAGTTTAATGAAAGTATTAAAAAAAGTAGATTAAAAATCGGAAATTTAATACGAGTTTTGAAAAGAGATATAAAAAGTAGATACAAATTGAAAATTGCGAACGAATTTTGAACAGAAATATAAAAAATGGATAGAAGTCGAGAATTGAAAATAGTTTTAGTTAAATGAAGAGAATGGAGTCGTTTGAAATCGAAAACTGAGTGTATATATATGAATTGTAATATTAATATTTAGTCAAGTCATAAGCAAAATTAGTCATTGTTTTAAAATTGAGCTGGTTCATGAAGAAGGTGTTTAAGAAGACAGAGGATAAATTTAGAGTGAAGATTGGTTTGGAGTGAATGGAAATTTAGAAAGTAAAACGTATCGTTTAGGAAATTTTATTAGAGATTTCTAAATTCTGGCCTGTAACCTAGCTTATTTAAAAGGTGTTTATTTTATTAATAGATATTTTGTAAAAGTTTTGATAATAATAATTAATGAGGAAATAGTAAGGAATAGTTTTTGGAACCCTACCCTGAGAAGGGTCAATATAACATTAAAAAAATAATAAATTAACAGGAAAGTAAGTCATAATACTGATACTTATTTGGAATTTACTAGCCTTCCAAACATATTGACAGAATTATTAAACAACGCACACACAAATTTTACAATAAAAGACAAATCCAATCAACACAAATTAATACACTAGCTACTCTTACAAACATGCAATGCCATACACAAATCAACTCTCAGAAAAACTAAACTATATATTATCTAAACATAACATAACGGTTTGTCAAGGCACAAAATACTTTATCACCATTGTTCTCCAGTTAAAAAGTCAAATAAAAACTTCAAAAAAATCATATATTCTATACCATATTTAGGCTGTCCCGAAAATAGGTATGACTACCCAACATCTTGAAAATAGACTTAATGGCCATACATATATAAAAATGCCTTTACTTCGCTTCATAAACATGAGAAAAACGAAAACAGAAATTTTACTTTAAGAACATTAAAATATTAGCCCAAAATTCTAATTACAAAAAATTAACAATAAAAGAAATGATACACATAAAAGAGGACAACAATGCAGTTAACGATATACAAGCCTAAACAAAAAACCTAAGCCAAATATACTGTAATTTACTATAATGATAATATTGACTTGACTTGAATGCCCCTTGTATATTGTGAGACGTTGTTTCTAAGGCGGGTATTTTGATTTTATTATTTATGAACATTATGTTATCAGTTACTTGTTTTTGTCATTCTCTGTGTGTATATTTATTTTAATCATCGTCCAATTGTTAACCATGTATTAAAATTTTTTGAAAATGCTCCAAACAAAGGAGCTCAACGTCAAAAATATAGATTCATTGCAGAATTTATTTTTAACCTAATTCTCAAGAAAATTGTAAAAAGTTTATATATGTATATATATATATATATATTGTATATATATATATATACATATATATATATATATATATATATATCATATGTATATATATATATATATGCATATCTGTAATCAATGAAACGATTCAGTCATGAATAAACTTTGAGAAAGTTCCTGAGCCAGGGACGAAACGTCAGTGACAACGACAACGAAATGTTTTTAATTAATTACACAACCTAATACCGTTGATTGAGAAGTACGGTTAGGTTAGGTTAGGTTAGGTTTCTCAATCAACGCTAATACCTAAGAATTAGAAAAATAAATTATTCAAGAAGGTTGAAGAAAAATAATACTTTTATTAAATATATATTGTTATATATTCAATCTTATAATTGTAATTGCCCCGCGTTAGGTGACAATTTGATATACTATACTATACCTTTAATGAATGGTATATGAATATAACACTATGAAATATTATTTGTCAACGTTTTATAATCTGTGATTGTAGCGACACTATTGCACACACACCTTTAGCCGCGTATGCAATATATTTCAATTTTAACAGTAGTTGTCAAACAATGCCCGGCTATGATAAATATTAATTTTGTATTTAGAAAGATGAATTTATTCACAATCGACTTAATCACTCTTGTCTCAGGGTGAGATCAAATTGTTTAAAAAATAATAATTCAAATTCAATAATTTTAACGTATTCTCCAAATTAAATATTACTCTATTATTCAGAATCTCGAGTAACTGTTTATTCAATATTATAAAAGGCACTTTAATTATCTTATGACATTTACGATTTTACTGTCACTAAAAATTAACCAAATGTCACTGATTAGATCGAAAATTGTTGAATGAATACCACAGTGAGTTGGAATCAAAGTTATATATTATACTATCAGATAACAAATTTCAAAAAATTATTATTCCCCAAAAATATCATAAAAGCACAAAGATCGTATTTTCCACTAACCTTAAAATTAGAACAACCTATATGCTAGAAAACAACCTAATTAAATCTTTTTACCAAAAGTGCAAATCGTCGAAATTACACTTGACGTGTATAAATGTCAAATAACACAATCTCCGATCAAAATTGTCTATTCAAAAATATTTCTTCGCTTGATGTAAAATTTCATATATATAACGTTAATTTTGGTTGAATTCAAAACTATCCTATAGATGCATCTAATTTAAATTTATTCAAAAGGCCTGTGAATTCTCGAGAAATAATTAAAACAACTGGAGCGGACTCACCAACTAGGAACAGGAACAACTCGTAATTTAGAATTCTGGATACTTAGTAAATATATATAATTTAGAAAACTTCGAATTATGCACGCACTGGCTTTATAATGGATGGCTTCATGATCTGATTGTATAATTGAATAATTTCTATTATATTCTCAAAAAAATTGAGACAACTCTAAATGTGATGTTGTCTCGTGGGGGTTTCAAATTCAACTAACTAAAGTTTGTTCAAATAAATAAATCTCTTCTCCTGGGGTTACGAAAAATTCTTTTTTAAAAAAAAAATACTAAATTCTGTTTCCCAATAACATTACAATTGTAATTCTGCTAGCAGAGACATCTGTATTTTGAAATTTCAAATATTTTCTCCAAATCGTAATATGCAGTAGGACTCCGTGCACTATCGTATTCTAGCTGTCGCTTTCTATAATAGAATTCTACTGTAGAAAGCGATAATCGAATTTGATAGCACTCTGTGTTGTAATCGCCTTCTCTTCGGGTATTTCCGGAATTAATAGGGTAATTTGTTGGTTTTTTTATTTAATAAACGTCAATCTCATATCTTATGTGTGTAATTTGTATTTTTATGAGTTTGTTGATTGATCTTATTCAAATTGCGACTAAAGGCGAGTTTAAACAACTTTTATTTTGCAAAGTAAAAGCGTTTAGATAATTATGTTTCCTATAAACAATTTTAATTTGGTTGTTACTGAAGAGGAAGAAAGGTTAAAAACATAAGAGTGGAAAACATTGAGCGAAGAAATATGCGTGTTGAGGCCGACTGTTTTACAATTGTAGATATTCGCTTCAAGGAATTATTTCGCCTAACCAAGGATATGGCTCAGTTCATACTTAACGGTAGTATACCTCTTTTAATCCAGGGAAATAACCCAATAGCTATAGCGCCAACAACAAAATGTTTTGCTGCATTGCATTTTTATGCTGCTGGAACTTACCAGGGGGTAATTGGACCAAGCTATGTCTCAATGGCACAACAAAGTGTTTCTAGAGCCATTGAAGAAGTAACTGAAGCAATAGTACATATGAGGCCAAATGGATTCAGTTTCCTTTAACTCCCGAAAGAAAAAATACCATTAGGCATAGGTTTATGGAGGCCAAATATTTGGGTTTTCCTCACATAAATCCAGCAATAATCGCCAATGTTCTGCACGAACACGCATATTTATAATTTTTAATAATTATTTACTACTTTACTAATAAAAATAAACAAGAAATGACAGAACATCGACAGGTTAATTTGCTTCCCAAATAGAATACGAGACGTCCATACACCTCGCCAGAAGTCGATCGCTTTCGTGATAAGAAATCTATTTTACGCGCGTACAGAGTGCCAGTGGTATAGAATTTAGGCGATTTATAGAATTCTATAGGACACAGAGTCCTAGCCCTGATCTATCTATCATTAGATATATTCTGCAGAAATGTCATCAGAAATTAAAATGTTCAATTTGATATATATATATATATATATACCGAATCTTTCAAAATTATTGATTTTACATATAATACAGTGTGTATCGAAAGTATTGCATACAAATATAAATAATTTTCCTTATTTTAATGTTTCTTTTAAATTTCAAATAGAGGAACTGTATTAATATATATATATATATATATATATATATATATATATATATATATATATATATATATATATATATATATATATGAGCATAGATTAAAAATTTCTTTTGATAATATACTTAATAGAGTTAAGTCCTTGAATATGCATAAGTTTGATAGATTAAAATGTAATAGTCCAGTCAAGGTATTTATTGATAATAGCAAATGGTTCCACAATATCTCAAATTGCAATATTCCATCAGATGTTGCAGATTTCTTGTCTCTGGGACCTAAATTTGGCTTATCTGTTACTAATGCAGATTTAAATTTAGAGGGATTGTTGGCAGACATTGAAAATATTATAGATGATATACCAGAAGAAAACAAGGATGTACTTAGAGCTAGAAGTGTCAATGTTATAACAAATTTTATGAATGATCCTCGCTCAACACATCCTAACACAATGCACAAAACATTTCTAAAGGCTAAGCGGTTTCTGAGGACACATCCGGAAATATATATTTTGGAAGCAGATAAAGGAGCTTCCACCGTTGTGATGGACAGGGCTGATTATATCGAGAAAATTGAATGCTTGTTACAGGATACTTCAACATATGAACGTTTAAGCAAGGATCCTCTAGTGTCTACGCAAAACAAATTCAATAACTTGATCAAACTGCTTAAATCGCGCAATGAAATTGACGACACTTTTGAAAAACAATTTATTATCTATAATTCAGATCTTCCAAAATTATATGGGTTGCCAAAGATCCATAAGCCGTTAATACCTCTACGACCTATTGTGAGCTCCATCAATGCGACCACATATAAAATTTCAAAATTTTTGGCGGACATTCTAAAAAATGCATTTGAACATCTAACTGAATACAATGTTAAGGACAGTTTCGAACTTGTAAATAATTTAAGAATGAAACATTTACCAGATAATTACATATTGGTGTCACTAGATGTGGTATCTTTATTTACTAATATTCCCTTACATCTAGTAGTGAATATTTTGGAATCCAAGTGGGAGAGGATTGAACTATATACAACCTTGAAAAAAGACACGTTCTTAAATCTTATCAATTTCATTTTTAATAATACGTTTTTTACCTTCAACAAAAATTTTTATCGGCAATGTTTTGGCACTCCAATGGGATCGCCAATAAGTCCTATCATTGCAACAATAATTTTGGATGAACTCCTGAATAATGTCATCCCAATATTACCTTTTCGAATGCCTTTTGTTTACAAATATGTGGATGATCTGATTTGTTCCGTCCCTGCTGATGAAACTCATGAGACACTAAACATCTTTAATTCGTTCAATCCACACCTACAATTCACCCTTGAAGTGGAGAACGATCGCAGTATACCTTTTTTAGATACCAAGCTGATTAGAAATAGCGAAAACTGCATAATTTTTGATTGGTACTTTAAGCCAACATCGTCTGGCAGGTTTATAAATTACTTTTCTAACCATCCAAAAAGTCAGAAATTTAACAGTGTAATGAATATAAAAAACAGAATCTTACATATTAGCGATGACACCCTCTTAAATAAAAATCTTAAGAAATTGTACGATATTTTTCTTAACAACGGTTACCCAGGATATATTTTGAAAAAACTAATATACAATTCTGACTTTTTTGATGGTCCAAGAGAGAGCGGAAGTTCTCTGCAATATACATATAAAAAAGTACTATATGTAGAAGGATTAACAAATGCTATTACAGCTATTTTTAAACCGTTTCCAACTATAAAAATCGCCAAATACAATGTAAGAAGTAGTCGATCGATATTTACAAAAACAAAAGATGTGACTCCACTTCAGTTTCATTCGCAAGTGATTTACAGAATTCCTTGCTCGAATTGTCCCAAATGTTATATTGGTCAAACGTCTCAATGGCTCAGACAACGGTTGACACAATCCGACATGAGAATAATTATAGAAGGAGGCTGTTCCTTGAAATGTGTGAAATTAAAAAGCAACCACATGTGGTCAACTACAAAATAGATGTGAACCAATTAAGTACCATCTACTCGAACCTCCTTAAAATTTAACATTCTGGTTGTTTTTCTTCTTTTATCGTTGACTTTCACTGGACTATTATATAAATTATAAAGAAGTTTTTATTATAAAAAGGAAAAATTATAAAAAAGAACAAAAGAAATAATTATCGTTTTAATTTATTGTGATCAGGTATTTTGTTTTCATTAAGAATTTCAAGTTTTAAAGTAGTACATGCCTCACTTGCTGGTGGAGTACCTCATGAAAGATGCTGGTGATTGCCTTTAATTTTAACTGTGTGCTGATAGCGTTTATACTCTGATCTGTAAGTGTGTTTTATCATGACATTTCATTATAGTTGTATGTGACCGTATATTATTTTAGTTAACTCCTGATGAAGCAATAAAATAATTGCGAAATATAGAGATTTAAAAGGAAAAGAGTTGGATTTATTGTATGCACAGACCGGATCCCGATACTCCAAAAACTAATTATATATATATATATCTGATTCCATACACACGCGCGGTCATTCATTTTTCACAAGCAAATTTCATTATTTCATTTCGTAATCATCTTTAATTAGTGCCAATGCTGTTTTTTAGCCAATAGCAAAGTTTACTATGTTAAATTACTTAGATAACTTTATATTACATAATAAAAAGTATGAAGACATTACTTCCTAAACTATCGATTCAAAAATAATTTTGATAGAGAGATATTATTAAATACAGTGAAAAGTTTAGTTCTTAATTAATGTTATTGACAACCGAGTTATTTGCGAACTACTTTATCACCAAAAGTGAAATTTCAAAAATACTTGATTTTATATTAATAATGTATTTAGAACTTATTTGGTAGTGTACAGGGTGATTATAAGTAACCTACCTTTTATAAACATTATTATTGCCAATAGAAAAGTTTCATACAAAAGTCATTAGGTTAGAATGTCACTAAAATGTAGTTAATTTTAATTGGATTACCCTGTATAATTCCTGGTTCCAATACGTTGTCGAACTGGCTCCGGGTACAATATCAAATTTTTGAAATACGTTTGTAATTCTACTCATACATTTATCAATATTCTGTAAGAGTTGTTAAGCTTGTGTACCTTCTAACTTTTATCTAGACAATCATAATTTAAATTACACTTGGATTTTAAACTTTAATATCTAGAGAATCTCCGATAACATATTAATGTTATAAAATATGTGTTTTAACTTACCTATCACAATACATAATAATGATGAAATTTATCATTAATCATAAAGATACTATATTCGGATACAACTGTTAGAAATAGATGGGATAACTGGTATGTATATTATATTTAGTTTTATTTATAAAAATATAATCATTGGCAATTCTGTAGTAATACAATAGGGTGGTTATGACTGAGAAGAACAAAGTACCCAGTAGGGTATAACTACAGTTCAATTTGAGCTCATTATATAACAGTTACATATAGAAGTATATCTTGAAGAGAACACACATCTAAACTTACTACCTTTTGGAATTAACCGTCACATTTTATCATTTTATCACCAGATCGTACACAAAGAAAAACATAACCAAATGTATTCACTTCATGGAAAAACTGGTGAAACGGTAACAGAAAAATTAACAGAGGATATATATATATATATATATATATATATATATATATATATATATATATATATATATATATATATATAACAAAGAGATTCATGGGTAATTCACGCAAAATAAGGGCTACTGAAATAGAGTGGTAACCGTGGACATGCATGTTTCTGGCTCATTTTGCCTCTTCAGCACGGCATAAGCAAATAAGGATTTGAAATTTGGTAGCAAAGATGTTAATCGAAACATGGGAAAACACAAAATAACGGATTTCAGCAGGGAAACCAAACGCTCATTTGTGTCTTCAATTGGAAGATCCCGAGTTTTCAGGACAACAACCAACATCGACACGGATGCGCATATAGCCCCCCCGCCATGAACCTTCCGACCCATAGTAAATAACAAAGAAGATGTAGGAATATCGCGTGATATGTTAACAACAACAAAGAGATTCATGGGTAATTCACGCAAAATAAGGGCTACTGAAATAGAGTGGTAACCGTGGACATGCATATATGCGCCTCCGTGTCGATGTTGGTTGTTGTCCTGAAAACTCGGGATCTTCCAATTGAAGACACAAATGAGCGTTTGGTTTCCCTGCTGAAATCCGTTATTTTGTGTTTTCCCATGTTTCGATTAACATATTTGCTCCCAAATTTCAAATCCTTATTTGCTTATGCTGTACTGAAGAGGCAAAATGAGCCAGAAACATGCATGTCCACGGTTACCACTCTATTTCAGTAGCCCTTATTTTGCGTGAATTACCCATGAATCTCTTTGTTGTTGTTGTTAACATATCACGCGATATATTTCTACATCTTCTTTATATATATATATATATATATACATATATATATATATATATATATATATATATATATATATATATATATATATATATATATATATATATGGATGGGGCGCACAAGAGGAATTTTTTCTTATTATGAGCTTTAGCAAAAAATTTATTCATGCTTGTTCAAAAACCACATAAAGTAAAATAAATTTCAAGTTTCACAAAACTTGCTTCATTTTATATTCAATTTTGTGTAAAACCTTATGAATTTTTGCACTAAGTTCGGAAATATAATAATAATCTAGTGAGTGACTTTTGCGGTCTTCCTAGGTAACTGTCAATTTCGGAGAATAATTTTCAAATTGTCATTCTTTCTCAACAATGATAACTCGTCAAGTACGCAATTCATTTATTTAATGAAATATACACGGATGTACCAGTTGCGCTGAATGGATTGAAAAAATTAATAGATAAATTCGATGAGACAGGATCTGTTCAAGACAGGAAGAAATCGAAAAATACGTACAAGGAGGACAATGATGCAGCTACTGTCCAAGGTATGCATTCTGTATGGGACACACTGTATATATACCAATTATAAACCCAGTCCTGTTTACATTCTATAAAATATATCCTATACCCATCGTGAACCGCACTATTGCCTTACTTCACCCTTATTTATTTATCAAAAATGCCATTGTCAGTAAAAGAAACATGTCCAGAAGTAGAAGGCATTATCGTTTGCAAGAAAGAATTCCTGTTCAAAGAAAATGCTTGTATTTACACACTACTAATCACTTCAAAAAATCAATGCCCTATTACTAGGGTATACTATAAAAAAATCTTAGTGGAGAAATTACATGGCGAAGTTAATAATTTCAGCCGGCAAAATAGCATTAAAAAACGCTCTGTAAGTTAAACAAATCCAAAAACCAAATTTAATAGAAATATCTGCCTGCGCACTGGAAAATGAAGGAAAATTGTACGAAAAAGAGAAAAAATCTGATCATCAATACGTTTTAAATATACCAATAATACATTTTCCTGAAGAAACTAATAAAACAATCCTTAACTTTGAGGTACAGAGAATTTATTATGAAGAAATAAAAAGTGCTCAAGTTGTTGTCAACAATATCAAGTTATCCAAATTTATAAAAAATCAAGCACTCATCTCTATATGGACACCGAAGACCTAACCTAACCTACCTTCTTTGGAAACCCAAGAAAGAACTCAGAAAATATGCGAACCCACATTTCCTGAACTTGTGGAGGGAGGAGTTATGTGTGTGGAGCGGACTATTATTACCCTTAAACACATTAGCTTATCGTTGTTTATCATTTGTTTATATTATATTTAGTGTTTATTGCCCTCCAAGAATGAGAATATTATTTTACAGTTATGATTCAAGTGGACCCTTAAGACACATTAGCTTATCGTTATTTATCATTTAACGTTTTTAAATTATATTAAGTTCTTAAGGCCTTCCAAGTATGAGAATCATTCTCTGAACGTTGATCTTCGTAACTGTGTTAGCCAAATTGTTAAGACAAGAATAACTCATTTTATTGTTAAAATCTCAGTTTTTCGAATAACTTGCTTTTAAAAAAACTTTGTTAATCGAGTTATTTAACTATGGCATATTTTGTGGGATTTTATGTAAAATTCTCCAGGGCCACCGCAGATAACAGATATGGTCGTTATTAGATAAAATCTTAGCTGATTAAAAGTTTATTATAAAATCGAAGTGAGGATAAAATAGATAGACGAATGACGATACAATCCGTTCATTTTTCCTGACGTTTTACATCCATATATTTTTTAATCATTAAATAAAACATTTTACAAAAGATCGAACAGTAGATATGTCATTAGATAGTTTTTTAATATTGTGAAAAATCCTTTTTATCATTTCAACTCCTGACTATAACTTTGTCTCTTCCACGCAATTTGGAAGTTTAAAAGTGCGTCTGGCATGTGTCATTATCAGGAATCGGAAAAACCATTTACAGAATCGTATTCAGGTCAACCTAAGCCCATTTTGATCTTTTCTGCACAAAATCAATTTAGAGAAACGGCCAGTCATATTTTAGGCACCTGAAAAGGTCACGACAACGGTGGATGAATCTTACAAAATCAGAGTGAAATCAAATTGTTTCACACGCCCTGTTTGGTTATACGATTTTTCTCAAAGTCATACGGTTTCCAACATACAGCCAGTCGCTACCCTTAATGACATTTTTTCAGAGGCCATATGGTTCTAAATGACATCCACATTGTGAATGATTGAGTTATGAATAACTTAAAAATGGCCGGACTTTATCTGTAGTTTCATTATTGAGATATTGGAGTAAAAAATTAGAATAAATCATAAAAAATCTTATAAATGCCAATTCTTAACATTTACATGTAATTGAACTCGAAAAGTTGTTTTAGATACAAAATCAATCAAAATAAGAACTATTGATGAAAAAATTAAATGTATTTTGAAACAAACGTAGTACCTAAACCTTTATTCATAGCCTAAGATCAATCAGTATAAATTTGACGTACTTACATTTTCATTACATACTACAATCCACATAATATTCAAATAACATTAAACACCGTTCACGTTATTGCAAAATAAATGAATGTAATCATGTTTGTTGCAAAACATGTGAGACAATTCTGTTATATCGAGACAGATAGAATAGTTACTACTTACAAATCGACGAAAAATAACATAATTTGATAATGTTTTTGAATTGTTTACCTTGTTGAAGTTTACATGATATAAAATTAGTGGACACAATAATTGATAACTGTTTTTGGTATAAACAATTAGAGGTTCAAAGAAGAAACTCATGAATAACATTTGTTACATTATACATTATGATTTACATTCCACGTTGATTAAATTGAATTCATAACAATATTAAAAGCATAAACCACTTTTTTTGTCTAAAACAAATTTGCTCTAGTTTATACAGGATTTGTTGCCAAGAAGACAGATCAATGCCCCAGAGAATTTCATCAGTTATATGATTACTACATAACAAATAAAGTATATCTTACTTGTAAATATAGATGATAATCGCTTTTTTATCTAAAAACACATTTCTTCCATTACTAACTACACATTACTGTTCTTGCTGCAAATATTTGTAAATACAAGACAATGTTATCTCCGTACAATAAACAACAAAATCATCACTTCAACAACAAATGCATAAAAATATTTCGTTAAAAATAATGCGTTAATCTTGAGTATACATAAATATTGTCAATGTGAGTAATAAATTTTGAATACGTGTTTTATTTGCCAACTTAAAATCAGTGTTTCAATAAATACATTGAGGTAAATATGCGTAATGTAAGAAAACGGTAATAATAATTTTTCTGTTTGTGAAGCATATATATTTGGTCCTGTTTTGAAAATACTTGGTTCTATACAAACAACCCAAAACTTAATAAACATGTATGGATATTATTATTATTAGTATTCTATTACACAGCGTATGTCTAGTAACTTATAGCGAGCGCGAACACAGCTCAGTGAAGTTGCTCCCCCCCCCAATTGAAATTTTCAACAAAAACATATATGGTCGTAATGGACTCCTAATGCACCATGAATAATGCGATACTACTAACTGAGGGGAGGGGTGCAAAGTATTATTTCGGTGGAGCATTATGGTGCATTACAAGCACTTGATGGTGTAAAGTACAAAATTTGAAAATTCCGATTGGGCGGGCTAGCTTTTATTTGCACCACCCTACCCTCCATAAACAAATAGCTATAGTCTCTCGGGAAATGTGGTGCAAAGAAAATCATTCATGGAGCATATTGGTGCATTAGAAGTGCATTACGACCATATATGTTTTTGTTCAATATTTCGATTGGGGGTGCTTCATGGTATTTTTTGTTGCAAAACGAACAACAACATATGTTCCTTCTTCTAGATCATATGGGCTAAATCCGTTATTACGTTTAGGTACACATTTGCCTGCTTCTGCCTCTTCTTCGAATAGTTCCTTAGTGTCTTCTTCATCATCGTCTTGAATATTGGCTTTGGTTGATGCATGCGTTTTCTTCTTCAATTCCATTTTCTTTATTACCTAGATCCTCAAATCTGACCGATTCTCCAGGTTTTATTTTTAATGTTGTTTTGTTTCCTTTTCTTAAAGTTTCACCCTGATTACTTTTTCGTTCTTTGAGATAACACAATAAGGCAATGTCGATCTCTCCCGCAACGTGTTGTTCAAATCTTTTGTTTGGCATCTTTTTTAAAACTTCGTGATGATTGAATGGAAAAATTTCTGTCGCCCGGAAACCGTTTTGTATAATCTTTTTGACATTAGTTTGTATTTTTTCCATTAATTTCGATAGAAGTTGCGGAAAAATGATTTTCTGAACACAATTAATTGTCGGCTATTTTAATTTTATAACTGTCAATAAGGACCTCCAAGCTTGCTTCACTGGCCTGAATAAACTAACATCCAACGGCTGGATAATTTGCATCGAATAGAGTGGCAGAAATACAAATCTGATGTTAAGTCTTTGACAGGCTCGAAGAATATCAACATTGATGTGTGAAGAAAAAATGTCTGCAATTACCACTTTTGGGCAATTATTGTCTTTTTTTGCCCAAGGGACAATTATTTTCTGAAGCCAGTCTTCGAAAGTGTCCGAGTCTAACCACCATGACTTGCTTCTATTGTAAACTGTTTGTGGTGGTCCTCCAGACACCCATCTATCGTAAAGACGCTCTGATTTATACACAACGTATGAAGGTAAAAGTTCACAGGTGGCTGTTGCAGCAAACTTTTTGTGGAATTCATATACCTCTCAGGATATTTGGTTCCTCTGCGAAAAATGCATTTCTCAGTGACAAGATTGTCGCTTAAGTTTATTTCATCGTAGTTGATTATATATTCAGGCCTAAATCCATCTACTGTAATTCCGAGGCGGTTGAAGTAATATTCCATTTCTTCTTCAGTCTTTTCAGCCCTAGAGCGCGGCAGTGTCTTTTAGTCAAAAGGTGTTTGTATCTGCGAATAAAACTGTCCAGCCAATTTTTTCCAGGAATATTATCTGTAAAGATTTGGTTTCTTAGTCCTTTACTATCCAAATATTTTTTCATTAGCATCCTAATCTCTTTCATCATCAATGGTGAACCAAATTCTGCACATGCCATAATAACGTGGCGTCCTACGATTTTTGTAAGTGCTGTTGGATGGCCAACATTTTCGCAGTGTTTTCCTTTAACCTTGTTAAGAATGGTTTTTCGGCGAATGTTAAATCGAGTTTCGGCTTCCCTAGAGCTCATAGCTCCAGTCTTCACAGCATTAACAGCTTGTAACAGTGTTTCTTCTGTGTAATTTTTGTAATGGCGCGCCTCCAACTTTCTTCTGTTACCACGTGCCATATCTGCTGCAAAAAATATTAAACAAGTGTTTTTCGAATTTTCATTATAACTATAATATGATCATAGTTATTAATATTATTTTTATTATTATTGTTACTATTGTAGGTAAATAAAATAAAGCATCCAAAACAAAAAATTAATTAATTTATACTGAAAAAACCCACCGAAAATGTGGGTGACAACATTGCCCATTTCTTTTTATCGCCAATATGGGATTTCTAATAAATACAACTCTAATTAAACATAATTACGATGGTAAGAAAGCATCACAGTATAGCAAATTTTGTTATATTATATTGAATAACAAACTCACAACAGATCTTAGCTTTTCATGTTAAACACCGCCAAAAATCTACGTCAATTTCCTTACCTCATTCCTAAGAACAGCCTGCTTCGTATACGTTAGAAACAGTAAGTACCACAGCAAAATACACAATCTTCATCACATTCAGTAAAATAATTGGCACTTAGTTTATTTTGGCAGTATAAACTTCGGAAATACAGACGTGATTCTGTATCAACTGTTCGGATTTGTCTAAAGTTTTTGTATAAACATAACCTAAAAATTTAAGTTTTGGCGTGCACTTATTATCGGAGTGTGAAAAATTTGAGATTTTTTAGTAGCTATATTAATTTAAAAATGTCTTCTTGTAGTTCTCGTATGTTGAAAATGGTGTTTGAACCTAATAATGGTAAGTGTATTATTATTAAATGAGATGGTTACATTCAACATTGTTATTTATTTCGTCTGTGGGAAGACAAAATGCCGGTAAATGACTCACATAATAAGCCCAGTACCTCGAAAGAATGCTCTACTAATATAGACGAAACAGCATTATCCAATCTAGAGCCCGAACAAGAACGTGTACGTAATGAATTGGCAGCAATTTTAGACGATTCCGATTTCTCGATAAAAGACAAAGATTATGTTCCAGGATAAGACAGTTCTTCAGAAGAAGGTATATTTTTTATTATCTAATTTTGACGTTTTGTTTTTCAAAATAATATTATGAAGTAAGTTATAGCTTGTTACCCTTATTTTTGTTTCAGATATTGTAGAGAAAAATGGTAATACTTTGCCGAAAGATGTGACATCTAGAACACGCTGGAAAAAATGTGATCCGAGAAAATGGAAGAAGAATATTAAGAAACGCCAAAAATTAGAGATTAAGGCTCCTAAACCCATCGATTGTTCTAACTGTCGCTTCACATGCACAGATAAGTTAAATGAAGTTGCAAGAAATATGATATGTGACAACTATTGGTCAACCGATTTTAATCGGCGAAAGGATTTCATCCTGAGCAGGGTTGAGAGCCATGCACTTGAACGAAGAAGATCGACTCCAGGAAGTACTAAGAAGCCGCGACTGGATTCTAAACGCTACTTTCTTGAATATGACAATATTAGGAGCAGAGTCTGCAGGGATTTTTTTATAAAAACTCTTTGTATAAGCAAAGAAGTCGTTGAACATGCCTTCAAATTTAAAGGTGAAGGAGGCTGTTTGCCAGCAATGATCAAAGAGATAAAAAGGCACCCTACAATAAAACAAAGGATTCTGATATAGAGATGGTGAAAAATCATATCCAAAGCTTTCCTGTGATGGAATCTCACTACACGCGGAAATGTACGAAGAGGCAATATCTTAATAGCAGGTTAAGTATTGCAAAAATGCATAACTTGTATAAGGAGATGTGCGAGAAAGATAACATAACATACAGAAGAATATTCTGCATGAATTACAATCTGTCTTTTTTTATCCCCAAAAAGACCAATGTCAGACTTGTATAAAATATGAGACAGCTGATTTAGAAAAAAATGAACAGCTTAAAGAAAATTACGAGAGTCGCATTGTGCGGAAAAACGATTGCTACAGAGCCAAATTGGAAGATGAAGAGAGCGCCCAACGAGAAGTTAACTTCGCCTGCTGCACTTTTGACCTTCAATTCGTACTGCAGATTCCAAGTAGTGATGCTAGTCCAATGTACTACAGCCGCAAAATTTACACATACAATTTAAAAGTGTATGAATTATCTATACCCAATAATGCATATTGCTTCTCATGGACTGAACTAAATGGAAAAAGAGGAAGCCTCGAAATTGGTACGTGTCTCTTGAGGTAGGTAAACTCCCTTTGGCTGTAACAGAACTCTCTCTATTCTCTGATACCTGCAGCGGGCAGAACCTTAATCAAAATATTAGTGTCTTGTTGCTGTATTTGGTTCAAAGAAATTCCAACTTATCTGTGATAGAACAGAAATTCCTAGAGAGTGGACACAGCTATATGGAGGTAGATAGCATGCATAGCGCTATCGAAAAGGCAAAAAAATATATTCCAGTTTACACTGTGCATTACTGCCTAAATATTTTCCGTATGGCAAGGACGTCTAGGTCAAATAAAAAGCCGTTTACCGTAGAAGAGCTTAAGTATAAGGACTTCATCGATTTGGAAGAGCTTTCAAAACTAATAATGAGAAATAAAACCAAAAACACTAATGGAGAAAAAGTCAGCTGGCTGAAAATAAAATGCCTGAAATATTTAAAAGCCAAACCAGGTATTATTTTATACAGGTATGATCATAAATCCGATTATACAGAGATAAACGTTTTGGTAAAGGCCGCCCCAATAATTTCACTGACATCGACTTAAAAAATGCATACGACCTATCAGTATTCAGAAGAAGCAGGATTTGCTGAAGCTTTGCCAATCAGGGATCATTCCGGATGAATATTATCAGTATTATAAGTCGTTACCAACGTCTAAGAACATGGAAGATGGTATTCCTGAATCTGATGTTCAGGATAGTGATGTTCAAAGTGATATGGAGGACGAATAATTTTGTTCTGCCAAAAAAGACAAATGCTATAAACTTTTTTTTACTGGAAAAATTAAATGGTTTTTACGTTTAGGAATTTTTATAAGGAATGTTTCTTTTGGTTTGTTACTTACTTTGATTTTTTTCAATTAATAAATCATTTTGAAGCTGTAACGATTTTCCATTTCAATTTAAATTTTTAAACGAAGATTTCTCAAAATTTCAAAATTATGGAGTTACCTTGTTTTGGCAGTAACCCGACGAAATGTAAACGGTGTTATAAGATGAAACGTTATATTTATTTATGGTTGAGTTGGGTGTTGCCCAAAAAAGTTACGTTTATGCAATGTTTAAGTTGAATTAGTTTGTTGTATTAAAGAAAACATACCCTATATTAACTGAATAATGTGAATACTATTTTGGCTGACCAATTATGTATAGCACACTCAACCATAGTGAAATATATGTACACGATTGCCTATTAGAACTGTTGTGTGAGATAAACCATTGCTTTGCTTTTTAATTTACAGTTATCATGATAACTCGTATAAGAGCGTGTTGTGTTCTTGGCTGTTCTGACACATCAAGTAAAAGACATCGGTTTACACAAGACCCTCAACTGCCAAGTAATAGTTGTCAAATATAAACAATCCTGCATTAAAGGACAAAACACTAGTCCAGCTCAGTGACAATTATAGGATCTGTCATCGCCATTTTGCAGAGTAGTTTAACAACCCAGGATTTCGAAGAGAGTTGACAAAAACTGCATACCCAACTCTATTCTTACCTGGTAGGCAGTATGGTTTATTATAGAAGCCACCTTTTTCAATAAATTATTGTAGGTATTACAGATGTGGATGGTCTGGCGGTATATTCTACAGTGGATGTTATGTCGATAGAAACTCCCTCTACATCAGTAGAGTTCTAGAAAAAAATGACAAGTAAGTTGATATTTAAGTACCAGTATATGCATCAAGATGGGTAATCTTTGGTTAGGTTTTATTTACTTGTTACAAATTTCATATTCTAGATTCAAATAAGACAAACAATTGAAATTGAAATGGAACAGAAGTTGTGAAACTGTGCTTTGTCCAAAGCTCTACATGGGAAATGATAGACATGTCTAATTATTTGATTATGCATATTTATTTTGAATTATTAAAAAGAATATATAAATAAGTAAATAAATATTACAAAAAGTCAAAACTAACATTGGCTATTGGCTATTATTTTGTATATTAGATTAAGCACTAGACTGCTAAGGAAGGAATCCTTTTATTATGTCCTAACTAGGCCTTTCAACCAGGATGCATTGGAAAACTTTTTTGGGCTAATTAGAACCCAAAAAGCTAGAAATGTTTCGCCACAAGCGCATAATAGTTACCTGAATAGGGTCAAAAGAAAATGGCTATGGACAAAATTGCGGCAGGTAAAGATTCCAAATTTATAAAATATATGGATATCCATGGAAATAAATATGACTTGCATAGACCCTTTAAAGATACAAACACAGAACAATTATACAATGTATAATTTATTACATTTTTGTAATTGATTATGTACTTATCTGCTTTTACCTACTAAAATAAACGGTTTTAAAGATTAGAACTAACTTTTCCGCATCTGTGAGATGCCCTGAACAATATTCTATAATAAAATTGGTCACTTGTATACACTTCGGGGGATGTATCGTGCTAACAAACCGAAATTTCCCGAAAGTATCCAAAAATGTAGTATATCTGGATTTATATAGGACCCACTTTACTTGCTCTAGTCAGCTGAAAATCAATAGGGTACATCTGTGAGACACCTTAAAAAATATCCAATTATAAAATTGGTCACTTGTATACACTCCGGAGGCTGTATCATACTAACAACCTGAAATTTCTCCAAAAAGAACCAAACAAACAAATTAACTGGTACTATTTGAGAAGTAATTTTCACTAGAAATAATCGCCCATCTTTCTAAAAATAACTGCAAATGAAATAAAACAATATGGAAATAAATATTATAAAGTGCTAAAACCTGCATCCGGATATTTTCAAGACGGTAGGTATAAATTCTTTCATATTAGTACTTCCTGATTCCTGAGTGACATATGTAAAGCCACAAAACGGTACAGAGGGATATTTATTACTATTAAAAACGAGCATTGTTGCATACCTCAAAGTGCATAGTAAGGTGCATACTGATCTTCATTCAAATGACCTGATGTTTTTTCATTCAGTTTGCAATGTGCACATAGACGTACCGTAGATAAACCGAGTGGGATACGTTTAGTATGAATATTTTATTTAAATATGTCTATGTTACCGGTAATCTGTATAATTCGGTATTCTATACAATACCTATGCAATGCATAGGATACCTAAAACGTTAAGGTAATGTATGAAACATATACCATACCAAAAGATATTTAGGGCGAGTTCCAACCCACTTTTTTTCTTCTGATTGGCAATATGCCTATATCCGTTATATTTACACCACGTCAAAAGTTTTGGGCTCCCCCTCAGCCTTGTTAAAGAAATAGTCTCTTAAAAACCAAAATAATACAATAAAAGTATTTTGTTAACTGAATGTTAAATTAACTAATATGTTTGTTGACAAAAATTATTAAATGAAAAAAGTAATAAAACATGAATGTTGAACTCTGACTAATAGTCGGTATGACCTCCTCCACGTTCCAATAACCTGTTTACACTCCCGTGCAACGAAATAATCAAGCAACTGGTAGTTTCTTGTGGAATATTGTTCCATTCTTCTAACGCCGCAGCGACTAACTCATCTGCAGTCTTTTTATTTCTCCCCTTGATGGGGAGCAGCGTAGCGGGGAACATTAAGTCGCTGTGGAAGATCTGGTTCTCTCCAATCTAATTCTGGTTTCATTTGTAAATAACACCCATCTCCATATTGGCAAAAGCCAACCTCTATGCTCCCGCACCCATTGGAAACTGACAGTACGATGTCAAGGAAGTAGAATTGGAACCCGTAATGGCCTTCTAGCACGTAAATTTGCATCATGAAGTCAGCTTCGAACTGTATGTGTCGATATAACATGGCGAAAAGTACCCTGAAAATGAGCCCTTAGAGATGAAGCTGATGCCGTTCGATGTCTGCGGGTATATTACACTAAATAACGATCCTCCCTTGCGCTAGACACTCGAGGAAGTCCATTACGTGGTTCGTTTTTCACTGTACCAGGTTCTTGATATCTGTGAATTATTCGCACAACAGATGCCCAAGATTTCCGATATCAGATGGTTGGAATGGATTGAATGCACAAAAATTAAAAGAAAGAGTACAATTGTTACTTCACTGAAAATATTGTAAATTTCAATATTTGCAGAAACATTGCTACTAAGACAAGGACAACCAACATCAATTCATTGTCTAAATACTAACACAAGAGCTCTTTAACATCAATTTATCACCTTTTTTGTTTCCTAAAAACAAGTACATTTTTACAACAATAAGTAAAAGAACTAGGTATAATCGAAACATTCTGTATACATGGGGTCCAAGAATTTCGACGTTGTGTTTATTTGTATTATAATGCAGACGTAGATATTTGTATTATAATGTAGACGGAAACATTCAAAGATAATTCTCTTGAGATATTCCAAATTGATGGTTATGATATTATTTATAACGAAGGTGATGTCAACAGGAATGACGGTGTGGTTGTATACATCAAAAAGTCTATGATTACCAACATACAATAATTAAACCAGGAGGATGTAATCTGTTGGAAATTAAACTGGTTAAGAAGTTTGACGAAATTATATATATTTCAGCTATGTATACGTCCCCAGCAAATAATGAAACTGAATTTATCTTTGAACTCAGAAATTATATCAAAAAAATGTCTACTTTGCAAAGCAATTACCTTGTATTCACAGGAGACATAGACCTAAATATTATAAACGATAGAGGGGATATAATTTCAGAATATTGTTACGAACTCGCACACCGAAGAAGTTACACGACAGTCCATCGGGAGGTCATATGGGAGTGAAGAAAATCCTTCAGCGAGTCCGTGAAAGGTTTTATTGGATGAACAGCTCCGACGATGTGAAGGACTGGTGTAAGAAATGTACGACTTCTGCTACGAGTAATGGACCACATCGCAAGAGAAAGGCACCCATGAAACAGTACAATTTTGGAAGTCCTTTCGAAAGGATTGCTTTAGATATCGCTGAACCATTTCCGACGACAGAAAATGGTGGTAAATACATCCTGGTTGTAATGGATTATTTCACAAAGTGGGTGGAAATTTACGCTATCCCAAACTAAGAGGCCACAACTGTTGCGGATGTATTGGTGAAATAATTTATCAGCCGATATGGAGTGCCCTTGGAAGTCCACAGTGACCAGGGAAGAAATTTCGAAAGTCATCTATTCCAGGAGATTTGCGAGAAGCTGGGAATGAAAAAGACCAGAACAACAGCATTACCTCTACAGTCAGATGGAATGGTCGAGAGAATGAACAGGACTATTGTCCAAAGTAGTATCCAGCCATCAGAGAGATTGGGACCAGTATCTTTCCCTATTCGCATTGGCCTATCGATCTGCCGTCAATGAGTCCACGGGTGAAACACCTGCGAAAATCCTGTTTGGACGTGAAATATATTCATGAATTAGTCCGAACAAATCTTCAAGTTGCCAGCGACAGAATGAAAAGTCGGTATGACACGTAGGCCACAGAGGGCGGTTTTAAAGAAGGGGACAAAGTATGGTTACACAACCCGACGAGGAGAAAAGGATTTTCTCCAAAATTACAAAAATCCTGGGAAGGTCCATACTTAATCAAGAAAAAGATAAATGATGTTATATATCGCATAAGCAAGATCCCCAACGGAAAACCAAAAGTAGTTCACCAAAATCGACTAGCGCCATTCGAAGGAGACCATGACCTGGAGGAGGGAGTAAACCTTATTCGAGATGTGTCTGACCCTACCTTCGATGAATTTATGGGCGCGTATGGAGGTACCGGGAAAGCTAGAAGTGGAGTCACTTCGGAACAACAAGATTTGTTCACTCTCCCGGAAGATTATTCACTGGCATACAACATCCCCGCCCGTATCAAGAACGCACGAGGGTTGGCAACCGTCTTTCGAAAGAAGTTCGGGCAATTAGAAAAACTTGAAGACCAGATTCTAGCCCCTGGCAAGACACTGAAACTGAAACATAATTCGCGGTACGTCTTCTACGTGGTAACTAAAAATGAATTTCAAGATCGATCTACCTACCGCGATCTGTGGGAAGCACTTCGAAACCTACGAGACCATGTGTTAGAATCCAGCGTGAAGAAACTGGCTATGCCTAAGATAGCGAGTAACCAGTTGGATTGGCGAGTCATCAGAAACATGGTAGAGGTTATCTTCCAAGATACCGGCGTCCAGATATTAATTTGCAGCTACAACCCCCGTTATCAGTATCCGAAGAAGACGGTGCCCTGTTATTTCCATAAGATTGGAAAGTGTAGAAATGGAGTCAGTTGCCGATTCAAACATCCAGTCTCGGCTACACAAAAGTCCCAGGAGGAACTTTCATTTAAGGAGGGGGTAATGTTACGAACTCGCACACCGAAGCAGATACTAAGTACGGTCCTGTAATCTTATGTTAACGGAGTTAAAAAAAATGGCGAGCGCGCCGAATTCTGAGAAGGTCTATTGGGATTTATTGTGACAGTTTTTATAGACATGTTCTCGGAAGGTCTTTTAAGGATTGAGCCGGCAATCGAGAAATATCGCGAAAGGCGTTTGTTTTGTGTAAGCCGCAGTCCAGAATTCTCTTCCATGCCAGAAATATCGTTCTTCATAGCAGAAATGTTCTCGTCCATGTTAGCAGAAATGTCGTTCTTCATAGCAGAAATCTTCTCGTCCATGTTCTCTTCCATGGCGGAGATCTTCTCGTCCATGTTAGCAGAAATTGATGAGATTAAGGTGGAAGCCTCGTCATTAAATAAAACTGTTTCTGGATCAAAGCCGTCATTTTCCGGTACCACTTTAAGTCGTTCTGCTAATTCACTTTTCTTACCGGACGTTTCCAGCTCACGATCTTCCAATTCTGCTCTTAGCTCTGCCACTTTGAGGTCACATAGTCTCTTGGCCATTTTTACGTAGCAATTTATTTATATTATCCCACTTCTGACACCAATGTAATGTTTTTCTAATTTATTTAAACGGTAAATGGGTGGGATAAATTTTAAACACACGGTATGGCTACTTACTAATTTATTCAAACACTAAACTACTCACTAACACTTAATTTATATATACTTAACTAATCACTTATTATATACACAGTATATTCACTTAAATTAATTTATATTCACTTATTTACTTGTTTATCTCACGATGTCAAATTATCAACTAAACTGGTCCGCTGATCGGTCCTTTTTATATACTAGTGCCTTTTTTACTAGAGAATTCTGAACTGCGGCTTACACAAAACAAATACCTTTCGCGATATTTCTCGATTGCCGGCTCAATCCTTAAAAGACCTTCCGAGAACATGTCTATAAAAACTGTCACAATAAATCCCAATAGACCTTCTCAGAATTCTGCGCGCTCGCCATTCTTTTAACTCCGTTAACATAAGGTTACAGGACCGTACTTAGTATCTGCTTCGGTGTGCGAGTTCGTAACAATATTTAAATATACTATATGTATATAATTTCATTCCATTTATTAATAATGTAACAAGACGAATAAGTGGAACTTGTTTGGATCATATTTTTGTTAACAACAAAACCAATAAAGAGGTAAGATCTTACTCGTATGTTATAAAAACAAATGTAACAGTATACCATTATGGTTAAATTACAATTAGGTACTAATAATATAAACGCAACAATTACTAAAGAACAAAAAGATATAATACAGTATGATAATTTACGAGAAGACTTAAAAAGTTATGATTGAAACCATTTCCTTCATATTGAAGATATATACCAAGCTGCTTCATTTTTAGTTAGTTTGTTAAAAGATGAAATCAAAATCTTTGAATTTAAATAGCAGAAATACTAAAAAGAAAATCGTGGATCACGGAAGGGTTAGTACGGGCAATAAACAAAGGAGATAAATTACTAAAGTTGTACAAAGTTGATACCACTAATCGAAACTTAAAAGACCAATACCTAACATAAAGAATTAAACTAAATCTACTGATAAAAACAATGAAAAAAGATTATTATTCCGCTCAAATCGAAAACAACCGAAAGCTCTTTGGAATACAGTAAAATATATACCTAAAAATAAAGTAAACATAAAACAAATTTTTAATGAAAAAAATCAACTAACAGAAAATAAAAATGAAATTGGTAATATATTTAATTCTCATTATATTAATGTAGATAAACAACTTGCAGAAAGCATAACTATTCCAGAAGATCCTATTTTAAAGAGAAGTCATACTATGCACTCTATTCTCCTTCAACCAACAGATGTCGAAGAAATCATTAACATCATAAATTCACTAAAAAATGGTAAAGCTCCTGGATCGGATGGAATAAATTCTGAAACATTAAAAGAGATTAGATATGAAATAAAATTATAAGCCAAGGTACATTTCCATCTGTGTTTAAATTAGGTATTGTGCAACCACTATATAAGAAAGGAGATAAAAATGTTGTTAATAATTACAGACCTATATCGCTAATAAGTAATTTACCAAAAATAACTGAAAAAGTACTCAAAATCAGAATAGTCAAATATCTTGAACAAAATGAATTAATATCTGATAGACAACTTGGTTTCCGTGATGGAAAGTCTACAGAAGATGCAATTCATTTTTTAACAACAAGAATATATGAAAATTTGGAAAAATCGAGATCATGTCTCTGTGTCTTTCTGGATCTTGCTAGGGGTTTCGATACTGTGAATCACGTGCAGGTGTTGGAAGATTTAAGATTTAGGGGAAACGTTTACAATTCAATAAAGAACCTACCTAACTAACATCGAAGGTACATTGAAATTAAAAATAAGTTGGGGTGTTCCTCAAGGTACGTTCCTAGGCCCTATATTGCTGATCATATATATACATTCTATACTCACTTTTAACAGTTCTGGTACAATCTCCAGTTTTGCAGATGACACGGTTATTATCTATGAAACGGAGAACTGGGACGACCTAAAACAAAAAACTGAACAGAATATGGCTAAAATTATGTTTTGATCAAAAAAAGATTTTTCTTACCGTTCTCATCATACACAAGTGGACTTCCTAATAAAAATGAACTCAAAATTAAAAACACTATAAAAAAAACAAGATCACATAAAATACATCGGTATAGTAATAGATGCCCATTTTAAATCGTATAAAGATATAATCAATGTTTGTAAAACGCTTTGCTATATGCTCTATAATTTTATAATTTTAATCACTTGGCACACGTACTACATTTCAAATATTTGAAGATTCTTTACCATGCCCTAGCTGAATCTCGAATAACGTATGGAATATTAGCATGGGGAGCGACTACAAACATTCACTTAAAACACAGAAAAAAATCAGAAAAGATTTTTTAAAATTATTTCGCAAAAACCGTTTTGGTATTAATCAGATATGCTATTTAAAGAACTAAAAATTATGGATATTCGTGAGCACTTTTTTTATAAAGTAGTTATTAGAAAATTTAAAAACCGTAACAGCTTACATTACACTAGTCATAATTATATAATACAAGGTTAAAATTAAATAATATGTTAAAAATTCAACTTTCCAGTAATAGAATTGGTCAAAGAAATCATGTCTTTCTGTCCAACAGATTTTACAATTTCCTGCCTAAACATATTAAAAAAGCAAAAACTATACATTCTTTCAATAAGTAAAAGCACACATTCTCCTGTTGGATCGAAATGTTATCCATGGATTGATCAATTACCATGAGTGGGATATATTCTCTAATATTTAAAAAATAATATATGTAGGTATGCGATGCGTGTATGTATATGCTTTACTTTATGTTAGATTCACTATGTGTGTTAATTATAAACATTGTAGTGTAATTTTTGAAATATTTTAGTATGTAGGCTTTATTAATAGTATATTTATTATCTATAAAAAAAAGATTCATATATTCATAAAATTCATACATTTAACCCACGCATAGGCTTTGCCTAAGTGGGTATACTTTTATTATTTTAAATGTTAATATTTGTTAATAGGTTCTTGAATAAAATTATTATTATTATTATTTTTAAGATAACTTTGACTCTGTTTATACGTGGTAGGAGAAAGTCTTAAATTATGCGAAATATTTGAGTAAATTTTCAACCAAATAAAATTATATTAAAAATGATGAAACAAACAACGTATTGCCTGGATAAAGGTAAAAAACAGAGAAATGCGATATAAAATTTACATCAGTTGATTTTTCGGATGGATACCCTACAGTCAACAACAACAGAAACTGAGTAAAAGGCAAATAAATAGGAACAGTTCCTGTTCATGCGTTTCGAACACTTGAGAATCTTCCATCAAACAAGGATTTCGTCGGTACGTCACTTTGTAAAAATGCCGACGATATTGTAAATGCTTAACTGTAGAAAAATAAGTTGAAAGAGGTCCCTACTTCTATAAATAAATTTTGTTGAGTAATATGGCAGCGACATTTTGAATAAAAGATATTTTTTAGTAAATAATTGTTTTATTCCTCAAAAAGCCCTCTTTTTAGCTGGATACATTGAGTTCAGCATTTTTCATTTCATCTAAATAATAGGTTGCCGCAATCCTTGAAAACACGCGTTTGGAAACAGGAAATAGTCGTAGGCAGCTAAATCTGGGAAATATGCAGTACGTAGGCCAATATATGGAAATTGTGATGGTGACTACATACCTACAATTTTACGGAAGAGCGCCACATGCTGTCATTTTTCCTTCAAATCAATATCGAATATGTCCAAAAACTCTGATCTATTCATCCCAATGTGCATTTTATGTGGTTTACACCAAATGATGTGATTGGCCGACAGATTACTAAACATCCCCAAACACACGGTTGCGCTGCGGTCGAGTGTGAACAACTGCGGTTAGGTTCATTCAGTGATGTGAATAAAAACTAGTATAAGCAAATACTAGGGATTTCTTCAGTAAATGCTACGTTTTGTGTGAATAAACACACTAGCACTTGCTAGGGGTAGTAAGTTGTAGAGCTTTCCCGGACGAGTAGTAACTGCTTAAAAAGTGGTGTGAATACAACGTTTGAAGTAGATTGTTCTGTAGCATATGCTTCGATATTTTCAAGCCTGGTCTGGGGCATGCTACACTTTTTCCTAGCATTTACTACCTGTCAGATCAGTCAACAGTTTGTTGTTGATCATGGCTGAGTTTATGCCTATTCGTCAACGTAAAATTTATTCTGTTCGCTCTGGAATAAACGAACGTAATTGTAAAGAACTGTTAAGGTTTAACAGTGAAAATGTTGATTTCCTTGCGGCACAGTTTTTTGAAGAAAGTGATACTCGTGGCGGTGATATTTCCAGAAGACAGCAAATGGAAATATTTCTGAGGTTTGTGGGTGATCCTGGCTTTCAGTCTGGTGTAGCTCAAGATGTGGGTACACATCGTACTACTGCTAACAAGACTATAAGGTACGTGATGAGTAGAGTAGTTGAACAATCACATAATTGGATACGGTTTCCAACTACAGCTGAAGATATGACCGAGGCTGAAGTTTTGTGGCAGAGACATTTTCGTTTGCCGTCAGTAATTGGTGCCTTTGATTGTACTCAAATTGAGATACAAAAGCCTGGGCTGCACGGTGATGAGTATATTTGTAGAAAAGGATATCCTAGTATAAATGTCCAGGCAACATGCAATGCATTGGAACAGTTTACAAGTATTAGTGCAGAGTGGCCCGGCAGTGTTCACGACGGCAGAGTATGGAGGAATAGTCATGTCAGAGACATCGTGTCACAGTATGATGGAGCAGTTTGTCTTTTAGGAGATTCAGGATACGGTTTATCGCCGTGGTTGATTACACCGTGCAAGCCTGCACGAAAGCATCAAGAACGAGAGTTTAATCTAATGCATGCTAGAGAAAGGGTTATAATAGAAAGGTGTTTAGGCCAGTTAAAACGGAGATTCCCAATCCTGGGAAACTGTGTTAGAGTTGCATTAAACAACATTCCACAAGTGGTAGTCAGTTGTGCTGTGCTACACAACATTGCCAAGCATCTAAAGGATGACTTTGAGTATGGGGATCTTGATAGCGTCCCAAATGAAGATGACCAACCTGGGGTGGTTCGTTATGAAAATCCCGACACAACATTAAGAGGCAAAGACAAGCGTGCCAATATAATGGCGTATTTGAATATTCAGTGAGGAAATTTTTGCGAAATTGAACTTAGTAACGTTTTCATGCTTTTCTCACACAAGCACCTACTTGTACACAATTTTGTATATTTCTTTTTTATTTTTTTTTGGATATAGGTTTTGTTTATTTACTGAATAAAATAATTTTATTTTATATACTAGTTTTTATTCACACCATTACTGAATTATTTAAAATTACAAATTTGATAACAATGGTAACAATTATAACCCTAAGAATCCTACATTATTACAATCCAAAGGAAAATACAACTTATGTAGCTTACAATTAATTACAATGTGAATAAAGTATGGCAATGACCAACAGTTACATCAGTTTGAGTAGACTTTTCAACGGTTTGCTTCTTCATGGTTTCCAACAATATAGTTTCCTTCTCCAGTTTGATCTTATTCAGTTTGTATTGTTGCAACAAAACAATCCTTTGCAACTGCGGTGTGGACAGGTCTTTAGTTTCATCTGCTTCATGATTCGACACAATTTTTTCACTTTTTCTGATCTTATTTTTGTGGTGGTCGGCAGCAGATTTAGTTGTTTTGTTTGGTTTCCCTTCAGTTTCTGTATTCGGCAATCTTTCTTGGCTGTCATCACTGGTTGGTTGCTGAACTGGGGGCCCGGCCCTTGTGCCAACTGAAATATTACCCGGGATTTTATGGAATACTGGGTTATCATCTTCTATCAACTCCAAGAATGTTTTTTCCCGCGGTCGTAGTTTTATTTTCCTGTTTCCAGTCACTTTTACGTCAGTCTTCTTCTTGACGGTAGACTTCACATTGTTCAATGCTTTTATTAGTTGGCCTACAGTAACTTGTTTCCCCAATGCACCACAGTAGTCAGAACGTAAGGTTTCCTAAGCTTCTTTCTTAGCATTCATCACAGCAGGGGTTTTTGATTTGCTAAGTAAGACAATGTGATCCGAAAGGAGACGTACAAACAGAGTGCGATCAATTTTTTCTATTTTATTAAAATCATTGTCAGATTCTTCTGATGATAAATACATCTTCTAGCACGTGGTTGAACAGATTGAGAGAGGGATATGCCGCCGATGTGGAGTAGACTGAAAGGTAGTGGAGGGGAGAACGTGTCGTGACAGGAACGTTAAAACCTAGTATTTACTTGGTCTAGCATGTAAGCGAGTAAGTGCTTGGGTTTTTCCGGATTCTACTAAACTTGCCCTAGTATTTTCTACAAATGTTTATTCACACTGATTTGACCAAATACTTACTAGACCTAGCATATGCTAGTTAGAAAGTGTTAGTTTTTATTCACTTGACTCAATATATCCCAATATTCATATAAAATGTGATATATCTGTTCAATCTCAGCCACCTCACGCAGTCACGCACACTCATTCTCCGATCGTGTCATGTATTGTATCGACGGATTATAGTGTGGCGTTCTCTTTTGGACAACCTGAATGTTCCGAATCACTTGTGCTGGTACGACCACAACGAACCGTTGAAATTTATGGTGCAGAGTTTTAGCAAAATAAATTTGAAAAGAACAAGTTATTCTACATTTTCAGTTTATTATAGCTACCCAATTATTCCTTCGCCATCCTTACCCTTTAGATTGCTTTAAACTTAACCTGACTATTTCACTCACCTACGAAATGAACCAATCAGAAGCTCTAGTCAAGTTCGGCTTACCGATAATACCAAACTTGACTCTTGACTCTGATTGGCCTATCAAGTTCGGTGTTTTCAGATTTGTTTACAGTGCATGTGACAGTTAAACGTCAAATATAAGTGATTATTGCAAGTACAAGCGCGTGTTCAAATAATCAAGCTCAAAACATTGTATATAATAACTGTACCATTTATAATAATTATAATTGAAAAATATTTCAGTATGTTATGGTTATTGTTGGTAGTGTAGTATTTCTTTCGATGTCAATGTTTTCTGTTCATTGAAATTTATTGATTTCTCAGGTCAACTTTTTTGCCAATTTCCTCTAATCCTGCCGAATTTCAGATTTTTTATCTTTCACTCTGTGAAATATTCTAATAAAATTCCACTCGTGATTGAATTTATCTCATAAGTCTGTCTTTCATTTATGATCTCAACTGAATTGATTCGAGAAAACACCACTCGTCCTGCGGACTCGTGGTGTTTTCTCGAAACAATTCAGTTTCGTTCAAAAATGAAAGACAGACTTATCGCGAAAATTCAATCACTTGTGGTATTACTACTGATAATTCGCCAATCTTTAAATATCAATTTTTAACCTACAATTCAGAGGTTTTCCATACAGCTTTTCTAGCGCGTTTCACTTGAAGCTTATATATCCTTCTAAAACATAACGTTTTTGTATTTTTGTTTCACTACTCATATTTTTTCAATTTTATTTCAGGGCTGCTACCATCTCTATTTATCAAAGTCATTTCTGTCATTTGTTTACTTACTCGTAACATTGGCCTATTTCTGCGATCAGCTCTAATAGCCCTGGGAACAAATTATCTGCCAGAGATTTTGCCGAACAATTAATATTTAACATCAAAGGTGATTTTTTTTTGTCAACGTAAAAATGAAGCCTGATTTTGCCAGTATTTTGGTATGGTGAATTTTCTATGCACTTAAATTTTTACTTCTATATCTATGACTTAGATGTAAGTAAATTTGAAGAGTTCAGTCTTAACTGCGTGAAATAAATTTGGATGTAGGTAATAGAAACTTCTGTACGAAATGTGTTATTGCTGTTATTTTGGATATCATAGGTTGACAATTAGTAATACATTTATTTATATATCTCAGTTAAAGAATTTTTCTATGACAACAAATATACGCCTCTGTTTTTAAATCATTAAATGTTTTCTCATTCACGCTGCAACCTGAGTTAAGTGACCACACGTAGTGTATAGTTTCCGTATTATTTACAACTCTGAAAACCGTAAGGTGTGTTGCAAATCTAGAATCAGTCTAAATGTAAATTGCAAGTTTATTGACTATTGTTTTTATAAAGAGTGTGTAGTAAATAATACTTTATAACCTTTTATCGCGTAACTTTACTGATGAAATTCTTCAAATGAAAATGTGTACAAAATTATTGTTTAGAAAACAATAATATATACTGCGTTGTTCAAGTTGTATTATTTATTATTTGGAATTTATAATGTGAAATGTGAAATTTTTTTACATCTTCTCATCACTAATTTCTCTTTTTTACTTTTGGCTTCGTATTCTACATAATTCAACATCTCTATGGATTCCTTTTTATTCATATAGTTTCTTTAAGTTTGGTTTTACTCTGTCCATTTAAGATGTAGGAATTAAGTTCAATGGAAAATTCATCAGTAATCAGTTTGATGGTGAAAGACAATGCGGATGATCTATGATACTAGAAAAAAAGAACATGATAAGCAATTAATATTGGGTTAAGATCAAATTCAAAAATACAAAATATAGATAGATAAAAATCAGAAAATTGGAATACTTTGGCCATATTAAGACAGGTATTCTCTATGATATGCGACAACTACAATGGAAGGCAACATAAGAGCTAAGATATATAATGAGACGCGCATTGTGCTTGAAAAATCTTGAATTGGTTGGACTGATTCAGAGCCCCAGTCTAAAAAACAAGAACCAGGATAACCAACATCCGAAGAGAGACGAGTCTTCTCCTAAGAAAAACCATTCTAAATCCTGTTGACTTCTTGATGAAAATGCTACATCTCACAAATTTACTCTTTGAACAAGTGATTCTTTCATAATTATATAAATCAATATTATTTGTTGATCATTGCAAGCGAATACCAGAAAGGTTTAATTTTACTTCAGATATTTGGTAGGTTAGTATCCGCTGTTTAAAAAATTGGCACTTAACACATCGATCAGATGGTGACTTTTTCAGTTAGTATGAAATTACACAAAACTATCTACAGTGTCGTGTTCAAAATAAAATAATTATTTTTGAAATTAGCATCATGTGAATTATTTTAAAGAAAATTTGACAATGTGATATATATTATACCAAATGGGTTCGGTCTTGTTGCAGCTATTAGTAGTGTTCGTACCAACCCAGAAAATTGGTGTAAATAAGCGTGAAGCAATGGAATATATTTCCAGAAGCTGAACAATAGTGCATCCATAAAGTGCCTCTCAATATCCTTACACGTGATTATGAATGGTAATCAATTTCAAACAAAACGAAACATCATCCATAAAAGCAATTAATACAAACCAAGCACCATTTCTGACAAAGAATCTATTAATCTAGTAATAAAACTGTTTATCGGAAGCCTGAATTGGTTCTAACATTTACAAAAACTTCTGATTTTCTAGAAAACGTATAGTACGGATTATCAAATCCAAAAGCAACTGCGATGACATGGACACTAGATGACATCTTTCTAATACTATATTAGTCATAAAAAACTAAAATGTACTAAAATACGAAAACAACAAACATATTAGTGGAGTACTTGCAATTTACGTAGGAAATTCCTATTCGGAACAAAGTTGAAGCATTTGAACTTATTATTATGAATATTTATATTTCTTCAGACATTAATCCAGACATAAAAACCCTTTATCATCTTCTTCGTCAAATACCTGGCCCGATCACTTTCCTCTGCCCAATAAAAATATTGCAAAGATGGATTTTCGTATTTGTCTCAAAATGGCAGCTATCTGATGTGGACTGGAATATACCAAAATCGAACGCTTCTTTCAGTTATCCGCGTACATCTACAAGATTTTCAAGGTTAATACTAGAAGCCGCTGAACAAACAATAAATTTAGATAGACAGATATTTATTAATTACTTTACAATAAAATGTTTGTAGCACGTCAAAAAAGAAAATACATACATACAAGAGAAACATACAAAAAAAATCTTAAGATAAAAAGAGAGAAAAATGTGAAAGCAGAGATACGGTGTTGAGATTGCCTCGACAATGCACAACAGAGTAGAAACAATATTTAAGGAGAAACTTTTTTAAATGATTTTTAAAAGCATTGGAGCCCAAGTTTTTTACAATTGATGGCAAAATATTAAAAAGCGTATAGTTTGGTGAATTTGATTGCGTCTTATTTAGACGAAAGCGGATGCTTCTGATATGATGAGCATTGCGAGTGTTGTAGTCGTGGATATCTGAATTTCTAGACAACATTGACTGTCTCCCATGAATTTCAATTAGTGTGTGAAATAAAAATAAAAACGGTAATGGCATAATTTTATATTTTATGAAAAACTGTTGGCAATGATCTCTGAAACCAAGATCGGCAAGCCCTCTGTTTTTTGCATTCTAAATAATGTTAAAGCATGAGAGGAATTACCCCAGAGGGTGATGCCATAGCTAATATGCGAATTAAAGAGTTGAAAATACGTGGTTTTGAGTGTACTTGAATTAGTAATATTTTTCAATTGTCGTAAAATAGCTAAATGCTCAATATGTGCCTGCCAGCTTAATATGTGGTCTAGGACTAATCCAAGTAATTTCACATATTTTGTTCCTTTGTTAACTGATAATTATTGGTCACTTGCAGATATTTGCATGATTTCAGTTTTATTATTATTTAAATTTAGTGTGTTCGATGAAAACCATTCATTTGTCTTGTTACCAACGCAAATCGTCTGCAAATAAAGCCGACATATCAGGTAACGTAAAACGGGTCAGATCATTAATATATTGATAAAGAAGGGGGGGCACAGGAACGAGCACAGAATATCTATTTAAGAAAAGTAGACAAGAATCTTGGAAACAATTTATATCGAAATTGAAAACTTTCGCCGCATTGTCTTTAATTTGGAACATGATCAGAAAAATATTTGGGACGAAAACTGCACGAAAAATAAAATTTCTTCAATAAAATAGTAACATGTAACATAAAATTTTTCGCTAGATGTCTGATTCTCGGTGGAAAGAAGTCTTAATAATTACTAGTTAGTTTTAACACAAATTGGTATTTTTGTATGTAGACTTTGGTAGGAAACCAGTGGAAATAAAATATAATTCAAGGCACTACTGGAAGTACAGTAACTATTACTTGCATTCTAGCGATGAGGAATTTATTCTGTTATAAGAGGTATAATCTATGAATTTAACATGAAAATGAAGATTGATGGGAACAATAAGAATAAATAATAAAGTTGGGAATAAAAAATTCAAAAGAGTTTCAAAGTGACTGACCGACCGACACGGATTTCGATCCTTTTATGGTTGCTGTCAGATTAAAACAATATCAATACATAAAAATGAAAATAAGAAGCAAATGAGAGCAACAAGAGTGGCTAGACTTTTAACATATGCAGAGAAAAACATATATAAGCGGTAATCAATCAATAAAGAAATTCATGATACACCAGGAGTGTATATTAAGCGGAATTGCAGAAGAATCAAAACCATCCTGAAAATTTCAGTATAAAGTAGTGATACAATTACAAATCTGAAATTGAAGCAATGGTTTGATGAAGAATGAACAACAGAGTTCAAATAAGCCATAGAGAAATACAGCGAGTAGAGGAAAAGGACGAAACGAATACTACAAAAGAAAAAGAGAGAGTACATTGAAATACTTTTGAAAAATAGAGCAGAAAATTACAGAAACAAAGATCTTAGAAGCCTTTACCAAGTATTGGGAAAAAGAAAAAGGAGTACGAACCAAAACGTCTGTCCTTTAAAAACGAAGACGGCAAAATGCACTTTGGAGAAAAAGAAATCTTAGACAGGTGGAAAACGCATTTTAAACAACTTCTAAATGGATATCGAGAAGCAAATGGGAGCTTAGATTACGACGAAGCTAATAGAAGAAGAGCTGTAGGTGGGTGCGTTTGCTCCTACCAAAGAAAAAATTAAATGTATCGTAGATAAATAAAATAATAATAAAAGCCCGGGAAGTGATCATATAACGGATATGGAGACCGCAATGAGTCGATGAAATACAAAAATTAATAAAGCAAATTTTGGAAGAGGAAAAAATGCCTAGCGAATGAAGTGGGCGGTTATTTGTCTTATATTTAAAAGTGCAAGTGAATGTCAAAACTACAGGGATGTAGTGTTAGTAAATGTGGCATATAAGATGTTATCTATTTATATAAAGGATATTTTGAAGGAAAATATGGAAAATATAATTGGAGAATACCAGCGTGGCTTCAGATGAGGCCGAGGTACAGTTGAACATATTTTTTTTACTCCAAGGAATATAGTCGGAGAGCTGTCAATATGGAATCCCAACACTGGTTCTATTTGTTGATTTTAAACAAGCCTTTGATAAAGTAAAGAGAACGGAACTATATGAAGTACTAAAATAACTGGGAATAAATGACAAAATCATGAGAATGGACTAACACTACGAAGAACGGAGAGCACAGTAAAAATCAATAACATTATATGTCCGAGAAATCATTGAACGTGTCATCCATTCTCTTCAGTTTGATTTTGGAGAAAGTAGTACGAGAAGCAGGTACAAATAGAAAAGGGCTTAAATACCACAATAAAAACAAATGTTAAGCATTTACAGATGACATAGCAATACTCATAAGAAGCAAACAAGAAATTAAAGAAAACAAAAATATATGGAATGGACAAACCGCAACTTTATGATAGGAAAATACCTAATTGTACAAACAGCAAAAGGAGAAGTATTTAAATTGAAGGAAATAGAGAGATTCGAATCTATTAGAAACCCAAAAAGAATAATAAACGAAAATAAATGCTTGGAACAAGTCTAAACATGTGACAAGAGGTGCTAAAGGTGTTACAAAACATAGTCACATATGCCTCTGAAACCTGGACACTAAACATAAGAGAACAAGGAATGGAAAGTTCTAAGGAAAATATATGGAATACAATGCATAATGGTATATGGAGAAGAAGAAACAACAAGGAGCTAGCTAGCTTGTGTCAAGAACCGACAATTACAAGAGTGAAAAGAGTCCAAAGATTAAGATGGTTAGGTCATACGCAGAAAATGGTAAATTACAGACTACCAGAAATCATCGTATATAATTCGTTAAGTGGAAAATAAAGAAGGGGACGATCAAATACACGATGGAAAAATGAGGAAGGGAAAATATAGAGAACCTTGGCGTTAGAAACTCAAGGAATAAGACAATGGATAAGAAAGGATGGAGGAGGTAGCTTCACGGTTTCAAAATACGTTTAGAAAGCGACTCTGTCCAATAATTTTGTTTCTCACAATTTCGCTAATAGTTTTTTCTTCCGGTTTTTTTAATTTGCTTTAAACTTTTTAACTGTAGTTGTTACCAACGTTGAATTTTGGAATAACTTTTAACTAATTGATCAACTGCAGTATTTATACTATATTCAGAATTTTCAAAAAATAATGTACGGATTTAAAATAGTCTGTTTGCCAATAAATATGAATGGGCTTACTATATTGAACTGATCTTTCTGGTTCGTTCGAACTGCGCGCTTATTTCTACAACTTAGTCCAGTAAAATAAGGTCTGAAATCCAAATTATTTTACACAACTTTGCATTTTAGATAATGTAGTTTCTATATAATTCCACAATATATTGAAAAAAATGTTAAAAATTCTAAGAAATTGACAATTAAGAAGACAGTTTAAAAGTGGAAAACTCCCTAAATTTATCTGTTCAGTCACAACTTGATATTGTGGGTTTCTTAAGTGTCTTCTAATCTCCAATTCTTCAAGGAAATCCAGTTCTTGTTCCTTATCACACATATGTAGTACTTCTAGTTCTGTGTTAGATCCAATGAATAATTGGTGTCAAGTAGATGTTTTGCATAGTCGGATTTATCTGGTTGTTTTAATCTGTATGCACGTAAGTGGTCACTGTATCGTATTTCCAAATTTCTAAGAGTTTGACCCAAATAGACAGCATTACATTCTGGACATTTAAGGTTATGTATACCAGACTTCTTTAATGGGGATATTTTTGTTTTCACATTTAACAATTTTGTACTCACGTTACCTTCTGTTTTAAAAGAAATTGTTGTATTTGTTGTTAAAGATATTATCTTTGAAATATTATTAGAAATATTTCCTGCATATGTGATGATTTTATAACTTTTTATTTCTTTAGTTTGTTTAGGAAATATTAGTTGTAATGCCACTTTTTCCCCTTTTTATTAATTAGTTTATTTATTATATGTAATGGATAACCGTTGGATGGGGCTATTTGTTTAATTGTATTTATTTCTCTATCAAAATTATATTTGTTTATAGGAACTGAAAATGGTCTATGTATCGTTGAATTATATGCTGCCAATTTATTTGACATGGGGTGATCGGAACTATATGGAATAGTCACATCAGTGTGTATTGGTTTTCTGTAAATTGAATAATCAAGTACATTATTAACTAATTTTTAAATCAATGAAATTTTTTGAGTTATTTTTTTCAACTTCTAATGTAAATTTAATTTTTGGGTGTAAATTATTAATATAGTTAAAAAATATATTGTCGTTCACTACCTATAAAACAAGCTAATATGTCATCTACATATCTATACCAAAATAAAACTTTTTTTGTATTGTTACTTTCAAAGATTTTTCTTTCTAAACAGTCCATAAAAATGTTTGCCAAAATTGGTGTTATAGGGCTTCCCATTGGTAAACCTTCATTTTGAGTATATATCTTATTGTCAAAAGTTAAATAATTCTGATTAATACATACATCAACTAAATTAAATATATCTGATATTATTCCTAGATTAATATTTTTATCTTCTAGTAATTTTCTTACAAGTGTTAGACATTCTTTAGGAGGAATTTTAGTGAACATATTGATAACATCAAATGAAATGAGTTTAGAGTTATCTTGCAAGTTACATGCTTTTAATTTTTTGATTAGTTCTATTGAATTTTTAATTGAGTATTAAAATTTATATCTGTAACTATTGCGTATACTGTTAAGTTTTTTTGCTAATATATTATTAGGAGTATTAACATAAGAAACTACAGGTCTAATTGGCTTCGTTACTTTATATAATTTAACGGTTCCATATAATTGTGGAGAATGAGGATTTCTGTTTATGATGGACTTCTTTTCGTAATCATTTAAAAGATAATTTGAATTATTAACAATATCTCTTACATTATTAGAAAACTTTTTTGTTGGGTCTGCTCTTGTGTTTAATTACCTGACTAAACTAACATTTTTGATGCATTTTAATTGTTTGTAATGTCCGGAACACTATTAAAAGTAAATCAAATTTCACTGAGACACAGAGCCTTTGTACAGTACCTCGACTCTAAATGGAAATTTGAATGCTTAAAAGTGAATAAATAAATTCTTTCGCCATATTTAGATTCCTCGTAAAATTTCCTAAATTGAAAAAATATTTTTACCTGGTATATTTCGTCAGGTAAGAATTAATACAGGTACAAAATTCTTTTCAAATTGTAGTCGGCTTATTTTTCTACTACATACGATCTCTTAAATGTAAAGCTTCCCTAACTCATTTAATTTTGAAGGGAGGAAAACAGTCAAGAGATATTTTTTATGTAAAGTTTTAAGCGCTACAATTTTTGTTGACATTTTTTTGTCTAACTTTCACCGTTTTCGAGTAATTGCGAAAAAAAATTTTTTCAACCCTTGCCGGGAGTTGTAGACACTAAAACCTTTACACATTGTTATGGTATCTTTGAAACAACATCAAAAAGGCAAAATTGTATCAAAGACTTTGATTTCAGACCTTATTTTACTGGACAAAACTGGAGGTATTAATTCACATTTCGGCATCCATTTTAAGACAATATATTTTTTGTATCCACTGAAACCTGAACGTCAAAATACTTTAAAGGGCATTTTAACAAAATTCAGCCCTAACCGCAAAACTTTTTTTATAGGCATATAACGACGATAAGAGATGGGTAATTTATATTTTTTTCTGAAAATAAACTTATCATTGTAATATAATATATAATGGCTCTGGTTGAGTAAAAATAAAAAAATATAAATAAGTCTCTCTACTTTTTGTATTTATTTATTTACAGAAAGAATATTGTCAACAGTTATTTACAGTGGACAGTTTTCTTTGGAATGTTTTTATGAAAACCGATCGAAGGAATAATTAATAGTCCAGTAAATGGGTGTTTGGCTCATAATTCTTGAAACTGATTCGATTGACGTGAAAATTGGACATGAGGTGGTAAATAGGTCAAGAAACAAAAGTGTTATTGTGCCAGGGGTTGCTTCTGCTCAGGGGGGTGATAAAAAATTGTAAAAATAACTACAGGGATCGATAAAGCAAAAAGTCATAAATAACTTTTTCTCGAAAATTCAATATATTCTGAGTTATACGTGAGTGAATATGCTCATTTTTTTCTTAAAAAACAAGGTTTTTGGGAGTTTTTTTTCAAATATCTCAAAATCTGAACGTTCTACCGAAAAAAAAATGATGCCTGATAAAAAACAAAGCTTGTGTTCGTTTACGTAAATGGAATAGGTGTTGAGATAGGAGTAGGTTAAAGGGTTACATACGAGTTGCGTCCCGCGGCCAAATTTTAATCCGGGTTACTGTAAGGGTCGTATACGAATTGCGTCCCGAAGATCTTCCAAGAAATGTGGTACTAAATACTTCTGTAAACTAATTATATTTTCCAGGATTATCGGTATCTAAATATTGAATTCTGGTTAATCATTTTCTTATCTGGAGCTTAAGTAAAATACATATTACCAACTTATTAATCATAACACCTTCTCTCAGTACCATGGATGGGGATAAATTTAAAGTAATTGGTTAACATTTTATGAACAAAAATATTTTCACAAATTTCATTCCCAACATTTTAGTATTCGATTTACCTTTGAAAAGTTATAATCGTATTGTAAAAATGCGCTCTACTAAATGCGCCCGAAATTTTAAGCGAAAAGGAAAGTATTGTATATTGTAGACGGTTTTAAATTCCGGATTGAAATTTAGAGGTAGTTGTAATTTTTAGTAATGTGTACTTAGCCTGTAGATAAGAAAATGGTCAACCCGAACGCAACTAGTATAGACCTTTACAGGTCCGGTTGATCGCGGGGCGCAACTAGTGTACAGCGGGTTAAAGATAGCTTCTTCTGTACAGACAAAAAGTCACAACTATTTGAAGTACTTGAAAAAAACTTTAAATGAACTTGATTTCAAGTCGTTATCATTAAAATTAACGGAGTTATGACTAAAATAAATTTGCTTTGACGCCTTTTCTAAAAAAAAGTACAAAAAATTGTCTATGTCCAAAAAACCTATTTTAAAAAAATGGTCGTTCGGTCTGTCAACACGATAACTCAAAAACGTTCGAAAATGAGCAAAATCTCATTTTCCACCCGAAATATTTTTTACAGTTATATTCTAACGCCAAGTGTCTGTCAACACGATAACTCAAAAACGTTCGAAAATGAGCAAAATCTCATTTTCCACCCGAAATATTTTACTATGTTATATTCTAACGCCATTCGATAAAGAAAACAAGCGTCTCAACTACTTACAATATTTGAATTCTTCCATTTCATATTTGTAGACAATATATGGGATTAAAGCTGGAGTAGACAGTTTTGTAAAAAATTACCTTAAAAGAATTCGTAGTAACTACGTCTATGTAATGGAAAGACTGAAATTAGCTGAAATTGAAATAAGAGTGTTCATACTATTATGAACAAAATACAGTAGCTTCCCATCGATAATGCAAACCGAGTTATAAAACATCAAAGTAGAACTTTGGATTAAAAATCCCAAAACAATTTGCATAAGAGGGGATTTTTGATACGAGGATTCCAATGTAAACACACACATATCTAAAAGATAATATATATATATATGAACAAACGAACTAAGTTCACGGGTTGAACCGCGTTGGAAATTTGAAATTTCTCGACGTTTCCGTTTACACTTTGAAGCCATTATCAAGAGGGGGTAGGTTATTCGTTCATTAATCTAGGAAGTGATCCGATTCCGTAGTCTCAATCTGCCTACTCTACGCAACGAATCACCCCTTTCGGTTAATTCTAAGGACTCAATCTGCCTACTTCTTGGAATTTCACCGAAAAAGAACATAACCATAAAATAAAATAAAATTAAAATAATAATAAAAATTGCTTACCAGTTAAATCACCGTAGAACACTAACACTCACTACTGGCTTCAAGCTGACTGACCGATAAGTTGTCTGGACCGTGTATTTATGGGGGACCTATTGGCGGGTATGGTCTTTTTGGCGCGCGCGGTGCGTGTGCTACTGGCGGGAGTAGTAATAGATATGGGACGTTCGATATCCTGCGATCTTTTAGGAGGGTAATTGTTATTCTTGGCGCAGGCCATGGTGGAAGGGGGTGAGGTGGTATCGGAATGGGGCGGGTGGATAAGATGTTTCCAGGTTGATGGCAATCTCTGGCTGTCGTCCCTGATATTTAAGCAGTTTGGACGTTTTTCTATTTCGATAGCTTCTCGGCGAACCAATGAGAGAGGAGGTGGGGCGTGGTCACGTGACGTCAGAGGGCGTGGTTATGACGTCAGAGGGAGAGTGGTGGGGGTGCTCTATAGTGCCGCGTCTCCTACTGGGGTGATTCGTTGCGTAGAGTAGGCAGATTGAGACTACGGAATCCTAGATTAATGAACGAATAACCTACCCCCCCTCTTGATAATGGCTTCTTCAAAGTGGAAGCCGAAACGTCGAGAAATTTCAAATTTCCAACGCGGTTCAACCCGTGAACCTAGTTCGTTTGTTCATAATTCTAACCGCGGAAACTTTTCCGAACATATATATATATATATATATATATATATATATATATATATAACAATAAAGAGATTCTTGGGTAATTCACGCAAAAAGAAGGGCTACTGAACAGAGTAGTAGCCCTTTTTCTTTTTGCGTGAATTACCCAAGAATCTCTTTATTGTTGTTGTTAACATATCACGCGATACTCCTACATCTTATTTATTTATATATATATATATATATATATATATATATATATATATATATATATATATATATGGGTTGAAACTTTATGAAATTGGGGGTTGTAGTGACTATTATAACCTACAATCTAAAATCATATTTAATTTACACATCCCAAATTTTCATGAAAATCGGTCCAGTTGCAAGAAATTGTCAGGTCATAGGGTTTTTCTCGCCTCATTTATTGGACTATAAAATTACCGTTTAAACATATGAAATCTGTTACTTGGGAAAAACATGTTATTAAAATCAAGAACTGTTTAATATACTTCTGTGGTCACCGACCTTTCCTTATAGGTATTTATGGTAGGTACATAATCAACAATTAATAATTTCTGATTGGTATTTGCGAAAATACAAGATTAAAAAAGCATTAATATAGAAAAAAATCTAGAAAGATTATTATTTGTAAACTAGAAAATTATAAGAATATTAAAAGCAATCTGATCTGAAGTCAGATCTTTTCCCGAAACTAATATTCTTGCATGCTGTTAGTTTGTTTGAACGTATTGATTAGAAGACAGTATATAATATTCACCACCACCATGGATTTCGTTTTTTCAATGTCAATATGATATGATTATTATACATCCCACCATGTTAAAATATGTCGGGATACAAAAAGATATCAACATCCGGTTCGGCGGTTCCTTAAACAAATTTAGGTAAAGTAGTAGGTACACTTTACTTTTTAACAAACACATATCTATTTTGTCTCTATTAGTCTGTTAGATTTGTTACAAACCTTTACTTGATCTTCTTCTTCTTGTTTACGTGCCATCTCCACTACGGAGTTTGACAATCATCAGGGGCGCGCCAAGCCATGCGGCCACCTGTGTGCTAAATATAATTTTACCTTACCCCTTTTTAAGTAAAAATGTATACATGGGTCGGAACACATAAATAAAATTAAAATACGTGTATAATATATAATTTTAAATCATCATTATCATTTGGTGTTTGCAAATAAAGAAAATGCGTATTTCCACAAGCGCAATAAAAAAAATGTACTGATTTTAAACAGTGTAATACCGGACCATCCCCATAACATTTTAAAGATCTTGACAATTCTTAGACATAAGTTAAAAAAACAAAACAATAACAACCCGGCAAAATAATGAAAACGTTATATAACAGAAAAAAATAACAAAATAACTTATTGGAAGCACTCTTTTCTTGCCGATTTTCGGCAAAATATTTAATCAACTCGTCTAAACGAATACTATCTATAAGGTAACTTTGTATGGAGATAATTACCAAACTACTGAGTCTCTCTTATGCCATAGTTGATCGTAAATATGTGTTTATTAATTTTAATTTAGAAAAAGACCTTTCTCCCGATGATACAGATACTGGTAGCGTTAAAAAAATTCGTATTGCCACTGTAGTATCTGGAAATGTTGAAATTAAACTGTTCTCTAAAATGTGTTCGATCTAATTCATTTTGCTCTGGTAAGTGGCATTTTAAACAAATAATTTCATCAAATGAGTCATTTGCATCAATATCTGTTTCTTTACGTGCTTCATCTTTCAAATGAAATGATAAATTTACACAAGAGTTTCTTAATTCTTCTTCATTCAAGCTGAACATTTCATAAGTAAATCCAAACATGTTACTGAATTGCTCCAACCCCCCCAAACCCCTTGAATCTTTCATTAGGAGATGATAACGTCGTATCTAATATTCTTTTACTTTGTAATTCATTTTCGGGTCTGTTATTGGTTCTTCAGTGCTTTCATAATCAAACTTTCTTTTCTTTTGCGTTGACGAACTGTTTGTGAAGATAAAAAATGTGGTTCAATATCTAATTCTTCGGCCAGATACCTGTCGTTTACAAGAAGTTTGCTAAATTCCTATCATCTCGTAGTCCAAAAAAAATGCTTATTTTGTTTAGACAGTCTAAACAGGCTTTTAGATTCATACTTTGAGTCTGCATTAATTTACTTAGATAATTGATTTTAAATGAAATATTGGACTAGATTTTTACTAAAGAGCATCAAAAATTGCAATTTTTGTTGCGATCGATCAAGCTAGGTGTGATGTACTAAAATCTTGAAGATGCAGATGCATCCATTACTTTTAAAAGAGCATCATAAACCCTACCAATTTGATATCTCAAAGGTTTTACAGCGTCTATTCGACTGGAACAATGTGTATCAGATAGTGGTTTTAAAGTTAAACCTGTAAGGTGCGTTTTCAAAATTGACCACCTATTGGTTGACGCGGAAAAAAGCACATACATCTGTTAGTCAAAGAATCCGGATCCTCAAACGACATTTTAGCAGCATCGTTAATAACTAAATTTAATGAGTGCGCCGAACAAGGAACAAAAAATGCTCGCGGATTTGCTCTATTATCATATCCTTGTTCTTCGCAAATAATATATACAATACAATACAATATATTTATTGTTCCTTTGTATACATATAATACATGAACAAGAGAGCCAGTTGGTACTACATAAGATATTCTACAATAATCGATTCTGAGCGTGAGCTGAACGATTGCTCTGTAATTTTGTATAAACATACCCATATACTTATATACATGTACAACACATACATATACAAATCATTTTTGGTTCATTATTCATTGATTAAGAGTGATCTGATTTTCATTGCCTCGTTCAGAAATCGATATAATTTCTTCAGTTGCTTTCTGTCTGTTGAGGTAAGTAGTGAGTCTAAGTCATCTGAATGGCCCCGAGTTTTAATGAAGTAAGCTCTTATTCTCTGATACATTGGACACACTAAAATTATATGTTCAAGCGTTTCTGGTAATAGTTTATTACAGATTGAACAGATTAGGGTGTATTTATTTTGTGAGGCATATTATTTAAATATATAGACAGTACTTCGGAATTAGCGGTCCGGAGTTGTGCGACGAGCCTTTTAATATGTAATGGGGAATCCCCCTGTAGATAATTGCTTGGTTCATTTCGATCTTGTAAAAGGTATTTATACGATGTATGGTGTGTACTGAGAAGTATTTTATTTGAATCCGCATAAAAATTTTTCTGCAGTTATTGTGATAAAAGTTTAGTGATATGGCTTGTGTTAAAAGTATTTATATCTAGATCATAATCACAGTACGTCGGTACCGCGGTATAATTGGTCGATCCAGTTATATTTTTGACGTAGGTTAGAGTGATCTTTTAAGTGGATCAAACGGAGAAGTGCTCTATGAGTGTATCTTCTAGGGTTTTGATCCTTTATCCTGAGCAGTGGCTCTAACGCCTGCTTTATTATAAAGTAGCTTATTCTAACGCCTGCTTTATTATAAAGTAGCTTATTCTAACGCCTGCTTTATTATAAAGTAGCTTATTTTACAGATACCTACCTCACTTCTGATGACATATGCTGCTGTTCGGGTTTGCAGAAATAAAAGATTTTTCCAAAAACTACTCTGAATTTTTTCTGTTTGTTCTAATTATCTTAACGCCCAAATACTGCTTGCGTATGTAAAGGTAGGTAGTACAACATTGTTATACAGGGTCTTTATTGAATTACGAGATGATATACCAGCTGAATTTATTTTTCTCAGTGTTGCTCCTTGGGAGAGTCTCGCTTTTTGTTCTCGTTGCTTTAGGTTGTTTAGAAATATTCCATTAAATGTGAAAATTGTTCCCAAGTATTCATAGGTATTCGAGAGCTCAATAGTGACATCTTTATAGTTAAATTGTGGCTGTTGTCCCATATTAGCACTTCTGCGGAAAGCCACTACTTTAGTTTTACTTGTGTTTACTTCCAGTTTAAATTTTTCACAATAGGCAAATAATATATACTTAAATTTAATTCTACTAATAAATCTGTCACATAGTTATATAAGCCAGCACCAGTAGAATCAACTAACTATAGGGCAAAATAAAATGAAACGTATTTCAATTTTTTCTATCAACTCGTTTAATAAAACAAACCTCAAAACTACACTTATTTGTTCCGCATGCATCAAAACATTCTGCCACCCATTCTAGCCATAGTACGAAAATCTGACCAATCAAATTCGATGTGGCTATTGTAAGTGGCTACATGCGCTAGATCAGGGGTCAGAATGTCGAGACGACCTATTGCACTTGTCCGTTAAAGGTTACGCGTATTTTGCTTATTTCCCGCTCATTGATTTGTTAAAATGTATGTAATTAATACTTATTCATGATGGATGTGATGAAACTACCCACATTTGTTTATTCTGATGTGAGTGGGAAAACTTATCCTGCAAATTTGTTATGCGAAAGCGACATTAAAAGTTGGATAAAAGACATTGAAAAGTTAACCTAAACAAGATGGGTTATTAAATTGCGTAAAAATAATACGCCTCATTTCGTAAGTAGGTAAGTAGTTTTTATATATTTTCATGTATCAAATTAATGTAAATCTATTTATACAAGCGCATGTTCTTATTTTTTTGTTTTCAGTTATGTATTTTATTGCCACTACACAGGATTCAAAAGAATTGCACCATCAGTTAAGAAAAAAGGAAAATCAAAAAATTCTTATTAAAATTTCAACGAATAACACGATTAGAAGGGACCTATTTGTAAAGGTTAGTAATATTGACTTTATACATGGAGTCTCATAAGTAAAGGTAACTATTTAGAGAGCCTACTTTATATAAAAAAATATTGATATTAAGTCATATTTTGCTGAACCAAAAGTCAATAGCCACAAAGATACAGGGTGATGAAGTTGATTTGATTTTTTTAAAAATTTTATCATAAATTTCGCAGTTATTTCTTAATTTTAACAAGCTTTAAATTGGGGTTTTCAAATTTGACAAATTTAAAATTCTATCCATTTTAATTCTACTCACAGAGGGCCACCAGCGTCATTCATTATTATATTACACCCCATAATTTATTTATGCGCTTGGTCTAAATATCTCTTTTCTGTCAAATATAGCTTACCTAATGACTTAAACTGTTCCTCATAAATGTCGCTACAATTTATCATTTTCGAGATATTCCCATTTGAACTTTTCAATAAACTAGAAAAAAAATAGAATATTTATTAGTAATTACCTATATTATTATTAGTAAAGGTTGGTTTGTTGTTTAATCAGGAGATGATAATGATTTCGTGAAAAAACATAGAACACTGTTTATAGTGATGACCCTGTATCTTTGTGGCCGTTGACTTTTTACTAGAAAAATTTGATTTAATGTCAACATTTTTTTATAGAATCGACATATAATGAAAATATTTAATATTATTTATGGGACTCCCTGTATATAAATTATACTTACAGGGTACTAAACATTTAAATTATGATGGCGTAAAATAGTATATTACGTAACGTGTGTTGTAAGAAGCATTTTACGCACGAACGAAAAGGTTACGCACGAAGCCGCGTGAGTGCGTAAAATGCGTTACAACACGAGTTACGTACTATACTTTACCTACGACCCACTTGTACTTGTGTTTATAAAGGTATTTAAAGTACAAGTAAAAACGTACATCCTCGATGCCCAGCCAAGTTTTATAAATGTCGCTCCTCGATGCCCAGCCAAGCATCTTAGAAGTTCACCCTCGATGCCCAGCCAAGTTTCGTAAAAGTCCATCCTAAGTAGTATTTATTTTTATTAAGAATGTATGTAGAATTACCGGAATTGCATAAAATAGCGTCTACACCTCTCGACTAAAGTGACATTAATCCCTTAGGTGGATTACTTCCCTCAGGAATCAAACGCCACCCGCGGGATTAAATGGGCCACTTTAGTCGCTTGGTGTATAATATACTGTTACGAACTCGCACACCGAAGCAGATACTAAGCACGGTCCTGTAACCTTATGTTAACGGAGTTAAAAAAAATGGCGAGCGCGCCGAATTCTGAGAAGGTCTATTGGGATTTATTGTGACAGTTTTTATAGACATGTTCTCGGAAGGTCTTTTAAGGATTGAGCCGGCAATCGAGAAATATCGCGAAAGGCATTTGTTTTATGTAAGTCGCAGTCCAGAATTCTCTAGTAAAAAAGGCACTAGTATATAAAAAGGACCAATCGAGGACCAGGGCAGTTGATAAAGTGATTTTGACAAATAACATTACAATACTATTGTTTACTAATATGAGATACATTCAGACAGCTAAAAGATACGGATTGAATGAACCGGAAACAATTATCATATAATTCCAAATAACTCTTTGTATTAAATGCAATCTCATATCTAATAAATGTTATCTACCATTTATATATATAGAATAAAATTCAACGTAAAATATCTAAGTAATACATTTTGAATAAAATGGCTACGTCTATTGACAGTTGCTAACTGGTTGCTATGGAAGCCGTGCGATTTACTTCACAGCCATGCGTTTTGTTTTACCGTGCGTAATAGACGTCTTACATTGATTACCGACTGTGTGTTTTTGACTACTTACAGGGGTGGTCGTAGTTAATAGTATATTACGTAACAAGAGTTGCAAGTAACCCATTACGCACGAAATGAAAAAGTTTATGCACGAAGCCGCACAGCTTTAAGGGACTAATATTCTTACTACAAAATTCAAAATTGTACTAAAATATACTACAAACGATTTTAGATGTATTAAAGTAGTTTTCGTTTTTATCCGATGATGTGTTAATGTTTTAATTTAACGATTTTATTTTTCGGGCATTACAATTTCTAATACAAATATAAAAATGTTACTGCAATTAGCTACATCGTTTGTAGTAAGTGTGAGCTTAAAATGATATGTTTTTATTCAGTCGGGTTCCACGTTCATGCAGCTGTAAGTGATACCTTTATATATAGATTTTAAAGAAAACTTATTTAGCATACTAGTTTCAGCAATACGAATATACAGGATCGGCATTTTTAGGGTTAAATATTAGGCTCTCTGGTTATTGTGAAGTGTCTATAAGTTTAAAAAAATTGCTTTATATACCAGTGCGCAGTACTGTACATGTTCCCTGTATCCTATTAGTAAATTTGCTTTTATTTTCTTTTCATCCATAATACTGTTCTTATTAAAACTGTGACCTACAATAAGAAATAGCACTTTTATTTGAACTCCCAATTATATCTGGAGTCATCCTCTCTAAAAGATTGCATTGACAGTTAAAGATACGGGTCATCCTGCGATAGAACCCTACCGATCTGAACAAATCATAAAACTTTGATTTAAACCGCATGTAGTACAATGTATCTAAAAATCGGCAACTGTCTATTATCTGCCAGTTCAAATGTAAATTTAATCTAGGAATCTTTGAATTTAACGATTTAAATTTTTTATATGCAGTCATTCACATACCTATACCACTCTGGAAAAATACTCTGAACTCTTAAAAAGTTTATCATTTGAGATAACAGACAAGTAGGTAGTTTCCCATGTCACAAATATCGAGTAAATTTAATTTTGAAAGTTTTTCACTTAATTTCCTAAACAAAAAAAAATCATCTCCAAAACCATCAAATTTATGGAATTTCTTAACTCGTCAAATTTATAGGAAATCCGCGCGCGTCTGAATCTATCTGTGACGTCACAATACACGACTTGCTTGGCTGGCATGCTGACATTTGGACTTTATTTAATATCAAAAACATTCAACTAAAGAATAGACTACCTAAAGGCGGATACTGACTAAAGCATTTTCACTCGCACGAACGATTTACGATCAGATAAGGACGCCACGCACATGCGTACGCGTAGCAATTTTGCGCGCACAAACACGATCCGGCGGCTGTCGGTCTTTCGAGAAGATCAAAAGGTTTTCGTACGCATAACATGCTCAGTGTGGACGTAGTTGTCGTTGTGTTTTGTTGTTTGTCTAGTGAACTAAATGAAAATGGAATGGAACAATAAATTATCCCTGAAATTGATAGATGAGTACGAAAAATGTCGTCTTTTATGGGATCCAAAAAATACTTTGCATTTTAATAGACAGAAGAAGCAGGATGCTTGGATTACCATAGCTACAAATTTAAACATTAGTGTTTTGGATGTAAAACAAAAAATAAGCTGTCTGCTGGGTTCTTTCCGCAGAGAAAAAGCTAAAGGTACACAGACTACTGGAACAGGTAAAGGTAAGTAAATGCTGAAAGTATGAATAACATTTTATTAATAGATAATGGTATATAAATTGCTTATTTATTACTGCCGCTTTAACTTCATAACCTTCTTCTTATTTCAGGTGCTGACGAAGTTTATGTATCGAAGTGGTTCGCATTTAAAAGGTTTCACTTTTTATTGGATAAAGACGAGCCCAACGACACAGCTGACACACAGGTAAACAGTTGGATACAATATTTTTATACAAATTAAGCATATTCATCCTGCCACGGCACACGGCCATTGGTTGAAAAGTAGTCTTTATATTCATCACGAATTTCTTGAGCAGGTAAACTTGATTTTCGAGGTATATTTCTAATAGGTATTAGCAATGTCATGGTGTCATTCTGCATTCTCCAACTACCCGCTATAAACTGTCCATTAACATCATTGTCGAATGTTCCTGGTGGTTATATACATCTTTAGAGCGATGATTTCGTCTTAGAAAATTGTGTAAAAAAAGTATTGCCAATACTATATATTTCGCTTTTTCTGGCTGGAGTAGCATAGGTTTTCTCAATATCCGAAACACAGCGGACAAAATTCCAAATGCATTTTCTACTAATCTGCGAGCTCGACTAAGTATAATTAAAAATACGTTCAGGAGATCTTTGTTGAAACTGGCCTGAGAACGGTCTCATGGCATTTCGAGATAAAGCAAATGCTTCATCGCCAAGAAAAACATACGGTATTTTCTTCTCACAATCGGGTAAATTAGAATCTTCTGGTAGGTTCAACTCGTTCCGGGCCAATTTATTATAGAGCTCACTACGTTTAAATACTCCACCGTCCGAGATTCTTCCTTGGCATCCAACATTAGCATATATGAAATTATAGTCGGCATCAACCACCGCGAATAGCACAATACTGAAAAAACCCTTATAATTGTAATATTCGCTCCCAACATTAAATGGCGCTTGTAAAGCAACATGCTTGCCATCTATTGTCCCAACGCAACTTGGAAAATTCCATAATTCTGGGTATCTTTTTGAAATTTCAAGCCATTCTTCAGGGGTTGATGGCATCTGAAAATAAACACAATGTGTTATTGTTTCGATCTTTACTTGAGGAAAATCCATGTTTACACCTTTATAATAAATTATACAAGCAAACTAAGTCTCAAAACAGTTCATGTTCAAAATAAAAGTCAGAAATTAAATGTTTTAGAAACATTAATAGATACAAAAAAGAGAATATTATTTTAAATGATCAAATTGAAACCAACAATTTCCCACTGTTAAATAGCTTTTACAACGTTTAACACATGTTTCGGAGTATCCTTTGTGGGTCAGGCACCCTAACGCATCGACCACTCTCATTAGATATTTTGTAGTATATTTTCTGAAGAATCTACAGTGTTAGCAAAATAATTGTTAAAATAAATTATCAAATTAGTGAAAATAAAACAAATAGTTTGCTGGTATAGTTTATTATAAAGGTGTAAATGAAATATTTTTATATTTTCAGTGCGAAAACATCGACGAAAATATTGCCGAAGACCATGTTTCAGAAAACATTGATGTAACTCTGACGGGTAATAATGAGACTGGTGGCCATGCTTCATCTATAATATAAAACCCCGTAAATAATGAAACGGACGAGTGCCATACTTTCCAATCGCCCAAACCAAAAAGAAATAAAATAAGTACAAAGAACAGCAACTCAAGAGCTGAAGAGGCCTATCGCATTTTGAAAGAAACCGTTGCTTGTCCGCAAGAACCTGCAGATCCATGCTCTGTTTATGGCGCACATATCAGAAACAAATTAAAAACATATAGCCCAAGGACACGTGTTGAAGTTGAGTATGCAATAAACCAAATTTTATATGCAGCAGACAGAGGAAATTATGAAACTTCTCCCATGAATGCGTATGCACGTATGGACTGGACCCATCGAACACATTCTCCTGGAAGTATTTTCCAATCAAAATCAAATTCTCAATGCCCTACACCCAGTTCTTCGCATTCTTCACTGGATATGCCAGATCTAAATGCTGTTTTTCTAGATCTATAAACTTGTAAACTTACGAAACACCATTTCCTTTTATATAAATTTTGTTGTCTATCCTATTTGATGTTATTCTCATTTTTGTTTTTGTTCTAGTTTATTTTTTATTTAAGAATTATACATTACATTACGTTTATTAATAAATAAATATCTCATCATACTCACCCGTACATGTTCTTTTAGCACATCAATCAGCGCCTTGCAGACTTCAGGAATAATTGTAGAAATTACCTGCTTGGAACTTTTAAATAAATACTGTAGACTCGTGTAGGAGTCTCCGGTGGAGAAGAAACGAAAGGTAATAGCTAACCGTTCTTGTACACTAATACATCTTCTAAATTTAGTATCAGTTTTACCAATTTTTGGACCAATCGCATTTATTAGAAACATAAAACCTTCAGATGACATACGATTAAAATTTTCAAAGTGACCACTGTTTTCTTGTAGCCTCATATCTGTTAATAAATTATACCCACTGTATGCCTGCCTGCTCTCAAATAATTTTGTAATCCACCATCGCTAACGGTTTTTCCTATTTTTCTTTACCTCTTGCAATAGTATAAAGGCGGCACTTGCAATAATCACATTTCGTCTTCTCGGCGATATTTCAACAATATCACTGGAACGACAATTTAACGCGCACTAATTTTATGCTAAAAATAATTTTCGCGAACAATATATTTGCTTTTGTGTGCGCACGCAATTCGTGCGAGTAAAAATGCTCTAGTCAGTACCCGCCTTTATGATCTGGCTTTGACTGTCCGTCTCTGTATCTCCGTAACTATAAAGGCAAATTCTCACTTTCGTGCAAGCCACGTGCTCGGCACAGGCAAGGCACCGAATCGGCAAAATATCTTTTTCATTGATCATATGGTTTTTGTGTGGTTAAATTCACATTATGCCGGCAACATCTCGGCAAGCGACGGCCTTTGCCCGCAGGGTTCTTCTCAAACAATATTTCCCGAGCATGTTCCGTGCAGGCTCAGACAAATGTGAATACGTTACCGGCTTGGTAGTATTTGCGTTCCTAGGATTTTAGGAGTGTAGTGGTGACTGAATATGTCGTCTCGTCAGGAGGACACTTTTTCATTGGAAGAAGATGAAATCCTTATCGAATATGTTAGAGAAAATGAAGCTCTTTATGATTTCTCTAATAAAAGATACGCTGACAGTATGTATAAAAGTTCATTTAAAAGTTCTGGGTGCAACGTTGCAAATTCTCCTTCTTCATTTCGGTTTTTTAGCATTTTATGTACCCAATAACGTCTTTTTCTCTTTCTAGAATTGTTCATTTCAAGCTCATCTAACAACAGAGCAATTTTTATTAACGTAGAAGTCGGGAACATTTCACTTTTCACAAAACTGAAACCTACTTAACCCACGGCAAGCCTATTGCAGTGTGAATTGCCTCAAGAAATATTGCTCGCGCCGAGCATGTGCCTTGCCGTTGCCGATTCGGTTCCTGGCACGTCTAATGAGAATCAACCTTAAGTCATAGAAATATAAAAATTATATATTCTTAATCAGCGCGCAAAATATAGTCTAATTTTTGTATATAATTTGTTGGAACGCGTTTGTTCAGAAGTCTATCTACGCCGCACTGGGGCGTTCGTCCAACTTGTTTGTATATTTACACGGACCAAACAATCACAAAAGTCCCATATTTAAGAGTGAAGTTGTTCACAGCGAAAGAAGATATGTTAATTTTGAAGCCGGCTTCTATTGAATGCATATATTATTATATGCTAATAAAAACTAAATGGAATTTATATATTTATCCCGATAAACCTATCGTCAACGTTACAATCCTGAAATACTCTTGTAAACAAAGCATACGCTGCTCTCAATCATTATTTGCCGACCGTATTGCCAATTCAGTTGACCAGCCAAACAGTCAAAGCCGAACGAGCGAGAAAATATTGATGTGGGGCCTAGTGCAGCGTTGCCAAAACAATTTAAAATGACTTTCTCCCTAAATTTAAAGATGTATCGCCTTTTCTATGGATTTATGAATGACTTGGTTCGTCTATTCTTTAGTTAATAGTACATTGTTTACCGGGTAGGAAAAGCTTAACATTCCTGGACGACTGTGAAGATTGCTAAGTCGAGGCGCAAGCCGAGACTTAGCAACACAGAGTCCAGGAATGTGGCTTTTCCTACGAGGTAAACATACTATTTTTCCGCAAATCGTTTAAAATTCGACAGATATTGATTGATTTTAAAAAAAACGCGATAATTTTATTCCCAAATAAATGGTGCTTTGAAATTCCTAATAAAATTACTTGGGTTACTATGGAAACGTATTGAGGTTGAATTGTCAAACTTGACGCTTATAAATTTAATTGCTGGTGTTCTCGAAAGTAAAATGATAAGTGATGATGAAATTTCCATTCCTGGGACTCCTCCAGAGCTGGTTGAGGCAGTGAATACTGCTTCATTAGAATTATTGCCAAAGAAATCAAGAGAAAAGTACGAAAATGCATACAGACGTTTTATGGATTATCGCATAAGTAAAAATACGAGTTCTTTCTCAGAAAATGTTGTAATGGCATACTTCCTAGACCTTTGTTTAAAGATGAAATCTTCAACATTATGGGCCAATTATTCAATGCTGAAGTCAACCCTTGCACTTAAACACAATGTAGATATATCTACATACTTAAAACTTCGTTCTTTATTGAAACGGCAAGCTCAAGGTTATAGGGCAAAGAAATCTAAGATTTTAACGAAGGAAGAAATTGAAAAATTTATCCAGGAAGCTCCAGATAAAGAAAATTTAATGATTAAGGTAATTTACAAGGTTTTAATTTCTATTTAGATTATACCTTTATTTATTTTTTAGGTGGCTGTAATATTTGGTATTTCTGGGGCCTGTAGAATGGATGAGTTAGTCCGAATGACTGTACACGATATAGAAGACTTAGAATCTAAGCTTTTAATCAGCATACCTGATTCGAAAACCAACAAACCAAGATCATTTGTAATTAATCAGATCTACTTGAATGTTTATCGAAAGTATGTTTCGTTAAGACCAGAAAATATGAACAGTGACCGATTTTTCTTTAAATATCAAAGCGGCAAGGGTTGTAGACAAGTGGTAGGAATTCATCAATTTAGAAAAATGCCCAAAATAGTTGCTACTTATTTGAACTTGGTAAATCCGACAGAATATACTGGTCACTGCTTTCGTCGGTCCTCTGCAACAATATTGGTTGACTCTGGTGCCGACATAACTAGTTTAAAGAGGCATGGCGGATGGAAGTCATCAAACGTTGCTGAAGGATATATCGAAGAATCGCTTAACAATAAGGTTGAGGTGGCAAATAAAATTTTCACAGTACAAAATATTCAACAAAATGACCCTACCGCCCTGCATGTTGTCCAAAATGTTTCTCATAGTTCTAAGAGTGTTCCTCCAATGTTCAATAATTGTACTAACTGTCAAATTACTGTAAATATAACAAATTGATCTTAAAAATGTATTCAGCAATGACTTGATATTTTAAAAATATAAATTAATTCCTTATAAGCAATGTGTTTTCAATCATTTATGTAGAACACTAACAACTGTACGGAAATATCATTTCCTTACAGTAAGGAAATGACATTTCCTTACAGTAAGGAAGTCCTGACTTTTTCTTCAAGAAATTTTGACAGGAATGTCAAAATTTCCTAGCGATTTGCGGAAAATGTTTTTATTTAATATACTCAATGTTATATTATATGACTATGTGATTCGGAATGATTACAATATCGGTTTCATATTTGGTTCATCTTTTGTGATAGAGATAGACAAACCAAAGAAAATTATGCTACGCGTACTATAGTTTCCTTTGCAAATATCAGTTCAGAAGAAGGCGATGAAAATGGTCAGTGTTGAATTATTTTTGAATAATGTGTTCATGTTTTTTAATTATTGGACCTAAATATATATTTATTACTTTTATAGTTTTTATCTCTATGCACTAGTGTGACCCTCGCAGCAATATAATGTTGACTTGGTAGAGAGTGGAAATTTATCGCCTTGTTTTGTTGCACTACACCATTTCTTCGTGTTACTTTATACATACCTTTGTTTTTTACAGTAGTGAATACTTAAACAGAAACTACAAATTTACGCGTGGCTAGGCAATGCGTAAGAATAGTACTGAAACATACGGGCGCGCTCCGGCCGCCCATCTCGCTATCAGCGGAATCGTGTATTGTGACGTAATCGAGCCGTAGCCAACATGAGCGAGATTCCTCAAACATTGAAGATCAATAACTTTTTTATTTATTAAGATAATCAGAAAAACTTTTCACAAACGAGTTTGAAATTTTTAGGACTATTTTTTGTTGTTGTGTATTGTAAATATATAGTTCGACTATAATCATACATCTTGTGTTCTCTTTGCTAGTCCTGAACACATTTATTGTGGTTGTGATTATAAAAAATCGTCATCATATCATAATTTGTCGTCGTTACAGGTTTTTCTGCGGTTTTTTTGTAGCATGGTGAATTTATTCATTCATCATAAACACTCAATTCCATACACTTTATAAAAAAATGTCTCCTATACACTTTTCTCATTAAAATCTCAAAAATTCTAATTCTAATAACCCTCTCTTAAAACACCGGAGACATCCCAAATTCAGTAAAAGTCATCTATCTCGCTTATAATAATTTCCGACACCTAGCCAGCTTAACCGCATATCATATGTATCGCCAGCGATGCATGGTTCGTCTTCCACCAGTAAGCCCCAATACTAGACACTTTTTGTCGCACCATTCCATACACTTTTTAAACTTCGCTGCTTCTAAATATCAATTCCCGACATCAATCGACAGAACCGTTTCTCCGAATACTTTCTAGCGAAAAACCCGCTCCAAAATCTAAATTCTATACACCTTTTTAAATTTCTTCCTAGTGACTTTTCCAAAAAAAATTCTAGACACTTTTTTAACCCAACCAATTTTCAGCCAATCACCTTTTTACACCAAACCCACCATATGAACACGCACTAAAACCCTCCAACCCAGCCCTGAAGAGGAAACTAATCCTACACCTGGACAACCACACAAAACAAACAACTCCAACATTAAAACAAAATCCAATTCTACACAAAATTATCGAATTTCTCTCTCTCTCTCTCTCTCTCTCTCTCTCTCTCTCTCTCTCATAACAATATATTTTCATCCTAATGTTTTGAAAACGTTCTCCAAGACTGAATTATTATTCAATTAAAGTTGCAGCTTTAATAAACGTCCCTTTTCTAACAGTTCCTTTGATAAAAATCGCAATAGAATGTTTGACAGATTCCTTCAAATTAATATTAACACATATTACATTTCTGTTTTCATTGGAAATACGCACAACATAAATTTACTGAATTGATTATCATTTTTATTGCCCACCTATATTTAGAAATTCTTCGACACACACGCCTATGTCCTTTGATTCGAATTCGTTTTTTAATTTTTTAATTTACCGGTTTCACTTTCCAAGTTCTTTAGAAATCATGGGCTTAGATCAGGTCATCTCCTAACGTAATGAACGATTTGGCGAATTTTTACTTTCTCACATTGTTCGCAAAATGCGTGTTACTAGGACATTGGTTTCTTATAAACGTTACTGTAGTTTTATTGTTAGCTAAAATTAAAACACGTGGATGCCCTAAAAAGCGTACTCATGCGAATAAAGAGATTGCGTATTTGTTCTACATTTTGTTGAATTATGCAGTAAAAAATTTATGGAATTAGACCAGACTGTAAAAAAATGCGACCAGGAAACTTTTAGGTACCACAAGCCAAGTAAAAAAATTAGTAATCATCTGATCACTTTATTCATAGATCGACAAGAAACTTTGTTGATAAGACAAAATTAAATCAGATTATATAGGAGTTCGAGGTTTAAGTCAGTAGATAAAGTCATTAACCTGTATGTCTTCATCCATAACTATTGAGATTATATTTTCATTACAGTTTTTTTTTATAATTTGCTATACCAATTCTGAAACAAATGGAACATATATTATATCACACCTCTTCGGAGCTTTTGAATTAACCTCCTAATTCCCCTTATGAACTGAATGTCCTGATAATCAGGCTAAATATTGTTTATTTGGACTAACCAATGCTTTTAGTATTTCAACAAAAAAAAAATTGCATTGCTTGTACTGAAATTTTTTCAGATTACACAAAATTAGAATTGATTATTGTATTTTAATTAATAAGTACTCTAGAATACTATTTCATATTTGCAGATCCTACTTTTTAAACTGCCGCAAGCGGCGAATGTGAAAAAAATTGATCATAAAGTTGAGAAAAGAACTTCAATTATGTTTGATTATAACACTGACTAATCAACTGTTTAAAAAAAGTGAAGCAAAAGATTATAGAATCATTTTTCAAAAGCATGAAATTTTAAAATCGTTCATAAATTATCCACTCCATATCATTGTTATTATTACCTGTACAAAAAAATGTATATAAATAAATATAAAGGGTGATTAGGCCTGAAAAATGGGAATAAGAACACAGGGGCGTGCAGATTTCGGAAGATTAAAAATATATTCAAATTAAATGAGAAACTCTGTATATTATATCTTTTTCGGATGTTACTTTTTTCCTACTATTTATAAAACACAGAATAAGACGCCGAAATGCGCCACTACTCATGGGATGTCTAAGAGAAAGACGTGATCGCTGAGAAAGGGTAGCTGGGAGCAGCAAAACCTAGAAAGAACCCTAGAAAATAAGAGAAAATTAACGCAACAAGGAAACTGAAAAATATGATTAATAAAATTGAATATATTCGAAAATTTGACAGGATCAATTACTTATTGTGAGGAGTCACTCGAAAACTGAATCAAATGCAATATTCAAACTCATCAAAACAAAATTATAACAGTTCATATGCAATAAATGTTGAGGATAATATAGTTTTCATGAAACGTCAGCAGAAAGTATTTCAACCCAACCAACAGAAGGCATGGGAAACAATAAGAAACCAAATTGGACAAAATGTAGACTCAATTTTTAAAGAAATCAACATAAAAAAGACCCAGGATTGGATAACAAGGAAAATAATTCATGTAAGTGCCCCACACCTACCATTTATTTCTACAACCCAATAATTCGACAACCAAAATAATTATGATATTGATACCAAGGAAAAATCCCACCAAAGTCACATCGTACAAGCTAATAATCTTCATAGCTAACATTATGTAAAACATCTTAGAAAATATACGTAAAAAGACTAGAATCGGTTATAGAACAAAATAATGTTATTCCATCTTACCAATTCGGGCTTAGTGATAAACACGGAGCTACAGAGCAAGACATAGATTTGGTAAAAAAATTACCGAAGATTTTGAGGAGACGAAATTCTGCTCAATGGCATTCATTAATATTGATATATCTCAAGCATTTCATAAGTCTATACTAGATCCCATATAGATGTATGAAATCTAGCTCTGGGGGATTGCAAGTAATTTCAGTATCTGTATTATTCAGAGATTCCAAAATAAAGTTGTCCTTATATACCAAGACATTCCAATACTAATAATAAGTAATTGTAGAAGGCAGTGCCCACTATCTTAAGAGTATATTGATTCACTCGAATGTGCTTGTTTGAACAAAACACTAAGGTAATACATCTTAAAAGATGCACAATATTTGAAATAAAAGACAAATTCATCTCATTGGTGTAAATATTACAAAATAATCAAATAATAACTAATCTCTCTCTGTAGCTTCACAACTCTTCGTTGGGTTTTGTTGCAAGCACGATTTGCCGCCATCTATTTAGCTCCATCATATCGCCTCCCTAATCCTGAAACCCAAAGGCAATTAGATCTTTCAGGATATTATCCCTCCAGCTGAGTCTGGGCCTGCCTAGCAGCCTCTTCCCATATTCGTTTAATAAGGCGTTCGTCCTGGGCTCTCTGAACATATCCGGCCAACCTAAGCCTTTGGGCTTTTATTTCCTTAATTATGATTGGCTTGTTATACATGCTGTCTAGTTCTTCGTTTGTTAGAATTCGGTACTTCCCAGTTATCTCATCTACTATATGCCCACATATTCTTCTATTCATTGTCACTTATAACTAACATAAATTAATACCGGTGTTCACCAACTCCGTTGTCTTAAGGGATACGAAAAAAGTTTTATAACAAAGTAAGAGAGAATCAACAGCTTCGCATATTAAAATTATTTTGTAATATACAGGGTGTTTCATAAGGTCACAGCATATCAGAGTTATTAGTTTTTTCTAATAGAACACCCTATATATTATCTTGAATTTCCATTCTGCTCATTTTTCTTATTCCAGCAATATAGAAGATAATTTTTTATTAGTGTGCCTTTCTTGCAACTCATGACTTATTTGATAAATTTCATTTTGTATACAGGGTGAACCAACACTCGCGCCAACATTTTTCTCGGTTATTTTAAATGAAATATTTTATATCATCATCAAAACATACTTACAATTTACTTTTGTTAAACATTCCCTGTACTTGAATATTACGGTTATGGAGTTATTTCGATTTTTAAGAATATTCGACGTTATTGGCAAATACTGCAAGTTTGTTAGAGTTGGCCATGTTTTTTCTGCGGCATCAATTTACATCTTAAAAAGCACCAAATGTAAAATATTTTTTTAATAAAACTACAGATTTTTAAACAAAACTGTAATTTTAACAAAATAACAACAATAAACAGAAATTTTAAAACAACTGGTTACAAAATAATTATAATAATTGCTCAAAGTTACCTCCCATTGCATTTAAACAGTGTTGTATCCGGTTTTCAAAGCATCTACCTACATTTCTAGCTATTGGAATACCAATGTTTTGAAAAGCAACCCTAATTCTAATTTTCATGTCGTCTCCTCTAGTGAAAATATCTTATAACTCATTTTTCACATACTCTCATAGACAAAAAGTAAAATTTTGTTAAATCTAGCGATCTAGTTCGCCACTGAATTGGTCCTCCTCTACCTATCCATCGTTCTTGAAATTGATCATTCAGTTGACCGTGAATTCGACCATAGTCACCGTACATATAAAAGCCTAGTAGCGACACTCTGTGCGGAAGCCGATATGCGAACCCGCTTTACCCCGCCTATAGAGTAGCAGGTTTCTAGCAGGTGACGTCGACTTGTTTAGTATAGAGGGAGCATACGACACGAAGCTCTGCAGTATACAGTATATATTTCCATAGAAGTAAAACGACAGCAGTCCCTCGTAAATCCGCCGGCCAGTGAACAACTGCCCGACTTCTTAGAATGTTGTCGGCGAAATTATCCACAAAGACTTCAAAGGGACGAGTCGAGAGTGTCGCTACTATGCTTTTATATGTACGGTGCCATAGTGATTTATTGGACTGTCTTCATATAGGTACCACATTTGCTGACATATTTCAAAAAGAACATTCTCTCTGTAATAATAGTGAAAATTGTGCCGAGTTAAACGACCATTTTCTCTGACAAACAAGGATAATAGGATTATTTTAATTTATTATATATAATATATAATTATACCTTAGAGTAATAATAAACATAGAGAGGGCTATTCATTCATAAACACGTTTATTTTTGAGGCCAACAATTCTAAACGCCAGTAGTGAAATAATGAATGTATTACAAAAAGTGGGGATGGTATTGTAGCTACATGGCCTTGGTAATTTCGGCCATTTTTCTGACAAACTTGGCACCGACGAACCATGATAATCCAAAAACATAAAATTAATTAACTTAAAAGTTTATTTTGTCACTAAAAGTTTTAAAAAACACATCAAAACAAACCACGTTTGACATTATGTACGACAATACTACGACCTATTCGAAATGATCGTCGATCACAGTCTGACGATATTTGCGTCCCTCTTTATATGGTAATTAAACAAGGACAAAACTACTAAATAGATTACTATTGACACATTAAACAGGTACTGAAATTTTGAGCAATGTTGCCACTTTTAGTTATAACCATAAAGGTATCTAAGGATACAACAAATGCTTGTTTAAAATTTATATAAGAATATGCCTTTATAAAATAAAATTCAAGTATTTTTAATGAATTTTAAAAATAGCGACTCAAATGCATAAATTACTATGATTTTTATATTTGTATAACTTTTTAACACATTTTCAATTAAACTTCTAATTTCATTTTTCCTGCAACTAAAGAGACTTTGTAAATATGGAAAAGCAGTGGAAGTGTCCGCAAGTGAGCTTAGAATGTGACTTAATTTTTTTGGGGCAAGAAAAGATCAAAAGAAACATATCTATTTTATTTGTTAATCTGAGAATATATATATATATATATATATATATATATATATATATAGGAGATAGTCTTTGCCGACGAATTAGGTCTAAAACCACGAATATTGGGGTAACGGCAAGTTAATTTAAAGAAAACTCTTGTTACTGTTTTTCTTCCAAGCTTTCGGAAACGTTTATTTCCATTATCAAGGATAAGTAAATTGAGATTGTTATAAATTGGTAAATATAATTATATTTGAATTTTTTAAAAAAAATTTTTTTCAATCATAAATCATTTTGACATTTTGACAGATTCATGAATGTAAACATTTTCTTTATATGCTAAAATGTTTTTGAAAACAAAAGAAGAAAATTGGTTATATTTGTAATATAGGTTATTAGTTATTCAAATATTCTTCTTTTATTATATAAAATTCAACCTCAAATTATTATAGATGTCATCATGTCATCTTAATAATTTAAAAGTATTGAAAACATTTTTAAAATCATTTACCTAAAATAAAATTATTTCTAAAAATCATCAAATAAGAATTTGAAATTTAGTTATTTTTATTATCAATTGTTAGTAGATAATAATAAATATCACTCAGATTATTATGGTCACTTTTTTTGTTGATAGTATTAGGTTCTTGAAATATATGAGCCATTTCTAAGAAAAGTCTTTTTTTGGTATCTGGTTGTATGTCCAAAATATTAACAGATTCAAAATCCATAAAATGATTATTATCAATTACATGTTCAGATAAAGCACATCTTTCAGGATGTAACTTACAATCGCTCTTATATATAATTATATTTACCAATTTATAACAATCTCAATTTACTTATCCTTGATAATGGAAATAAACGTTTCCGAAAGCTTGGAAGAAAAACAGTAACAAGAGTTTTCTTTAAATTAACTTGCCGTTACCCCAATATTCGTGGTTTTAAATATATACATATATATATATATATATATATATATATATATATATATATATATAAAGAAGATGTATGAATATCGCGTGATATGTTAACAACAACAACAAAGAGAATCATGGGTAATTCACGCAAAACGAAAAAGGGCTACTGAAACAGAGTGGTAACCGCGGACATTCATGTTTCTGGCTCATTTGCCGTCATCAGCACGGTATAACCAAATAAGGATGTGAAATTTGGGAGTAAAGATGTTAATCGAAACATAGGAAAACACAAAACAACGGATTTCAGCAGGGAAACCAAACACTAATTTGTGCCTTCAATATATATATATATATATATATATATATATATATATATATATATCCCTAGGTTGAAATCATATGTAATAACAAAAAACTCTTCCATATGACTCCAACTTAGGGGGACATATTGTATATATGATACATTTTTCGGTTTTCTATTGTACACCTCCGTTTTAGTCAAAATGTCAATAATTTCGATATAATAGCCTGCCCATTCTTCGAAGAGAAAAACAACTACTTTCCTGGCTAATAGCACGCAGAATATTGAATTACATCCCCTTCGAAAAACGTGACGTCGATCGACCTTTTTGTCGATAGAGACATCTGTGGTGATTCGTAAGGAGAAGGGCATAGTACACTGACCGGTTTCGATCTTCTTGGGTCTCTAGAAGAGTGCCGTAATGCCATCTAGTTCAGAGTCTCTAATCTGAACTGATGATTCCTCTTTCCGACAACCTCTATTTGGCTGGTGCCATCTTCACTTCTCGCAAGTACGTATGGATTCCTCATTGGTCAGATCACTGCCGGTTTTACACAGCATTTCTTGAATCGAGTGGGGTATAATATAATTGCGTTCCTTGTTACTCTTACAGATATTTTTTTTATAATTCACGTATACAAAATTTACTTTGTTACATCGAAAACAGTTTCACAAAATAACCATTTTAGCATTGTTTTTGGTAATTCTTATACAGTTGGATGCACTGTTTAATTTATAGTTGGCAGACTGATATTTATAGCTGACTTGAACATTATATGTGTATTGTTTTGTACACACCACTTTAAAAATCGTTTATATTATTAGTTCTCATATTTTTGTTTATATTTTTCAGGAAGTAAACCATTAACTGCATTATCAGCAATATTGCTTAACCCAGACAACATGGGATATTCATAGAATAATCTTTAAATACACCAAAAAGTATAAGAATATTCCGAATCAACTAAGAATATTCTTACAATATTAATATTATTTTTGAATATTCTATTAATATTCCTTAGTGAATATTCACAGAACAACCCTGATGAATATTCTTAAAATATTCATTTTAGAATATTATCAAATTGAATATTCTTAAAATATTCATTTAAGAATATTACCAAACTGAATATTCCTAGCATATTCTTTGAAGCATATTTACTTATGATTAAAGAAAATTAATATTATTTTTCACATGGGACGAAAGTTATAGTTCAAACATTTATCCGGATTTCAACCCTACGCATAGGTGTAAATAATTAAAATCACCTTCATACAAATAATAAATATAATATATCAAATTAAACCATGTATTAAACTCATTGAAGTTCAGATAGAGATTATAAGATAAGAAAAAGATATAAAAATATCCTCGATATGAACACTACATAAATGGTGTGATAAAAAGAGAACAAAGATATAAATTATAATTATAACATTCAGCGTAAAGCCAAATCAAGACAGGTACCCAATCGCGTCAACAAAAAGCCGCCAGCCAATTAAAATGCAACTGGCGTTCTCTGTACAGACGTTTATTGGTTAATTTCAAATTTCTTGTGTGATGGGCTAGGTCTGGCATGCTCAAAGTCAAGTGTCAATAGGTTCGTTTCTCTTCCGTTTTATCTAATATCAACCTATCAACTGGAGTGGATTGTGCTTTACTTAAAGTTTATTTTGATTTTGTTTTCAACAATATCGTGACTATAGTGGAACTCTTAGTGAGAAATTATTGTATTTGTTATGGGATGAATAACTTGTGCAGTTCGTGGATGTCACTCAAGAACATGAGAAGGAATAATTATGTTTGGATTTCCCAAAGACTCTGTGAGGTAAGAGTAATTGTTTCTATATGCAATATATTATAGGTATATATTACTTTTTTAATATTTTACATGTACCTATGCATCGTAAGTTGTGTAATTCTCTATGTTTTTGGTTTTTAACATTGATCTGTCCCTCTGCCTTTAATAACATGAAATGATAATATGTACTACAATAAGCTTTCTGCTGACGAGCCCTGTTCAGCTAAAAATATGTTGAATAATAAATTAGTAGTTAATATAGACATGTGAATAACTACATTTATTTACTTTTTAGGGCACACTTATGGTTGGAAGATTGTAACCGTGCAAATTTCTTTGGAAAGACTACAGATGGTTTACAATAGAATTATAGGTTGTGTGAACTTCACTGTTCGGAAAAATTTATTTCCAAAGGAGGATATCCCAAGCATTTGTTTCAGCTAGCTGTGTCTACCCTATTTCCATGGTTAAAATGCAAAGGTCACAATTTATTGAATGATCCACCAACAAAAATAGTTACTCAGTCTGGTAAATATTAAATTTAAGTAGACATTATAATCAGCTGTTTTTGATATTTATTTTTTGTCATCTGGCCGCATAATTAATTTATACTTTTTGACGGGATTATTACCTTTTTGAAATTTGTATAAGGGAATATCCTGGTGTTGAGATAATGAAAACAAAAAAATTAAAACATTTATATCGGTTTATAAAACTAAGTCAACATTCATTTAAACAAGTGAATTATCTTAAGAACTAGAGGCTGATAAAAACTTACATGAGAAGAGCATACAATAATTAATCACCATATGCTTTGGTATTTAAGCGACAGTACAGAATACCAGTGTCAATGTAATGTATTCTGCATAGTGACAAATTTAAGAAAATATCGATATTTTTTATACTCATATTTGTAAAATTTCTACAAATGATTACTACAATTACTTTTATAATTGCAGATACCACACCATTACAGCAACCGTCACATTCATCTCAGGCCTTCGCAATACATTCTAGTGACTGTGATGATATAACGCAAGTTTATGAATCCACACGCTGCCAGCTTTTAACACCGCCTTACCCGAACGGGTAAATTGATATATCTGATTGCAAAACGTCAACAATGAGGATGTTTTTCAGTTATACCTCAGTTATGTAGCCTTAACCGGACAGTTTTATCCATTTGGGTATAGCTAAAAACTCGCAGTGTGTGGGCCCTATAAATATTTACAAATTTTAAAAGGTTAACTCTATATTTTTTGATAGAAACAAGTATTTGGTCAATTTTGTTTTTTCTTTATTTTTCATTTCTCACAAGAGAATGTAAGTATCTATAAATATTTAATTTTACGAAACTGATTTTCAACAAGTAGATTAATGCTTTATATATTTTGTGAAGCTCTGTCGTTTTGGTTTAAAAACGATAAAATGAAAGTTATAGTCGAATATTTATAAATTTGAAAAGTTTATAGAGAGTTATAAAGTTTATGTTTGTCTAATAAAAATTTGGACAATTTAATATTGAATTTTATTTTATTATGCTGGTAGTTAAAATATATTTTTTTCTTAGGTGTAACCAGAATTGAGCACTAATGTTATTGGACTCATGTTCTGAATCCAATTTGTACCTGTGCCACTTTATTCACTTTAGAAGCCACCATCCAGTGAATGGTCGGGTAGAGAATTCCATCAGTTATGAAAATGTATTGATTTACAGAAATTTGAAAAAAGTGCATTTACATGAATCCTATATACTAACCCTCTCCTCTCCCCCCATTAAATGTATGGTTCTGAACATTCTGAGGATATTTCTGCAATATTCTGAATATACAAAGAATATCCCCTGAATATACAATTTGAAATAATTCTACAAAATTCCATTTGAATCTACCATGAATATTCATAGTATATATTGAATATTCTGGAAACATTCATTGAAGAACATACTTAGATAATGCTTTTCTGAATATTCTCGGAATAATCCTAGCTTATATATAATACGAAAAAGAATATTCATTTGGGAATATTCTCTGAATATTTAGGATATTCCCATTATCACTTTCTAGGAATATTCCAAAAAGCATAAAGATATTCTTGGCATTTTTAGAGAATATTCCAATATGCCAAAATGAATATTCCACGGATATTTATAGAATATCTAATGTTGTCTGGGAAGTTCTGGTGGAGTGCATGATAATTCGATGTTTAGCTCCATATTCATAAATTTCGAACTATGTATTAGTATCTAAATGAACATTCAAATTTAAAAATTCTGTCAACTGTCACTTGTGTATGTGAGGGTTACCATCATGAATAAATAAGCACAAAAATTCCTAGTTGTAATTTTATTTTCAATAAAAATATTTTTGCATGTTCATTATAAAAAATAGTAAGTAAAATTCGTATCACAATGAATTTTTGCAGTACTCATGCTTTGCGCCGCACTCGTACTACAAAATGAATCATTGTGACACTTGTTTTACATACAATATACTATTCCGATACTGTGTCTCGGCGCCCACAACACAATTTAAACTTTGAAATAAATGTAATTTATTAAAAAGTATTATCTCGAATTTTAAAATTTAAAGACTGTTGTAAGAGATTTGAAAGGGCTTTAAAATGTTACCTTACTCGACCCTTAATGCCACTTCAATATTTTGAGATGATGCTTACCCCCGCTAGAGGGTAAAAGTAGCGAAGTTCAAAATACCGGTATAAAGTGTCCCCATTTGATCAAAAATCGACGGGTGTTTTTTAAAAAGTTGACGCAGTTCCTGATAATAGCTCTGTTTCGTTTTCATCCGGCTACCCTGTATAATAACTTAATAAGTAGATTTTACTTTCATTAGCATGTTATAGGTTCCCAAAATTCTTCAAGTCATGTATTTTTTAGATGTTTCCTTTCACATCTAAAAATTTATTATAGATTTTTTGTACGGAAAGTTTTTACAAGGTGAACCTGTATAAAATATTTAGGTATGTTAATAAAATGTATTATTTAATTTTATGTTCTTTAATTTTCACAGTAGTGAGTGCCTCCTAAATTTAATTGCGAACGAAATCTGAATTTTTCAGTCGTAATATATCAAACATCAAGAATTTAAATGAGTGATCAAGTAGGAACTACGAAGTAACCCATAAAATTATTTGCTTCAAGGTTGCACCATACGTACGAGTTTTTTGGAATCCGTATTAAAGATGACTATTTTTGGATGTTATTTTATGGCGATAGAAGTAACAGATTGACGAATTTATATTTTAACTCCTTATATCGACTTTATTTTAAGCTAGAAATATATCTAAAGTTAAGTTTTTCAATTATAGAGAATTTATATTTCTATAAACATGCTACTTAGTAACACTAATGAAATGAAGTTGACAGAATAATAATCCCTAGAAGACCCGATTTACAATAATGTAAATTTGGAATTGGTAATGTCAATAAATATTATAGAAAAAATTGAGCTCCTTCGTAGAACTTGTCTCGGAAATTGAAAACACAGATCCATAGAGAAGTTAATACCCTACCCATCAATCAGGTAGCACAACTATTTCCTCAACGTCACAAAGGATCAAATTAACAAACATTGTCCAATAGTCCAGGAAAATCAGACCCAAAATGAAAATTTTGCGTCATTTTCGAGGTAACGGCTGATACTTGGTAAAAAGTTAGTAAAAATTGTGTACAACAAAACTTAACTTACGCGACCTCTCAAATCGGACCGGAACATTGTTTATGATTCGATTTACACTCATTTTTCATGCCTTTTGTAGATTTTTCAGGTTTATCTTTTTTCTCGTGCATAGTACAGACAAAAAGTTAAGTACTTTTTTTTTCTTCTTTTAAAGACCTACAATTCTAGACCTTACACGTAAAAAATTGATTAGGTCAAAAGTTATTGGCAAATAAACAACTGATAACGTTATTGTTAATAAATAAAAATATAATGAGCATTTTTTACACTAACACTTCCACATCACGCTTATCTATTCTCACTCATTAAAAAATGATACTCACGAAAGATGGAGTCTGTAAGTTCAATAGTTTATGAATTATGGCCTTATGAACAAATCAACTAAAAATTGACTTGCAGAGTTGTGTAAGCTATGCGACCTCGCGCCAATTTTTTCAATGTTAGATTTCATAATAAGACATCGATACCCATCACTGTTTTTTAAAAAAATACATTTTTGGAACAACGCGAATTTTTTTTCATATTTGGCTTAGTTGCATAATTAATTTGACACTATATCCGCCGATTTTTGTCGAGAATTAAGTACGCACATAGGAGGGGCATGGAAAGAGCTTTAATTGAAAAAAAATACGTTAAGATTTATTGACAAACGACTGAGTTACGGACAATCGAAGTCGGAGGTCTGTCAGCCAAAAATTTATGCGAGCATCGAAAAACAAAAAATATCCCTAAAATGTTTAGTCAATGTACTTTTATTGTACGAAATAGCGAGACGTCGCGTAAATTGCAACCCAATCAAAAAAAATTTCGAAACTCAGCAGCGGGCGGATATTTCGGCTGGCTACTGCGTGGCAGCGGTGTGGGGGGGAATGCCTAGCTTTTCATTCTATCATCATCCGTATTTTGTGTTGGCAGTCGTACGGTGAACCCCAGAGAGTGTAGTCGATCTAAAGTTTTGTTTTTCGATACTCGCATAAATTGTTGACTGACAGGCCTCCGACTTCGATTGTCCGTAACTCAGTCGTTTGTCAATAAATCTTAACGTATTGTTTTTCAATTAAAGCTCTTTCCATGCCCCTCTTATGTGCGTACTTAATTATCGACAAAAATCGGCGGATATAGTGTCAAATTAATTATGCAACTAAGCCAAATATGAAAAAAAATTCGCGATGTTGCAAAAATGTATTTTTTTAAAAAACAATGATGGGTATCGATGTCTTATTATGAAATCTAACAGTGAAAAAATTGGCGCGAGGTCGCATAGCTTACAGAACTCTGCAAGTCAATTTTTAGTTAATTTGTTTATAAGGCCATAATTCATAAACGATGGAACTTACAGACTCCATCTTTCGTGAGTATCATTTTTTAATGAGTGAGAATAAATAAGCGTGACGTGGAAGTGTTAGTGTACAAAATGCTCATTATATTTTTATTTATTAACAATAATGTTATCAGTTGTTTATTTGCCAATAACTTTTGACCCAATCAATTTTTTTACGTGTAAGGTCTAGAATTGTAGGTCTTTAAAAGAAGAACAAAAAAGTATTTAACTTTTTGTCTGTACTATGCACGAGAAAAAAGATATACCTGAAAAATCTACAAACGGCATAAAAAATGAGTGTAAATCGAATCATAAACAATGTTCCGGTCCGATTTGAGAGGTCGCATAAGTTAAGTTTTGTTGTACACCATTTTTACTAACTTTTTACCAAGTATCAGCCGTTACCTCGAAAATGACGCTTACATACCCAGATTTCCTGGACTACAAGGAAGTTAACTAACCTAGCATAAGTAATAATTATTGTGCATCTGAATAAAAAAATGATATTTTTATTCTCTTCGGCCTTTTCAATATTAACATTTATAATTAATAATTGTTTTTTTGTTATCTATTTCGTCAACTGATTTTAATTAATTGAAAATATTTAATTTTGGAATTGTTTTTACTATATTTTTAAACTTTTATAGTTCATTTGTTTAGCGTGCCGAAGCAATTTTACCTGAGTGAAAGCAATAAAAATAAAGTTAATCTTCATAAACCATAAGCGCCACTTTCAATAACATAGAATAATTTATTTCAATTTCCGGCTCTTAATAATAGTTTGAAATGGAGGTATTGCCCACAATACCTGTTTCCTGGAAAACAGTTTACTTAATATTTGGTTAGATGGGTGGGTAAATAATTTAATTTATTATTAAACTGTGCTTTGGTCTGTAAATTCCTAGGAGCAGAGCAGTAAGAAAAATAAATTAAATCTTTGAATTTTTGTGAGAAATATGACATCAAGCACAAGTTTTAATTCAGTGAAATTTAAATGTGCAGCTTTAACTACACATGTAAATATTTGTGCTAAACGTATAAGCTGCTCTCGTGGACGAGCACCCAAAGTGTACCGTTCGTATGACAGGAATTGGAGAAATTACTTTTAAAACACAGAAAAATCGGTTTAATTATGGAACCTTCGAAAGTCGGCAAGGAAAATCCTATAGAAATCTACTAGGCAGTTAAACATGTTATTACGAATAAAGTTCATTCATTTTACCTTAATAAGCAAATACTAACAATTGACAAGGTTTTATCAACACTTAATGGCGACGAAAATTTAGCACAATATAGAGAAGAAAGTAATGGAAAATTTTACATGAATTACATTTCATTTGGCAGAACCAGGATCGTATATCAGCACTGGAGGAAAAAGAAGAGATAATTTGTTGGAGATGGAAATATTTGAGCTAAATACGAAAATTGAGAACAGATGGAAAACGAATATTCTATTTAGATGAAATCTGCCTGAATTAAGGACACATTCTTACAAATCAGTTAAAAATGGTGGTTTCTTTGAATTTGTGTCAAATTCTACCAAAGATTACCACGAAGAAATGAATGCCGATGTTTTTGAAGAGTATTTCTATCAAATCCTAGATTAATTCCGTCATAGTTTTGAATAATGAGCTATCATTCAAGGTTAAAAGAACCGTTACCTACGGTTAAATGAAAAAAACAGTGCATAAAAGACTGGTTAATTCAAAAGGGAACTACTACTAATAGTGATATCTTGATCAGCATAAAAATACGCTATTGATGAAATGGCCAAGGAACGTGGAATTACTGTTCTTCGATTGCTACCGTATCACTGCGAATTGAATCCGATCCACAAATGAAAGGATATGTGGCTTGTCACAATACAACATTTAAACTTGATGATGTTGGCGAAAAGCTTTAGAACACGTAATTATTATTATTATATTTAGACAAGGGCAGAGGGACAAGTCCCTATTGTGTCCAAAAATAGATAATTACATAAGTAACCTACTAGTATGTAAAGAACAGAAAAATAAGTACAATATATACAATATACCAAATAAACTATAGGTGTTCTAGCAGCGCACGATCAAGTCTTTTTTGAAACGAGTTAGTAGATGGTGCAGAAACTGTGGATATATCAAAATTATGCCAGCTGTCGAATACCCTGTTAGGTATAAAGTTCTGTCTTGATCTGACGGTAAAGTTTTCTTTTTTGAGTTTAAAAAGGTGTCCTCTAAGGCGGTCATCTGGATTTAAAGTGAACATCATATCAAGATTACCAAAATTAAATTTTAATATTTTAAAAGTGGTAATGATGTCTCCGCGGTGTCTGCGAAGTTCAAAGGAAGCTAGGTTGGCCATGGAGAGTATTTCTTCGTAGGAAGGTCTTCGCCGTCCCAGGGACAGTCGAGTGGCTCTTCTTTGAACATTTTCCAAAATATTTTTATCGCGAACTAGGTCTGGGTACCACGTTGGACCGGCGTACTCGAGAATTGGTCGGACATAGATAGTATACAGTTTGGAAAACGACTGAAACGAAACACTCGAAAAGCACTTACGAATGAGATAAAGTCTGGTGTTCGCGCGCTTACAAACTGAAGTTATATGATCAGACCAAGTTAGGTTGCTATTTACGATAATTACGAGGTCGCTATAGGAAAATACAGAATTTAATGGTCGACCGTCTACGAAGTACGGTAGTAGTGGGTTGTTTTTACCAATTCGGAGCACTATACATTTTTCAGTGTTCAACGGAAGTAACCACTGGGAACACCATATGAAGATGGAGTTTAAGTCCAGCTGGAGGGTTTGTTGGTTGGTGATTGGATTCGTATATATCTTTGTGTCATCAGCGTAGAAATATATATTGTTAGTTACGTGATAAGGGAGATCGCTGGTGTAAACCGTAAAAAGCAGAGTACCAAGAATAGAACCCTGTGGTACTCCAATTTCCACCAGTCTATCCCTTGAGAAGTCTTCGCCAACTCTTACTTTGAAATATCTGTCTGTTAGAAAGTCGTCAATCCAGCTAAGTAAAGAGCCGCGAATTCCGAAGTGTTCCAGCTTGTGTAGAAGTCTGCACCTAGGAACACGATCAAAGGCCTTGGAGAAGTCCAAATAGACAATATCAACTGGCTGCCCATCGTTAAGAGATGATGTCCAGTCATTAACACAGTGTAGCAGGTTGGTTAGGACAGAGTCCAGATAATTTATTGGCAGTAGTAAATGACTTACCTTTTTATAATAAATTCATAGTGTCAAATGGGAATTAATTTTGAAACTGTCGTTACAGAACGATGAAATACTCAGAAAGTCATATAAACTATTTCTAATACCGAGGGTAGCCGCAAGAAATCACATATAAAATAGAAATTGTACAAAACATAATACTGAAAGTTATATATGAGAAGATCCAATGGGCTTTCCCCTCCAATTTTTAGGATTTAAAATCCAAATTTGGAAAAATCCTCGAACACGTCAATTTTTGATTTTAGGTGGAACCAAATTTCAGCTTTTTTCATCCTCATAGCTTTAACCATGTAGCTAGGGGGTGGAGAGCCCTCAAAATTTGATAGGGTAAAGGGATATCTTTTAAAGGTTAAAAGTTCTTTATGACCCTATAATTTAGACTTATTATTTTCATCGACATCTACCTGACAGCATGTCAAAATCTTGGAAATAGATAATTGTTTTCTTAATAAAAATAGCATAGGTAACAGGTATACACGTCAAATTTATATTGAAAATTGTTCAAAATGTCCGCCATTCATATTCATGCAATAATACAATCGATTCTCTATCTCCTTCCGCATTACTGTACAATGTCGAAGAATTACTGCCGAATGTTGATGGCGGACATTTTGAACAGTTTGTAAGATAAATTGAAACCAGAACATAACGTTACTATATTTTATTTACTACTAAAACACCTTCAGTTAACATAGACTAACATGGAAAAACCAAGGTGCCGTTCATTTTGAGTTTGTTACTACTTAAAATGAGGTGTGCAAATTTAAATGACCATCGTTCGAAACGTCAGTGAAAGGAAAGTGTAAAATCTGCAAAATATTTAAACATTTTGTTCGGAGACAGGATTGTTCTAATTACTTAAGTACCTACGACAACTTTCCCTCTTTTTTGGAGGCATTGATAATCAAAGTTGAAAATAAAACATATAAATAGAGTTCCATTTCCTATGTTATTGACGCGTTTTTACTTGTTATCAGATCAATAAGTGAAGCTATTTGTATTTTTAGATACGTATTACATAACGCCCTTAAGTTTTCAATTGACAGATTTAATGTGGTGTTATTGTTATTTGTTTCTGAAATATACCTTCCTCTCTGAGTTAAAGTTTGTTAAAAGCTTTTCAGGCATATGGAAATATGCTTTTTATGTTAAAGTCCTCCCCTCCCTCCCCACCCAGAATAACTGACTCCAAAGAATGACATGAACAAAAGGTAAACAACAAGAACGTATATTTTGTAAAAAGCGTAATTCTATTTTGTAAATGACAGATTGCGTTCCCTATCGGAAAGTATGGATCAAATTCATTTATAGTCATTTTCAAAATCAATTACATTATATTTTCTATGTAAAATCTCAAAATCTGTTAAATTTTAGTGAAAATTTTTTTGCTCTAGTAAAAATCCAATGAAATCAGTTAATTTGAGGTCATTTGATTGAACACAACCAATCAGAACAACATTATACTGAAAACAGATCCCATGGGCTGTTTCCACTCTATCACGTTGCTATGGATACAATTTGATTATTTATTTCGATTTTGACGTTTCAAATATTTAATATTTCAAAATGTCACGATTTGGTCATAATACTGACGAGAATATTAATGGAATTATAGAAGCTCTGTACTTCTTTTCTATAATTAGCAAAAAATTTTCTATCCGAATAACCCTCGAACATTGATAAATGCTCAAAAATTTTATAACAACTTTCTGAAGCTTGTTGCTTATAGGCAACAGACCTCCGCCTGCAGCGTCGGTCTGTTTCCAAGCAACACGCTTTCGAAATCTGTTATAAAATTTTTTCGAACAATTATCAATGTCATTGGGTTATTACTACTGAAAATAAAAATACATTCACATAACTGCAATATATCGATTTGTGTGAATAAAGGAATAGTCACTACGCCTATGGTGATTATTTTATTTCCTATGACCCGAAATTGTGTCATTTTGATTAAGCCAACCAACTACAAGAACTTAATAATCCAATTTAAAAATAAAGCTAATGACGTCTTTATTGAAATTAGTTTTGGTTTCAACTTTTAGAAAGAAATTATGTTTTTTGTGACCTACTTATTAAGGGATAAACACGTTTATGGCAATGGTAATATATATATATATATATATATATATATATATATATATATAAATATATATATATAGTATAATGATTATTTCTAATTAAAACTTTCTTTTTTAATTTTGAACGCATACTATAAACGTGGCCATACATAATTTATTTGGTTAAGAGACAAAATTAACTGATGATATATATATATATATATATATATATATTTGACATTAATTATTTGCCAATTAAATAAATAATTAAGATTATTTTTTGTAGATATGTGGCAAGGAATACCTAGGTGTACTCTTTTTAATATTTATTATCCGAGCTTTCGAATCTACATATTCCTTATCAAGGACTAAAAATTAGTAGTTATGATCAGAATATAGAAATGAAATATTATATAAATTACTTACATAATTAAACGAGAATGATAGTATAGTTGTAAATTGTATGTAAATAATAAATCATCCAAAAAATTAAATGTCAAAAAAACAATATAAAGACATTAAACAACATTGATAAGGTACCATGAATTTTGTTCATTTATCCTACTATGATGCTATGATCTATTTTATTATAGGTTATTATGACTGGAATTTAAATTTTTTGAATTTTGTTTTTCAGATTCTAAAAGATATGCATAGATAAGGTTATTCAAATCTGTTTTTTTATTTATCATTTTATTTTTTGGAAGATATTTACAATGATTTATTTTTTATATCCAATATACAACTATACCATCATTATCGTTTAATTATGTAAGTAATTTATATATAATATTTTATTTTTATATTCTGACTAGAACTATTAATTTTTAGTCCTTGATAATGAATATGTAGATATTCGAAAGCTCGGATAATAAATATCAAAAAGAGTACACCTTGGTCCTTGCGACATAGCCAAAAAAATAATCTTAAATATATACAGCGTGTCCACGGATCGGGTATACTATAGGTGAAAAATGTTTAAATATTAGTTTTAGTGAAAAATGTCATTCTTGATAAAAAGTTTTGCTTGTGTTGCATTTTCTGGACATAAATTGGAATTACCGGTCAATGGTACTTGATTTTATTCCTTCCCATGGTCTACATACTGGAGCTGATATTGCGAAAAAATTTCATAATTGTTTAGTGGATTTTAAGTTAGAACAAACCAAGGTATAACTATGGACAATGCCTCTGCAAATGCTAAGTTTATGTGTGAACTTGTAAAGCTACTTCCAGATTTTGACTACGAGAATCCGATGTATGGCCCACATTTTAAACTTAGGAGTACACGATTTTATGAAAAGCCTAACATTATTACGTGAGAACGAAATTGAGTATAGTAGTGAGAGTGAAGACGAAGACGAAGAAAACCGAGATATACCACTAAAGACAAATTAGATTTACTGTTCAACTCTAATACTGGATCCAAGACATGACAGAAACTTTTGCTTTAACGTTATGGGGAGCTGAGATGAAAGTAAACACATTAAAGAAATTTCAAGCAGTATACGATGTCAAGAAAGATTGCTCGATATATCGACAGAAGAAAGGGTTGAAGCTCTATTAACTGAGGATGATGACATTATAGATTTCGACAAGCTCTATTCGGCACCGTCTACCTCATCAAGCTCTGGTACATCTGGCTCTCAAAACCAAAGAACGGATATAGATGATTACCTTAGTCAACCCAGGGCTGTAAGCAATGGTGGAAATGCCATCAGTTGTAATTTTCTCTCTTGGCGAAGATGGCACGGGATTTTTTATCTATCCCAGCAACATTGGTACGCGCAGAAAGACTTTTTTCGAGAGCTTCATTGGTAGTTCGCAAACACCGCTACAGATCAAACAATGAATCCGCTCGCTGGTTACTTTGTATTAAATCTTGGACATCAGAAATGTGTATGTATTTTGGGACAAAAATACGAAAAAAAAAACGTCATTTTTTTACAAATGGATAAACTTTTAAACGGAACTTTCTGAATACTTGATTTCATTATATTAAAGATCCCTACATTACAGATTTACAGCAAAATAACTAACTAAGGTAAAAGACTCAATTATCGTCAGTGTCCTAGCTATCGACACATTTTCAGTCATTATCAATAAAATAAAGGCATACGTATTAAAAATGAAAATTTTGAAGTGTTATACTCCTTGTCAGTGTGTTCGCTTGCAATCGGAACGGCGTGGGGTTGATCCAGTCAGTGAATGTGCTAATAAATACAAGGAACTAGTCGAGTGTCATCCGCCGAACCGCAAGCAGCGTAATTCTTACTAGGTAAGCTAAGCATCCGGCTATATTATGTATTCTTGTTAGTGATAGCTTACGCTACTTAGTGAAACTCAGCAACATTCATAACTTTATTAAATAGTTTTAGAATAATAATTACTGATTAAATAATCAAAATTTATACATACACTTCATAAAACCTTAATGTCGATAAATGGTACACGCAAAATTGCACCTGCACTAAACATCGACACTTGTGTCGATAATTGGGTATCAGCTGAAATTTATCTTTTTGTAAATATTTTTTTTAAATATATTATTATTGGACTTATTAAAGCTTTTTTTTATAAAATACATGTTCCTCGTACTGTGTACTAATTATCGACATAGAAATTTCTGCCTAAAATTTAAGCAAAAAAAATAAAATATCTAAGTGTCGATAACTGACACAACTTTGTGTCGACATATGATTCCTATATTGTCGATATGAGGAACAACTGTAGTTTAAAAAAAAACATATTTTTAGCTTCATTTTACCGAATGCTGTTATACTTAAGATGCTTTCTTACCTCTAAAGCCCAAAAATTACAAATAAAGCACATCGACATGTTATATTACTATCATAGGTCATCGAAAAACATGCCTGTCAATAAGTAACGATAATTGCAACCTGAATATGTCGATACATGAAACCCGTTTTTATTTCAGATATTAATACTAAAATACATATGAAAAAATGGCGCAAAGACTGCAATACTCCGAAACAGACATGGAAAATGCTGTGGCCGCTTTAAGAGGAGGCATGCCTGCACTACAGGCGGCCAAAAACATCAAAGTTCCTAGGACTACAATTTTAGATAAGGTTAATGGAAGAGTACCTCTTAAGCGAAAAATTGGTCCCGACACCGTATTGACAACAGTAGAAGAACATCATCTTGTAAATTGGATGATCCAGAGTTCCAAGTGTGGTTTTCCGGTAACCAAAAATCAATTATTGGAAAGTGTCCAAATGCTTATCAACGAACTTGGTAGAGAGACACCATTCACAAATGGCAAACCTGGCAGACGTTGGTTCGAGTCTTTCATGCGGAGGCACCCAGAATTATCTCAACGGATTTCTCAAAATTTAACGAAAGCCAGGGCAAATGTAACAGAGGACAAATTAAGAGCTTGGTTTGCGGAAATTGAAGAGTATATTCAGACCAATGACCTCAAGGAAATATGGAGTGATCCAAAAAGAGTTTACAACTGCGACGAGACTGCATTCTTTTTAAGTCCCAAGGGGGAAAAAGTTATCGTGCGAAAAGGTGAAAAAGCAATTTATTCAGTCATAAATAATGATGAAAAGGAATGCGTGACAACTCTTTTGATGTGCAATGCTGCCGGTGATATTCCACCGCCTCTAGTAATGTTTGCGTACAAAAGACTTCCCAATTATATAGCTACAAAAGTACCCCCTGATTGGGCACTAGGTCGATCAGACAACGGTTGGATGACTGGCGAATCATTTTTTGAGTATATTTCGAACATTTTTTTCGAATGGTTAAAAAACAACAACGTCACTTTTCCAGTTGTACTATTTGTAGATGGCCATTCGTCGCATCTGACCATGCAACTAAGTGAGTTCTGCTCTAAAAATCAAATTATTCTGATTAGCCTTTTTCCGAACTCAACTCACATTCTTCAACCGCTTGATGTGGCGGTATTTAGGCCACTAAAACTAGAATGGAAGAAGGCTGTAACTAATTGGAGAATTGAAAACAATGGAGTCAAGTTTAAAAAAGAAGACTTCGCTCCGTTACTTAAGAAAGTTATTGATGGTTTTCGAAGCCAAATGCCAAGTATTTTAGCCAATGGATTTAGAGCTTGTGGTCTTTTCCCACTCCAACCTAATAGTATCAAGTTTGAGAAATTTTTCAATACTAGAAACAAACCCAATGAAAATGCGACAAATAATGCTGATAAAACACTCGAATTTAACGTCTCTGATACGAGAAAATTCCTTAAATTTTTCGAAAGCAGAATTCAAGACAAAATTGAATTATTTCAGCTAAGTGCACAGGAATGGGAAGGGCCTTCAGAAGATAAGAGCCTGTTTTTGTTTTGGAAAAGCCTCAAGGAAGATTGTTGTCATGTAGATACACAAACAGTAAACAACCCCATTGTGATTACAGTACTTCCTGATGAAGAATATACCAAAATTAATGGGGACCTGGCAAATACTTCGGATGCTTGTTCCCTGGGAAGCATAGATATTCTCAATATTACTTCAGACGATGTAGATTTGTTGTATAATATTCAAGACAATACTGATGACTTTAACTATACACATAACGGAAAACTGGCAGATAGATTAACACCGATACATGATATAGCAGAGTATAATGATGATACTCACTGGAAAAATAATGAGGAATACTACAAAACCCCGGAGAAACAAAATACATTAAGAGATGATAGAACACCAACTAAAGATACGACACCAGAAGAAGGGACCATACAAGAAGAAGGCACCATACAAGAAGAAGGGACCAAAAAAGAGGGGGCCATACCAAAAGAAAGGACCATACCAGAAGAAGTGACAATTCCAGAAGAAGAGAAAACATCAGGAAAACCTCAAACTTCAGGAAAAAAGATGACCCAAGTCGAAGAGAAGACTTCGGTAAAAGTTAATAAAACATCAAAAAAAGAAACGACTTCAGAAGAAAATAAGGTGACAGCTCGGGTGGCAGATAGAGATCATACAAGAGGTAGGCAGACACTGTCAGTAATGCAGATCCTGACAGATAGAGAAAAAGCCCCAGAAAGACAGAACACGTTAGAAAAAGAGAATACGCCAGACAAACAGAAAACGTCAGAGAGACCAAAATCGACAGAAAGTGAGAAAACTCAAGATAAAGAAAATATTCCTACGCCCTTCAAAAAAGCTTTATTCTGGGCCCCCAAAGATGATAAAAAATTAGAAGTTAAACGGAAACTGAAGGAAAAGTTACCAGCGGTAGCATCATCACAAAAATGGCAAGAATACCAGCGAAAAAAAGAACAAAAAAAGCAAATTGAAACTGACGAAAAAGAAAAGAGAAAAATAGCAAGGCAAACGAAACAAAAAAGGAAAACAGAAGTGACTAAAGAAATCAAATATAGCATTGGGGATTATGTCATAGTGAAATATTATGACATGTTTTTCCCAGGCTTAATAATAAGTAATTCTGCTGAAAATGAATATAGTGTTCGAGCAATGGAAAAAAGTGGCCAGAACTGGAAATGGCCAAAAGTGGAAGATAAATTAGATTATAATGTCAACGACATTATGCGTGTGATTACAAAACCTAAACTTATAAATAAACGTGGTATATACGAGGTTCCTGAAATAAGTGGGATGCAATAACACTCTTCAGTGTGATTTTTTTTTATACATACTTAGGTATATTTAAGTATTTTGTTTTTCTTTAAGTATAGTAAAAAATTGCTAATGTACTTAGTATTCTAATGGTTGCAATATAATTTTTTATTTTTGTTTTGAACATATCTATAATAATACAGAATTTATTTTATTGAATTTGAAATGAATTTTTATTTTGTTAATAAACAATTTTTCAATGAAGTTTTTGAAATTAATTTCTTAATTTCTTGATTACTATCGCACAAAACTTCAAATTCAGAAATAGGTACATTCCTACAAAAGTCTTCCATTTTTGAATTTGACATTCAGCAACCATCTCTTCTCTGCTGAAGAGTGGCTTATTTTAATGTTTAGTGTCAATCGACATATGTCGATAACTAGAACTTTGGGTGTCGATAATTGATACACTCAATATTTTCCTGTGTCGATAATAGAGACATTATATTTTAACAATACTTTTCCACCCATTTATTTTTCAGGTTAAATAAAATGTTTGAAATGTTATGAACATTGTTCACAGATCAATAATGAACCTATGTTTATGCCTATTGTATAAATATAAATGTAAGGCTTTTTATAATGACTATGCAAACCACAAAGGCATCATAACTGTGTCGATAACTGGGGCGTTTACCTTAGTAGAACTTCAACTTAATTTTTTGAAAAATGGTTAATATCTATTATTTTTAATAATAAATTGGAAACTAATTTTACCATAGATTTCAGCGAGATTCGGCCATGAATGACAGGTTTTAACGTCAATTTAAAAAACAAATTGCAAGAAATACATTTTTCTACAACTGCTATGAATAGCAGCGTATTTCTCATAGCTTACTTAATTTCAAAACCATACATTGCTCACACTGTGAGAAATATTATTTCTCACGGCACTTTGCCCACACTAGTGTAGTGTGCAGCATGTGGGAAAAGTACTTTTCTCACTCGTGTGTTTGCGGCACTCGCCCTTGGCTCGTGCCACAAACTTCCAGACTCGTGAGAAAAGTTGAACTTTCCCCACTTGTTGCACAATATACTATTTCTGTTTAGCCCAGCGGGTCGGATTACTTATGAAAGTGGATAGATAGATACAATGGTAAACAACTTTTGCGTTTTTGCTTACCCTGTACCAATTCGAATCAGCTTGTGATACATTTTTGGAATCAGCACTGCAAGGAAAATCCGCAAAAAACTGTTGCTGACTTCCGTCACTCAAAGGTTATTCGCCCTGTATCATACATTATTCTTTTAAAAATAGTAAATTATAATAAAAAATCAATCAATCCCTACTTCGGGATTTTTCTTACTGTTTGTTTAGCTAATAATGAATGTATGTGTTACTTTATGGACGCACGGTAAATATAATTAACAACAAAGTAGTGAATACTAAGTTTATTATTTATCTGTAGGGAACAACTTAACTGAAATAAATACGGTCTACAAATAAAAACTCAATAACTTCGCTTCTGCGTAGACGTATAATTTGCTAATAATATCGAAACAAATTACGTGATAATGTCAAATATTCCCCGGAAGTTTGCTTTATGAGGGTACTATCATCGTGTTCATACTTACAGGAGAAACACATCAAAATGAGAAAAAATATTTAACTTGACCTTTTATCTACAGTGAATATAAAAATGAAGAATGTGTGCTCGTATGTTGGAATATTCACTGTTTTCGGTATATTTTAGACTGCCTGTCGGTTTTTCAAACGCAGCTAACTTTTCAAAAATACGGATATGCGTTCAAAAACAATGACGTCTCACAAATATTTTCATTTATTTTTTCTCTTCTAAATCAAAATGCAGGATAGGATAATTATATTAAATAGACGTATTTATTTATTATTTAATTGAGATATTCTGTATAATATTTTTCATTCTATTCGTTACTCCCTCTACTATGGTGATAATTGTATTTGGAACAAACATTTTCATTGCAGGTGATGTAGTTATAAATGATGCCCGCATTTAATGCATTATGCAATGTGTGACACTGTTTAATTATAGCAACATTTTGTTCACAAAATAATCCCGTAAAAACAATGTTTCCCAGTATTTATAATAAATTATTCCTTCTCCAATTATCCATCGAAATTTAATCCGAGTGTTTAAAAAAGACAACACTACTAACATTGCTTTAATAAATTCTATAGTTCCCGAATTTTTGAAACCAAGTTCAGTTATACAATTAATTAAAACTAATAGTTGATATTTCTTAATGATCCACGTCCTACTTAAATGTCACCTCTTTGGTCCAAATCATTGGGAAAGGGAAACAGTATCCAGGCACAGGCTGTGATCCAGATATGTCTTCAAATACGGCCTGCAAATCAAACAGGCTTCAGGAAAGGCTACAGTTGTGGTTCAGCACTATTAAATATTATTGAAGATATTTATTCTGAATAGCCTTTAACCACATCCTTCTATTTTCTATCTACAGTTTATTGGGATGTCTGATAGTGCGATTAATTTTAAAGTTACTTCAAATCATTGTCTAAAACAGTCTGTCAACCTAATAACAGAGACCTTAAAAATAGAGATGCATATATACTAAGAGGTGGTGGTTTAAATTAATTGCGGTGAAATTTGGGACTTTCAGAAACTTTCAAATATTTGCGTAGCCGAGTTGCTACTGACCGATAGGTGGCACTATGATCTGCTTAGAATATTAATAACCCTTGAAATAAACAAAATACATTTCTACAGATCAAGGTTAAATCAAAATTTCTCTATTTCTCTACCAAAACCAACCAAACAAAATTTTACCCTTTTATGTAAAACAGAGAATTCCACCATTGTCTTCATGTAATGTAAAATGTAACTGAATGGAATATAAGGAAAATGTCTTTGTGAGAATAGTGAAAATTCAAATACAATAATTATTTTTACATTTACCAAAACGTTCATTAAAATCAATTACAGTTGAATTATTGGACCCGTACGTCATTAATATCTGATAACATAACCGATAAATGTCAAATTATTTTGTTCTGTTCTTCACTATTGATAAAAAGAGATGCCACTTAATAATGATGTCGGTAGCCAAATTAATTTGTTTTATATATATATATATATATATATATATATATATATATATATATATATATATATTAAACGATATTCCGATTTAAAATAATCATTAGTAAATAAATAATGTGAACGTAATTTCGAATTTTAAATAGATAGGAATTAAATTGATTTCTTTTAGTTAATCATATTTTACATTCCGTTCGATACTTAAGTATATCTATCGAAAGTATTTTCCCTGATGTTAATGCGTAAGTTTTTCATTGAAAAAATAGTTAAGAGAAACCTTCTTTTGTTGGACAATATAGATTAACACATTTATATATAATCTTTATCACAGAGATGAATTCCTAATGGAATTGGTAAGAACTTGTATAATTATCGGGTTTTGGGTAAAAAACTTGTACTAACAATAACAAATTTTAATTAGTTCTTCTTTTATTCTACTTGCTTATCAAATTGAACATAAAATAAAAACAAAAAATTCAATGATAGGTACATTAACTCAAAAGTAAGCTAACCTATAAATATTTGAAAATGAAGCGTAAAGTTCATAAAATCTAAAATATACAACTGTCACTTATTTTGAAAAATTTACTGTCAGATTTTTTCTGTTTTTTGCAGCTGCTTTTATGGATCTATATTTGAGATCCTTAAAAATTAAAGTTCTTATCAACAATTCTAATAAAAAAGATCTATGTACTTTACATTCATTTTCGACAAACCAAACAGACAAGTGTTTTCGCAATTTATTGGTAATTTGATTTTTCAACTTCTTAGATAATTCCGACTTTCCCATCAATCCCTCAAAATATTTCGAAAAATAAAGCACTTTTAAGTGGCAAATTCAAAAGTCTATTATAGTAAAATTATTTAAAAATATAAGACATTCATTTTTATCCTGAGCTTAATTCAGATCATCTTCTAAAAATTCTTTGCATATAAAGTACACTTGTATTTATCCAATACCTTTTTACATAAATATCCTGCAAAATAAAATTCTGAACTGTTTTTAAGAGTAAATTCAGAAGAAACTTCAGAATTTGTTGAAGAAGAAAAAATATGTTGACAATTTTAATTCTCCCTCCTGATTTAAGGATAATTCATCATGTTGTAACATTACATTATTATCTTCTTCACAATTTGATTAAGGTGGCTTCAATAGGTGAATTGTAATATTATTTTAAAAGCTAATCTAAAGCTTTTGCTGTTGGGTTTCTGTTATAACCTCCACTTTGGCCATATACAGAGAACAGGTTTTCGACCAGTAAAAATAAATGTAAATCCTTCTTTAAGACTGTCCAATAAAATTGAGTTTACTGCAATTATTGTCTGTCAAATATTTTGGAAACAGGGAGAGCAGTGTATATAGCTGATTCGTCAACTTTTTTTGTCTTAACAGCAGTTCTTATAGCTGCAGACATACTATTACTAAATAATTGTGTAGCAAATTTTACAGACAGTTTCTCGAATGGATTTGGTTTTAAACGTTTCTCTGTTATTTTTACTATATATTTTCCTGCAGAACTATCTAAATCTCGAATGACCTTCATTGAAATAGCATTATTTTAAAACAAAAAATCTCCATTTAACAAATTATTCCTCACATTTCTTATGTGAGAAACATCAAATAGTACATAATACTTTTTATCATATTTAACATAAAATATGGGTTTGCAACTGAAATATTTAATAATTTATAAAGTTTTTGATTTGTTGTAGATCCGTCACAAACAGTAGCTAAATGATTTAGAAAAATAGCTTTGAATTTGTTTAATGCTTTTGTGACAAATTCTTTTAATTTCGAAGCAGTTTCTGAAAAGAAATAGGAAATAGAAATGCGAAGTTTCCAATATGAATAAATACCCCTAAATAATATTACTAAGCTTTTACCAAATGTTACCAAATTTACAAAACCTTCAATGACATCATATTTTTAGAAAAATCTAAGAACTGTTTAATATCCATTTCATCAAACATTACAATACATATTTTTTCCTCTTCTGTCATAGTTTAAACTTTCAACTTGATTCTGTTAAGAAGTTTCTTTTGAAATCCAGGTAAAACCTCAAAATCTGAAATCCACTTTTTTACACTACTTACTGGTACAATCCTGTGAGTTGAATCCAATTGAATTAATTTGGGCAAAATCGAACGTGTAAGTTAGCCTATGTGGAACGCATTCTTAAGAAAATCATTGGAACAAGTGACAACAGAAAACTGAGCAAGTGCATTGCTCATGTTCAAAACGAATAAAAGAAAATGTGAGATGTAGATAATATGGCTGATAAAGTTATCGATGATATTATTACCAATGTCGGTAATAGTGATGATGGAAAATCGGGAAATGGTAAGTTTCTAACATTGTTTTTCAGTGTTAAGAGTTTTATTTTTGTAATTCTTATTTTTGTATCTCTGATTTCCTTTATTGAAAAAAAATTCTCTTTGTTTTAATTGAAGAATTTTCTTTATTCCATAAATGTTTCCCATATCCAAAAAATAGTTCAGGAAAATGTAACAATGCAATTTTTAAACCCGCAACAAAACGTCCAAGCCACTGTGCAAGGCGGAGGTCATTGCACTTTTCAAATTTTTTGGTTTTGATGTAGACTATTTCTTTTTAGACAATGCTTCAAACACAGAAACCAGGAGCTTTTATACGTTTTTATATCAGTTCACTCTGTAACTTGTGTGTTGGGTGAGGAGTACCTTAAGTTTCAATTTTAGGTCCGTAATTATACATTATATATACAGTGCGTCCACAAACTAACGCATAAATCCTGAAATAGGTAGATATTTGATTTAAATTTACTATTTTTTTAAATTAATAATGGGTGATGCAGCGTGAATAAGCTTTGAGTGATGACGTCAATCACATATTTTTTGAAATGAAACATTTCCTTTTTTCAATTTGCGGATTTCTCTTGCTATATTACAAGTTGATTTAAATTGATACAGGATGGGCAAAAACGCAAAATTTATTTGTTATTTTAACGTTGTATATATCCACTTTCATACGTAATCCTACCTGCTGGACTAAGCAAAAAAAGTTTAAAAGAATGTTTTGACATTTGTTTTTAATTTGACGTTAAGTACAATTCCCTATTGTTAATTTAATTTATCATGTACCTGGGGATTATCTAGAGATATGAATATTGTAAAGTCTTCAGTATCATATACCCGTATTTAACAAACTGTTTTGCTAAAATGCATTTAACTGAAAGTGGGAGAATTGAAATTTTAATGATAATTATTGGTTAGGTTAGCGATATGATGAGGACTAAACAAGAGGTAGGTATGCACGTATCTCTCAATCAGAATAAAAGGGAAATACAGCGAATTAGGATACGTTAAGGATGTCACCGAAGTAAGGTTAACATACACTAAATAATGCAAATAAGTATTCAACAAGATGTAATTTTATTGACAGTAGACGATCCACACTGTACAGTGCGAGAATTATCTAGGGATTTGGATATTGGAAAGTCGGCAATATCAAATATTTTTAAAAAAGCTAAATAGGTACCATCCTTATAAAGTCTCATCCTTGATTAGCTGAAGATTACTGTAATCGCAGAACTGAATTCTGTGAGTACATGATGAATCAAAACAATAATAATAATAGTCAAGGTTTTATTTTCGGATGATGCAATAATTTATTTGAACGGGCATGTTAACCGACAAAACACCCGATATTGATCTGATGAAAATCCAAATCGGATGCAAGAATGCCAAAGACCACAAAAAATCAACATAAGGGGTGGTATTGTGAGAAATACAATTATTTATTGGTCCATATTTGTTCATGAAAATTTTACAGGATCTTCTGCAGAATATATTCATTCATGATTTGACCCACCTTTTCCCTGATATGACCAACAATTTAGACCGCGGAATATGGTTTCAACACGATGGCACATCGTCACAATTCGCTATAGGTATGCATTTCCAAATCGATGGATCGAATGAAGGCGAACAGCGGAATAGTCCTCTAGATCTCCCGATCTTACCCCATTAGACTTCTTTTTAAGGGGTTATTTTAAATCTAAAGTCTACACTAACAGATCTGATAATATCCGAGACCGAGAAGCCCGAATCAGACAGGAAATGCAGAACTTAACAGCCGCTATGCTACAAAATGTTAACGACGAATTGATTACCAGGTTAAGTCAATGTTTAGTGGTCAATGGAGAACAATTTGAACATTTACTGTAAATTTTCTTTGGTTTGTTAGAGTGTACGTTTATTATTCATCAATTATTTTGTTAATAATAAATTGCCATAAGCAACTTTTGTGTTTTTGCCTACTCTGTACCAATCAACTTGTGTAAATTTTTGGAGTCAGCTCAACAAGGGAAATCCGCAATTATGAAAAAGGAGGATGTTTCATTTAAAAAACTGTTGCTGAGGTCTTCACTCAAAGGTTATCCACCCTGTATTAAAGTGAAATTCTAACTACCCGACAAATAATACTCACCTGTACTATTTTTTTAGTGTGATGTTCGCAAAAACTCAGTTGTAATGATCAGAAAAGTGAATGATGTAATTCAACAGTCTTCAGTACATGATCTAAATATTAATGCCAGCAAATTAACCAAGTTGTATAATTATTATATGATGTGCGGGTGTTCTGCTGATGTGCCACGTCCATTTAACTTTTATCTTTTAAGTCTTGTTTTTCTATCTCTTATAATTTCATTCTTCATATTGCGTACTTTTAATGAGCCTAATATTTTTCTCTCAAACTTGGAAATCGTCTTGTGCAACTATAATAATAGAAATATTTTTCTTATTAACCAAAACTAGTGGACAGATTATATCGATAATTGAATGAACTATATACAGAATATTCTTCTTGAACGAAAATTTTAAATATTTTATTTAAAATTTGATATGAGTTGCGAAAACTAAACTCACCGTGTAGATCAACGATAAATAAGTGTTAATATCGGGTCTTATAATAGAATTGCTATCACAAATACTTTGTGCTATATCCTACATTTTTAAACAGCCAAATACACATGGCCATGAATTAAGTCAGTGATAGTGACATTGAATTTTATTAAAAGTTTGTTTTAACCATGTTCGCTTGATGTCGCGGATATTTTATCATATAATTTTGAATGTCAAATTACATCTGAATATTACAACATTTATTTCATAAAATTTACCACAATAAATTTAGATTGAAACGTAAACAATATTTTTCTTTTGCCGGATTTAAGACATCGGAATCTGTTTTTATTAATGTATCCATTTTTCCACCATTTACTGCTCTACGCTAATTCATTCATTTGGTTGTTTGTTACTAATTCTGCTACTTGTTCATTCAATGTATTTCTCTGTATACTTCTCACTTCTCCCTCGGATCTTGCTTTCTCTATTCGTTTTGTTAATCAATCTTCTCCTATTCCCACAGATTTTGATATTGATTCTAGATCAGTTTAGATCGTTTCTTATTCTACCGGTTTTTGTTTTTCGTACACATACAGCACACGACGTCTAATCGACGTCCACTTGAGGTCCAAATGAAGTCCAAACGTCCATGGACCTAATATGGACGTCCAAAGGATGTGCAATTCTGGATATATCCTGTACGTTTCATAATTGGACGTCTTTTGGATGTCCACTGGACGTGTAATATCGGACGCTTGTCAAACATCCATATATGAACGGTATTGAACGGCTTTGGGATGTACAGAACTGGATATATTTTTTACTTTCAGAAATGGAACGTTTATGTATATCCATTCGATGTACAATTTTCGAACAACTTGAAATATCCATAAGTGTACATTTCGGAACATCTATAAAGATGTACAGGACTGGATCCAATTTGTACATTCAGAAATTGTACGTTTATGTATGTCCATTGGATGTACATACAATATTAGAACATCTTGAAATATCCATAATTGTACATTTCTGAACATCCATAGGGTGTACAGGACTGGAAACAATTTATACATTCAGAAAGTGTACGTTTGCGTATTACTACTGGATAAAATATTATTGGATCAACCTGAATTATCTATAATTGTACACGTCTATGTACATCCAATATGAACTATGTTTTTATCAAATCGAATCATGATGATCTATACATATACATGCCAGAATGTCCTTAAGATGTATATAACCGGATCAATCGTACAGTTCCCGATACATCACTTGAGGCTTATGTTTGTTTTCCATAATACAATAAATTCCTGATAATAATCCATTCTAAGTATCACCACTTTTATATGAAGGGAACAATTACAAATTGTACGATATGCTTTCTCTGGATATCATAGTTTTTAGTAAGGGTAAGTTTTTATTCATGCGAATTGTGAGATTTTTGTACAAATATATGAATTCTAATTTCGGAAATAAGTACCTATTATGAAATCTTCTCTTATTAAAATTATCAGCACCTGGAATATGTGAATAAATAAATCCTACATATTTTTCTGATTCTGGTGTGGAGACAAAAAATTTGAATCCTTATGCATGAAAACACAATTTAAAAATAAAGATGTTCCATGTCGCCTTCCGACCCGCCGCATATCGCCAAAAATATGCCGATCCAGTAGTTTTAAGGTTATAAGTGTTACCGTTTGACGTTAACTTTTCTAAAAAGTTCAACAGTGTTTTGAACATTTTTGAGAACTTTATATTCCATAATTTAGGTGTGTGTGATGTACTGTCTGGTCTGGTGCGTTAAGCAAGTGATACTAGCAAGGCGAGAAGTAGAAGTGGGTTTATGATAGCCACAGGGAATAGGCAAAATTCAAAAATGCTTTCAAACAAATCGCAATATAATTCATGCAATATACTCAACTTATGGGTAGAATGTTGAAAACATTTATTTCTCATGAATCACTAATGAGATGTCGGTTTTATAGAATTTGGCCGACAGTGGTAGTGTGTGTATTCATGTAGTATAATACCTAGTTGTATAGTGGGTTTGTGAATATACATATCTATCTATATATAGTATAACTATAGATATTATTCAGTAATACAAGTTATAATTATTCATAGTAGAAAGTTAATCGTAAAAAATGTTCAAGGGGTGTCACATCAGTAGCTCTATAGTCATGTTTATGTCATGTCTGCTTATATATCCCTTTTTTCTATTTATTAGGAGCCACCTGAATCGTGAACATGAAAAGGCACTATCAAAAAGCACCAAAAATCTTCAAAATCATTACTTGTTAAATATACTCAAAATTTAATTTTTTCAAGTTGTAGAAATTTCCTCTGTTTGTTTTCTAAAGTAAGATTTCTTTAGGATAAACAGTTCTTCAATTTAATTAGTTATCTGCACATAATATTATGGTTGTAAATTGTAGTATAGTAATTCTGTATGACAGCACAATTTCACAGATATTAATTTTCAGAAGCTGCTCTACATTCCAAAAAAGGAAACCAGAAGAAGGTTAAAGAAGCAATTTCGAAATGGCTTCGAAGAGCCAAAGAAAGGAAGTGAAATTAGTGTTTTTTCAATATATTGAGTCCAATGAGTGATTTTTGTGTTTGTTTAATCTCTTATGCGTTTTATCAAAATTTCTTTATTTATATATCTTATTTATTTATTTATAATTGCATGATGTGCTATTTTTGTTTATAAAATATACAATATATACTGTCTACGTTGTTTACGTATATATATATATATATATATATATAAATATAAGGTCTGATCAAAAAATAATCGTTATTTTCAATTTCTTCAAAAAGTATTTATTTATTCATCAATAAATATTTTGTCCCCATCAAAGTAATCCCCCTCAGATATAATACACTTATGCCAGCGTTCCAATCCTTGAAACACTTCTGAAACGCAGTTTTTGGTATTGCCAACAGCTCCTGTTTCGATTTTTCTTTTATCTCCTTAATCGTCGCAAAATGCTTTTTTTGCCAAAAACTCACGCACAAGCATCGATGTGTGAGCTAGTGCGTTATCATGGTGAAAAATCCATGATTGCTTTTTCCACAATTCTGTGCGTTTCTGACGAACTACTTCGCGCAAACGGCGCATAACTTCAAGGTAGTATTCCTTATTGACCGTACGACCTTGTGGCAAGAATTCATGATGCACCACGCCATTGCAGTCAAAGAAAACAGTGAGCAAAACCTTCACATTTGACCGAACTTGACGTGCTTTTTTCGGTCTTGGCTCTTCTGGACGCTTCCATAATTGAACTTGTGTTCTGCTCAAAAAACAAACTGACAATCCAAAATGGCTGATATTGCCAACATATATAACATACATGTGTACCAACATAACAGAAAAAAAATGCGAAAATCGTAACTCACGAAATTTGAAAATAACAGTTATTTTTTTATCAGACCTCGTATATATATATATATATATATATATATATATATATATAATATATAATGTGAGTCTCTAACTTGGAATAAATTTAGTACATCAAAGACAAGTTATGTTTGGAAATATCCTCGGACAGTTCGATTACTATTTGGAATTGCGCACTTTTTGATGCAAAGAAATTTTATACAGCATGTCCCAAATTTGATAAATGATGTCATCGACTATTTTTCAAATAACGATCCTAATTTTGTATGACTATTCTTGAAGAATTTATCAAGTTACACATGCGTACCAATCAAATTTTGATTACTTGTCCATTAATAGTTATTTACATTACAAGCTGCGAAAGCTTACTTTTAGGTGCGAGGTGTATTTAAATAGCCGAGGCGAAGCGAAGCGTAGCCGAGGCTATTTGAATACCTCCGAGCACCTAAAAGGGCTTTGCAGCGTGTAATGTATTAAACTTTTCATTCTTCCCCCGATTTTATTATTAAAACACACAATTTAAAGATGCAAAAAATTCTCTGTCGACTGCAATAAAATGGGTAGAAGGCGTGGGTTAACGTTACTTTGGTAACATTCGTGTCAACAAAAACTAATATTTTGACAGTTGTCAAATAATTATTCTTCCATAAAGCCTACATCTTTTAAGTTTAAAATTTGGCTAGAATCTAGTTAAAAATGAATTCCATTGAAGAAGTAGCAATTATTGCGTGCAGTTTGTTACCGGAAAAATCTAAAGAACGTTACAATCAAGCCTATGAAAATTTCATCAAATGGTGTACAATGAAAGACGTGTCCACAATAACTGAAGATGTATTATTGGTAGTTTTCTTAGAAACATCAAAGACATCAATGTTGAAATTGACTATTTCATTAAATAAGAACCAGGATATTTCGAAATTTGGCCGCTTGAAGGCATTCATAAAAAGGAAAAATGATGGATATCAACCTCGAAAATCTCAGATATTTACAAAAGGTGATATATCAAAGTTTTTGTTAGAAGCTCCTGATGAAATATATTTAATGAAAAAAGTGGTAGCGATTTTTGGAGTAGCTAGGGCATGCCGAACTGACGAGTTATATAATTTAAAAGTGAAGGACGTGGAGTATAAAAATTGTGTTATTTTAGTGCAGATTTTTACTACAAAAAATAATGTGCAAAGAAGATTTGTAGTAACAGAAGATTGCGTAACATTTGTTAATCGTTATATGCAACTCCGACCAAAAGAGGCGCAAGAGGAACGCTTTTTTTATCGTTATGAGCGAGGCAGATGTGTAAATCAGGTGGTTGGAAAGCATACAATTTCAAAAATTCCGTACGACATAGCTAAATTTCTTAAAATTACAAACCCAAATCAGTACACCGGCCACTCGTTCCGAAGAACGTCCTCTACATTACTAGCAAATGCCCCAGGTGTGGATATTTTAGATATGAAAAGGCACGGGGGGTGGAGGTCGTCAGTGGTAGCGGAAGGATATATAGCAGATTCAGTGACTCATAAAATAGAAGTTGCTAATAAAATCATGCCCACAAAATCTATATCTATTCAGGAAAGCAAACATTCAGAAGAATTTAATGATCATGTTGCGCAAATCGACAGGCAAGAAACCATGCCCACAAAATCGATATCTATTCAGGAAAGGCAAAATTCAGAAATAAAATTTAATGATAATGTTGCGCAAATCGACAAGCAAGTCAAAATTTCCAGTGACATTGCTTTCAAACAAGATTTCAATCAACATCTTTCAGGAACATACAACAATTGTAATTTTACATTTAATTTCCAATCTAAATAAATATTTGACACGTAATTTGACATTTTATTTGTTCGTTGTCCAGGGCACGAAAGTTTTTCATACTTAGCTACCGATAACCTAGCATGTTTTACTTTCGCTTTCGCTTGCCAATTTAAAATAAAAAAATATATTTTCGTAGGGGGGAGAATGAAAAAGATATTCACAAATTGACAAACTAATAAACTTCCTCGCTCGATACGATGCTAGACTTCTTACTTGTTTTATTTAACTTTTTTGTTTTACATTATCAACATTAATCCAGTTTGACAAAAAAAGATAAACAAATACCTCTTGACATTCCATTTTTAAATTGCTTGAATTATTTCATTGAGTTGAATCAGATTCGTTCATTTTTCGAATTAGATGATGTTTGATGAATATCCTTTAAAGGTCTAGTAATATAAATTTGATATTTGGTATGCATGTGTAACTTCATATAGAACCCTTCCAGAATGATCATAACAAACTTAGGATTGCCGTTTAAAAAAAGTGTCGATTACGTCATATCTCAAATTTAGGAAAAGCTGTAAAAAATTTCCTTACATCAAAAAGAGCGCAATTTAAAATACTAATCGACTTGTTCTAGCATATTTCCAATAAAAAATTGTGTTTAATTTACTGAATTTCTTCCTAGTTCGACATTCATCTTGTATAAAAAAATTAAACGATTTAAGTACACACCTGAAATTTATTTTTCAGTTTATAACAATAGATTACTTACAGAAATAGGATTGAAGTGTTAGCATAGCTCAAAACTAATTCAAATAACATTAATAACATTCACTTTAATAATACTGTCATTGAAACAAAAATACAAAAATTTTATTCGATGACAACAGCGAAAAATTAATCGAATTTCAATAATAATAGAAACTAGAAGTAACCATCATGTTAATAACAAATTTGGGCCAGACCTCTGACTTGTCACATTATATCTTAATACACAGGACGAACTGTATTGTTTTATGCGGAACACACTATACAGTGCTATTCAAAAGTCCCCTCCACCCCTCGTATCTTTTGAACGGCTACACTTACATTAATAAAATATGGAGGGTGAAAATAAAGTGTTGTAAACTTCTCTACGAATGGTAACAGGTGACGTAATAGTAATAGATGACGTCACAGTGCCACTCTGGCTAATAATTTTAAATAGGACCTTATGATGTAATAGTAATAGATGACGTCACAGTGCCACTCTGGCCAATAATTTTAAATAGGACCTTATGGCAAGTGATATCTCGTTTGAAAGGCATCGACATTGGCTACATAGCCATATTAATTTTGTATGGGTTTAAATTAGTGACAGAGTGGCACTGTGACGTAGAGAAGTTTACAACACTTTATTTTCACCCTCCAAATTTTATTAATGTAAGTGTAGCCGTTCAAAAGATACGAGGGGGGAGGGGACTTTTGAATAGCACTGTATATCTTCGCATATTTAAACTCAACAAGATGAAAGCTAAAACTAACCGTATGAAAAAAACTATATGGAAGAGTTGATCAACGTATTCGGTAATCTATTAAACATCTAACAGTTGCTTATATTCGAAATGGAGGTGTACATTTTAGATATTAGTTATAAAATGTACTATTTTTTTTGTTTATGTATTTCACAATGCTACTGCTTCCTGTATAACAATGTAAATATTATTGCGACAAGACTCGGACCTTTCGTCTTTGAATGACACACAACAATATTCCAAATTTATAGGACATACAATTTAGGTGGTGGGTACATTTACCAATAATGGAAAATATGGTAAGCGATAATAATGAAACATAAAAGGAAATTATGAGAACGTGGAACAAGAATAAATCACGAACATTGAGGAAAAACGTGGATGGGAGCAAACATTTAGCAAAAGACAAATAATGAAATAAATTTATAAATGATTAGAAATACACACACCCTTACTCCAAACTACTAGTAATTAACGTCACAAATCGTTATATTTTCACGCCATAATTCATTTTTATTTTTGAATAGGAAATTTATGCATTTCGTTAATTGAATGAATTCATAAATGCTCCAATGTCCAAATATTCCTAGTTCATCAAGAATAGGTTAATTTAACAGCCTTGGTTATTGAAAAATTGCATAACACAGAGTTATTACTTACTAATAAGTCAAAAAAGAAAATATTAATTTGCATTTTTTACTTTTGAAAAGCCTAAAAATATAAATGCAGAAATTGTGTTATTAAATAACAGCTATTCAGATTCCTACATTAGTCAGTGTTTCTAAACAAGAAAATAAATATAAGATGAAGAAGCCAGGGGCAAAAGAAATCGATATTTAAATATTCTTTGTTCTAGATTTTGGCTTGAGTATGATTGTTTTTAATGAAAGATCAATCCTATCTATCAATTTGCAATTCGTGCTTTCTCTTTATTTTTAGGCTGCCAGTAGCCTTGAACTTCTTTTTTAGAATTTGTTGGGCTATAGCGTGAAGAAAAATTACTAACAGTCAAACCTCGATTCCAATTAACGATGAATGAAGAAATGAAAGTATTATTTATTTTTTTATATACCTGCACCTACTTATTTCAGGTCATAAACTCTAATTGGTTTAATTCGTATCCTTTGATTTAGAATATTTTTTATTGACAGACTCGCATTCAAATCAGACAAAGTATTTAATAATGATATTACATCTATACATATTAGGCCGGGGATTATTAATTGTATAAAAATAATACGAACAGATTGAGCTTGGTGTGACTATACGAATTTACCAGTAACAATGTTCAATTGAATTAATTATTATTAATAAGCAACAAAGTTTTGTCATCATCACAAAGCTTAATTTTCAGTAAATATTTAATTAACCAATATCATAATTGTTAAAAATACTTGGTCTGCCAGCTTAAAAATTGCCACAATGTTTATTTACACGTGACAGTCACTTTCTGGCATTTTTAAGATGGCAGACCAAGTATTTTTTAAAGATTACGATATTGGCTAATTAAATATTTACTGAAAATTCAGATTTGTGATGATGGCAAACCATTGTTGCTGATTAATAATAATTAATTTAATTCAACATGTTTTCTGACAAATTCGTATAGTCACACCAAGCTCATTCGTTCGTATTATTTTTTTTACAATTCTAATATAAAAGTTAGTTCATTGATCAGTTTTAACGCCTTTTGCACATATTTGATAAAAACGCAAAATCTTAAAATTTGTGTTAAATAATTGACAGAAAAGCAAATATACGGGGTGAAGGCGGCCACTAAATGACTTAATTTATTTATTGGAACAATAAATTTGATTTGAGGCAAATAACTGAAAATTCAGAGATTTGTTATTGAAAATAAATGGATATGTAATTTCGATGTGAAAACTGTTTAATTGAAATGTCTTGCGAATTATTTAATGGATATAGTCGAGTCTTGCTTGGAATTTCCAATTTTTTTATTTAATACATAAAATTCATATTAGTTTACATAAATTGTGTCAACCACGTTTCTGAGTTATAAGTCTCAAAAGTTTCCAAATAAAAATTACAGCACTGCAGCACATGTAAATCCATGTTTCGTGGTATAAATAAGGAATGTCCAACTTGCAAGACCTCAAGGGCCACAACTCAAACCTAGTATATTTTCATCCTAATTAAAACAAGAAATAATATCATTTCTTTTCATTTTACACAAATTTTATTACATTTCTGGAAATTCCGAAGTCAAGGCATTTTTAAGGTTTATGACAAGCATTACAATAAAAATGAAAGGAAGTACTCGAACACTAAAACTTTTTTCGTTGTTCTATTAAGAGGACAAACATCTTTACTGAAAATATGTTCATAGGGGGTAGATACAAATATTACAGTGACAAATATGAACTTTTTTTTAAACAGGCTAAGCTATGATTTCTCTATTTGCTCATGCTCACTTATGTCAAGAGTCTTGTATGGTTTGATGAGAAAGTCACACTGATTCAGATATGTCTACTATATTATACTGTTCAATAGCTTTTACTAACTCAGTTTTGAATTAAGCTGTCACCATTAAAAAGTTTTTTTTTTGTTTTAGACAGCTCAATATAAATACCTACAACAAATCTTATTTTTTCTTAACTTATTAGGTATTAGGAATTATTTCATTTTTATTAAATTATAACAATATATTTGGTAACAGTTTATTTTGATTTACGGCATTTGAATACTAAAAATAAATTGTCCTATTCATTTGTTAATAAAACGTAGTTTAATATATATATATATATATATATATATATATATATATATAATCACTCTGGAAGTATTGTAATATTATTGTTATTTAATCCATTATAATATTATTATTACAGTTATTATCATTATGGTTATTTAGAATTAGTATTTGTAAGTCAGATCTAATTAGTGTAAATAGTTAAGTGCAAATAAAACACATTGATACCAAAATGGCTTACTAAAGTATTCCACCAACCATCCACAACATGGCGATCCTGCAAATTGAAGATAATTGATACAGTTTATTGCTGGAAGAAATGGGAGGAAAAACATCCAATCAAAATTTACAAGAAAATGAAGTGGTGAATAGCAACTTCATCATAAAAGAAGAATTATTAAAGACATACATAGAAATAAAGGTATTATAGTAGTGGTGCTTCTGCTACATTTCATCTGGTCTATTTGGAAAACACAGTGGGGTCTCTACATATTTAAAAAAAAAGTGTAAATCTTATATTATGAACTGATCGTCGACTTTTATTGAAATGTGAACAAACAATATTACTAAGAAATTAATAAATGTCGGTAACTTGGACTCAGTTTGAGGCTAAATTAAATTCAATTACTGAAGAAATCATTAAGCATAACAAACGAAGTATAAAAAAAGAGATACCTAAGAACCCAAGAGTTCACCAGGGTATATAATTAATAATTTAGTATTTTTCTATAACAAATTCATTGATATAGTTGTGCAAATTGGGAGAAACTAAATGAAACTCCTACATCCATTTCGCAACAAATTAGCTCTGAGGTATTGGATGAATTGAGCGAAAGTGAGAATGAAAATGACTTTGAGCACAATGGAATTCTTTAATTTTGCTAGTGAAATTGTACCTAGCGAATTCGATGGCGAAGCAAGTAAATTACAATCATTTATCGATGCATTAGGTTATTACATCTAAACTACACAGTTAACGAAAGCAATGCAGTGTTAATTCATCAAATCTAGACTGGCAGGCAATACCAGGAGTCTAATAACGTCGGAAAGCTCATTAGTTGAAATTATAGAGGCTCTAAGAAAGGGGTTAAAGGAGGTAGCCCAAGTCTATTGTGTCAGTAGAAGGAATTACTAGTCAGCATCAAGAAAATATATTATACTTCAGGAGAAACTGAAATAATTTTCATCAGAATAAGCAACATTCTTACTACTAAACCCAACAAAATTTTAGAAACTATAGCAGAAATCAAAATAATGGCCGAAATTATGAAGAATATGACAACCATGATCGTCATAGAAACACAAGAATTTGCGACGGTTCAAGATGAAGCAAATCCACAATTATAGACAGCCGTTCAATTCTAAATATAGACAGCCATTCAATTCTTAATATAGACTAATCACTTTCAAAATTCGTAGACTAACATCTCGAATAAAATCAACAATTTCATATTAGATACGGGAGCACATATTTCACTAATCAAAATATCAGAAAATTTTCCACATCATTTAATAAAAACCAACAATACCAAGGATTAGCTAAAAGGTTAAACGGTAAAATAAATATTCTTCTTTATATTGATAAAGTAACTTTTAAACATTGTTTCAACGTACAGTTTTCCGATACCAACTAACGGAATTATAGGCAAATATTTCATAAGCAATTACAATTGTATTTTAGATTATTCTCAGTTAGAACTAGACACAAACTGAAATCTAGAAACTCTGTAACTATTCAAATTTTTGATTATCCAAGCTATATGTTAGCAATACCCCCTAGACGCGAAGTATACACATTAGTAGAACATTTTAGGAATTTAAGACGAGACAAAGTAGTAGAACAACAAAAATTTGCGCCAGTATTCATAGCTAGAGCTATTTAGAGTAAAATTCTTACGTTCGAATTAAAATACATTTTACGAAAGTGTTTCTATAAAAACTACTGATATCGAAATTTTGGATTTAGATTAGTTTCATGTATATACATCCACATTTCAAACATCTCAATTTTTTTAAAATTGCGAGATTAACAGTCCGTGCTTTTGTTCTATAAAGGACAGTAGAGCGAACATAACAAGTTGACTCTTTAGTTTTTTACAGATTTCAATTTTTTTGTAAAATACATTAAAAAATAATGTATACATAAATTATTGTTGAATAAAGATTTTTTAAATTAACCTAACCTGTAGAATAATGACAAAAAGTGATAAAAATGGAAATTCGTGTCTACATTTTTGTAAATATATTATGTATTGTTTTAGACAAATTAATGACCTATTGGAGACAAAATAATTATATAAAAAATAAATCACTCCAGTTATGTGTCACATAACATATTTGAAATAATTATGGTACACGAGTTATATGCCCAGAAACTACGCACATGGCGAAAGATGAGAAGACCGAAAAATACACGATCAGCAGTTATGCAATTATATTTTAATAAAACTAAATTCATTGTAATTGTTACTTCACTTTTCGTAAACTTCTCATTTAATATTGAACATTACTTGTTCGTATATTTGTTCAGCTTTCCGTATATCAAATATTGCATTTTTATTAAATAAAGTTTATATAATAGTTTTTAAGAACTAGATATTCGAAAGAAAATCTATAATTGGCGCAGTCAGTAGGATTCGTGCGGGTTGTGAAAAGACTTCCGCCTCGCGTGTAAAACATTTCCATAACTGTTGGTGTTTCAACATAGGAGTGGGAATCCAGAAAAACCTACCCTTCAGTGGTGCCAAGGAAGCTGAGAGAAGTCGGAGAGAAGCCCAGTGCTTCAGACTAACTGTAAGTGCCAAGTTTCTTGTGCCTTTCCTTGCCTGTTTCTAGAGTATAGGAGAGACAATTTATTAAGAGTATATTTGAAGATTTGTATTGACAGGTTCACCTTATTTTATTACAAATAATATTATTAAGTGAATATTTTGATTCTTATTATTATATGAATAAATTAGAACATTTATTGAATACATTTAGTAACTTAAAATTATCAACGAACGATATTTCTAGTATCTATATTCATTTGATAATTTTGATAATTTAAAAATGACTACTGCTCATCAAGAAGAGCTTCTACTTAATTGGGGACTATTCAACCCCTATGATGGGGATAGTAATACATTAAACGCGCAATGAATTAAACGAACATATTTTCGAATGTACACAAGGTAAACTTGTAGGGCGAGCAGAATTAATAGTTGGCAATAGAGTAGAATTAACAAATTGGAATGCATTATAAAGTACTGTGATACAACGAAATTTAGATTGTTTAACTCAAGAGTTAACTAGAGCTAGACCTAACAGGAATGAAAGTTTATTAGAATTTGGAAACAGAGTACAGTTGCTTAGAAGTTGTATAGTATAAAGAATCAGTAATGCATTAATTTAAATCAGAATGAGAAAATTATTCAAATGCAATTTTGTGACAAAACCGCTTAAAATACATTTATAGCCGGTTGTACTATGATAAATAACGTGCATCTAAAACAGCATGCATCTTTAGATAATGCAATAGCGTATGTTAGTGAATTCGAAACCTTGGATTCGTTTCCTAGCGAAACAAAAAGTCATTTAATTAGAAATAATAATTTTAGACCGCGATGAAATAATAACTATCAACAGCAATCGCAATTAATTCAACAATTTGTACATCAAATCGACATTTTCAAAATACAAATACTAATCAAATCTCAACAAAATTTTCAAAATCACGCATGGTCTCCTCAACCAATAAATATCCAACCACCACCAAAAAGATATCCAACAAACTCACAAGTTTTTGGAACTCCACGAAATGTTTCTAAACCCAATCAGATTTCTAAAAATCGATTACCAAAACCTGATCCGATGTCAACGACATACTAAAAATAATCATAATAATAATTTCGTTCCTCGAAACAGATTCCAAGACAATAATCAATATTTTCAAAATAATGGTCAAAAACCAAACTTCGTATCTGAAGAGATGTTAATAATTACGAAAACGATACTGACGAAAATTACCAAACCGATGAAGATGTTTACCACTCTGTACAACATGAAACAGAAAATTATCAAAATCTTCAGAAAGTTCCCCGAACAAAAGAACGGAGATGAGAGAAATTAACATAGCATCAAATAAACCGCTAACGCATATAGAAATTAAACAACCAAAGTTAAAACTTTTTATTGACACCGGTAGTACGAAATCCTTAATTAGACCTTGATTTGCAGAAAAGTTTTATTTTCATTGTATTTATCAGTCCAATGTTGATATCAAGACAGCACTTGTTAAAAAACGATAAGGTTTCAAGCTTAAATACCAGCATTCTGATAGTTTAATTTTAATGGTACTATACATTACTTGTTATGACTTGCACGAATTTTTCGACGGAATTATAGGCGTAGAAGATTTGATTAAAATGAATTTAAATATCGATTTTAACAAGAAACAATTAATTGGTGATCATGTTTCTATTCTGATTAAATTTCGGCTACCCACTGATATCAAATTTAAATTTTCAGTAGGCCCGACGGAAAAACTATGGAAATCTACCTGTAAACATAACAAACGGAGAAATTTTAATTAACGAAATGCATTTAGGTAAATCTAACCTTGCGGTTAATTCCTTATCAGGAATAAAACCAAACTGCGATTTTAATGTATTTGCAATATATTCATTACCTGATTTCGTCTAGAAAATAATGCAAATAAATTAATATATCTGATATTCAAATAAAATCACCAAATAAAAATGTTATATCGGACGACACTGATTTAGAAACAGTTCATACATCTTGGAAAACCCAATCATAACAATAAGTCAAGAGAATGAAAATGATATGATTAATGAAAACTTTGACAAGAAGATTGAAGAAAATAATCAGATTATAAATAATAAAATTGAAGAAAGAAACCAGAACAGGAATGAAAACGTAAACAAAAGGATGAAGAAATAAAAAGAAAACAAGAAAATTCAAAATCGTAAAAATAAAATAAGAGGACAAGCCAATATTAAAAAATTGCAGATTAAGATGGTACTCAATACAAGAAGTCATTAAATGGTATAAAATATGTAGGAAATTTATGTAAATATATAATTAGAATAAGAATTAGGATTATAATAACAATAATGAAAATTTTAATCAGAATTTTTATTTAGTAACCCAACAAAAACCTTAAAAACTATCTATTAAAAGGAAATAAATGCGTATAGGGAAAAAAACAGGAAAAAAACAACATTCCCAAATACATAATACCTTTAGACTTAATACACCAGTACTACTGTGAAAGTAGACGTACGCACTCTATTAGTTGTTACATGTTTTTAAATGTGTCGTTGCAGTCCAATTTATTTTAATATGTGATGCACTCGCTGGGATATAGTCCACAGGTATGTCATAATTTTACATTGTATACACTAGGATATTAAAAATAGGTTCTCTTTTAGTGTTTTATATTTTGATTAAGGTCAAAAACGTCCGAAACGTCTATGTGATATATAATTTTAAAAAACATCTAGTTTTAATTAATCAAGGACCAAAAATGCCCAATATAAATGAAAAAATATAAACTATACGGTCCAAGAGAAAAAAAATCTGAAATTTTCATAAATATATATATATATACCAATTCCAATTTTTTCGTTTAATAATAGTTACTCACCAACTACAAGTGATTCAGAAAGTGATGAAGGTGTAGCAGCATCGACCTCATAAAAATACCGAGAAAAAATGAAAAATATCGGATACACTGCATACACATACTCGTATGTCAACGCCTATGCCCAACGTCAAGAACAAATTTTTTTAATATAATTTCGAGTGACGATAAAGGAATGGGTTAGGTAAACTTGTGTAAAAATAAAACAGTCAAGATAAAAATGAAAAACAAAAATACTTCTGGACTTAAAAAACGTTTACTATCTATTCACAAAAATGAGGCCTAAAAACTATTTCCTAAGAAGAGTTCAAAGTCAGACTCGAGCATAGCAAGTTTTTTTCATCGTTTGAAAAGGGAAAGAGTATTCGAGTGTCCCTTATGTACTTTCTATTTTTTTTAGCTAACAAATTATTGTTTTTTGAGTATTACTCTGTTAAATTTTGAATTTGATTTTCAGGCCATTTCACCATGTTTCTCAATTTATGTTCAATTTAAAAAGCACAACTTTGACATATATCTACTTTTGGAAGACCCAGTATAAATTATTAAATTGTGGTCCATAACATTTTGTGTTTTGTGGTGTTTTTGTTTTTGACTAAAATATATGTCTTATATTTTGTTTACATTGTTCTTGTATAGTTCTTTTTTATTTTGCATCTTTTTTTCCAGATAACTGAAACTAGTGATTTTACAACAACCATGGTGAACTAAATTACTAAAAAGTATTTGCCATTTTAATTTTTTGACGATAAGGAGACCCAAGATTATTTTCGATTTATATCCCCAAATTTTAAATTTCCAAAAACATTTACTCTCCGGAAGCTGAGATCTTGGTTGGAACAACAACTAAAAGAAAATACGTCTAAGTTTTTATTTACTATTGATGAGTGGAACTCCATTGCAGGAAGAACATACTACGGGATCACAGTCCATTTCATAGTTAACGATTCCAACCAATGGTTCTTGATTTCATTCCATCTCATGGACTACACACTGTAGCAAATATTTTTCATAAACGTTTAGTGGATTTTAAATTGTCAAATAAAGTACAAGGGAAAACTGTAGACAATGCCTCCGTAAATACAAAGTTTATGAGTGAACTTGTCAAACTACTTCCATATTTTGATTCTGATGATCAGCACTTCCGATGTATGGCACACATCTAGAACCTAGGAGATATAATGAAAACGCTAATGTTACTAGGGGAAAGGAAATTTAGTGTAGTAGCGAAAGTGAGAACGAAATAACGAATAAAGACGAAATTGATTTATTTTATTCTAACGTTAAAAAGCTAGTTGAAAAGTATCACTTTGACCCGAATAGAACGTATAATATGGATGAGACCGGCGTCACGACGATGCAAAAGAAATGCCCAAAATTGTATGGATCTAAAGGGGCTAAAAAAGTAGGGGCTGCTATATCTGGTGAGAGAGGAAGAACCGTTACGGCCATTTTCTGCACGAATCCTGTAGGCAATTTTATTCCTCCAATGTTGATATACCCACGCAAGAGAATGTCTAGAACACTCCAAAAAAATGGACCAATTGGTGCTGCTTACCAATGCTCAAAAAACGGATGGAGTAACACAGATATTTTTTTTGAATGGTTAATACATTTTAAAAAGTTTACCAAACCAACTGCAACCGATCACGTTTTATTAATTATGGACAATCACAATAGCCATATTTCTATTGCAGCAAATAATTTTTGTAAGGAAAGGAACATCGATATGTTGTCGCTTCCACCCCATACCTCCGACCATATGCAACCTCTAGACCTAACATTTTTTGGCCCTTTGAAAAATGCTCTATACAAAGAATACGATTTATATTTATTAACTACTGGACATCAAAAAATATAGAAGTATGATATCGCTGAGTTACTCAATAATGCTTTCATGAAAGTTGCTACCATGGAAAAAGCAGCTTCAGGATTCCGAACATGCGGAATCTTCCAACTAGATTCGGATAAATTCAATGAAAATGACTTTGCTCCTGCAAATAAAATGAGAGAGGTTACAGTTGAGGAAGTTCCTCCAACAACAGAAACTAATAGAGCAGGTGGGTCTGATGAGACACCACCACCAATGCAAGATAATGACCGTCCACATCTAACTCTTCCTTGGCCCTGGCTCCAATTCCAAAAAAAACACATGCAGAAGAAGTCAGTAAGAAATCCTCGAGAAAAACAGCACTCCGAAATTTTGACAAGCACACCAGTCCTGGGCAAATTGGAAGAAGCTCAAGCAAAGCGGAAATTAAGAGAAGAAAAAAAATGTTAAATCTACAGTTTGTAGGTGTTTAAATGACGAGTCACCAGAGGGAAATAAAATTAAAGGGAAAAAGAAACTGAAAAGAGAACCCATACCTGATTCAACTGATTCTCAAGATGGCGATATAGTTTCAGATCTTTGCGATGATGACGAGCTAGAGGATGCTATCTTCACAGTTTCTTCAGCACCTCTATAAAGACCTACAAAATCTAACGAATTGTGTGGTATTTGTGTAGAATTTGGAAAGAGTCGTGAGTTATGGTATCGGTGTGTTTTGTGCTCAATATGGAATCACTCCGACTGTGTAGGTGTTGATAGTCCAAAGGATTATAAATGCGATTTTTGTTCAATGTAATGTTTTTAAAAAAATACTTTTTACTTTTAATTAAAAGAAATATTGTTTTAATGATAAATATTTTGTAATAATATTGCGTTTTTTAACAATACTTTTAATGCGCACCATTTCTCAATCAAAGCGCACCATTACCCCGTGGGGTGGGGAATTGTGCGCAAATGCATCTTAGCACTTTGTTCAAAAGTGTGTTTTTGTTTTTTAATTTTTCGACATTTTTTGGTCATGTACTGTTAGTGCAATAGTTACTGATTGTAGTAGTGACAAAAAGTTAATATTAACTATAACATGCGCAAGGTAATAAACAATCTTTCTTAACTGCGCACCATTCCCCCACTTTCCCTTATCAATAGAAAATGAAATATATATATATATACATATATATATCTATATATATATATATATATATATATATATATATATATATATATAGGCCAGCACTCCTGTATCGGAGTATAGGCCGCTCTTTTTGAGCTCTTTTGATCCCTTTTGTACGGTGGATCAATCCGTGTGATATCTACTGCTTGCTACAGCATGCGGTGTGAGTTCGCCATCTTTGTAATTTTTTTCCACTCCTCTCTGTCCTCTATTTTTCTTTCCCAGTCACTGACTCTCATTTTCTTTAGGTTATCAATCACCTGATCTTCCCATTTAAGTTTGGGATGTCCTCTGGGCCTGGGGTTGGCAGGCTTCCAATCAGTGATTTTCCTTATTGGATCGTCCTTATTCCTTCTTCGAAGATGCCCGTACCATCTTAGACGCTGCGCTTTTATATGTTTGACTATATCTTTACCATTCATGTACTGACTTATTTCGTAGTTATATAGCCTTCTATACCCTTCATTCGGGATATGTTTTAGTCCTATTATCCTCCGCATGATTTTCCTCTCTAGCACTCTGAGATTTTCTTCATCTTTATCAGTTAAGCTCATATTTTCACCGGCATACGTTATTACTGGTCGTATTGCAGCTTTATAAATTTTAATTTTGTTTTTTTTACTGATGCTTTTGTCCCTTAGCAGTTTCTGATACTTCCAATACACTTTGTTCCCTGCTATTATTCTTGCGTTTATCTCCGCACATCTGTTGTTCTTCTCATCAATTACTATTCCCAGGTATCTGAATTGACTTGCTCTTTGAAAAGTCCATATTTATAGTGGCCGTGTTGTCTGTCTTCCTCGAAATTTGCATATATTTTGTCTTCTCTTGGTTAACTACCAGCCCTCTCTTTGCTGCCTCTTTTATTAAGTTCTTGAATGTATTTTCTAGGGTTTCTTTGTCTCTAGTAATTAAAGCTAAGTCATCGGCATATCCTATTATTTGTGTGGAGCAGTTACTAATCATTCCTTTTATGTCTATTGCTTTAATCACTCCATCTAGGGTTATGTTAAAAAGAGTTGTAGACAAACTATCTCCTTGCCTTACACCTACATCAATGTTTATGTCTCCTGTATTCCCGTCTCTGGTTATCACCTTTGCAGTAGAATCCTTCATTGTCATTTTCACTAGTCTTATAAGTTTTTCAGAAATTCCTATGTTCATCATATCAGATATTAGCCATTCTCTGTTGACAGAGTCAAACGCTTGCTGAAAGTCGATGAATAATACATGTAGATCAATGTCATGTTCATAACACTTTTCGATAGTCTGTGTTAGTAGGTGTATGGCGTCTACCGTAGATCTTCCTTTTCTAAATCCCTGTTGATATTGACCTAATATGGGTTCAGCCTGTTTGCTTAGTTCTGTTTTTATTAGATTGGTTAATATCTTGTATGTAGTGTTAACCAGCATTATACTCCTGTAATTCTTGCATTTGGTTGGGTCTCCTTTTTTGAAGATTGGAACTATATGTCCTATACTCCACTCGTTTGGCATACGTTCTTCTGCCCATATATTCATTATCAGGTCATATATTTGTTGCAGTAAGGCTTCTCCTCCATGTTGGATTAGTTCGTTATTTATATTTATATCATCTTGACCTGCCACCTTGTTTGGTTTGAGTTGTTTCACAACATTTATAAATTCCTTCCGCAATTTTTTTTTGTTAAATCGCCTACAATAAACATAATGAAAATGAGAATGAGTATCAATTTAACCAATCTGAAAAGATTTCGTTGAAAAAAAATCAAAAAATGAACTTTTTGATATTTGAAATTTGTTTCTGATAGGCTTAACCCGTCCGCTAATGTAACTACCTATCCGCCCGTCCGATGGAGTGTTAATATACTTATTTTTACTGCTCTAGCAACCTTCTATTGGATACGAAAATACAGACAAAACATAATACCACAAAAAAGCAAGAGAAAAGAAATTCAGTTATAGGAAAGAAGTTAGGATGGAGAAGTAATATGCCCAGAAACTACGCACATGGCGAAAAATGAGAAGACCGTAGATTTCCCGATCAGCAATTATATTTTAATGAAACTAAATTCATTGTAATTGTTACTTCATTTCTCGTAAACTTCCCGTTTACTTCCCATTTAATATTCAACATCATTTCTTGGTATATTTGTTCAGCTTTCCGTATATTATATATTTTGAAAATGTATAATTCACGTGCATGTCATGAATGAGTTTTATGTGACTAAACAAAATCCGACCTTCACTTGAAAAACTTTTAAAATTCTAGACCCCTATTTTTATTTCGAACGTGACCTTTTAAGGTCTAGTAAGTAAGTTCCAACGCAGGTAAAAAAAATTGATGAAGACAGCAGACAAGTATCCCGTCAGAACCATTCTTTTCTTTTAACTTCATTCATAAAGTTTTATAACCATTTTGTAAATATTTATAGTGTAAATATATTTAATGATAATTACTGTCATATAAGTAAATTTTGTCTAAGGTCATCTGAAAAAGTTGTTATAGAGAGTATACAGGGTTAATCATAAATTAACCACCATTTATCATCATATTGCTTATAGAAAAAAAATCCTGTTGATTAATTAGATAAATCTTATTGCAAAATCCAGTGAGTATTACAAAATCATTTAAAAATTCACTCCTGCAAATTTTAACAAAAGCTAAAAAAGAAACAGCTGGACTTTTGCCGCAAGACGATTCATTAATTGGATCAAGATAGGTCTGTGTGTTTTAAATAAGTTTTCTGTAGATTATCTTAGAGCGAACATCTATACGATACACCTTCCAAAAGTGTTCATATAAAATGAAATAAAGTTTTCGATAACTTTAATAAGAGTTTGATTATTTAGTAACCCCATTTCCAACAGGTTATGGGTCCAGGTTACTTTTTAAGTGTATCTCACGACTATAAACAATGAAGATGTCGAAATCGAAAAGAAATACCAAAGCTTTGGATGATGATATATACAGTGTATGGAAGTTAAGAATTTGTTCTTTATTTACTGAATTAAATGTTATCAAAGAACTAAATAGAAAGTGGATAAAAGCTGAACATATCAGGAAGAGTGTGATTATTCAATATTTAGTTTATCTTTTCTTGGTTTCGTGGATTCAGCAAATACAGCCAAATACATTTTTCAACAGTTAGACAAAATCTACGAAAAAGCCTTGCTACACAATTATTTTTATGAAAAAAGATTATTAGAACAAACTTCAATCAACAAGACTATTAGATCAATCAATCCTGATAATCATGATGCAATGAAAAGATGATTGCGAAAAAAAGACAATAACCAAAAAGGGCTGTTTCAACGTTGTCAGCAACCTAGTTGTACATGGAATCTTGGAAAATGGTTTCTACTATCCAGATATCTAATAAAATCTGGTGTCAGTAAAAATAATGCAGGAAGCTGGTATGGTAATTGTAGAGGAAGGAAATAAAAAACTTCGATTTATTCTGCGCTGGTTCGATGGTATGAGAAGGAATCCAACATCATCTTTTTCCGTTCCTACATATCCTTGGGCGATGCTATAGCTAGAGTATTCTGTTCTCGAAGGACCACTCTAAATTGACCGTTAGAGACGGATTAAAAGTCAAACGGGAGTAATTGGAAACTAATGAAAGCGAGACATAATATAAATATACCTTATATTACGATTTATTAGTCAATTGACTAGAATACAGGAAAAGGTATACAAAAACCAGAAGTGACCGGATGTTAAAATCACTTCACTTAGTAAAGAATTTGCTGATAGAGTTTCCCTCCAAATCTATCAATAATTAAATATGAAGTTATTACAAAACACACAAATCGAGTAACACTGATGGAAGAGATCCGGCAACGATGTAAAATGAAATTAATTTAATTATATAAAAATATTGTTGAATGTTCAATTGCCATCAATTTTATGCGAGTGAATACAACTGAAGAAAAATCTAGTTTTACTTGCTTGGTTCCTTAACTCACTAAAAACACATGTTTACTGTTAGATGGTTCAGGGAAGAGTATATGAAATGTGAAAAGAGCGTCTGCCGGCTAGGGCTAGCAAAAAACTAGCGTTTTTTCTTATTCGCTTCGGGTTCTTCGTTTGTAACAGCCGATATTGAAAATGTATGAATTGTTAGATTTGTAGAAAGACAATCGCTAAGTTTAAAAGGAATTTTAAACACTAATTATTTTTAAACAGAGGTGCTGAATTAAGTTAGAAAGTTAGAAGTTCATCATGACAGGTGAGTCGTTAACTAATTTCAGTGGTATTAAGCTTTAAAAATGTAAATATTGCTAGATATGAAGAAAAAAATATGAATTATGGTTTTTAGAATTGAAGAATAAAAATGAGAAGATATAGGATAAATTGAAAATATTTCAGCTACGAACCTGGAACCCTACTTAATAATATAATCTCATTTTAAGCTTAACACTACAAACGATGTAGGTAATTGTAGTAACATTATTTCTATTTTTGTAGTAGACATTGTAATGCTCGCCAAATAAAATCGTCAAATTTAACCATTAACACATCATCAGATACAAACGAAAACTACTTTAATACATCTAAAATCGTTTGTAGTATATTGTGGTACAATTTTAAATTTTGTAGTAAGAATAATAGTCCCTGAAAACTTAAAATAATCGAATAAAATTTAAAATTGTACTGCAATATAATACAACCGATTTTAGATATATTAAAGTAGTTTGCGTTTTTATTCGATTATGTGTTAATGGTTTAATTTGACGATTTAATTTTTTGAGCATAACAATTTTTACAAAAATAAAAATGTTACTACAATTACCTACATCGTTTGTAACAAGTGTGAGGCTAAAATGGAATTATTTTATTAAGTCGTGTTCCAGGTTCATACAGCTAAATATTTCACCTAACGATAATCTATAAGAGCCCTGTATAAATCGCAAATTAGCACATTTATCATTTAATAGAATTAAAAATAAAAGCCACGTAAAATTACCATTATTCATAACTCATTCAGATATTTGCAGTTCCACTTCTATGATTAAACATAAAAAACTATTTTGTTTTGTTTGTTGATCAGAATACACACTATTGTGTTACATATCTGATTGCATATAAATCTGACGTTTTTATAGTTTTTGAAGAATTTGTAATTAAAAATGAGGTTCATTTTAATTTAAAAATTGTTGTGTGTGTGAGAGAGAAAGCCACGGAAATTACTCCATTTGCCACAGAATTTTGGAAATTACTTTTTTCAATTTAGATAGTAACATTGGACTCCTTCAAGAAATTTATTAATAAATCATAAATTATTTTGTTAGCATAATTAAGGATGTGGCTAATATTTAGCGGAAGGTTATATATAATTCAACTTTATAAGCGACTTAATTAAACATTCGGATCTCACGACGTTATTATGGCAACCAAAAAAGATGTGATTCTGATCACAATAAGAATACTGGTTACAGTTATAGGATGATAGTCTAATAATGCTAAGTTTTGCAAGGTGTGCAGGAAATCTCCCTTGATTGGTCTTAAGTCTAAAAATAGTTGATGCATAGAATTTGGGTGTTGTATAATTGAATATATATTCGGGAGGAGGGGGTAACGTAGGATGAATTTTAAAATACTGGTTTGTAGAAGATCTAGATGTATTTATCCACGCCTGTTTCCATTTTTTAGCAATTCCATGCCTTATCGTGTTGTTTATATCTGCTGATGTGAAAATATTGCAAAATTGTCCATTTATAACCGCATCCTTCGCTATCAGGTCCGCCCTTTGGTTCCCAGTTATATTGCTATGGCCCTTAACCCAAATAAACGTAACATTTAATTCCAAAAGCATAGATTTGATACTACATAGTATAGGGCATCCAATACCTCTGATAGTAGTAGATTTTATTGAATCGATAACAGATTTAGAGTCAGAAAGAATTACAGCATTACATAATTGGTTTGTAATCAACCAATTGAGGCTTTTCTGTATATATACAAGTTCTGCTGTATATATGCTACATATATCGGGTAATTTGTAACCATATGATAAGTTCAAAGTCTGGATAAAAACCCCACATCCTACCCCATCTTTCGTCTGTATATATGAATGTATTATTAACAAAGCCTGCCAATATTGATTTCAGAAGGCCTACATTGATTTGATTGGAAGTTGAATACTTGGGAATTATGACTTTGTGACTTGTAATAAAAGCTCTAAACTGTACACGAAATGCTGGGATGATTTTGCCTTTTTTGTAGATATTAGGGTAAATCATAGTTTCAGTAAAAGCCTTCGCAAGAGGGGGTGTGTTTTTCATTTTCCAGTATCGATTTGTTAAATCTTTTGTCGCAATCTCACTCAACCTGTTGATCACGGACGATTATTAAATATTTTTGAGGCAGATACTCTCGTCTTAATCCCAGAGGAGGTTCATTACATTCTGCCAATATAGCATAAGTAAGTGTGGACTTCATCCCACCAACACACGAACGTAAACATGTGTATTGTATGCGATCAATTTTCTTTAAATTGGAATTGGAAGTGGAGCCATATAGACAACATCCATAATCAAAGATTGATCTCACATAAGCTCTGTAAAACCAAATTGCAGTACTCTGTGATGAACTCCAATTACGATTAGTTACACATTTAATTAGGTCGTAACCTTTTTCACATTTGTTATTAACATGGAGTACATGTTTGGACCACAGGAGTTTAGTGTCTAGTATAATACCTAAATATTTGTATTCATTTACCACAGCCATAGTGCGCCCACACAGAGTTAGGCTCTCCGGTGCCCGCAGTCAATGTCTGGTATGGAACATTTTTCTATAGATAAGGTCATACCAATTTCTTCTGTCCATCTTAGGACTACTTGCATTATATTTTCGAGAGCAAAAATGCAGTCATCATAATATATGTGTTCTGGATGGAGTATATACAGAAATCATCTGCATACTGGATACAGTTAGCAAGGTTATTAATATCTGTATGTATATTGCCACAATAGAGATTGAATAAAATTGTGCTTAATACTGATCCCTGAGGTAGTCCATAATAAATTGTTCGAGGTCCGTGTAATCTCTAATAGACTGTTCGTCCAAAGAATAATCGTAAAATACTCAAATGTTTTTGCGATACACGACATATATAGGACAATAAGATGAGGGTAGATTCCTGTCTTTTTGTGGCTTTAAAAGAAGACTTGTTACTTGTTTTAATTGATCTACGCAATTCCCATTAACCCACCAATCGTTATAAATTTGTAATAAAATATTTTTAACTGTTTGAGGTAACTTTTTCATTAAATCATAAGTAATGAAATCAGCTCCGGGTGCTGTACATCTATAGTTTTTGATAGCAGCTTCTAATTCTATGGCTTCAAAGGGGATATCCATATGGGGATGGATTGTATCATTGCTATTTCCTTCAAATAAATTCGATATAAAATTTGGAGCTATGATGTCAAAAATTTGGTTTATCTAAGATTCGTATATTGTTTGTTTTTATAGGTGAAATTTTTATTTGAAATTTTTTATGAACGTCCAAATTTTGGAAATGGTAGTGTTTATTTAGTTGATTAATGAAATTTTTCCAACATTGTTGTTAGTTTTGTTTGAATATAAATTTAGCCTATGCCTGAACATGTTCAAAGTTTAAATAGTTACGTAAGTTTTATTGAGTTTTATACGCCTGAAAAGCATTTTTGCGCTCTACTATGATTTGATTGCATTCATTATCCCACCAAATAGTATTTGGTATTTTTTTATTACCTCCAATGCGTGATTTCCTAGATCTATCAGCTGCATTATTTATGATGTTTAAAAGTGATTCAATAGAATCATCTTTTGCCTGGGTGATATCATTCTCAATGAAATATTGAAAAAGCTCCCAGTCTGCAGTGGACTCTATCCACTTTCGTGAAGGGGTAGTATGTGATGGAACATAATTACGGGATATTATTATGTGGAGAGGTAAATGATTGGATCCTAAGATATCATTTAATACCTTTCATTCTGCTAGACTTAAGAGGTTTGGTGTAATAAAAGTGAGGTCAATTGCTGAGGATCTTTCATTTGGTCTGCTTATCTTAGTTGGCCTTCCATAATTTAAAACTATTAAATTGGTTCCATCAATAGCATATACTAATCTGTTACCTTGACTGTTATCAATTGTAGAGCCCCAGCAACTAAGATGGGAATTTAAATCCCCACAGACGAGAACATCCCCTTGTATCTGAGCGAAAATATTGGACCAGTTAGTTGTAGTAGCTTGTACGTTAGGAGGTTTGTAAATACAAATAACGTGTACTTAGAGATCCAAAAGTTTAATTGAACAGATTTCTATTTTATTATTAAAATTATTCCTAAATTTAAATTCAGAATCCTTGAATATACCAACACCACCGTATCCATCCAATCTATTTACGAGAACAAAATTATATCCAGCTAAATTGAACGTTTTTCTTGGAGATAGCCAAGTTTTATTTAATGTGATTATATCAAATTTATATTTGGAGTTATTTAGGAAATTTTTAAGGTTGGGCATGTTTTTAATAATTGATTTACAATTCCATTTCAAAACCTGAATATTTGAATATTCATTTTGATTAAATGAAATATTAACTCTCCATAAATGAATCTAAAATTATTTTCAACTCGTTTTGTGTTTGTTCAACAACGGATCCGTCTGGAATAGCTAAATAATTTTTTTGAGAATGTGCGTGAAAAGAGTAGGTATTTTGTGTGAAATTTCGATCTCTAATTTTTCCTTATAACTTTGGAAATCTTCTCTGTGAGGATTTGGTACAATACCACCTTTGGACAATGTTGAATTTGATTGAAAAGTGGGTTGATTTTTAATGCTGACCGGAGATATTATTTTACGTTTTTTATAATGTTGGTTGGGTGGACCAGATACCCAGTTGTGACTAGTTGAAGGGGACTCTGAAGGAGTATCCCTGTTATCATTGCTTGCCAAATTGTAAAACAAGTGTCGCAATGACTCGTTTTGTAGTACGAGTGAAGTTTGCGCAACGAACTGCGAAGCGGTGAGTACTACAGAAAGTCATTGTGGCACACGTTTTACACAATATTTTTTATAATTAGCAATTATTTAATTTTTTAAATAAAATAGAATTACATATAATCCCAGTTTTTAAACTAGGAGGGGTGGTTTGAATTTAAGTTGGCAATTCTGTAGATTCCTAATTGGTCAGATCACAGATGGTTTTATTCAGCACTTTTGACATATTATGACCGAATAATTGTGTAAATTGTAAACAAGCTTTCATTTAAGCAAACGGAGGCTGATTATTTGTTTAAAAAAGAGCTTCTTCGTATATGCTTGCGATCTATTTATATTATATCATGAACAGAATTATTTCTATAATACATCTCCACATAGATATCTGGTAATTTATCCCAAAAAACGAACGTTATGTATACCTATATATTGATCATATATAATATAAAAATAAACAATTGACAAATCATTGATGAATAAACGTTAGCGTACTTTATTAATATTTTTAATATATGATTTATTCAAATTTACCTTTAAGACCATTTAATATAATAATTTGCCAGCTAGAACAACGCTAGACCATTTTATAATTTGTTTCAGGGTTAAAGTCAAATGTCAAATAAAAATATTATTTTCTACATACAATAACCAACTGTAAGACACTAAAAATTACTAAAAAAGAGTTCAAAGAGACTTCATTGTGACACTGTAAACAATGTTATAATGAAGTCTCCTTTATATGCGAATTATAAAAAAAAATGTTAAAAACCTTTGAAAGCTTCAAAGTAAACTGATCGGCAAGGTCAAGATCTTTAGTATTTCGGTAGTGCTTTTTACCGCTCCTCATTGTGTCTAATTTAGTGTTTTTTTTTTTAAATTATCGCAATTTTTTTAAGGTCGTTAACTGAACGTGAAGGTGTCTAAAATTAAGAAATTTTACATATCAACTGCTAATATCACGGACCGCAAAATTTAATCTATTCACTAAATTATTTTTGAACTATCGGATAGAAACTTACCCTCCGACTTATATAGATAACCTGTAGTAAATGCTTTGACGTGTAAATACATATGTTTTCAAAATTTTACTTAAGAGAATTTTTTTAATAAAAGGTTAACTATTTCTTTTATATACCAAGTTGTTTTTTTGTGGCTGTTAGTGAGGCAAGGTGGTTGAGACTTTTAGCTAATTGTATAAATATAAAAATTCTAGAACTATAACGATAGATGAAGGTAATAATGGATACATTTATATTGCAACTAACCCAATGAGTCATAAGAGATCGAAACATATCAGCATCAAATTTCATTTCTCGCATGAGCCAATTGAAAGTAAAACAATTAAATTAAAATTCATTTCCACAGGTGGCTGATATATTTACGAAACCACTATCAATAATAAAGTTCCTGGAATTGGGTCTGGAATAATATTACTAATAAGTTAACATTATAAGTTTTGTTTTGTAATTTGATATTAACTAAGATGGTCTGATGCAACATATGATGGACCATATGTTTATCCCAAAAATTATGAACATGAGGAAGGTGTATCATTAAAAATTTCTTATTATCATCAATATTATATAAATTGTAAACTGAAAATACTGTAGTATGTTACAAAAATGTTAATATAATGTGTTTCTTAGTGAATAGATATAATCAATAGATTAATATTAGATGATGCATGTTGAAATTTTATATTACTTCTTTTAACAAACATATTGAAAGATATGTGTGTGGTCTGTCTATCCTGTTATCCCTTTTTTGGCTCTTCTAATAATCTTACATTTTGGGTATCTATGAAACTTATAATAAAATAAAAAATGTATGACCCAACGAAGGACTATTACGATAAGATGGGATAAAAATCACAAAGAAATTGATTGTACCCTTTCAACATCTGGAGACCACACATAGTGTTAGACATGATCAGTTTGTATAAATACTTTCAGAATAATTATATTAATTACGTTTTCTATAAATTCTCTTAGGATAAGCCTTCCAAAAGTGTTCATATCAAATGAAATAAAGTTTTCGATAACTTTTATGAGAGTTTGATTATTTAGTAACCTCATTTCCAACATAAACAATTAAATTTTAAAATGCTAATATTAAATTGTTGAATGAAAATTACATTTTTTGGAATGCCATTTGATAACGGCTACAATAAATAGGTAATAGTTTAGTAAAAAAGGATATATTTTATCAGTTTTAATAATTAAGTTACACTCTATACATATAATCTCGGTATATTATTATATCAAGTGATAAACATTTATTGCTAATAATATTTAAAAGATTACACAAAATTATAACGGATGCAAATTATTTTAACTTTATAGGTTTATTAATTCGTATTTAACATATCAATTATATAAGTTACAAAAAGTTTCGAAATATGTCGAATAGACACTTTCATTCTTTTTTCCGACATTTTATGATGGAACATACATAACACAATTATTTGCAGAATTAATATTCATTAGATAGCTATCAATGATTATTGAAATTTTAATAGGATATTTAGAATATTTTTTTCAGTGTTTACGTTTTATATAATTGACAAAACAAGATAAAATTAAAAACACGTATTCATTTCACGTATGTACCTAAATAAAATGATTGCCTGATTGATTTAGAATTGTTTATTTACTTAATAATGGAAAACATACGCTATTTTGTTATTTATACTCGGGAAAATCAAAGGGCTGTATGTACAACATTCAGGTAAAAAGAACCGGTGCCTGTGGTGGTCACCGCATATTTAGGTGATTTTAGGGAATAAAATGAATAGTAATTATCTCGTCTATTTTCTTATAGCCTTCATATATCCTCAACTTGCGAAATATGAAAAAAGTCAGACGTCTGTAGATAAAATAATATATTAAGCCGGCTGCGAAATGTTTGCCCTAAGCCGATGATTAAATTCAGCTCACGGTAGATCAAAGCAGAAAATGAGAGTTTAATACAACGAAAGTAAAAGGACGGAGATCTCTCACCTGATCACTCGTATAAATGCATGACATTACGGGACCGGGTACAGAGCAGAGTCATGAAAATCTACTATCGAGACATAAGTAGTAGATGTAGAGCAGACATCTGTAAACAATGGCAGTGGCAAACGCGAATCCCGAACGACACAGACTGAGAAAAGCACGAACGAGAGTGTCTAAATAACCAACACCGAATATGAACACAGATCACTTTCTCCCGTGCGCCGTAGTTGTAGGATTACGATAACGCAAACGCAAGCGGGATAAACTGTAAAATAGATACGCAACGCACCCTCTCTTAGCGGTGCTTCCCAAATACTGTATGTAACTATTCACTGTCGTTGGCTGATGTCTTGTTATTGTTGCTGCTGGCCACACATAACATGGTGCTTCTCTACCTACTTCATTAGCATAGCCGAATATACGCTGCCTCTGCTTGTGCCGAATACAAGCCAAGTCGGCACTTGTCCGTTGTTGCAATCTCCATCGAACTTATTTATAAGGATGGACGGTTACTTCTAAACGGTATATTTTCGGCAACATATGTTACAATTAACATTATGAAAATAGACAACGGAGACATCGTCAAAACGGCTAGAAGGACCGCATTAACACAATTTATGTTCATATATTTTTCGCACTCTGAAATATGTAAATTGTTAGAATCTATACGCATTATTATTTACAGTGCGTAGAAAATACAGAATGAATCCATTAAATATTAATGGTATATTTTCTGTATCTCCTTTAAAATTTGGAGGCCCGCTAAAAACTTAACACAATTGCTATTCAGTAATCATACATTTTAGATGATGTCCTTAAAGATACTAATTTTTTAGAATAACTGGAAAATTTATACTACAAGATACAACGTTTATTTTAAATATTAAGTAGCTAAGTTTACTTGCTTTTAGAAAAATAAAGTTAACAATATGTTTGTTCGAGTTTTCTTATTGCATCGGACTTACACAAAAATATGAAAATGAATATTCATTGTATTTCTAAAGAAGAAAATTATTCTCTTTATTTATGAGAATCGTGAACAAAGGGAAAAAGTAACAAATACCTATGATACGAGGCGCCAAAAAAGAATTCGGAGAAAAGCTGGAGGGCTGCAGCAGAAATTATTCTATTAAGTTTTGAAATCGATAGGAGAAGGAAACAACTAAAATATAAATTATCCAAACAACGAAAGAATTGATGGAATGGAATTAGTGAACAGATTGAAAGACGAACGTGAGAAAGAAATAATACATGAATTTGAAGAGATTTTAAACAAATAGAAAAGTGGAAATGGAAATATGAGAAGATTACAACAGAAATACTAATAATGCCTTAATCGTGCCAATATACAAAACGAAAGCTTTAAGAAAGATTTTAATAACTTCAAACAGGTAACATTGCTCTGAATTATGGACAATAATAGACAAAAGGCTAAGGACAATTAGAACATACACAGTCAGTTATACTACTACCAAAATCAGTTTAAAAATATACCCAACGAAATATTTAAAAGGAACCGACCAGTGGCGTATAAATTTTATATTCAAATCACATATATTTTCAATTATCTATTTATCAAGCAGAGCTTTGTTGATATTTTTTGCTGAAAGAAGTAAGGCATTTAATACAAAGCCGTTATCAATGCCAGCGTGCAAAATTATTACTTGCTTTCCCCTCGAGCACAGCGCATTTAAGATACAATTTTGTGGATTTTATGCCCAACCGCGTTGAACGACATCGTGGGTGCCTAACCACGTTGCGTCTAAATAAACTATTGTTACGAAATTGCACCCCGGTGTTGTCGCTGAATCCGACTCTGTCTAATACGATATATAAACGTTAAAACTTCGTGGGAGCGCACCGATTTATGGGAAGGACTATTTATTTTTCGAGATTGTTTTTATAGAGATTTCCAAGAAGGTCGATTGTTTGTTGGGAGCCGCATACAAGAAGTTTCCGGACTCCGAAGGTTCGGGAAGGCGGTTTTAATATATAAGACACTACCTAGGAGCGGCGAGTCAGTGTACAATTTAATCTGATAATGAACAGACATGAATATATAAATAGCGAATTAACTGTGAACAGTGTATTTAAGATAGATTAGAATTAAGTGTGTACATAAATTAAGCATAAGTGAATAGTGTCTTTATAAGTATATAAATAAACCAAGTAAGTAGATATACCGTATGAATAAATGTATCCCACCCGCTGTGTTAAAAAATATTTAAATAAATAAGGAAAACATTATATTGGTGTCAGGTGTGGGGAAATATAAATATATAGTTACGTATAAATGGCTAAGAGACTAAATGACCTGAAAGTGACAGAACTGAAGGCAAAATTGGATAATCGTGAGTTGGAAATACCCGGTAAGAAGAGTGAATTAGTAGAAAGACTCAAAGAGATACTGGAAAGTGACGGCTTTCATCCATAAACATTTTTATTAAATGGCCGAAAATGTGTCAACTATGAAGAACGATATTTTTGCTAACATGGAGAAGTTTTCTGCTAAGATGGACAAGAAGATTTGAACTACGAAGAACGAAATTTCTGCTATGAAGAACGACATTTCTGCTAACATGGACAAGATTTCTGCCAATATCTTATTATTGAAAAATTACATTGCCGCTGACGTCGAAAATAAAATTTCGTCTCTAAAATAAGGATATTGATAATAAGATGACAACGATGGAGAACCGAATGGACGAGAAAATAAAATCTAATTTTGAAAAGAAGATGACAACGATGGAAAATCACATGGATGAGAAAATCAATGAGTTAAAGAGGAAGATGACAGATATTAGAACAGAAGACACGCCAGAAAAAGGAAAGATCGAACAAATAAAACCCTGCAAGCCAGAAACACACCCCAAGATAGAAAGACATTGACATTTTCGCCCGAGTCAAAAAAAACGTCGTGGACCAATAATGTAAAACAGTCGCTAGAGTAAATAATTGTTCCGATAAGGGGAAAGCCGTGAACTTAACCATCGCGCTTCGGGGAGACGCCTTAGACGTGCTTCAGACGATACCCGTTGAAGAAACTGATGACTTCGAGTAGCTCAAGAAGAGGTTGGACATGCGATACTGTCACGAACATCTAGAACACTTGTACTAATCCCAGGTGAAGAACTGAAGGCAGAAACGTGACGAAACTCTTCAAGAGTATGAAGTACAAATTGCCCGACTAGTTCGATTTGCTTATCCATCAGCTCCAAAGTACATGGTTGGAATGTTTGGGTATCCAGGCATTTATTGATGGCTTACGTGATCTCGATATGCAGAGGACGCTTCGTTTAGCCCATCCCAAAACATTGGTCTATGCATTGACTGCTGCTCTTAAATATGAAGCAGCCACGAAGGCTTCGGGATATAACAAAGTTAGGACCATCCAAGAAGAAGGTAACGAGGACAGACTTGACCAGATCGTCAGTTTGAGAAAAAGTATGGAGGACAACAAGTCGAAAAAGATCATATGCTGGAATTGTGGCGAGCTAGGGCTTGTACGCAGTTCGTGTAAGCGCCCCAGGACTCCTGCAAACCAAGAACCCCAGTAACAGGAAAACTAGAACGGTTTGGCTACGAGGGGCAGCACCGACCCAGGATCGTTCCAAAGACCCCTTCATACTGGTAGTCTCTCTCATATGTCGCAGCGACAGTGTATACATATATGGCGAAGTTAATGGCAAGAAATATACTCTGCTCGTAGACATTGGAGCAACTAGAACCATTATACGATCAGGGATGATAAACTCCAAGAAAAACCTTCTACCAACTAGACTTGACTGCGGACCGCCACAGGTGAGAGTGCTAACGTTCACGGAGAGACACAAATCCAAATGGGAATTGGTGCAGAAAATTTCACGTAAACGGTCATCGTAGCTGACACTGAAGAAGACAATATTCTGGGAATGGACGTAATGAATCTACATGGTTTCGAGTTGGACTTTAGAAACAGAACCATTAAAGCGGGTTCCGAGGAGGTATTTCTTCATCTATATGAAGCCAGCACGGTGTTGGCAGATGTACAGGAAGATACCGTTCTACCTGCTCGAAGGGAAACCATGATAAGTAGCGCAGTACGTGTGATAAACGTGAACGATTACCCAGTTGCCATCAAGAAGGAAACCAGGATTGGATACTACGTACCAGTGATGTCTATAGTTCGTCAAACAACGACAACTGACAATTCCCCTGCCAGACTCGAGCAGATGTTATCAGTAGCTGGTCAATCTTTGAATCGAACTGATAAAAGGAAAATGACAGTGCGACTTTATTCTTGACACTGATGCAAGCAACGTAGGAATTGGAGGAGTGGTCTCACATATCCAAGGAGGGCAAGAAATAGTGCTGGGATATTTCAGTAAAGTCCTCTCCAAACCAGAACTAAACTACTGCGTCACAAGAAGAGAACTTTTGGCGGTAGCGAAGTCCGTACCTCCATGGAAGGAAGTTCTTAATCCGGACTGATCATGCAGCACTCAAGTGGTTGATGCAGTTCAAGAATCCCGAGGGCCAGATCGCTATATGGATAGAACGACTTCAAAATCGAACATCGAGCTGATGTGAGTCACCGAAATGCCGACTCCCTGTCTAGACGGCCTTGCCCAGCAGACTGTTTCCACTGTAACTAGGCGGAATCTAAGGAAGCTGCAGTTTCAAAAACTACTGTAGTCAACGAAGAATAGTTACCCACCAGGATCAGAGAAGATCTTCACCTAAAGATGATCCGTCAATGGAAGGAAGAAGATCGGTGACCTACCTGACAAGAAGTGTCAAGATTTTCACCGACACTCAAGGCATATTGGGTTCAGTGGGACTCCCTTCTCCTGGAAGAAGGCATGTTGAAAAGAATCCTTGAAAACGATGATGGTTCCGAGAAGAGAAAACAGCTAGTTATCCTGAGAACGAGAGTAGCTGAGGTCCTGAGGAAGTTACACGACAGTCCATTGGGAGGTCATCTGGGATTTACCCAGCCTTCGAACAATTTATGGGCGCATACGGAGGTAGTGGGAAAACTAGATATGAAGTCACTACAGAAAAACGATTTGTTCACGCTCCTGGAAGAGTATTCACTGACATACAACATCTCCGCCAGTAACAAACACACACACGAGGGTTGGCAACCGTCTATTGAAAGAAGTTCTGGCAATTAGAAAAATTTGAAGATCAGATTCCAGACCCTGGCAAGACACTAAGGCTCAAACACAATTTGCGGTGCGTTTTCTACCTGGCAACCAAAAACGAATTTCAAGATCGATCCACCTACCGCGATGTGTGGGAAGCGCTTCGAAGCCTTCGAGACCATGTGTTAGAATCCAGCGTGAACAAACTGGCTAAGCTTAGGTTAGAGAGCAACCAGTTGGATTGGCAAGTCATCAGGAACATAGTAGAGGTGATCTTCCAAGATACCGGTATCTACATATTAATTTGCAGCTATACCCCCGTTATCAGTATCCGATAAAGACGGTGCCCTGTTATTTCCATATGACCAGAAAGTGTAAAAATGGGTCCAGTTGCCGATTTAAACATCCAGTGCCGGCTACACAGAAGTACGAGGAGGAATTTCCTTTTAAGGAGGAGTAATGTTACGAAATCGCACCCTACTGTAGTCCCTGAATCCGACTCACTCTGTCTAATACGATATCTAAAAGTCAAAATTTTTGCAGGAAGAACTATTTTTTTGTATTTTTTTTATAGAGATTTCCAAGAAGGTCAATTATTTGTTGGAAGCCGCATACTAGAAGTTTCCGGACACCGAAAGTTCGAGAAGGTGGTTTTAATATATGCCTGCCTGCCTAGGAGCGGCGGGCAGTCTACAATTTAATCTGATAATGAGCGGACGCGAATATATAAATAAAGCGAATAAACTGTGAACAGTGTATTTAATATAAATTAGAGTTAAGTGTTTACATAAATTAAGCATAAGTGATCAGTGTATAAATAAATCATGTAAATAGATATACCGTGCGAAGAAATGTATCCCACCCGTTGTATTAAAAATTATTTAGATAAATGAGAAAAACATTACACTATATTTCTATTACTTTCTCTATAACTTGAAATCTGTCTTAAATAATTTTGACGAAGTACCACAATACGGGGCGATTGCATAATACACAATCGACTACCTATTTTTTTATACTTAGAACCACATTCTTTTAAAATTTCTGGAAGTGTCTCTAATGATTTATTTTAAAATCTTGCAATTTGTTAAATATAATTTCTAATTTTGGGACTTGATTTTCTTTGTACCTATTGTAAACCGTTCGTCAAATCACATCTAGCTGATGATACATCATGTATACGACGGCTGACGATACGCTTTCGTTTTTTATCATGTTAATCACAACGCCTCATTTTATTACTAAATAAAGTGGGGAATAAGTCATTTTCGTTAACTTGCATCTTCTTCTAATTATTTCATCTGGACTTGCATTAGCATTTTCATCTTTTAAGCATGAATACATATTTAAAATTACTTGTTCAACTTGAATATGCAAAACTCGATTTTTAAACTCCCAAATTTGTGTCTCACTTTCATTGTTATTATTTAGAATTGCATTATTAAGATGTATTTCATCATTATTATCATAGCTTACTTTACATTATTAGCAGGAATTTAATTATTAATGTGCATCGTCATTAATAACCAATTCGTTAGATTCAGCATTTACCTCAAAAGGTCTCCAGAAAGCCATTTCGCAAATATCTAACAAAACTGTACATAAAATAATTAAACCGCATTCAATAAACACCTCCTGAAGAATACTGCGAAATTATTCAGAAAATGGCGTGCGCTAATGTTCTTTAGAAAAATATCTTATCATTTTTTTATAAAGAAATTACGACCGATATTCCAATACTTGTTTCAAAAAACACGTGCCGACTATATAGTCGACCGACGATTTTAAGAAATCTTATTAGCGACGTTAATATTCAAAAATAAGCTGTGCTACCCGTTGCTTGTAAAAAAGGGACACCGATATGTATTGTTAAATTTATCGGTATTACTTAGTATACACTTAAAGCACTTATGAACGAAATATCGCAGTGTCCTGGTAAAATCATATTTTTTAAACTGACTTTGGAAGAAGGACGCTTAACGTACTTTCGAAAGTATTATCAAAATTGTTTTTATTGCTTAGTTGCCACTATTATCCTCTATACGCTCGCGGAGTTTGAGCATCATTTAGATTATTTACATTGCCCCATGTTGTCAGTTCATTCCAACCAGTGGCGTAGCTACCGGGTGAGCCTGGGGGCAAGACCACAAGTCGCCATAGGCGCCGTTTCCTCCCTGCTTCTCTCTTTTTGTACATAAACGCCAGTTAATAAGCTTAACTAATTTTTTAATTTATATATCTAAATTATAATACAATAAAAAATTACTAAAAAACATTTGCCGAGGCATCTGCTTTATTTAACAATGCTTATTTACAGTTTTGCGAGCTTCGTAACAGTTATGATGAAATTAATTCAGAAGCTTTAGAACTGTCAAAAAATTGGGGAATCGAATCAACTTTCGTAGAAAAGAGAGCTAAAGTTACAACATTTTTATTCGATGAAATTAATGCGGATATAAAATTATCAGATGAAGAAAAATTTAAAGAAATTACGTTCAAGACTATTTTGGACACTACTTTCTAATTTAAAAATGACTGCTAAGTTTTCAAAATATCGTGTCAACATTTTTTTGAACCTTGCCATTTAGTGTTACTAAGGGATTGCGAGCGGCACAAGCAAGCTGATATACTGCAAGAAAAATACGCTGATGATTTAACAGAAAAATTTACAGGGGAAATATTAAATTTTCCCTCCGCATTTAGAGCGAGTTTAAAAAATATAAGTACAATTATATAAGTCATTGATTAATTTTTTTGAAAACATCAAACCACTGTCACGAATTGTCCAAATGTGTACAGTGCTCGCTTATTATTTTTAACACTTCCTGTCACGTCAACTTCTGCTGAGAGAACATTTTCAAAGCTGAAACTCATTAAAAACTATTTGAGGAGTGCCATGAGCCAGACAAGGCTAAATAGCCGAGCAATATTGAGTATAGACGATGAATTTTCACAAAATATTAATTTTCATTATATAATCAGTTTGCTGATGAAAATCGAGGGAAAAATTGTTTTATTAAATTTATAAATTTTTAGTTTACGTTTATAGTATTAAATTTGATTGCGTTACCCCCATCATATATTTTATTTTGCTATAATATGAAAATAAATGTATACTTTTAAAACTATGTTGTATTATTTTTTTATTAATTGAGGTTCACCCAAAATATGGGTTTTTTTTAGGCGCCAGTCGATAGTTTTGCCCCCTAGCGCCGCTATTTCTAGCTACGCCACTGATCTAAACTGTGTTTTCGTAAATGGTGACTGAAAATTCTCGTTTAAGTCTGAGAGAGCTGATGAAATTTCGTTGCCTCACGAATCAGTACTTAGCGTTTTAAACGATTAAGTTGGTATTTCTAGAACCATTGATGATATTCATACTGAAAACACAATGTACCACCACTACAGTAAAGTTTACCTTTTTGATCCAAACTGTCGACTCCTCCTTTTGTGTTATTATAAAATTCTATAATATCTGGCTTACCCGTTCCAGGGTCATTTGTTTCGTTGTGATGCATGGAGGAGATCAACAACACAGCCCGATTTTTTTTTGCATGTATGACAATAATGTCATATCATTAGTAAAACAATAAAAGCTGGAGCATACATCTTTTTGTCTATGTGGTAAAAATGCCGTAGGTATGTCGCCCTTATTTTTCTTAAGCGTTCCTACATAAGTAAGCTTCTTACTTTTCAGAAGATTCACTAGTTCTACTGAGGAAAACCAGTTGTCAGCCGTCACATTTCTATTGGTGTTTGTAATTGGTTGAATCAGCGTTAGTACGACCAGTGTCGGTTTTGAGTATTTATTTTCTTCGTTAGTTAAAACATAACCGTCAGAATTCTTGCCACAATATACAGTGTTGGGAACATTATGAGGGAACATACGTTTTACCGTCAATGTGTTAGAAAGAGACAAAATACATATAAATTCAGAGTATTACTCCTCTTCGCTAACACGGTATCATAAAGTGATAAACGAAATAACTGTGTAATGGGATGTCTGGCAGGAACCGCCTTCGAGAAGCGTATAGTAGATCTTAGATCTGGCTTTTACTTACAGTTTTAAATAAACAAATTAGAAATGCATTCAGGCTATTACTAGTCACTTTATCACAGCAAAATGTTGTATAAACAACTCATTATGTTAAAGATCGCAATGAAAGAAGTTACTGTTAGAAATACAGATGTGTAATGTGAATCAACATTACTTTCGTTTATCTCTTCATGATTAATTTACAAAGAAATAATTCAGTAGTAATAAACTAATTCACTATATCAGTTCGAGTAGTACACGCTAATATGATTTGAACAATAAATTAAAACCACTAAAAAATCACTTGAAGATAGCTAAAAAATTACATTCGTCGATATTGAGGGTACAATTAATGAATATAAGCATAATAATTTTCATTAACATCATAAGGAATAATCTATGGCAACAATACAGAGTCCAAAAGAGACAATATGTTATAATAAAACATGTATATTCAGTGTATCACCATTTTCTTTAACAGGATATCATAAAATAAGAAATAAGTCGTATGCTAATATTTGTTCAACTGTATTCTGGTTTTAAGAATATCTCAATGTAAACCATCTGTTTCCTACGCTCCTGATAAAACTATTTCGTTTGCATCTCTTCATTTTCTATCCACGCGTTAGATTGTAGTGCCCTTAAAAATTTCCTTCTTATTTGTGAGAGAAATCAGTCACATTTAATTTTAACGTAAAACGATAACCTCTCATGGCGAAAGGGAAATTTTAATGGTCACATGGCGTTACCAGTGTGTTAGAAAAGGACAATCATGAGACAAAGAATTCAAAGCCAGCGTAGATTATTATACCAGTCGAATACGAATCGCGCGTGCGCCTCTTGAAGATGTTTAACTGTACAATCTGGGTACTTCACTAAACGTTTGTTTGTGAATGAGTAACGATCTTTTGCAAATCTTATTAAAATGAGTATGCAAGTACGCCATAAAGTGCAAATTGTAAAATGGTACTACCAGGGTCATTCATATCGAAAAATAGCAGAAAATTTGTTTATTGTGGCATTCGAAAATGCCCAACCAATTAGCAAAAAACAAGTGAGAACGGTTATAAAAAGTTTTGAAGAGCATGGATGTGTCAATCCTACTAAACATGGTCCGCGTACACAAAATCGTCAAACCCAACCCGAAAAAGAAGAAAGAGATATTTTAATTTGTGCCAGTGTGGAAAATAATCCCATACAATCGTCCACTCATTTAGCAAAGTATTTTGATGTTGATCCAAAAACGATTCGGACTGTATTAAAAAAAATGGTTATCGTAGTTTCGGACTGAAAAAGAGCCATGAAATTTTTCCAGACGATCAATTTCGTAGAATGGAATTTTGTGAAATAGTTATGGAAAGAATACAATTGGACACAAACTTTTCCAAAAATATTTTGTTCACAGATGAATCGACTTTTCCTATACACGGTGCACATAATTCATCCGTTATTCGATATTGGTCAAGGACAAACTTACACAAACATTACAATAATTGAACTCAATATCCCCAAAAGTTAAATGTTTGGGCTGGAATATTAGGTGAACATTTAATTGGTCCATTTTTTATTGACGGCAATTTAACCGGAAAAAAATATTTGGACGTGCTGGAAAATCCAATTAGTCCTGCCCTTATATAATTAGGTGTCAACGTCAATGATATCTGGTACCAACATGACGGTTGTGCATCACATAATTATCGACTAGCAATAAATTTTTTAAATACACAAATTCCCAATCGGATAACCTCCACGAATGGTAACATAAGATGGCCTGCGAGATCTCCAGATCTGGCTCCCGACGATTTCTTTTTCTGGGGTTATGTAAAATCGACAATTTATGGGTTCCAAGAAAACAGAGCCACTTTTCTAAATGAACTAGGGGAACAAATTTTGCAAATTTGTATGCAAATAACACCTGAAATGCTCATACGTGTTCGTCAAGAATTTTATAACCGTCTCGGTTACTGCTTAGCTCAAAACGGGGGTTTATTCTAACATTTGGTGTAAGCTCATTGAAGAATTAAGAAGTTTTATTTTTTAATTTATTATATATCATATTACTTTTATTTAAAAATTCTAGGCATTTCATTAGAATACGATTTTATTTTTATTTTCGTTTTTTTTAATTTGTACTGTGTGTGTGTGTGTCTACACAGAGAATTCGTTCTCATTTGCATACAAACGATAAATATACCAATTTTTTTACTAACACATTCCAAACACAGCAGATGTTTCGAGACCAATTTCACGTTGCCAAATCTGAAAAAAAGTAAAGGTTTTAACTGCTTTCAAACTGAAAACTAGAACAATTTCCAGCATTACAATAAAATATTCAACGAATAGATGGAATTAATTATATCTTGATCTGTTACAACCTCTTGAATTATCATAATTAAAATATTCTTATAACTTGTTCTCGTGTTAGAACAATGCATTTTACAATTAATATAAATATACAATGAAAATTGGCAATACTGTTAGTAGCTACAAAGAATTTGTGAGGCCGGCGTTGTGGGTTTTCCACTTATGAGAGCGAAACATGAGAATTGAGATATTTGGAAGCACATATTATTATTAATACAAATTTTATTTCGCATCTCATGTTATTTATTCCAATACTAACCGAACTAATATAGTGAATTAGATTATTACTGCTGAATTATTTCTTTGTAAATTAATCATTAAGGGATAAACGAAAGTAATGTTGATTCACATTACACATCTATATTTCTAACATTAACTTCCTTCATTGCGATCTTTAAAATAATGAGTTGTTTATACAACATTTTGCTGTGGTAAAGTGACTAGTAATAGCCTAAATGCATTTCTAATTTGTTTATTTAAAACTGTAAGTAAAAGCCAAACATAAGAGCTACTGTACGCTTCTCGAAGGCGGTGCCTGCCAGAAATCCCATTACACAGTTATTTCGTTTCTCACTTTATGATACCCTGTTAGCGAAGAGGAATAATACACTGAATTTATATGTATTTTGTCTCTTTCTAACACATTGACGGTAAAACGTATGTTCCCTCGTAATGTTCCCAACACTGTATATAAGAATTATATAAATATCCTGTTCTGGCATCTGTCAAACCCATGAGTTTGAGACCATACTTGGCCGGTTTTTTGGCATAACCATTTTGAATTTACATCGGCCGCGACAAGCAACTAGCATCTCATCCACACAAGCATTGGCTCCAATATTGTACACAGACTAACAATTTAAGATAAATGCATTGAAAATTTCCCAGGTAGCTGCTACTGGGTCCTTTTATCCGCTCGTTCCTTGTTTCAGCATTATCAAATCTTATACAAGTCAGAATAATGGTAAATCGATTTGCATTCATTACCGAACGAAAGATCTCTCTACCAAATCCGTCTGTAGCGAAAACGGATCGTATATCGTCATGGTTGGATTTAATAATTGAGGATAGAATTAATAATCCAAGAAACGCTCTAAGTTCTATTATGTCTAAGTCGCGAAGATCAGATTTGTTTTCATTATTTTTATATTTTTGTCTTATTTTTGCAAGACGAGTATTAGATGAAAGTAGTATTACGTTTAAAATGTGCTCATCAAAGAAACGATTCCATACCTCTTCAGGATTTGAGGTGTGGATTCCATTTGTCTTTACATGAGGGCACTTTGGTACTATATTATGTTGTAAAGTGCGAGTATTTTTAGGAACAGGAGAACTTTTGGCCCATTTAAATCTATTCTTACCATAAAAATAGTTATTGGTTCCTGCCTCTGTTTCGGGTAGCCTTTCAATATCTTCCTCCTCCTCTTCGCTTAATTCAATCTCATATAGCTAGCAGGATCCTCTTCTTCGTTCCGTTTCAACAAAGTTTCTTCGAAATTAGCACCGCCATATCTAACTCTCTTAGAAGGACCAGAAATACATTCATCACTCATTCTAAATGACTAAAAAACGACCCAATAACAGTAAATCAAAATTTGAAAATAGTAACGTAAGTACAGACCTCTGGTACTTTTTACCGGTTGGCAATTTCAAACGACAATAAGAAGTCTAAATGAATTTGAATGACCCGCACCCTACGATGGTATGCTTCATACTGATTGGTTACATGATACAAAAATAGAAGATATGATTTCGCGCATGCTGGCTCTGACGTCACGCCGAGAGTGAACGCCTTGAATTAGTTTGCAGTTACATTATTGGATATGTTTATGTCGGTTACTTTTACATTTTTTTGTTGAAAATTAGCAAAAATTAGTCAAAATGAGATGTGTAGTGTATGGTTGTGATTCAGACAATCACGTGAAAGGTTTTGCACACGATGTCAGCTTTTTTACCTTTCCAAAGGACAAAAAAATGATACGGGAATGGATCCGTTTGTCTAAACGCGAAGATAAATTTAATACCATAGAATATTAGACCATATAATTATGCTGAAATTGAAAAACAAATATCACTAGCTCCTCTTGGTAATCGTAGAGATATGTGGGGGCTATATTTATATTTAAACTCCTAAATGGGCAGGTTGATTCTGCGGATCTTTTAAGTCATATGGGGATTAGCATTCCTTCTCAGGGTCTTCGCTAATCAAGTTACCTTTCATGTGCCCTTTCATAGAACAACATATGGTGCTATGAGTCCTATAAATAGATATCTGTGCTTTTTGAATAGCTTTAATTTTGATAAATTCAATAAATCTTTGTGCCAGTTCAAATATTGCTTAGGGCTGTGATTTGTTGAGTTATGTTGTGTTCTTAATTTTTTTATTTATATAAGTATTGCTTATTACCTATAGCTACATGGAAAGTGTTATGTATTTCAAATTAATTGATTATGCTGTATCAGTCTTTATACATGACCTTATTGCATTATTTATTGTTGTATTGTAACAGTTAGAGGGGTTTTCCCGTAATAAATAAATCTTTTCTTAAATCCAAGTTGAGAAATAATATTTTTAAATCTTAATTTGATATTTTGTTATTACCAATAACAATTTCATTATTATTATTATTTTGAAGAATGCTCCACAGTACCTGACTTGTACTTTATTGTTGTTCTGTAGTATACTTATTTTGGAATAAACAACCGATTATGTATTAAAATTTGCTAATTGTTTTATTCCTTATATTTATTTACATATTTAAATGTTTATAAAATCATGTCCAAAATCCAAAAAGTATAATATGTTTTTTTTGTATCAGTACAGTAATTATTTACTTTACGAAGTGAGCAAACATATTTAAATCAGATCTTAGAATTATTGTTTTGCTCTGGTAGGCTCTCCGATTCCATATAACACTTTTAGATGAATTCTCTTTGCCTTTATAATACTAATAATATCTCATTCAACCTGAACCATCCTCATTTTCCTTCAAAATGCATTAGCAACGCATCATACGCAAGTTCTATTACATCAAATGCATTAGCCCGCGCTCACGGTTTTAAATTGTACTCTCTGCGTGATGTCATGCGCGCGGCGAACGATATTTCGAACGGCTAGAGATCATATCTTCTATTTTGTTGTATCATGGATTGTTTAGAACATTGGTTCCCAACGGGGGCAATACCGCCCCCCTGTGGGCGCTGCAGCCTTTTAGGGGGGCGGTAGCGGATTCAGAAGCAAATAATAAGCAGTCAAGAGGAATGGTGAAATAAAAATGATTTAATAAGGGTTAATAAGCAGTTTTAAATTAGCATTAATAATAATACTAATAATTATAATAATTTCTTTTAGTTCAGAATAGAAGTATATGACTTGTCCTCGCACGTTGATAAGCGAACGCGCGATGTTCATACAAAATAACATGTTTTGACATGTTCGCACACAGACAAGTTGAATCATGCACGAAATGAAACGTATAAAAGTAACAGCTCTACGAATTTTTTGTTAGTTAGTTGCATGTGCTTGGCCGCGATATATAGTCGTGAATCATAAGCTCTGCCGTAGTAAATAATCGTGAGTGGTGTGTCATTTTATAAACATTACTATCTATAAATCTATTGAGAATTTAATTTTTGTATGAAAATGGCTGAATCTACTTCTAAATTAAAAAAGAAATGCCGGCAATAAAGTATTGAATATTTAAAATATGGATTTGCGGAATCTTCTATAAACAAATCATTACCTATGTGTTTAATTTGCCGAAAAGTTTTTTCAAATGAAGCTATGAAACCTTCTAGGCTACAAGAGCATTTACATAAAATGCATCCTGATAAGAAGAACAAAGATATATTCTATTTTCAAGAACTCGAAAAACAATATTTAAAACAGCCAACTATATCAAACCTTTTTGCATCGTTTTCTAAACGAGACGATGATGGACTACGAGCCTCATATAACGTTTCATTGTTAATCGCAAAGTCAGGAAAACCACACACCATTGGCGAGGAATTAATTTTGCCGGCAGTCGAAGAGATATTAAAAACTGTTCTCCATCATAAGACACCATTTGATATCATTAAAAAAAATCCTCTCAGTAATAATTCAGTGCAAAGAAAAATAGATGAAATGGCAAATGACGTTGAAATATCATTATACGATTACCTAAAGACTTGCAAATTTTCCATTCAACTCGATGAATCAACTCTACCAAGTAACGAAGCTCTACTCTTATCATACGTACGATTTATAAAAGAAGAAAAAATTCATCAAGAGTTACTATTTGCTAAGAATTTGGAATCTGATACAAAGGGACATTCTATATTTAATATCATGCAAGAAATTCCTATTGAAATATTTTGTCTGCTGCTACTGATGGTGCTCCAGCAATGACCGGGCGTCATAAGGGTTTTATAGCACATTTGAGAAAAGCAGTGCCAAATGTACTCGCTGTACATTGTATTATTCACCGTCAGCATTTGGTTGCAAAACAATTAAATGAACGTCTGCATGCGTCCCTCAATAACGTTATTAAAGCAATCAATATCATTAGAAGCAATTCATTGAATGACCGTTTGTTTCATAAGCTTTGCAATAAAAATTATGAAGACTACAATCGCTTGCTGCTGCACACAGAAGTACGTTGGCTCTCTAAAGGTGTTTGTCTGAATCGTTTTTTCAATCTATTTGACTCAGTGTTGGAATTTCTTGAAGAAAACGAACAATTGCGCGAAAACCTGATTACGTCAAAAAATGACATCGCTTATTTGACGGACCTGTTTAAAGTATTTAATCAAGTTAATCTACAATTGCAAGGTGATGATTTAAATTTGATTAAAACTAAAAACGTCATAGCTGCTTTTGCAGGAAAACTTCTTATATTCAAAAGAAATCTTGGTAGAGGTGAGTACAACAATTTTCCCACATTATCAACAGTGTCTGCAAAACCGGAAGATTTACTTGCTTACTGCCACCACTTGGAAGTTCTTTATGTTGATTTTACAGAGCGTTTCCAAGATCTTTTAAACATGGAAATACCAAGTTGGGTTATAGATCCTTTCGCAAACACAGATACTGAAGGCTCATCAAATTTGGAAGAGAAGCTATTAGAACTCACAACTAACGAAGAACTGAAAGTAAAACTCAAACGTGGATATCATGAGTTCTGGCTTTAAAAACCAATACCAGTTCTCTATCCTGGATTGTGGACAATAGTACAGAAGTTGTTAATTGCATTTCCTTCGTCCTATATGGCTGAGCGTGCATTCAGTGCAGTAACTGATTTGCTGTCAAAGAAGAGGAACATACTACACATCACTGAACGTGGCGATCTGTGATTGATGTTAACGAAATTGGAACTCGATATTAACAAACTGGTAACACTCCACGAGCCTCAACCGTCTCATTGATTTTTTCTTTATTATTAATTTTGTATTTTTTATTGTATTGCATTTCTTATTTCTATTGTGATTGTATTTCTTATTGATGCTGTGTTTATATTTAGAAGTTTAATACACAATTTTATTGTACATTTGGTAGTCGTTTAATAAATTTCTACTTCATCATTCCTCTAAAATAAAATGTAGACATTAACTGAAATTAAAGCTAAATACAGATCAATTGGGACGGTACAGATGATATTCAAATAAAATTAACTACTTTGGACTAACCAGCGACTGGGGGGGGGGCGGTGAAATTTTTGTTCTCTTCTATAGGGGGCGGTGGTCCAGAAAAGGTTGGTAACCACTGGTTTAGAAGGTACACAGACGCACAGAGCTGTAAGTGGGGGCGATCACTAAAACTGAAACGCTCACCGGTAAAATTTACCGGTTTTCTGTGGTTAAGGGTTAATTAGGTTCTATTCATAAGGATTTATTTTGACCTATTCGTACAGCATTCATTCAAAAAACCTTATCACTCTAATTTTAAGCCATAGAGTAGTTGTGTATTTAGTTATATAAACTTAATTTGTGGTTGTATGTTTCATTTGCATTTCTTATACATTTTGTTGGATACACACACACATGTCTAAACCAGCCCCTGCCAGAATGCATCCTTCAAAGAACGATGCATTCCGGGAAGAGCATACGACCACCCCCATCTAATCCGATGGGAAGCTCAGTCGTCGCTGCTGATGACTCCTCCATTCTACTTTTCTGGGTATTTGTGAAAGTGTTTGGTTGCTCTATTCTTTCCTTTAGGGTAGTGCAATGCATTTTTCTCCTTTTTACCAACTTTTTCTCGTCGTTTGCGTTGGGTGTATGTTCTTCGCGGCCTCTAGAAGGGGCAACTTGTTAACCAGCTCACTACGTCTAAGAACGACCGTAAAGAGTGGATGTACTTGCTAAAGCTGTCCCTACACGAGGTCCTGCTCATCTCTCTGGGGATGAGCAGGCCCTCTAATAGGTGGTCCCTCTTATTTATTTGTTCTGTGCTTCTTGGTCTTCATAGCTGAACATAACTATTGAACAAGGAACAAGAACAAAATAAAAAATATTCGTTAAAACTGAAAGGGACAAAAACTAAAAAATACTTGAAAGCAACAGTGACATAAAAACAAAAAATATTTTAAATTAAGGGACAAAAACTTCAATATTTCGATAGTTATTGCGAGGCAATTCCCTATCCTAATTATACTGTAAAATTATTTTAGTACAATTATTATAGCCGTTATTTCATTGTTGCTTTAAGGTGGTAGCACCGTACATAAACAAATGAATAGTAGGTTCACTCTAAGCTCCTCCTAGCGCGATGTCTATCTCACTCGGTCTCCGATGCTACTCTTTTTCGGTATCCTGAAACTCCGAATCGATCGATATACAGTTACCGTGTGTCTTCTGTAGTTGAAGGTACGAGCGGAGTTAATAGTATACCGGGCGGACTGTCTTTTCAGTGAATGATTTGATTATTATTACGGGATATTTATTAAAAAGAAAAGGCCACGAATGTGTTGTGTGGACGGCTGTAGAAGTAGAGATTGGGCAAAAACATCTTCCTTCAGATTTCCCAAGGATGACACAAGGTAAATTTTACAATATTATTTAGCAAAGGATATTAGTAATTTTGTTATAAGAAGCAGTGTAGTAGATGTTATTGTGTTTCAAAATAAAATATTACCAATATATCTTTTCAGATGTAAACGTTGGAAACAGGCCTTAGGCTTTGTTGATTGTAACAGGTATGCCAATTTGGACACAGAACAATGCAACAAAACATTAGGAGTGTGCGATAGACACTTTTCCCAAGAATATTATATGTGCAGTAATAGCAGAACAAATCTGCAATATAATGCAGTTCCGTCCTTGAATTTGCAAAAAAATAGTAAGTTCCCAAAATTTTTAGTAACTAAACAATACTTCTGACAATAGGATTTTGTCTTGTATATTTTTACTAGGTATTTCAAATAATTGCAAATTTTTTAGATGGCGGTACAACTTTAAAGGAAGTCGCAGTTCAAACTGATTTTAAGACAATGCTGCACAGTGAAGGTATGTTATTATACTTATCGATGGCGTGTTTTGGATAAAATAAATATATGTAAGTTAAGTATTTCATAGCAATTTTATTTTTCAGACGATATGAAATATCAAGATGTTTATGTTCAAACAGAAGGCGAATTTTTTTCAGAAAATGTTGAAAGTGGTAACAATGTTTCTACTCTAGCTTCTGTGGTTACCAGAGGTATTTAATGTTTTTTTATAGCTAGATACATTTCTAAAAGCTACGCTATAAATGATTTAAATTAAACATTTTTTATTTTTACGTCTATTATGATTTCGTGGTTAATAAGTAATACTCATTTAAAAGTGGTGGCGAAAGTTTAATCCTTTATAGATCTTTTGATTTGTTTTAGATCAACATGTACAGACCTCAATGACGCTTACGGCCAATACTCCTCGAAAAAAAGTGTTGAGAGAGGAGATAAAGTGTTTGAAAAAATCAACTGTGCCTGCTCAATGTTCAAGAAAGTTGGAAACCGGAATATCGTTTGAAGATATTTCCAAATATTTGGAAACTAACTACTCAGAAGATGCCTGCAAACTTCTAACGGCTCAGATAAGTTTATTAAATAAATCACCTAAAGGTTGTAGGTACACAGACGATTTTAAAAAGTTTGCTTTGAGCGTTTACTTTTTAGGGCCTAAAGCATACAAGAAATTTTCTGCTTTGTATCGGTTACCTTCTAAAAGCACGCTCAACTGGTTTACCCGCCGTTGGGCAGTAAACCCAGGCTTTAACGAATTTTTCGCCTTATTGATCTTAGATCTCGACAATTTAACAAATAAAATGAAATTTATATTTGGGTGGAGGCTTACAATAAAATCAGTTAAAGCCTTTTGGGGTATATTAAAATCAAAGGGTTACACCTTTTTACTGACAAGAAATTTAAACCAAGACTGCCTTGAAAACCTTTTTGGGCAAGTTAGAAACTGTTGTGGTAATTCAAGAAACCCTACGCCTATACAGTTTTCTAGAGCATTGAAAAAGTTGTTTACTCTGTAGTATTTAATCCATGTTGATGGCGCCAACTGCACTAATGACATTAACGAATTGTTGTTAAATATTACTCCAGACTTGGCAGAAAACTGTAAAGATCTCATTTTACCGTCAATAGAACCATCAAATCCTTTGAAAGTCTTTACAATTGATTACAGGAATCTAAACAGTATCGATGGCAACTTGTTAGTTTACGTTACTGGTTATTTATTAAAAAAAAATATGCAGCAACATTCCTGCGACATATGTATTGCTTTTAATGAAAGAAATACCTTAAGAAAAGAAACAACCATTTTTTCTCAGACAAAAGCCTATGTCAGCAATACAAATTTTCCATTTGGTGGGCTCAATGTACATAGCCACAATTTTGTTGGATATGTTACCCAGCTTGAAGATATATTTGTAGTTAACTTCAATAAATTAGCATGTAAAAATTCTATCGGAGCAACGTTAAAAGATCTTTTTAAAAATGTATAACTTACGCATCCTTGTAAACATTTTCCTTTAAGTTATTTCTTATCTCTTTATACAAGAGTGCGTTTATATTACACAATTAAATTTGCAAATCGTGAAATAAAACTTAAAAAATCTTATAAACCCAATACAAAATTACAAATATTACAAAATTTGTAATTATTCTTTTTTGCTTTGCTTCAGAAGTTTGGTTTGAGTCCAAAACCTCCTTTACTTAAACTACGAACCCTCTATAACTTGAATGAATAATTTGGGCGTCGCACGTCAGTAACTCAAAGTTGTAACGACGACGACCTCTGTAACTTGAATCATCTATCAATGAGTCGTCATTTGAAATGAATTAACACGTGTTTACCAAATGGCTCAGTACAGTAACTTATTTGTATCATTAGCTTGCAGCCGTCTATCTCTATAATTCCTGAACAAAGCTCATAAACGGACCTCCGTAAGTAAAAATATAAACCAATAAAAATTCCTTAACTTAAACCCTTAGTAAATAGAAACCTCAATAACTCAAATTATTTAACGTCTCCCTCGGTCTTTATCTTATCGAGGTTCTACTGTATATTTTTGTACATTTTTGATGAATTAATTTATTTATATAATGTAATAAAAGCTATTTTAATCGATGATTCTAGTTTATTTCTTATGAGTAATTTTATATTCCCTATTAAATACTAAAACGTACCCTGCATAACAAAACAATACCTATCGTTTTTTGAAATAGTTTTCTAACAATGTACATTTTTATTAGCCCCCGTACCAAACACTCAATTTATAAATCAACAAGCTATGACGGTAGTAATTCGCGCGACCCCTGTATACTCGAGACACGTGCGGCTTTACGATCATTTTTCGGAAAGCCTTTAACAGCGTTATATCAAAGAGCCGACGTCGAGTGAACCTACTATTCATTTGTTTATGTACGGTGGTGGTAGATTGTTCTTTTCTAACTTTTGCCTCCCCAAATGTTTTTATTAAATGGTTATTATCCATTTTGGCCGCCTCTTGTGCCTCTTTGGACAGTATAGACAAGTTAGTTAACCTTCTCTGGGAGGAAATATTTCATAAATAATTTTTAATTTGGAAAAGAATCTTTCGGCTGTAGTAACACTTACTGGAAGAGTTAAAAATAATAATAAGGCTGTTGTTACCTCTGGAAAATTTGATGATAAAGTGTTATTTTACACAATTAAAAACACAGCAAAGTCTTTAATATTTTGAAGGGAAGCGAATTTTTCCTTCAACTGCATACACAACGCGACTATCTTTAAAGGAAAAGTCGCAGACAGATTGCTGGAATATGTTTGCTGTAGTGTTTCTGCAGACATAAATAATTCTTTTTCATACAAAGTTATCAAAACTTGGGGACATAGGAATCTAAATTTATTCATAAATAACTGCATTCCCTCAAAACGATTTGGTTAATTACGATATCAAATATTTAGTAATATATATTTATCCTAAAATAGTTTTCTCGACTAGAAAATACATAAAATACATACATACTCATCATAGTGTTTTTTTGGTTTTAATTGTCTTTTGTCTTCAAATTCCGGGTTTATATTCCATGATCTTAATATACCAACTGCTTCATTCTTTAAATTTATATAATTAGTTCTATATTCTTTAAGATTTTTGACAGACAAATTTAGACACTCAGATGCTTTTAGTAAGTCTAATTCTCTTTCTTGTAAGATTTTTGCACAAATAATTAGAATAAAAATAAATTCGAAGTTTTAAATAAATTTTAATAACCTTCTTGATTAGTCTCTCTCATCTTTTTTTGTTGTCGTTTACGTATCTCAGTTTAAGAGCATTTAGGGGACACAGGGAAAACATTGATGATACTTATAACAGAAACTTTTTAGTCAAGTTAATCTTCTTGCTAAATATGACCCAATAAAGATGGAAGTTATCAATTTGCCATAGCGGAGTGTTAAATATCTAAGTCCTACTATACAAAACGAGTTAATTGACTGTCTAGGAAAGTCACTGCAAAAACATTTATTATTAAAAATAATGTAAAGTCTATTATTTACTATCATTATGGATACAGCCCAGGATATAACAAAAGTTGACCAACTGAGTAAATTCATTTGTTACGTCAAAATAGAAAAGGACGAGTTTGATGATCCTGTGGGAATTAAAATTATGGAGAGTTGTATGGGATTCACCAAAGTTTCAGATCAGAGTGCAGCAGGAATAACATCTGCCATATTAAGGTCATTAGAAGAATAGGAATTAGATTTTTAAAAACGCAGGGGGCAGGGATATGATGTTGCAAATGTGATGAGTGGTATTTACTCAGGTGTCCAAAAACACATAAAGTATGTTGAGCCGAGTGCAGCTTATATACTGTTACGAAACAGCACACTGGTATAGTTCCTAAATCCGACTCTGCCTAAGCCAGGTATGAAAGTTAAAATTATGGTGGACGCGCAGGGATTGTTTACGATTGTGACTATCTTATCTAGACATTGTTTTTTGTGACCAGTCTTATCTAGAAAATGCCAGAAAGCCAATTGTTTTTGATTAAGCCGCAATCTAGAATTATCCAGTGAAAAAGGCACTAATATATAAGGGACCGACCAGGAAGAGTTAGTTTAGTTGATAATTTGACATCGCGAGATAAACAAGTAAATAAGTGAACTGTTTATATAAATTAGTTTAAGTGAATATATTGTGTATATAAGTAGTGAATAGTGTAGTGTTTAAATAAATTAGTGAGTAGTAGTGTGTTTATAGTTTATCCCACCCGTTTACTGTTTAAATAAACAAGAAAAACATTACATTGGTGTCAGAAGTAGGATAATATAAATAAATATCTACGTAAAAATGGCCAAGAGACTAATAGACTTGAAAGTGACGGAACTAAGAGCAGAATTGGAAGAACGTGAGTTGGAAACGTCCGGTAAGAAAAGTGAATTAGTAGAAAGACTTAAAGTGGCACTGGAAAATGACGGCTTTGATCCAGAAACAGTTTTATTTAATGACGAGGCTTCTACCTTAATCTCGTCAATTTCTGCTAATATTTCTGCCATGGAAGAGAACATGGACGAGAAGATTTCTGCTATGAAGAACGATATTTCTGGCATGGAAGAGAAGATTTCTACGAATGTGAAAAGCGATATTTCGGCTATTAAGAACGATATTTCTGCTATGAAGAACGATATTTCTGTTAATATGGACGAGAAGATTTCTACTTTGAAGAACGATATATCTGCCGATATCTTATTAATGAAAAACGACACTGCCGCTGACGTTGAAAATGAAATTTTGTCTCTAAAATCTGAAATCGAGATTAAGATGTCAACGATGGACGAGAAAATCGAGAATAAAATTACAACGATAGACGAGAAAATCAAGGAGTTAGAGGAAAAGATTACCGATTCAAGAACCTGAGGCACGCCAGAGGAAGAAAAGAAGACCGAGCAAACGAAACCTTACAAGCCAGAAACACTACCTAAGTTTGAAGACATTGGCAGTTTTACCCGAGTCAAGGCCCCAACGTTCGATGGAAAAATGTCGTGGACAGATTATGTGAAACAATTTGAAGCAGATGCTAGAGTGAATAATTGGTCCGATAGAGACAAGGCAGTGAATTTAACTATCGCGCTTCGGGGAGATGCCTTAGATGTACTTCACACGATACCTCTGGAAGAAACGGATGATTTCGAGCAGCTGAAGAAGAGGTTGGACATGCGATACGGTCACGAACATCTAGAACATTTGTACAGATTCCAGCTGAAGAACTGAAGGCGGAAACGTGACGAACCCCTTCAAGAGTATGAACTGGATATTGCCTGACTAGTTCGATTTGCTTATCCATCAGCACCAGATAACATGATGGAATGTTTAGGCATCCAGGCCTTTATTGATGGCTTACGTGACCCCGATATGCAGAGGACGCTTCGTTTAGCCCATCCGAAAACATTAGTCGACGCATTGACAGCTGCTCTTGAATATGAAGCAGCCACGATAGCTTCGGGATACAACAAAGGTATGAATATACAGGAAGAAGGCGACGATGACAAACTTGACCAGATCTTCAACTTGTTGAAAGGTATGGCAGACAAGAAGCCGGAGAAGATCAAACGCCGGAAGTTTGGCGAGCTACACCACGTACGCAGTCCGTCTAAGCGCCCCAAGACTCCTGTAACCCAAGAACTCCAGTCACAGGAGAAATCAGACAGGGGTGAACATCCAGCTGATCTGAATCACCGAAAAGCCAACTCTTTGCCTAGACGGTCATGCCCTGTAGACTATTCTCAATGCAACAAGTCGAAATCTAAGGAAGTTGCAGTTTCAAGAATTACAGTAGTTAACGAGGAATGGTCACCCGCCAGGATCAGAGAAGATCAGGAGAATGATCCTCACCTGAAGATGATCCGGCAATGGAAAGAAGAAAATCGGCGACCTACATGGCAGGAAGTGTCAAGATTTTCACTGACACTCAAGGCATATTGGGCTCAGTGGAACTCCCTTGTCCTGGAAGAAGGGCTGTTGAAGAGAGTCCTTGAAAACGATGATGGTACCGAGATGAGGAGACAGCTAGTTATCCCTAGAACGAGAGTAGCTGAGGTACTGAAGAAGTTACACGACAGTCCATCGGGAGGTCATCTGGGAGTGAAGAAAACCATTCAGCGAGTCCGTGAAAGGTTTTATTGGATGAACAGCTCCGATGATGTGAAGGACTAGTGTAAGAAATGTACGACTTGTGCTACGAGTAATGGACCACATCGCAAGAGAAAGGCACCTATGAAACAGTATAATGTTGGAAGCCCTTTCGAAAGGATTGCTTTAGACATCGCTTGACCATTTCCGGCGACAGAAAATGGTGGTAAATACATCCTGGTTATAATGGATTATTTCACGAAGTGGGTGGAAATTTGCGCGATCCCGAATCAAGAGGCCACAACTGTCGCGGATGTATTGGTGAAAGAATTTATCAGCCGATATGGAGTGCCCTTGGAAGTCCACAGTGACCAGAGAAGAAATTTTGAAAGCCATCTATTCCAGGAGATTTGCGAGAAGCTGGGAATGAAGAAGACCAGGACAACAGCATTACATCCACGGTCAGATGGAATGGTCGAGAGAATGAACAGGACTATTGGAAAATACCTGTCCAAAGTGGTTTCCAGCCATCAGAGAGATTGGGACCAGTATCTTTCCCTATTCGCATTGGCTTATCGATCTGCCGTCAATGAGTCCACGGGTGAAACACCTGCGAAAATCCTGTTTGGACGTGAAATAAGGCTTCCTTGTGACCTGGAATTTGGCTGTCGGCCTGGAGAACATCTAGCAGGAGAAGACTACGTGATCCAATTGAAAAGAAGGCGGGACGATATTCATGAATTAGTTCGAACAAATCTTCAAGTTGCCAGTGATGGAATGAGAAGCCGGTTCGACACGCAGGACACAGAAGGCGGTTTTAAAGAAGGGGACAAAGTATGGTTACACAACCCAACGAGGAGAAAAGGATTTTCTCCAAAATTACAAAAATCCTGGGAAGGTCCATACTTAATCAAGAAAAGGATCAATGATGTTATATATCGCATAAGCAAGATCCCCAACGGAAAACGAAGGAGACCATGACCTAGAGAATGTAGTAAACCATATTCGAGATGTATCTGACCCTACCTTCGATGCATTTATGGGCGCGTATGGAGGTACCGGGAAAGCTAGATATGGTGTAACTTCAGAACAACGACAAGATTTGTCCACTCTTCCGGAAGATTATTCACTGGCATACAACATCCCCGCCCGTCTCAAGAACGCACGAGGGTTGGCATCCGTCTTTCGAAATAAGTTCGGGCAATCAGAAAAACTTGAAGACCAGATTCCAGTCCCTGGCAAGACACTGAAACTGAAAATATTATCATTAGTATAAGGTAGCCTGGAAGGTGAATTTGGAATATCTGGACTGGGAGAAGAATTATAATTTTCTACCATAGAGCCTAGTTTTGCAATTGTACCTACATTATTAATGTCTTCGACTTTAAGATCCAAATTATTTGTCACAGATTCAGAACTCTTAGATGCGGTAGATGTAAAAAAATTCGTAATTTTACGAAACCTTGATTTGTTTTCTTGTAACTTTTGCAACTTTTTACCGCGCCACTAGTTTGGCGTAGTGGGCCCATATTTATCTACAATAATTAAAAAATAAATACAAATCGGCCTAGGGCATCCAAGAATCGGGATCCCCCAAAGCATATGCACCCTTTTTGTTTTCTTATTGTTAAAAAAACACAAATCATACCAGTTCAAAATACAGTGCTCAACAATTGCTAAGGATCAAAGTATTTCGTAAAATTTTCTTAATTATCTTCTTTTAATTTATAACGTTTTTTGTGGTATGATCATTATCTGTATAAAACTGATAACAAAACCTGCCTAATGCCTATCAACACTTTTTACTTTTCTTAATTTTCTGCAAAAAATGAAATAGCAAAATCAATTTGATCACTTCTCTACTTCTCTAGCAATTGTTGAGCACTGTATATTACAAGATAATGTATTTAAAAAATATATATACGTACTTTCAAAAATGTTTTTTTAAATGCAGGAAAAAACTTTGTTTCTTAAACTAGCACTTTACTTTTACTATAACCATGTCAATACAATAAATATAATTTTAAAATATTTTATTGTCGTCTGGATGAGTTTTCCTTTCCTCGTGCACAGTTAAAAGAATTGCTGCTGGCTGCTGGCCTGGCCTTTCGGTTGACTTTTATTTTAAAATGTTTTCTTAATTGAATTTAATAGTACTTTACATTTGACTTAGTAAAAGGATCGCTGTTATCTCTCGTCGTCTCTCGTCTCTCGTTATTTGATTTTTAAAATTTTTAAATAATTATTAACTTAGATTTATTGTTTTAGATTAGGAAGAACCTACGCATAATGTTTTAAAAGATGCAACAACAAAATTATATATTTTTTACCTACGACCACCCCTGTAAGTAGTCAAAAACACACAGTCGGCAATCAATGTAAGACGTCTATTACGCACGGTAAAACAAAACGCACGGCTGTAAAATAAATCGCACGGCTTCCATAGCAACCACTTAGCAGATGTCAATAGACGTAGCCATCTTATTCAAAATTTATTACTTAAATATTAGATGGTGAATTTTATTCAATATATAAATGGTAGATAACATTTATTAGATATGAGATTGTATTTAATACTAAGAGTTATTTGGAATTATATGATAATTGGTTCCGTTTCATTCAATCCGAATCTTTTAGCTGTCTGAATGTATCTCATATTAATAAACAATTCTATATTATACACCAAGCGACTAAAGTGGCCCATTTAATCCCTCGGGTGGTGTTTGATTCCTGAGGGAAGTAATCCACCTAAGGGATTAATGTCACTTTAGTCGAGAGGTGTAGACGCTATTTTATACAATTCCGGTAATTCTACAAACATTTTTAATAAAAATAATAGTATATTACGTAACGTGTGTTGTAAGAAGCATTTTACGCACGAACGGAAAAGTTACGCACGAAGCCGCGTAGCGGCGAGTGCGTAATTCCGTGAGTGCGTAAAATGCGTTACAACACGAGTTACGTACTATACTTTCCCTACGACCAACTTGTACTTGTGTTTATAATCTTATTAAGGTATTTAAAGTACAAGTAAAAACGTACATCCTCGATGCCCAGCCAAGTTTTATAAAAGTCTATCCGCGATGCCCAGCCAAGCATCTTAGAAGTTCATCCTAGATGCCCAGCCAAGTTTCGTAAAAGTCCGTCATAAGTAGTATTTATTTTTATTAAAAACGTATGTAGAATTACCGGAATTGCATAAAATAGCGTATACACCTCTCGACTAAAGTGACATTAATCCCTTAAGTGGATTACTACCCTCAGGAATCAAACACCACCCGCGGGATTAAATGGGCCACTTTAGTCCCTTGGTGTATAATATATTACTGTTTACTAATATGAGATACATTCAGACAGCTAAAAGATGCGAATTGATTGAAACGGAACCAATTATCATATAATTCCAAATAACTCTTAGTATTAAATGCAATCTCATATCTAATAAATGTTATCTACCATTTATATATATAGAATAAAATTCAACGTCAAATATCTAAGTAATACATTTTGAATAAAATGGCTACGTCTATTGACAGTTGCTAAGTGGTTACTATGGAAGCCGTGCGATTTACTTTACAGCCGTGCGTTTTGCTTTACTGTGCGTAATAGACGTCTTACATTGATTGCCGACTGTGTGTTTTTGACTACTTACAGGTGTGTGTTAAAACGGAATTTGTAAGCACGATAGAGGGCGCCTTTTTTGACGGATCGAAACCAAACTCGCTACAAAAATTGGTTCGGCCAAGGTCTTGGACGAGTTCGTTAACAGGCCAAATCGGCCCAGTATAAACAAAATGGCCGCCTGTCAAGATTGAAAAAAATCGTATTTCTTTTGTTTTTGATCTGACGCAAAAAAGTTACTGAGATTTTTTTTAGAACTTAACACGTTCTATAACTTTTGTATGAAACACTTTTTTCTAAAACGTACATGAACACATTTATTTGAATAAATTTAAATTTTTGTTTTGTTTTGAATCTGATGCAAAAACTTTACTGAATTAAGCCGTTCAATTGGTCCTGTGCCATTGGGATTTTTATTTGTACTTTAAATCCCTTAACAAGTAGGTCGTAGGTAAAGTATAGTACGTAACTCGTGTTGTAACGCATTTTACGCACTCTCGGAATTACGCACTCGCCGCTATGCGGCTTCGTTCGTAACTTTTCCGTTCGTGCGTATAATGCTTCTTACAAGACACGTTACGTAATATACTATAATAAATAAGTCTTAATGTTTTTATTCATACGCTATGGAGCCCATATACGTGTGTAATTTTAGGTGAATGAGACAATCAGAAATCATTTAAAATCGACTTCCTATACTGTGAATAAGGAAGCTAATGAAATAAGAAACTAAAAAGTGAAACATAAAACAAAGAAACTATAAACTATACTTATAGTGGGTACTAATACTTACCTACTACTATTTTAACAGCACCACACAGTCTATACAGATGTTAATAGCTGCTTTAACTATGCCACCGTATACAGAAATTGTTTCTCTGTACAGTGACTATGCAGAGCCAAAAACGTCAAACGACGTAACAGAGTACAGATACATATCGAGTGTGAGCCCCTGGGGCATTGGCATCTTCGTGCCAGGACTTCGGCCCCTTCGGAGCCATACCAATAGGCTTTTTCGGGCCCCCTTGGGCCTAGTTCCAACTGCGGGGGTTCGCGTTAGTAGCGCTACGCCACTGAGCATTACATAACTTGACTAGCTCAAAATACTTACAGGTAATATTATTTTCAAAAACTATATGTAATATTTAAGAAAAAAAAAAGCGATGATAAATTCCTAGCAAAATCACACTGAAACTCTATTTTCACTTCAAATACTTATTTGCATAGTTCATTTATGTATAATACCTACTAATTTTATGATTTAGATGGCTTTATAAAGTACTTGTACTTTAGATTACTACGTTACTTTTACTAGGCCTTTACAGGTAAATATATTTCAGAGTAAAACAAAATTTCGGCTTTTCTGAGCAGCGCCGGATTTAGACTTCGGCGGCCCATAGGCAGATCATGTGGTGGAGGCCCTCAAATAGTTTGTGGTTAACTGTTGAAAGTTTCTATTAAGGATTAAGGTAAAGAAAAAAGCAACTAAATAAGTTGGCTAACACAAAATTTATTCAAAATTAAACTAGAAAACAACTAAAATAATTTTAGTTTACCTACAAGCTAAATTATTTTTCGTTTGATTTTCACATCAATAAACGTATCGATAATATCGTCGAAGTCTGATTCCCTCAAAACATGACTCTCTAAACTAAGGAGAGTTAAAACATTTAATCTGTCCTCGGTCATGGAACTTCGGAGTTTATTGTTTATAAGCTTCAGTTTTGAGAAGGATCTTTCAGCCGTACAATTTGTCATGATTAGTGTGATATAAATTCTCAGAATTACCTCAACGTTGGGAAAGCACTCTTTAACATTGTTTTTGCACAACAATTCATACATCCATCTCTTATAGCTAATCTCTTCCCTTCTCTTCTATTCAAATTCTTCATACTGAACTATAAGTAGTATGAAATGTATGATTTTGTTGCCAAGAGAATCATCTACGTTGTTGCAGTAGGTTTTAACCAAGTTTTGGCTGCCAGACAAAATTTCTTGATCAGAAATAGCAGTTAAATTTTTCAAAAATCCAAATCGTGCATTTAGAAGTGAGTACGCGTCCATTCTCTTCTGAAGAGCGGTCATGAGCTGGTCGACAACTGGGATGTAGCTTTGAGTCCTAAATTTGTCCGAGGGTGATAACTGAACTTCCGAAGCTTGCGGGCAATCTAAAGTGGACAACAGGACATTTCTTTTTGTTTTTCTCCTTTTTTCTTCTTCGTAGTTTCGGCAATCAGCTAGCTCGAAAGCTTTTACTTCATATCCATTAAAACTGTCTCTTTCATTTTCAATGGTTGCTTTTAATGAAGTAAGCAGTGCTGCAGCAGTACTCAAGTCCAACCTAGGATTGTGTAGGCTTTCGCTGACTTTGTTTATATGTACCAAAATATCATCCCAAAAAACTGTATATATATGGCTGTTTCTAACTTTGCCATCCTATCATGCAAACCGACAGCTGTTGCTCTTGATTTAGCTGTGTTTTCGTCGTCAATAATTTCTTCGATGGTATTTATAAAACCTTTATAGCCCCGCAAGAGTGCTTTAGCGGCTTCAATTCGACATGACCAGCGAGTTGTTGTCGTTCTTTTCGGCACAAGAATAGGTTGGTCAGTTTTCGCTTCTTTTAAGCAGCGACTAACTGTATTGTACCTGTTAGTTGAAGCCGTAAAATATACATACAGCTCTTCTAAAAAATCAAAGAAACTTATTGCCCTGAGACAATAACTGGCCGCGAATTGTATGACAAGATTAAGCGAATGACCAACGCACGGCACCCAAGCTGCTAGGCTATTTTCTGCTTGTATTAATGCTTGTAAGCCATTGTATCTGCCACTCGTTGCAGCAGCATTGTCATAGAACTGTCCACGAATGTTCTTCAGGCCCAGCTCGTTTTGGTATAGAAAATTAATCAAGCTCTCATACATATCCTTCGCGTTATGACCCTGGTTAGGCATAAAAATAAGAAATCGGGAGCGTGCCCTTCAATAAACCGAACAACTAACGTCAATTGGTCAACATGACCTTTGTCAGGAGTCGAGTCCAGAGAAATTGGAAAAGATTTTGCAGTTTTCACTCGATCAATATTTTTTTTTAAAACGGTTTTCCTAAAATTTCTAGCAGTTCCTCACAAATCGTGGATGACAAGTAGATTGTGTGACCACTTCCGCGGTTGCCATGTTCTTCTAAATGTGTTTCAAAAAAAACATCGTAGTCAGCTAAAAGTTCTAATATTTCAAGATAGTTGCCGTTGTTAGTAGATTCGAGAGTTTCGTTTTCCCCTCTAAATGTCAATCCTCTTTCGTTGAGAAAAGCTATGACTCGTAACACACTTTTAAGAACTTCTCGCCAATACTTAACACTTTTTTCATTTGCTTCGCCAGTTCTCGATTTATGCGACCAATTAGTTGGGATCGCCCGGTATAATCGATTGAAGCCATTTCTACAATCACAAAAGCCCTCATGGGTAAACTGTGAACGTACGGGTGAGAAATGCTTGCATACAAAACAGAAGACATGCCCTTTGTTTGAAGAAAAACATAACCACCAGCGTTTTTTAGCCTCACCGTTTTTTGTTCTTCGAATGAAAAAGCTTTTCTTGCATTTCCTTGTATATATACTAGTATTTCCAACTCGGTATAAAATTGCGGAGATGATTTTTTATCGAAAATTTCCTCGTTGCAATACTGAAGGGAGGTGATGTCCATTTTAATACAACAATCAATGGTACCGGGAGTTAAAATTTCAGGCCACAGAGCTTCAGTGGATTCCTCTAGGGCAGTATAGGGGTTCTTCAAAATGTAAACCAAAAAAGTTAAGCTTATACCGCGTTCTTAAAAATCAGACGCAACTTTATTTTCAACGATTAACATCAAAATTCAACAATAACATAAACTTTAGGGATTAATATTTACACATTCATTACCTACTTACAAAAAAGACACGAGAAACGAGTTTATTCAATTACTTAATTAATACACCTATTGACGTTTCGACGTTTGATACTTAACTGTCTATACAAAAAAACAGTTTATTCATGTTGAGCGAGGTGCATACGTACGCGCGCAAGCGCGCTTGGACGGGTGGCGAGGCGGCGGCGGGCGGCGTGACTTTTTCCATAGAGATAGCTTCATAAACGCGTTTCACTCGCTTTCTTATAAACGCGTTTCACTCGCTTTCTCAATGGAGAAATTTCTGGTCTTCTAATGGCAAAAATTATTCGCGCGCCGTGTGACACGTCATTTTTCGCTGTTGCTATTGGTCTAGCGCGGCGCGGTAGAATGCGCGAAAGGCGCCATTTGTGTTCATATTTCGTGCTGCTTGATCTCGCGGATTTCTAAATGTTAACTTTTCCCGCTCAAAGATTTTCTTCTAACTATTTGTAACAAAACTCAGTATTTTTTTATTTCTACTGAGCCTTTATTGATTTAATTTAATTTTGTTTGTGGTGTGGTGGCGGCCTCCTTGTAGTGGCGGCCCATAGGCAACTGTCTATGTTGCTTGTGCTTAAATCCGGCACTGTTTCTGAGGAAGAAATAACTGACTGCTTCTTCGGCTACGTGTCCTAATAGTAAGCAAGTAATAGATAAGAGTGAAATCCTATTTGGCATGCTATCTGTTTCGTTAAGTAATAAATAGTATTTGTTTACTGTTATATTCGTAATTATATAAAAACCTTTATTGAAGGTTTTTTGAGCCCCTTGTTATTTTGGTTTAAACTTTTCTTTAAATAATATTTAAAGATCGCAAATACAATGTTAAATCTCTTTTTTTATTTCCTTAATTTCAATTCTTGTTTATTACCAATTTCAAATATTAATAAATAGAAAATATATTGATGTTGTTCATATTTTAAATTACTGTAGCAGAGGCGCGAGGAGATGAAAAAGTAGGTGAATTCGTTTTGTTGTATTAAATTAAAAATGATTATAACATGCTATCGCCACCTATTAGAAAGTAGCTAAGGTTCAATACCTACAAATACATTTTGTTATTAATATTATTGCTAAGTATATTGTTTAAAATTATTGAAAATGTAAATAAAAATGTACTGATGAATAGAGTTCTTCCGTGATACAAATATCATGATAATTAAAATTATTATCTACACAATACAGGGTGGCCGGACGGAAACGATGCAGAGCCATTATCAGGAACTACGTCAACGTTTTAAAAAAACGCAGAGACCCGTCGATTTTTGATCATAGGGGGACACTTCTTTCCGGTAATACTAACGAACAATCGAAGCATAATGCGGAGGGGCACCGTCCTGTTGAAACATTAAATGATCTTCACTATACTGTTGGTGATTTTCAATAATATCGATCAAGGTAGGGTCAATAGCATTTTCCAGTAATTGCAAATACATTTCAGCAGTCAAATTACCAGGTAAAAAATATGAATCCACCAGCCGGTCACCGAAAATGCCAGCCCATACATTTAATTTTTGCTGTTGCTGTGTATGCACCGCCTGGAAAATTCTTGGGTTTGAATCAGACCAGTAGCAGGAATTATGATGATTTACAGTACCGTTCATCAAAAAGCTGCATTCATCGGAAAAACAGGTATTAAAAACTACATTTCTAGTGTCTCTTGAAATGTTCTCACTAAATCTAGAACATACTTACTACTGACCTGTTTATATTGATATTTTTCATTAAATAACTCAGCTGTTACATTTGCACACTTAGTACTAAAACACACGGAGCGGTTTCTGGCGAGTCGGCGCCGACTCGGCAGAGAAGCGGCTCAAAACACACGAGGCGTCACCGCAGCTTACGACCGACACGTTTCTATCGAGACATCTTTCGCAGTTGTCTAGTTGTGTCTGAGTGGTTCGCAGTATGACTTCTTCTGACAGTGATAATGATTTGCTTTTTCTAATAACTACAGGCTTATTATATAACAAAATTAAGAAAAAAAAAGAAACGCAAATATTGGATACATCCCATAATAAATGAGAGGAAAAATAGAGGATTTTTTTACACACTGTATGACGAACTTAACGGAGATCCAGATAAATTCTTTAATTTTACCAGAATGTCACGAGAAACATTCCAAGAATTGTTGTCAATAATTAAAGATTCATGTTCAAAAAGAAATACTACCATGAGGGAAAGCATACCAGTAGAAGAAAAGCTTCTTATAACTTTAAGGTAAGATAAATAAATAAAATCTAAAAAAAAATTTATTCTTAAAAAAGTATTATATTATCATGTTTATTAGCAAAATAGCATTTAAAATAGTTGGGTTATATCCGTATCTTGGAAATACGAGCTTCCAGGCGACATCAAAGGGGATTCAGTACTCTGCCGCTGAATCCCAGAAGGCCCAGGTTGGGGCTCTTGTTGTGAAGGACTTTGGTTGAAGTCTGGAAGTCCGGAAGGTCCAGCATGTGGATTTAAATATTGTCATTGATGTAGTATTCCAGATTGGTGGCTTGAAGCCTGGGTGGGAATTTGGTTATACGGTAATTGTGTTGAGTATACAGAGGGGGCTGGTGACTGTATGATATTATATTTATTAATGCTTTGCATAATTTCCATACTCGCAGCAAATTTAAAGTGTGGGGGAATGGATTTCATAAAAGGCACTAATGATAACAAAAATAATCTATCGTCGTCTTCTTCAGAATTTACTGTTTGTGCTGTTTGTTTTTGACGAATACTATGATTATCAAGGATCTCCACAAGTTTTTTTTTTCAGTGTGTTTACTCAGATCACTAGCATTCAAAAACTGGGGCGTAGACTACTCAAGTTTACTGCACATCTATAAATCATTGATCAGATCAAAACTTGACTACGGAGCGATTGCATATAACTCTGCCAACAAAAGCCTTCTTCAGTCAGTGGAAGTTATACAAGACACAGCTCTTCGCATCTGTTTGTGTGCCCATCGTACAAGTCCTATCCAAAGCTTACTTTGGGAGACTGGAGAGTTACCGCCTTCTTACCGAAGAGAATATCTAAGCATCTCTTATGCTGTCTCTGTAATATCAAACAAAAGAAATCCAGTAGCCCACAACGTCTTATCTGATCGTTTTAAAGCCAAATTTTTATCCAGCTCAACTACTCCTCCTTTCTATCACAGAGTCAAAACATATTTAAACAAAATAAATTCGCATTTCCCAAATATTTATGACGTCCCATCAATAAATTATCCTCCTCCATGGACAATAACACTCCCTATCCTAGACCTAAGCCTCGCCTACCTTAATAAATCAGAGACTCCAACAGCCAGAATAAAACAAGAATTCCTAAGTGCCTTAAATAAATACGGTAGCCTTTATCACACACAGATGCTTCAAAAAACCAAGATGAAATTGGGGCTGCCTTCTACTCCGAGGACTTTTCGAAATCCTACATACTCCCACCCTTCACATCTATTCATTCAGCTGAATTATTCGCCATCTAAGAAGCACTCAAGAAAATCCAGAAAATCAAGCATAAAAATGTCCTTTTAATATCTGACTCTCAAAGTTCACTAACAGCACTTCGTCAACTGTACTCTAATCAACCTATAGCCATACTGATCAAGAAAGAGCTACAGAATTGCAGAAACAGCAGCATACATATTAAATTCATGTGGGTCCCATCCCATACTGGAATAGAAGGGAATGAGAGAGTAGATCAAATAGCAAAAAATGCATTCACCAATCAACAATCAGAAAGGAACGATTTTACCGTACATACTGATTTGAAAGCGTTCTACAAGAGCAAAATCTACGATGAATGGCAGGAAGAAGCAAGACATAACCAACACAAATCATATGAAGTCACTACAAATTCTCACGGTTGGAACTGTAAAATCATAAATAGAAGAGAACAAGTGATCCTTTCTCGTATTCGAATCGGTCATACGCGCATCACACACGACTACTTACTAGCAGGAAAAAATAAACCAATGTGCGAAATGTCTAACAGTGAGTTAACCGTGAAACACCTGGTAATAGAATGTGCGAAATACGACAAGGAACGGAAAAAGAATCAACTACCACTATCACTAAAAAAATTATTACAAGAAAAGCAAGAAACTAAAAAACTTTTAAACTACCTAAAAGACTGCAAATTAAGTAGCAAAATATAGAGACTATAACCAAGCTACAATAAGTGAACATCCATCATTTTAACTCGCTAATAACCCTATGTGGTTGATGCGATTGATATATAAAAAAAAGGACCTCCACAAGTTTTCTTTCCAGTGTGTTTCCTTTTCTTTTTTTGGCGACATAAACAGTAGGAGAGTCATCATTAATTGTAGCAGGACTTTCTGGCGCAGATTCATTCTGACTGTTTGGTGATAGAGGAGCCCCATCATCCATAGATGTATCTGTGGGGCGACGTTGGATTGCATCTAACAAAAAGCTCAATTGGTTGGCGTACATATAGGAACTTTTGACTTTTCGTCCTTGTCCTGACTTTCCTTTATTTTCTTTAAGTTCTCTAGCGTACCTATCCCTTATGTTTTTCCATTTTTTTCAAGCAAAATGCCTGAAAAAAAGCTTTATTTAATAAGTACTCTTTTATTTCAGGTACCTAGCTACTGGCAATTCATTTGTCGATTTGCACTATGCTTTTAGAATTGGAAAATCCACAGCAAGTTTAAACACCCAAGAAGTTTGTAAAGCTATATGGACACATGCTAGACATATAACTTTTCCGTCGTTAACTACTGAAAAATGGCTCGAAATAGCCGAAGGATTTAAGAAAAATGCAAATTTTCCACATTGCTAATATCGGCTCTATGTTCTACAACTATAAAAATTATTTTTCAATGGTACTTTTCGCAATGTGTGATAGCAATTATTTATTTACATACGTAGACGTTGGCTCCTATGGAAAATCTAGTGATTCTGGAATTTTCAAAAATTCCACACTATATGAAAGAATGATAAATGATACACTGGAAATTCCTCCAGCATATTCCATCGAAGGAGATGTAATTGATTATCCATTTGTAATAATAGGAGATGAAGCCTTTCCACTCTCAGAAAATTTACTTAGGCCCTATGGTGGATCAAATTTATCTTTTGAAAAAAAAATTTTCAACTACAGATTGTCAAGAGCTCGAAGATACATTGAATGTACATTTGGTATTCTGGCTAATAAGTGGCGAATTTTCCACAGACCGCTTAACGTATCTGTTGATTTTGCCCAAGATATAATCAAAGCGTGCTGCGTACTCCATAATTTGGTCAGATTAAGAGATGGACACCGTGATGATGACATTAGATCAGCAAATGGCTTGGCAAATTTAGCCACTGATTCATTGAGCAGAGGAAATCCAAGAGCTCTTAACTGCAGAGAAAAATTTACTAACTATTTTGTTAATATTAATCCGCTGAAATGGCAAAACGCACAAATATGAAAATTATGATTAAGTTAATACATGGCGTTTCAGTTTTTCGTTCATAACTTCTGTAAACGATAGAACATATTAAAATAATATGAGTCTTCTCTGTAACATTTTTCTATAGAACGCTTCGTTTTCAAGATACAGGGCGTTAAACTTAAAAAAAACACTACTATTTATTCGTTATCTCCCAAACAAATAAACATTTTTTATTCAAACTTTGTACACTTAGTCATAATATAATCCAGACAGAACCCCATAACTACGCCACTGCTTTTCCAATGAAAATTTTCGGAACATCAAAATATTGGTCTTTTATTATGACTAAAGTGTACAAAATTTAAATAAAAAATCTGTACTTATTTGGGAGATAATAAATAAATATTAATATTTTTTTAAAAGTTTAACACCCTGTATCTTGAAAACGAAGCGTTTAGAGAAAAATGTTATAGAAAATACTTTTATTATTTTGATATGTTCTAAGTAAAGGGGCTAGGCCGGTTCTAGACCATTCCTTATGTAAAATAACATGGGAAATCGCCAAGGTCCATCGTGGTAATTTTTGGCTCAATTCTATCTGCGCACGCGCCAATCAGAGGCGGTCGTCAACCATCTTGTGCCTTGTGTCATGTATGCTGATGACATTACCCCTACCCAGTCAGTTGATAATGTGTATAATAGTCGCATTAGTGTAGTTATGCCGGTTTCAACTCACTACTTCGAAAAAGGTCCGCTAGGCGATGGTGGCGCTGCGTTGGCGCTGTCGGCGGTGTCGCGCATTTTTTATCCAGTCGGCCATTTTTTATCCGTCGGCCATTTTTTTATCCAGTAAATTTGTGCATGACGTAAAAATTTTTGCCTTGAGTGAGATTCGAGCCCACGACCCCATCGTTCCCAACCTACACCACTACACGTATGCTATGAGGATTCCTACGTATTATGTTTTTGAAATTGATCAGTATAAGTATTTTGAAATCTCACGAGGCGTGATTTCACGATGCGATGTAATTTTCTTCAATGCGCCGATTTTAATACATGAATATGTTCCACATTTAAAAAAATGTATTAAAATCGAAAAAAAATTTTAGTCCGAGTGAATTTCGAACCCACGACCTCATCGTTCCCAGCATACACCGCTACATGTATGCTATAAGGATTCCTAAGTATTTTGTTTTGGAAATTGATTATATGCGTATTATTTTGAAATGACGCGCTGTACACCACGGTGTCTTATATATTATCTGATTTCACCATACGATGGTTTCGACGTAATTTTTTTCTTTAATACTCCCTTGTACTAATATCGTTTTAGTTGTTAGAACATGTGAATCAAAACCAATGCGTCAAGCAGTTGAACCAGAATCCTTCGTAGGTAATCATAGAAAAATCGTTCATTGTATTTATCAACAAAAATACGCACGCGTGCGCGATCTTAACGTATACCATTCTAAGATGTAGCCAGGAAGATGTAAAAGATATTCGCTCATGAGACTTGATAATTGTATAATCAGTAATAACATAAACAGTTTTATCATACACCTGAGAGAGAAACTAATCTGTAACAAAACTAATTTACGGAAACGACCCCAAATTTTATATTTTTCGTATCTCTGCGACGGGCAGGTAGGAAAAATAACAATAGCTGAGCCGATTGTGCCGTGAACTTTAATGTGGTAAACACCTCAATTTTAGGGGTTTGAACAGATAGCAGTCGTGTAACAACAATCTCTCTCTAAAAAGATATTATTTTGATTGGGACTTCTAAATTTCATATGATACAGAAAGTTTTCTAAGTAATATTGTAGTGAACACTTTTGTCCAAATGAAAAGTGATGGCCTTAAAACGATCATCACGACATACGAGTGTAATCAAAAGTGTCTATTATGGCATGTTTAGAATGTATCTCAATTAATATTATACAAATAAAAAAAGCACCATTGTTTTTTAGCATTTTATATACAGGTGTTGACAAATACGCACGCGTGCGCGGTCTTTTCGTATACCATTCTTTAACAAGATGTACTCAGAAAATGACATAAGGATATTTATATATGTGGGGTGTTTAGCCTAAGTAATTTAATTGTTAAGCGCCTAGAAATCATCTTACTTTATTCGACAACGCCGACATTCAAAGTATCAGGCTATCGCTAAATGGTATTATCCCAATCGAAGAATGCAGTTGGATTTTACTAAGAATGATTGCAAATATTTCCACGAGGGAACGCGGTCTCTATAGTTCCTAACAGAATTCTTAACAATTGTACAACGAGAATAAAATCTTATACAAATTTCGTATCCGAGATTCCGCTTTCACCGTACGATGATGGTTGCGAAGTAATTTTTTTTTTACTTTTTTCTTTAATACTTCTTTGTACTAATATCGTTTTAGTCGTTAGAACATGAATCAAAACCAATGCGTCAAGCAGTTGAATCAGAATCCTTCGTAGGTAATCATAGAAAAATCGCATAGTTCATTGTATTTATCAAAAAACAAAAATACGCACGCGTGCGCGATCTTAACGTATACCATTCTTTTAGCAAGATGTAGTCAGGAAGATGTAAAAAATGCTTTATTCGAGCATAATATGGGATATTATTGAACTAGTTTTCTAGTTATTGAAAGAAACAACATGCTTGGTTATAATAAAAAAAAGTGTATATCAAAAGTAAACTGTTACTTTTTAAGTTGTATATTATTTTACTTTTTGAGAGACTCTAATAGAACATTTGCCCTCGTGCTTTTCTCAAAATTAGGCCACTAGTATTAACTAATTGTTAACAGGAAAAAAAAATTGTATTTCAATGGAGTGATTTACTTTCCTCATTATGCCAAAACGCTAGTCGTTTGATTTTGTATTAATTCAGCTACATGAGGTATGTTCTTCCTAATTTTAATTCAGACATTCCTTCCCAATGAAATGATGCATAGTGATTGGAACATTTAAAAAACAATTAAGAAGACAGATGCAATTAAGATTAACAAGTATGTCCAGTTTTGAATAACGGCGCCATATTATTGTAGTTTTAATTCTGTCCGCTTGAGGGCATGAGCGCTTGACTTGTATTGTATTCTTTCTCTTTTAAATATAACCTTTGTACAGATCAGACGTTTATTTACGATCTCTCCGCATAGTCCATAAAATTAATGCCAGTTTGTGAAGGACCAGGGGTCCTTCACAAACCTTCAAGAACATAAATACATAGTTTTTGGTCACTTCGACCGGACATGGATTGAATTAATAAAGCGATGGAAAATACAATTTGTTCACAGCAGACACGTGTTGTTGGTGCCGTCTTGGTGGAATAAAAAGCGGTGAGTCTTTCCTTTTTTATCAATCATTTCACATTCCAAGTGTTTTTGCATGCCTGGATCTGTATTTTGGTTTGTACATTTCGTTAATTATCAAGAATATTATTTACATGAAATCGGCAATCTCGGCATTTTCAAGATAAATACGTGAATACACCTATTCACATTTATTTCATATACTTTTAGAAACAGAGTGCTCGATTTAACTTCGTTTAGCATTCAATACAACAAATTATACACGTATACATATTTCTATCAGTTATCGGTAACATTTTTAAGATATATTAACATTTATATTTATCATAATGACTGATAATAAGCAAGAAAAGTCTGTGGACACTCAATCGACAAGTGCCGCAATCGAACAATTATTCAATGAAATAGAAATCGTAGTAAGCAAATTAACACGATTTGTAGAATTTGTTAAAATCGTAACTGAGGATAGGTTGGTTGAATTAGAGACACGATTAGAGCATGTAGTAGACATTTTCAAACAATTTGATACAATTCAAGGACACATTGAAACAATAGATAGTTCCCAATTAACATTAACAGATAGGGAAATGTTTGAAAACAGTTATTATAAAAGTGTAGCAACTGCGAGAGGCAAAATTGTTGAGTTTCACACAAACATAAACCAACGTACTATGCATTCAGTGAATAATATAATCCCGGTACAATCAACTTCAATGCAAAACAATTTTAGTAGGGTTTCTTTACCTCCAATTGATTTGCCCAATTTTGATGGTGATTATAAAAAATGGTCATTTTTCTTTAAAAGGTTTTCAGCTTTGGTTGATCAAAATAAACAATTATCGAACATTGAAAAGCTTTATTACCTACAGGGTAGGCTTCAGGGAGAAGCGGCCGGTATCATACAAGATATTGAACTCACTGAGGATAATTATTCTCTTGCATTTAAATTATTAACTGATAGGTATGGGAATAAAAATGTAATGATAGATAAACATATTGATGATTTATTTGACTTACCTATAGTAAACAATGAGTCACCTATTCATTTGCGAAAACTAATTGATTCTTTCAAACAACATGTACGTTCATTAAAATCATTAGGGGAACCTACTGATACCTGGGATAGACCTTTAATACAATTGATAAAAATGAAACTTGACAAAAATACTAGAGATCGGTGGCAAGAAAAAGTACACAATGAAGTAAACAAATCTCCTCCAACGTTGTCACAATTCTTAGACTTTCTGGTATGCCGATGTGAATATCTTGAAAGTTTGAACAAAGACAAATCATTACATTATACTAAACACAATCAAGCAAAGCATACATTAAACTCAAAAAATAGTCATTCATTTTCATCCACAATTAAAACAATTAGTTGTTTCCATTGCAATCAAGATCAAGCAATCTACAATTGCAAAACGTTTTTAGCTCTGTCGTTAAGTGAGAAATATAAACAAATAAAGAAAATTGGTTTATGCCCAAATTGTTTACGGAAAGGACATTTGAAGTTTCAATGTACCTCTCGAGGTTGTCGAATTTGTCAAGCAAAACATAATTCAATTCTTCATCCTGATATTCCATTAGGTACACAGTCTCAACTATCTTCTATCACCCAAAACAATTTGAGTAATACTGAGTCCACAGCTAGTGACATTCAACAAAAATCAGAACATTCACAAATCGTTGCAACCAATTCAACATTAACTTCTATTTTCACTCATTCAACAGAAAATAGTTTAGTACTTTTATCAACTGCCATCCTTTACATTAAAGACGTTTATGGCAATTTTCATTCCGCGCGAGCACTTCTTGATGCTGGCAGTCTAAGCAATTATATCAAAAATTCATTCCTCCAAAAATTAAACCTACCTACAACTGATGTCAATATATCGGTTTCTGGTGTAGGCCATAATTCTATTATGATATTCAAGCGAGTTACATCAACAATTAAATCAATGCATTCAAACTTTAAAATTGAGTTACCATTTTTGGTACTACCCAGGATTACTGACACTATACCTAATAGTGAGTTCAGTTTGAGTCATATTCACATTCCAAAGGGCATTTCTTTAGCTGATCCTTCGGTAAATAAACCAGGTGATATTGACATTTTACTTGGGGCATCTCATTTTTATGATTTACTCGATTCCAATCGCGTTTTTCTAGGGAACGGTAACCCAGTCTTACAATCATCAAAATTAGGTTGGATTCTTACAGGTGCTATCAATTTTTCATTACAGCCCAAGCCTCATAAAACTCTTTGCGCATTGTCATTAAATCAACAATTAACAAAATTCTGGGAACTTGAAGAATCTCCACCAAAAAAGCATCTATCACTTGAGGAACATTTTTGTGAAACACTATTCAAGGAAACTACCACGCGCGATTCACAGGGTAGATTTATCGTTAAATTTCCTATAACAAAACTCATTGATCAGTTGGGTAATTCGAAACCCATTGCCTTAAAACGGTTAGATAGCATTGAAAAACGGTTTCAACATGACCCTGAATACAAGGAATTATATGTCAAGTTTATTAACGAATATTTAACTCTTAATCACATGTCATTGGTAACCTCCAATGTTGATGATGAACCTACATTTTATCTACCACATCATGAAGTTAAAAAGGAGAGTTCTAGCACCACGAAACTGCGGGTTGTCTACGATGGCAGCGCTGTGACGGACACTGGAATATCATTAAATCTGGAATATCATTAAATCAATGTTTAGGTGTCGGTCCTCAAATTCAAGATGATCTCTTCAACATTATTATTCGGTTTCGAACTCATTCTAACTGCTGACATTGAGAAAATGTACAGGATGGTCGTTGTTCATCCAGATCATCGCAAGTTCCAAAGAATGTTTTGGCGGGAAGACAAGGACCAACCCATTCAAGTTTTTGAAATGTCAAGACTAGCATATGGACTGTCCTGCTCTCCATATCTGGCTACGCGATGTTTACAAGAATTAGCCATTCAGCATATGGCTCAGTATCCAAAATCATGCAACATCATATTAAGAGATTTTTTCGATGACGATCTTATCACAGGTGCCGACTCCATACAAGAGGCCTTGCAGCTTAAACATGAAATTTCTTTAATTCTATACTCCGGTGGGTTTGCATTAAGGAAATGGTCTTCTAATCATAATGATATCATTTCGAATCAATCTTCTAAGTGTCAAACATTTTATGAAAAAACGGAACTCAAAACGTTAGGGCTCATTTGGAATCCCGATAATGACATTCTTCAATATTCAGTTAATTTCAAACCCTTTAAGAATGTTCATGTTACCAAAAGACAAATTCTGTCTACAATTTCAAAGATTTTCGATCCGTTAGGTCTGGTAGGTCCTACCACTATCAAGGCAAAAATCCTTATGCAAAGAATTTGGCAGTGTCAGTCCAGCTGGGATGACCCTGTACCTTCTCATCTTCTCGAAATTTGGAAAAACTTTATCGATCAAATACATTCAATCAACAATCTGAAAATTCCACGGCATGTTTTATGCACATTTCATGATCGCGTTGAAATTCATGGTTTCTGTGATTCCTCGGAGCTAGCATACGGTTGTTGCATATATCTGCGTTCATTTCATTCCAGTGAATGTACTGTTCGACTTCCTTGTACAAAGAGCAGAGTAGCTCCCCTCAAGAAAACCACTTTACCTCGATTAGAACTCTGTGGTGCAGTAACCCTTGCTCGATTATTAAAGGTCATTCAAACAGCACTTTCCAAGAGAATTGATCAAGTGTTTCTATATACGGATTCACAAATTGTTCTCGCTTGGATCTCCACTCAACCCTGTTACTTACAAGCATTTGTAGCTAATCGAGTAGCTGAAATAACAGGAATTACTTCAATCTCTGATTGGTATCACGTAAAATCAAATAATAACCCAGCAGATATTATATCTCGAGGCATAAATCCTGAACAGTTAATGTCTTGTGATCTCTGGTGGAATGGTCCTCAATTGCTCAAGAACACTAACACCCAATCATTGTCTTCAAACATCAATCCAATCTTAACTGGTGTTCAAATCCCTGATATGAAAATAAGTTCCACATTGTTAATCAGTCAAACGGCACCAGAATTTGAGATATTCAGCAAATTCTCTTCTTTTAATTAAACTCTTAAGAGTAACAGCTTACATTTTACGTTTTAAAAATAATTGCTTAAAAGCAAAAAACGTTAAACAAACCGAGTCATTGTCACGTGAAGAATTGAATGTAGCACTTAGCTCATTAATCAAATGTGTGCAAGCTCGAGAGTTTGCCTTGGAACTATCAGCTCTTTCAAAAAATCAGTTGTTACCCAAATCATCGAAACTACTCAATCTTCACCCATTTTTAGACAACGATAACGTATTAAGAGTCGGAGGCAGAATTCAACAATCATCTGTCAAATTTGATCAAAAACATCCCATTATTTTACCTCAAAAACATTTATTCAATGAATTGCTAATTATGAAGGAACATCTGACAAATTTACATGCCAGTACTCAATTATTACTTTGCATAATTCGTTTGCGCTTTTGGCCGTTATCCGGAAAAAATGCTGTGAAACGCATTCTGAGAAAATGTGTTCGATGCTTTCGAACCAAACCAAGTTGCTTATCCCAATTAATGGGAAACTTACCTGCTAATCGATTCTCAACCTTTAGACCATTCTTCAAAACAGCTGTTGACTACGCAGGACCTTTTTTAATCAAAAATAGCTTTTTAAGAAATACAAAATTGATTAAATCATATGTATGTGTTTTCGTCCGTTTGTCAACGAAAGCCACTCATTTAGAACTAGTCATTGATTTGTCCACAGGTTCCTTCTTAAATGCCTTGAAGAGATTCATTTCGCGACGTGGAAAACCTTCCGATATCCATTCGGACAATGGAACCAATTTCGTGGGGTGCAACAATGAATTAAGGGAACTAAATAATTTTTTATCAAGCAAACAGAATAGCACAGAGATTCAAAATTTTTTACTAACCGATAACATTAAATGGAATTTTAATCCTGCTAAATCCCCGCACATGGGAGGACTATGGGAAGCTACGGTAAAATCAGTTAAATATCATTTACGGCGTGTTATCTTCAATGATACTTTGACATTTGACGAAATGTATACACTTCTGGTTCAGGTCGAGGCATGTCTTAACTCTCGTCCTTTAACCCAACTTTCCAATGATCCGGCAAATTTCTCTCCCCTGACCCCCGCTCATTTCCTTATTGGCGACTCTCTCGCTGCATTACCTGAGGTCAGCTTACTGGAGATCCTGCAAACCCGATTGAACCGTTATAAACGACTTCAGCAAATCCAACAACACTTCTGGAATCGATGGTCAAAGGAATATTTGACCCAGCTACAAATTCGATCGAAATGGCAACATTTGCAGCCAACCACGAACAAGATTGGTGCCTTGGTTATCCTGAAAGAAGACAACATGCCACCATCAAGATGATGTATGGGTCGCATCGTTGAACTGTTTCCTGGAAAGGACAATGTCACCCGTGTTGTGTCAGTGGAGGTGCCAAGCGGTGCAATTTATAAACGCTCCATAGCGAAAGTGTGTCTACTTCCTATAGACTACGACTAATAATAGTAAAGAACGTGAATATGTTTTTTTTTGTTAAAAGTTCGGAACTTTTAAGGTGGCCGGCTATGTCCAGTTTTGAATAACGGCGCTATATTATTGTAGTTTTAATTCTGTCCGCTTGAGGGCATGAGCGCTTGACTTGTATTGTATTCTTTCTCTTTTAAATATAACCTTTGTACAGATCAGACGTTTATTTACGATCTCTCCGCATAGTCCATAAAATTAATGCCAGTTTGGGAAACAATATCCCTGGTCCTTCACAAACCTTCAAGAACATAAATACAAAGTATGTAGATACTTAATGATTTATAAGTTGAAATTTGACAATCTTATTTTATTACTCATGAGTATTCAATAAAACTGACATTTTAGGTGTCATAATGTGTTTAATTAACTATATTTCCTCGACTAGATCTTCTTCTGGTGTGCAAGAATATTACTACAATATAAAAATATTAATCCGGGGAATTTTAAAACTTAATTTATTTGTTTTATTTATTAGATTAGGGATGTTGACTAATTTTAGGAATAGCTTTTATTTTAAAGATGGACACAGAATAAAATATATTTACAATATAAAATTTTGGGACGTGTACAAAGCAAAACTTAACATAAAATGATAAAGATATTTCCCTTGGAACAATTCACGACATACGAGTGAAATCAAAAGTGTCTATTATTTGTTTTTGGATGCACATAAAATGTGATCATCTCATTCCTGAAAACAATTATAGAGGTGCAGCGCATGAGGGGTGTAATATTAACTATCAGGATTCGCCTACTGTTAATGTAGTGTTCCACAACTTATCTGGTTATGATGCAAATTTCATCATCGAAGACATTGCTACCCGCATGACAGGCTCTATTGATTTGCTTCCTATTACAAAAGGAAAATATATTTCCTTCACAAAACATGTTGAAGATGCACGAATCCGCTTCAGATTTATCGATAGTTTCCGATTCATGGCATCATCTCTTGATAAACTCGCCTCGTATTTAACCGAATTTCCTAATTTGAGATCACAGTTTTCTAGTGTTCCCGAGGAAGAATTCACAATGTTAACTAAGAAGGGGGTGATGCCTTATGATTATTTCAATTCTTTCGACCGCTTTGAAAAAACAAGGTTACCTCCTATCGAATCTTTCTATAATAATCTCGAAGATAAACCCTGCTCATGTAAACTTTATAGTCGAGCACAACGCGTCTGGAATACGTTTCAATGTCAAACCTTAGGTGAATATGTAGAGTTGTATATGAAGACCGATATCCTTCTTCTTGCTGACGTTTTTGAGCAGTTTCGTTCCAGTTATATTGCTACGTATAACATCGATCCTGCACATTATTATACATTACCTGGATTTACATTCGATGCTATGCTAAAACATACTGGACAAGAATTGGAACTTCTTACTGATGTAGACATGTTTTTATTTGTTGAGCGTGGTCTACGCGGTGGACTTAGTCAAGTTTGCGGAAAACGTCGTGCCCGAGCCAACAATAAGTATATGCCCACTTTTAATCATTCAAAACCGACGAAATATTTAATGTATTTTGACGTTAACAATCAGTATGGACGGGCGATGAGTCAAGCGTTACCATATGGAGGATTTGAATGGTGTGATGCAAATATTGACGTTACACAAATTGCTGATGATGCTTCTGAGGGGTACATGCTCGAGGTTGATTTGGAGTATCCTTCTCATTTACATGATTTGCATAAGGATATCCCATTCTGCTCCGAACACCTAAATCCTAAGACCATGATGCCTGCTGCAAGTTCAAATGAGGAGACTAAGTTGATGGGTACCCTAACTAATAAAACAAAATATGTTATACATTACCGAACATTGAAGCAAGCGTTACGGAATGGGCTTGTATTATCAAAAATATATCGAGTGTTAAAATTCAAGTAGAGTTCTTGGTTAAAGTCCTACATTGACTTAAACACCGAGTTACGTAAAGCTGCGAAGAATGAATTCGAAAAGAATTTGCTCAAACTCATGAACAACGCCGTTTTCGGCAAGACCATGGAGAACGTGCGCAAGCGCGTTGATATAAAGCTAATTTCGCAATGGAGTGGTCGATATGGTGCTGAATCATATATAGCTAAGCCGGAGTTTAAAAATAGCATGATTTTTAGTGAAAACCTAATTGCAATCGAATTAAGGAAGCTGCAAATATGGGTAAATAAATCTATATATGTAGGAACGACTATTTTAGATCTAGCTAAAACTACGATCTATGATTTTCACTATGAGTACATGTCTAACCAATTTAGCGAAAATTGTACTGTGCTGTATACTGATACCGATAGTCTTATATATGAGATTCGAGGTCAAGATCCCTATGAAGCAATGAAGACGGACTGTTATAGATATTTCGACACCTCAGACTATCCTTTAGATAATGTTTATGGAATTCCTCAAATCAATAAGAAAGTTCTTGGGGTGATGAAGGATGAGAACAATGGTATTATAATGACTGATTATATTGGGTTACGATCTAAATTGTATGCGACGCGGTTACTAACTTCTGAAGATGGTCTAGCGGAAAAAAGAAAACGTCTTGCGAATGATGGTTTTGAGAAAGAAGAAATAGACTGCCTCATTCGAAACGATGGAATAACTAAGAAAGCTAAAGGGGTAAAGTCGTCAGTTGTGAATACAATAATCAAATTTGAAGATTATGAAGAGTGTCTTGATACCTTTACACAGAAAACTGTTTCCCAAAATCTAATTCGTGTCGAGAAACATCTAGTCCATTCAATTGTTCAGGATAAAGTAGCTTTAAGTCCTGAGGATGACAAACGATTTATTGTTCCTGGTTCCGATGAAACCTTACCTATTATTCTATTAATGATTATATGGATGTTGATGTCAGCCATTTGAATATTCCTTAAAATTAAGAATAAAAATTATTGTTAGCTATTATTTTGATTTATTATACTTTTCAATTTTATATTGTATAATACAATGTTTGTTTGTTCAATTGTTTCTTATTTTAACATCCCCATTAATGGATATGTTGTTTGTATTGTCGCCTGCCGTCTAAAGATATAGTCTATGTCACTCGAAAAGATCTAAATTTAATTGAAATCTGTAATGAATTTAGTTATCAATATTTTATGTGCATCCAAAAACAAATAATAGACACTTTTGATTTCACTCGTATGTCGTGAATTGTTCTGAAGTAAATATCTTTATCATTTTATGTTAAGTTTTGCTTTGTACACGTCCCAAAATTTTATATTGTAAATATATTTTATTCTGTGTCCAGCTTTAAAATAAAAGCTATTCCTAAAATTAGTCAACATCCCTAATCTAATAAATAAAAGAAATAAATTAAGTTTTAAAATTCCCCGGATTAATATTTTTATATTGTAATAATATTCTTGCACACCAGAAGAAGATCTAGTCGAGGAAATATAGTTAATTAAACACATTATGATACCTAAAATGTCAGTTTTATTGAATACTCATGATTAAATATTTCTTAAATAAAGTAATAAAATAAGATTGTCAAATTTCAACTTATAAATCATTAAGTATCTACATACTTGTTAATCTTAATTGTATCTGTCTTCTTAATTGTTTTTCAAATGTTCCAATCACTATGCATCATTCCATTGGGAAGGAATGTCTGAATTAAAATTAGGAAGAAAATACCTCATGTAGCTGAATTAATACAAAATCAAACGACTAGCGTTTTGGCATAATGAGGAAAGTAAATCACTCCATTGAAATACAAGTTTTTTTTCCTGTTAACAATTAGTTAATACTAGTGGCCTAATTTTGAGAAAAGCACGAGGGCAAATGTTCTATTAGAGTCTCTCAAAAAGTAAAATAATATACAAGTTAAAAAGTAACAGTTTATTTTTGATATAAATTTTTTTTATTATAACCAAGCATGTTGTCTCTTTCAATAACTAGAAAACTAGTTCAATAATATCCCATATTATGCTCGAATAAAGCATTTTTTACATCTTCCTGACTACATCTTGCTAAAAGAATGGTATACGTTAAGATTGCGCACGCGTGCGTATTTTTGTTTGTTGATAAATACAATGAACTATGCGATTTTTCTATGATTACCTACAAAGGATTCTGATTCAACTGCTTGACGCATTGGTTTTGATTCATGTTCTAACGACTAAAACGATATTAGTACAAAGAAGTATTAAAGGAAAAAGTAAAAAAAAAATTACTTCGCAACCATCATCGTACGGTGAAAGCAGAATCTCGGATACGAAATTTGTATAAGATTTTATTCTCGTTGTACAACTGTTAAGAATTCTGTTAGGAACTATAGAGACCGCGTTCCCTCGTGGAAATATTTGCAATCATTCTTAGTAAAATCCAACTGCATTCTTCGATTGGGATAATACCATTTAGCGATAGCCTGATAAGGAATGGCCTAGAACCGGCCCAGCCCCTTCACTGTTCTATCGTTTAGTGAAGTTATGAACGAACAAACTGAAACACCCTGTATAACTAAATACTGATGATTTTTTATTAATAAATCAATTTAGTTTTCATGTAATTACCCATTTGTCTTTTCTCCTCCACTGCAGCACCCTCACCAACAAAGGCGTTGGTTACCTCTTCCCAAGAACGATTCTTTTATATTTTGTTGGAATAATCCTCTGAACGCATATCCCAAATCGCTGGTTGAATATGAATCTCATTGATTAATTTCTCAACGTCCAAAGTTTCCATACTGGTTTGACAACGCCGAGGTCACTATTAATAACAAAAACCGCCACAACACCGCTTACGTGTGTTTAGTCCCATAAGCAAACATGTACTGATGTTCCGACTACAGTCGTAAACCCGCGCGCGGTGCATGATGGCCAGCAGGGTACGCGCTGCCACCGCCATCACGAACCGCGCGTTGACGCACCGTCTGTTTCATTCAACAGAACTGCCATAAAGGATGCACCGCTTCGGCAGCCGAGTCGGCTGCCGACTCGGCAGAAACCGCTCCGTGTGTTTTAGTTCTTATTGTCCATAAAATAAAGCGAAATGATATCTACCCTATCAGCAATGGAATAAACCATGGTAAATATTTAATTTTCGAAAACACAATTAAAAATATTTGATATTAAGATACACAGTCCATTTAGCAACTCATAAAAAGGAAAAATTTTACACATTAATTTAAGACTAAAGTGCTATTTTCGATAACTTACCCTATGTTTTTACCATTTTAAACATAATGGTAGTCACCTTTGTCTCTGGGTCATCATCCTAGAATTCTTTATACAGATTCACAATGTTGTGCTTCTCTTTAGATATGTGGTATAAACTTACAGAACTCCTATTTTTGGGGGGCGAATGAAGTATGCTAGTACTAGGAATAGTACCTGAGCCCATTTCCATGTATATATATATATATATATATATATATATATATATATATATATATATATATATATATATATATATATATATATATATATATAGTTTATTTTGTATTCTTGGGATTGAAGACCATTTGTAATGGTGGTTATTCGCTTCCACCTAGAATCTATGGTCTACCAAAACTGCACAAAGAAGGAATACCACTTCGACCGATTGTTTCATGTATCCAATCGCCTTTCGAAAAACTATCCAAATATCTTAAAAAAATTCTTGAAAACATTGTTTACCAGAATAAATACTACATAAAAGACTCGATGGATTTCAAAAATAAAATTAAAAACATCACCATGTCAGAAAATTATATACTAGCATCCCTAGATGTTAAATCAATATATACGAGTATTCCTATAAATTTAGCAAAAAATATAATAATTAAAAAATGGAATCAGATTGAAACATACACTGATATACCTATGAGTGACTTCTTAGAAGCTATAGAACTCACTCTGAATTCCCCCTATTTTTTGTATGAAGAGACATTTTACCAACAAATTGAAGGGTGTGCCATGGGGACCTCGATTTCTAGCGTCATTGCCCAATTAGTTATGGAAGATCTTGAAGAAACAATACTGACCAAAAACTCAATTCAAACACTATTTTTTTACAGGTATGTTGACGACTGCATACTAGCAATTCCAAAAAATACAGAACATTTGGTCTTACAAGATTTCAACAGTTACCATGACAGACTACAGTTTACCATTGAACTAGAAAAAAATAATCAAATTAGCTTTTTGGACCTTACCCTCTATCATACAACTAACACCATAAAAACGGAATGGTACACAAAAGATACCTGGTCTTCCCGATATTTAAACTTTAAATCACAACACCCTCTAACCCAAAAAAATCTGTTATTATAGGACTCGCAGATCCATCAATAAATCTGTCCGACCCCGAATTCAGAGAGAATGCAATAATAAAAGCTAAAAGCTAAAGATGCCCTTATACTCAACAACTATCCCACTAATTTGATAAACAAGATATTTAAAAAACGTTTACATATATTTTATAACCATAATAATACAAAAACTAAAATAGACAATAAAACAAACCAATTCCTCACTTTGCCATATATACCAAATTTATCAGAAAACCTAAAAAAGACATTTTCGCACCACAACATACATGTTGCTCATAAAGGGTACAACCTACTGAAAACCAATTACACCTATCTAAAAAGTTCAATCTCAAAAGAAAAAAAAAGTAACATAGTCTATGAAATACCATGTAAAAACTGTGAAGGGGTCTACATCGGACAAACAAGTCAGTATTTGAAAAACAGAGTAAATAGTCACAAATATGACAAACGAAACAAAACGGCACTCACTATCCATGTTTCAGAGAACCAACACGAATTTGATTTCGAAAATACAAAAATTCTTCGAAGTGAAAACCACACAAAAAAACGTTGAAATAAAAATTGAGGATGTTTGAAAATCTGAGTATTATTTATTCAAACATCCTCAATTTTGATTTCAACAAAAATTGAAAAACAACTAGCCTAGCCGGCACCTTTTTGCCTATCATCATCTTCACAGCTCGTGGTTTAAACATATTTCCCCTCCGCCCTGCAGGCTAGTGACAGTGGTTTTTAGGATGTGGGGGAAAATGACATGAAATTAATCTACCTATTCATGTCCTGGGTTGTATGATTCCCTCATCAGACAGTCATAGCAATTAATAGTGAGAGGATTAACCGAGTATGTTCTGTACTGATGTTTATAACCATGCAACACAGTTGTTTTTAATCACTTTCTCTTTCGTTGTGAACTAATTTTGAGTTAACAGTCATTACCTAACTTTTTCGTTTCACAAGGCCGTCTTCTTTTTGTTTTTCAAAAAAGAATAACATTTATTTACAAAATTCATTTCAGTCTTTTTGGTGCTGTAAACGACAACACATTTCACATTTTATTGTTTTTAAAAGATCAAGAAGTGAGTGGTTTCTGTGCAATGGTATCCTTTGGGAAAAAAATTATTTAAGGAGTAACCTCGATTACTTGTAAGTAATAATTTTAAATTAATATTTTTGCCTATATAACTTGTTGTATACATTTTTGTAGTTGACTGATGAAGAAATAAAAGATATTTCGAAAGCTTTGAACATAAAGTAAAAAGGGTTTACTTATTCCTGAGAAGGCTTATTCCCGATAACTTTATAACTATATATATATATATATATATATATATATATATATATATATATATATATATATATATAATATATATATATATATATATATATATATATATATATATATATATATATATATATATATGTTATATTTTCTCATGTTTCATTCAACACCTTTGCTCCCATGTTTCACATCTTTTCTTGGTTGTACCGTACCGATGACGGCTAATGAGCCAGAAACATGCATGTCTGCGGTTGCCACTCTTTTCAGTAGCCCCTTCTTCTATTTGCGTGCAATACCCACTAATCCATTCGTTGTTTATTATATATATATGTATATATATATATATATATATATATACATGGTTAATTCACGCAAAAATAAAAAGGGGTTACTGAAACAGAGAAACAGAGTGGTAACCGCGGACATGCATGTTTCTGGCTCATTTGCCGTCTTCAGGCAAAGATGTTAATCGAAACATGAGAAAACACAAAACAACGGATTTCAACAGGGACACCAAACGCTCATTTGTGCCTTCAATTACCCATGAATCTCTTTGTTGTTGTTCTCTACATATCACGCGATATTCCTACATCTTCTTTGTTATTTTCTATACTAATCAAAACCAGCCAGAGACCACCAGTATAGAGTACCCTAAAACATTATTGGGAATGCCCTCTGAAACACAAACTGTTTTCTGTTCTCTACATATATTTATCTAAAGATTGATTAGAATAATTTTTCTTTAAAATGCAAGAAACTGCACACAACTATATTTTTACATATTTTTATGTAACGTAGAACTGTCGTATTTGAACCCAAAATGTCTCAAGAAGGAATTCCTTTGTGGATCACATTTTGATGGAAAATATCTTTTAAAGAAGGACAGCTGTTCCTGTACCATAAAATGGTATCCCAAATGTTAAGGTAGTGGATAGTGGTAAATCATATATAAGTCCTTCCACTTCAGCAAATTATGATGAATACAACATTACTTCTACAAGTGATGGTTGCCATATGCGACCATTTGATGAGGTATGTTTTGTTACACCTAACAAAAAGGAGGCGGGAAATATCAACATCCAGCACTACATCACATACATACCATACGTGATGGGTAGACATCTGTATCCTGGAAGATAGTCTTGTTAGTAATGTGCAGGATACACAAACAAAAAATAATATCAAAAGCATCGTAGCTAATAATCTCTGTTCTCTCAGTTTAAATCCAGGAAACAAAAGCCTTACACCAAGAGACTTTAAAACATTATCACCATTTTCGCATGCGTTGGTACGCATGCTGCTTTTTCATAAAGCACGAACACCCTTTTTTAAAAATGAAAGAAAGTTGCTACAAGTATGTACTATAAATTCCCAGGATTGTACCATTTTTGTGAAAAAACAAAGTTATTCTACCTTCAGTAAGTAGTGTAAAAAAGTGGATTTCAGATTTTTATGTTTTACCTGGGTTTCGACAGAAACTTTTTAATAGTGTTACGAAACAGCACACTGGTATAGTCCCTAAATCCGGCTCTGTCTAAGCCAGGTATGAAAGTTAAAATTATGGCGGATACGCAAGTTTTTTTTATATAATTGTTTACGCTTGTGACTACCTTATCTAAACATTGTTTTTGTGACCAGACTTATCTAGAAAATGCCAGAGCCAATTGTTTTTGTGTGTGTAAGCCGCAGTCCGGAATTTTCTAGTAAAAAAGGCTTTAATATATAAGGGACCGATCAGGAAGAGTTAGTTTAGTTGATAAAGTGATCTCGACAAATAAACAGTAAATAAGTGAATATAAAAGTGTTGATGTAAATTAATAATTAAGTTTGAGTGCATATAAATTAAATTTAAGTGATTAGATGGATATATATGTATGTATATATATATATATATATATATATAAATTAAGTGTTAGTAATTAGTTTAGTGTTTAAATAAATTAGTAAGTAGTCATACCGTGTGTTTAAAATTCATTCCACCCGTTTACAGTTTAAATAAATAACAAAAACATTACAATATAGAATCAAGTTGAAAGTTTAAACTATGACAGAAGAGGAAATAAAATGTATTGTAATGTTTGATGAAATGGATATTAAACAATTCTTAAATTAGTCTAAAAAATATGATGTCATTGAAGGTTTTGAAAATTTGGTAAAAGCCAAGGTTTAGTTAAGAAAGTCTTAGTAATATTGTTTAGGGGTGTTTATTCACATTAGAAACTTTCCATAGCCCATTTCTCTTCAGAAACTGCTGTAACTGATTCAAAATTAAAAGAAATTGTCACAACAGCATTAAACAAACTTGAAGCTATTTCTCCTTTGGCTATATACTGTTTGTAACGGATCTACAACCAATCAAAAACTTTATAAATTATTAAATATTTCAGTTACAAACCCATATTTTATTTTAAATGATAAAAAATTGTTATAAAACAGTTTATAACATTTTAGTTCATTCCATTACCAGTACCAGTTCAACGTATTTCATCTCTATCAGTAGTGTATGTGTTCTTTTAATGATATATAATGTGCTTAAAAAATAAGACAGTTCCATTTTTAAAAAAAATTCCTTTTTTGATTGTAAAAAGTTACAAAATACTTGCAGTGCAGTGAATTGCACCTGTTTCATAAAGGTAATTCTTTTTTGTAAATTTAAGAGAGATATGGAATAAACGCATTGGAACTAGACGCATATTTTTACATTGTTATGCATGTACTTGTTGAAATATAGATTAAAAATATCGAGGTGGCCATTCTATAGGACCTCGCCGGCCGATTCATCTACCTCGATATTCTTCATCCAGGTAACGTCTTACTGCACCATAATAATGTGCAGGAGCACCATCTTGTTGAAATGTTATTTCCAGATGGCCGAATTCATCTTGATTATCTTCCAGAATTTCAAGAATTAACGGCTCAATTGCATTTTGTAACATCTCTAGATACACTTCACCGCTTAAATTTGAATTTAGGAAAACAGAACTAACTATGTGGTTTCCCAAAATACCTGCCCAAACATTGACTTTTTCTGGAAATTGGGTATGTTGTTCACGAAAGGTGTGAGGAATTGTGTCACTCCAATACCTTACATTTTGTGTATTCACATTTCCATTGAGGCAAAAAGTACTTTCGTCACTAAAACAAATTGTTTTTGTGTAATGTGGGTTTTGACTAATTTTATTTGTCATACATTCACAGAATTCGAGTCTTCTGTCGGGGTCGTCATCCGAAAGGTGGTGCACCATTTTTAACTTGTATGGATGAAATTTATTTTTAGCCAACACTCTCTGTACTGTACTTTTACTTACTTCACAGATAGACGCAACTTTAGTTGAAGAGGAAGTAGGGTTTACTACCATTTCAGCAACTATATCATTCGTTCCGTTTCATGGAGATTCTTTCTAGATTCACCAATTATTAAGATAGCTGCTACTTTGTCGGCTTGAGTATGTACCATTTTGCCTATGTAAACTCTTAAACGTCTCGTTAAACAATAATAAATTAAATATTCAAGCTATTTAGAAAAACTTTGCAAAGCAACAAATACTATTAAATTAAAAACGTCAATTTTTTCGACAACTAACCAGAGGGGGACTGAAAAATCTTCAATATTTAAATGTGAAATAATAATTTTGGTATTTATTTAATTTATCCGTCAAAATTAATTTAAACCCAAACAAAATTAATATGGCTATGTAGCCAATGTCAATGCCTTTCAAACGAGATATCACTTGCCATAAGGTCCTATTTAAAATTATTGGCCAGAGTGGCACTGTGACGTCATCTATTACTATTACGTCATCTGTTACCATTCGCAAAGAAGTTTACAACACTTTATTTTCACCCTTCAAATTTTATTAATGTAAGTGGAGCCGTTCAAAAGATACGAGGGGGGGAGGGGACTTTTGAATAGCACTGTATAACTCTACATATATAGTTATTTTATATAGTAATATCTATTGTATAACAGAAATGTACCATTGATTCCATCGTTTCTTGAACATTTTTAAGCATTTTATAACTTAAATAAAATATGACCGAAATCACAAACCATATTTTGATATGACGAAAATCAAACTGCAGGAACGCTAACTTCAATATCAACTGTCAAATGCCATTTCAGCCAATAAAAAACGAATGTTCGGAGTCAATAGGAAGACTTTCGGATCGTCGTAGCTTCGGGTATCGATGTATAAGAAATGCCCCAGCATTTGAATTCTTCAACCAATCACAAATCCATAACTTCCACCAATAGAATTATTTTCGTATCATCGCATCGTCGGATAGCGGATGCTTGAGAATCCGCCTTAACACGTAGCGATTGTTCTCTTCTCTAACCTCCATGCACGTAGTGATCGTTCTCCTCACAGACAAATAATAGCATCTGTGAATAATCATGATACAATGAAATAGAAGATATGATTTCGCGCATGCTGGCTCTGACATCACGCCGAGAGTGAACGCCTTGAATTAGTTTGCAGTTACATTATTGAATATGTTGATGTCGGTTAATTTTACATTTTTATTGTTGAAAATTAGCAAAAATTAGTCAAAATGAGATGTGTAGTGTATGGTTGTGATTCAGACAATCACGTGAAAGGCTTTGCACACGATGTCAGCTTTTTTACCTTTCCAAAAGACAAAAAAATGATACGGAGTGGATCCGTTTGTCTAAACGCGAAGATAAATTTGATACCATAGAATATTAGACCATATAATTATGCTGAAATTGAAAAACAAATGTCATTAGCTCCTCTTGGTAATCGTAGAGATATGTTGGGGGCTATATTTATATTTAAACTCCCAAATGGGCAGGTTGATTGTGCGGATCTTTAGTCATATGGGGATTAGCATTCCTTGTCAGGGTCTTCGCCATCAAGTTTCATGTGCCCTTTCGTAGAACAACATATGGTGCTATGAGTCCTATGAATAGATATCTGTGCTTTTTGAATAGCTTTAATTTTGATAATTTCAATACGTCTTTGGGCCAGTTCAAATATTGCTTAGGGCTGTGATTTGTTGAGTTATGTTGTGTTCTTAATTTTTTTTATTTATATAAGTATTATTGTTTATTATCTGTAGCTACATGGAAAGTGTTATGTATTTCAAATTAATTGGTTATGCTGTATCAGTCTTTATACCTGTACTTATTGTATTATTGATTGTTGTATTGTAAAAGTTAGAGGGGTTTTCCCGTAATAAATAAATAAATAAATCTTTTCTTAAATCCAAGTTGACAAATAATATTTTTAAATCTTAATTTGATATTTGGTTATTACCAATAACAATTTCATTATTATTATTATTTTGAAGAATGCTCCACAGTACCTGAGTTGTACTTTATTGTTGTTCTGTAGTATACTTATTTTGGAATAAACAACCGATTAAGTATTAAAATTTACTAATTGTTTTATTCCTTATATTTATTTACAAATTTAAATGTTTATAAAATCGTGTCAAAAAATCCAAAAAGTATAACAATATGTTTTTTTTGTATCAGTACAGTAATTATTTACTTTACGAAGTGAGCAAACAGATTTAAATCAGATCTTAGAATTATTGTTTTGCTCTAGTAGGCTCTCCAATTCCATATAACACTTTAACATGAATTCTCTTTGCCTTTATAATACTAATAATATCTCATTCAACCTGAACTATTCACATTTTCCTTCAAAATGCATTAGCAACGCATTATACGCAAGTTATATTACATCAAATCCATTAGCCCGCGATCACGGTTTTAAATTGTACTCTCTGCGTGACGTCATGCGCGCGGCGAACCTTATTTCGAAGGGCTAGAGATCATATCTTCTGTTTTGTTGTATCATGGTGAATAAATGAATAATAGCACAATCCGTTTTCTATGAATAATAGAGGTAAGACGGGCAACTCACTAACAAACAATGCCTCGGCAGATGCGCTGCCATCTTTATTTGTCACAAAAAACTTAAAGAAGGGTTCTGTCGTCGATTCTAGCTTTTAAATGGTGGTAAATTCAAATTGTGTAATATAGCGGAAAATTTAAATTCGATTGATTTATAATTTCTAAGAATGGGGAAAGGATGCAACATGTTAGTTCAAATTTAGTTTAGAGTATAATTCTACAAAAAATCGTATTGCATACATATCTAACAGATTTTATAATTAATGTCACTCATTTTGTGGTTTAAGTGGAAAGGAACAGCAACTTTCTTCTAAATTATCCCCAGCAATGAAATCTACAAAAACAATATACAGAGTAGTTTAAATCTGATAGTATTACAATAAAATTCTTACCAGGTAAATTTAAAACAGGAAGTGCACATTTTTTTGGATTACCCCCTTCTTTACATATATCCAAAAATTGATAACCACAAAACTACTTTCCACCTTAAAATGCTTCTTGGCTGGTTAAATAAACTGGGATTATTGATTCGTTCCAACCTAATATTTTTTATATGCTCGTCCACGGGAATAAAATATCTGTAAAATATTAATATAAATTACTGATTTTAATTATGATATTTATAACCTACCTTGGAGCATCTTGACCTTGGTTAAAGCAATTGGGAACAACACCCTCTCGAGGGGCTGGCATTTAGAATTAAATCAATAAAATTAAATAAATTAATAACCAAACAACATGTAAATTTGAATCACAGCATATAAAACACACAGCAGAGACTCTTACTTGGCGGGAACAGAATGCGCAGCTATACGCGCATACACGCCCTCCGGTGTAAAACGTCTCACATCAGTGACGAGAATGAGAAGGAGCTAGTCGTAACCATTGTCGTTCGTTGTTGGGAGTCTTTTAATCGGTAGTTATAAAAATTCGATTCGTTATAAACGAATCGAACTACCTACTTACTAACGCGGTGATATAGCTAAATAATAATAATAATAAACGACTTTGTTGCTTCCATATATTAATACAAGAAAAAAAAGAAAATACTCATAAGGTTGAAAGCAAAAGGCGAAGTTCAGCCCACAAGCTGATATAACATCAGCTTATAAACTGTTCCTCCACTTAACCTTGAATACATCGCTAGGTTGGTGTGACAACAAAATAAATTGCAGTTAAATCTAAACTCAATCGTACGGATATCAGTGTTGTATTGAAAATAAATGTTTCTTGTAGGTCTTCTTAAATCTTTGCAATCTGTAAGTTTTAAACATGGCAGGTACCTGATTATAAATCGAACATATTTGATAGGAATAACTGCGCCTGAAAATTTCTAGTCTGAAGATTGGGAGTGAAAGGGTTCCTTTGTATCGGATATTTAAATTATGTAGATCAGATCGATAGGTAATTTTTCTGTGCAAGTATGAGGGTGTTATATCATAAATTATTTTTTGAAAAAGAACAGCTGCATGTAGAATCCTTCTATTAGCCATATTTAGCCAACCATTATCTTTCGTTTTGTGTGAAATATGTTCTCTTCTGCGTATACCGAATATGAGTCGTAAACATGAATTTTGCACTTTTTGTATTTTTCTTTGATATTGGTTGGATAAAAACGGTGCATATAGTACATCAGCATAATTAAATATAGACAGTATCAGTGACTCACAGAGATTTGATTTCACATGTTGTGGGAGAAAATGCCGGTTGCCATATATATTTTTAAGAGTGAGGTATGCGCGTTGTATAAGTTGATTTATGTGTTTTTCAAATTTTAGATCGGAGTTCAACATTATACCTAAACTTTTAGCTTAGCTTACATTCTGAAGAGTTTCATTTTTTATTACAATACGTACACTATCAGAAATCTCATCTCTTTTATTTTTGTTGCTAAAAAGTATAACATTAGACTTACTACAATTAATGCTTAGGCAGTGATCCTCTGCAGCTTTAATAAAACTGTTAAGTTCCTTATTTATATACCCACATGACTCCACTACAGTACTGGGGTGGAAACTATGATAAAGTTGAGTATCATGCGCATACAGGTGTACATTACACAACTTAAAATTTTTCACTAGACAGGAAGTATATAAAGCAAAGAGCAATGGCCCTAGAATGGAGCCCTGAGGGACTGCGCACCGTAAATCCATATACCCAGAAGAGTGTCCGTCAACCACAACCATCTGTTTACGTCCTCGAAGGTAAGATGCTATAAGGTTTCTGGCATTATTGGAAAGTCCTGTATAATGTAGAATTTCCAGCATTAAATTGTGGTTAATGGTATCGAAGGCTCTGCTAAAGTCTAGCAAAACCAGAACAGCGCATTCACCCCTGTCCAAAGCTCTAACAACATCGTCAATAATATGGAGAAGAGCCGTTGTACAACTATAATTTTTTCGAAATCCAGATTGTGTTATAGGTAATAATTAATACTGATCAACATATTTCTTCAGTTGTACTTCTATAGCTCTTTCGAGTACCTTAGATAAAGTTGGCAGTATACTAATTGGGCGCAAATCCTTAATTTCAAGTGGATTAGTCTTTTTAGGCAATACTTTTACAATGGCTCCTTCCCGGCTTGCGTGGACTTGCTAAAAGGTTGGAAGATCCTAAAAATCCAGAAGAAGTGTGGAATTTGCTGTTCTCTTCTGACATGTTGAATGAAATTGTTTATTACACGAATATGAAACTTGCACAATTTAGGGAAAAATATAAAGACAACTCCCACCAGACCTTGAGAGATATTGATATTATTGAATTGAAAGCATTTCTTGGTCTGCTGGTATATACTGAAGTTTTTAAATCTGGAAACGAAAGTCTAAACTCCCTTTTTGCAACGGACGGGATAGGAAGGGACGTGTTTAGATGCACCATGTCCAAAAGGAGATTTGAAACATTACTATGTGCTCTAAGATTTGACGATTTTACTGACAGAGAAGAGAGAATAAAAGTCGATCGTGCATGCGCAATAAATAATATTTTTAATAAATTTATTGCAAATTCGCAGCAAAACTTTTCTCTTGGTTCTTACACGTGCATAGATGAATCTCTGGTTGCATTCAGAGGCAGGTGCGGATTTAAAATGTATATGCCAAATAAACCGGCTAAATATGGCATAAAAATTTTATGTCTTACTGATGCACGGAATAATTACCTTTTCAATGCATATATATACACAGGAAAGGGTTCTGATGGAAGGACTTTATCTCTTGAAGAAAGACAACTGCAGATTCCTACACAAGCTGTTGTTAGGCTCGTCAAACCAATTGAAAAGAGCAATAGAAATGTTACAGCCGACAACTGGTTTGGATCAATGGAGATAGTAACTGAACTTCAAAAACGAGGACTTACATATCTGGGAACATTGAAAAAAAACAAAACTTTTATTCCTGCTTCTTTCCTTCCAAATAAACATCGGCAGATTAGTAGCTCTTTATATGGATTTCAAGCCAATGTTACTTTATTATCTTATACTACCAAGAAAAATAAGGCGGTAATTTTAGTATCTTCTATGCACCATTCCTCAAAAATCGATGATGACACCGGAAAACCAGAGATGATTGCTGATTATAATTTAACAAAAGGAGGAGTAGATGCATTAGATCGCAAATGTGCGAATTATTCTCCTAGTAGAAGGACTAGGAGATGGACTATGGCAGTATTTTTCACATTAGTGAATATGTGTGGCATAAATGCGATCATATTACACCAAAGTTTCAAAAATTGAACGCCTTGATTTTTAAAAAATATTAGCCAAAAAGCTAATTGAGCCTTATATGCAAATCCGATTTACTAACAGTAGGATTTCAAAGGAAATTCGATCTCGGATTTCTTACTTGCTCGGAGCAGAAGAGGCAGTTCAAAACCAGCTGGAAAATGTCAATGATGGGAGAATGGTCACCAAAAAGACCTGTTACCGATGTCCCACCAAATTAAAAAGAAAAACTTTCTTTATGTGTCGTGAGTGTGGAAAACCTATATGTTTGGAACACGCCAAAAAACTGTGTGTCTCTTGTATTGAAAACTTAAAAAAATAACTTTATTATATTTTTTTAATATTCTTTACGTTTTGTTTTTCTTAGAATATGTTTTGTTATTTTATAATTTAAATAAAAAATAAATATTTTACTTAAATTTTGAGATCTTTTTTCATTAACCAAAACCTAAAAATTGTTAGCGGTATCACATACCGCACCGTACTCTAAGTGTAACAATTTGCACCGTAGCGGTTGCGGGTTAATAAGTATAAGTGCACAAAGTGGGCGACATCTGTTAATTTTCTTTCAAACTTCAATAGAGGTGAACAACAAAGCCAGAATGCGAAGATCGTTATTAGTCTAAGAGCCAGCTTAAATCTGACAACACATTCTTTACGGTATCTGAAATTTCGTCCAGTGAGACTTCTATACCCAGTAAACAAGCAATGGGTACTAGCTAAGCCCGGCCGCGGTAGGTTTGGGGTGCCTCAGGTGAGTCAGGTATGAAAATTAAGTAAATTTTTAAAGTATTTTACGGCGTCTCCCGTTTTAATATGTCATAATATACCTCTAGAAAAATAGAAAAATAAATATGGCTGCTGATTTTGAAGGTTGCAACATCCTGGCAGCCACTTTTCAAAATTCGAAAAAAAAAATTTTAAAGTATTGTACGGCGTCAGCCATTTTAATATATTATTTATTGAACTATTTTAAGCCAATATTAAAAATGGCTGACATTTTTTCCGGTTGTAACTATCCGGTTTACAGCGAAACATTACCTGTAGTCCGTGCATATGTATGTCCATAGTTGTAATTTTCACATTCGTAAAGTTTATATAACATTAAAATTATATTAGTTAATGTAAAAAATTATAAATACACAATGAAACGAACACATCTACGACTTTAAATGTGTATAATAAAGAAAAAAAGGTTCATTATAAGGCTTTAACAAATATAAAATTATTATAAAGATGTAAAAAAAAAATCAAACATTAATTAGATATATTCATTATTCATATCAGAATATATTTATTTTTGGAAATAATCTATAACAATGAAATAATCATGAAATATTTTATAATTAATTTTCATCTTCGGAATCGTCTTCAGAAAGTGACAAGTCATCTTCATCCTCCAAGTCAGATTCTGTAAAAATAAAATACAAATTTTTAAATAAGCTTATGATAATTAAAATTCTGTTACAATGCTGTCATTACCTTCAGGATTTAGAATCAAGTCGCTGACAAAACAAGGAAGTTGGTCTCCTTCGAACCACTTAAATACGTAACGGTTTTCCATCTCCATCCAGCCGTATTCAAGGGGATTCAGTGATGTGGGCTCATTCGCATGAGCATTTTTCCAAATGCTGGAAATATAATGCGCCCTCAAAACTTGTTGGTACAGTTCAGATTTACACGGAGAGATCAAACTTGCATCAAAGCTCCGGACTTTTTTATTAAAATTTTCGTTCATATCTACAGCCTTGTAGGAATTAACGAACAGCTGAAATCTCCCATCATCAACATCGACGGATTTTTTAGCATTGTACATACTGCAAGTGTACTTCTGGATAACATTAAACAGTTCACATATAGTATCCTCAGTCAGGCCAATGTCACCGAAAGCAGCGAATGCTTTTTGAAATTCAACGTTATTTTTTAGTAACGTGAAAGGTTTTTTTTTGCCCCGATTATAAAAAGCTGGATTGAAATCACAACCAGTGAAAGCGTGGAAGCCAATTAAGCTTTTAACTAAAAGTGGACCAAGTCCTGTATATATTTTGCTGACATCAATAAACATTTCGTTGTTTCCTGTCCCGGTTAGCATCCAAATGTGAGAAGAAGGATTTTTCAAGTTAACCATGTTGCCCAGCATGATTATTAAAATATCAGTATCTGAACCTCTAATAACAATATTAGACTGATCAATAATGCTACAAGCATGGAAAATAATTTTACTGTCTGCTTCTTCATGAAATTTACAACACAAATCTTCAACGATACTTGACTCGACTTTGCCGTCATTGGATCTATATGAATAACAATTTTTGAAATTCAAATGGATCAATTTATTTCCAATAAACGGCGCAACATCATCCGTTGCCCAATGTATAGTGAAAAATTCAATAAGAGCTTCCTTGAATTTGGAATTTCGCATTTCTTTCGTAAAGTCACTTGGTCTGATTTGGTCTGGTCCATAAATCGAGTAATCAATTAGTGGTGCTTCATGTCGAAGACTCCGTTCGTTGTCTTTGATGGAAGGGTACCAATATTGATCAAAGATAACATCTATTCTGGATGCTGAAAATTTAGTAATCATTTGCAAAAATTTCTTTGAAATATTACCAAAAGTCTTGGGTACTTCTTTCATAGCATGTAGAATAAAGAAACCGTCAATCAAATATACATCAGCGTGACTTGGTGGATCATGGTCGATTTTTGCCTCAAGAGATTTAGCAAGCGCTGACTTATCTGTTTTGTGAATTCCTCCGTCCAAATGGCATAGAGAAAGAGGCACAGGAGTTATCGGATATGATAAAATTCTGAGGACATCGATCTTATAGTCCATTGATAGACCCAACATGCGTCCAAATAAATCCCGCTGTATTTTGATTTCTCGATTTTTTCCTCCAACTTTCACGGTTTTTTTTTCTATTTGACTTGAAAAATTGTGAATTGGTATTTTCTTGATTGCTTTATCAAACCGTTTAATATCTGATGAACATTCAGAAATGAATGCTTTGCGAAGATCATCACCAATCTTTTCAACGTTCAGAAGAGTCTTCTACTTGAGTCGAAGCAGCTTTACCAGATGATATGTTAAACAATTGATTCGGAGGTAACTGGGCACTAAATGGATTGATGTATTGATCAAAAGATTTTACAAACTTTTCCAGTTGCTCGCAATTTTTTTTGATGTTCGATGGCTGTAACTCTGCTGAAATATCTTGTTTTTTATTAATGCCTATTTCTTCCAAAACGTGGGTGATAATAGTTGATCGAATATCATGACTACGAGCCCAACGTTGACGAGCTGCAATGGAATCTGTCAAATGAGTGATTCCAGTTAGTCGCCTAGCAGCATCCGCATTGATCGTTTGCTCTAGAGTTAAGTCAATCGGCTGCCTCGAAAATGGTTTTCCCGTACGTTTAATTCCAAAGAACCCTTTTTTAAAATCTTCTTCTAGCCCTGGATGAGTTGAAGCAACTTTCATAAGGTTGTAATGATACGTAACCGTCCATCTTGCATAATTTTGGTGATTAAATAAAAAAAATAAGTTTGTAATTTTAGGTAAAATATTTTTGAATAACTCAAAATCTCCCAAACGAATACTTCTGCTAAGAGTTAAATAATAATGTACAAGCTTTACGTACACCATATAAAACTGAGCAGTTTTACCAAAATCACCATGGATAGTTTGTTCCTCAAATTTAGCATAATTTGCACACAATTCTTTGAGTTTTTCGTCGTGAATAAGAAATATTGGTGTTTGGCAAGATTTTAATCTTTGCAATTCTTGAAATATATCATCAGTTATTTCAATTTTTTCCTGTTCCAAGAAAGATCGGAAATGAAGAATTTGAAATCCTAAGGCCATCATAGGATGTAACCTCTTAGACCGGTTAAAATGTTTGCCATCTAAAAAACTTGCTACAGACCCACTCGCAAGCAACTCACTCTCAACCATAATTGTTGACAGTCCACAACCATCAATGAATTTCCCAATAACTTTAAAATAAGATTGCATGATGTGAAAAGAACCCAAATGTATAAATAACTTGGAAAATTTTGGACTTGTCTCAGTGGCTTTAATTTGAAAAGCGATTTTTGCTATAGCCAAGTCGTATGTTACTTGCATGTAAGGTTGGTTGATTTCTTTTAAAATTTTCATACATTGCTCCATTGTTTATAAAACTACTGGGTGAGCTGTTGGAGATGCATTAATTGGAGTGAGATAAGAAATTAATTGCTGAGGACTGTCATCTTTTGTTACAGCACTGTTATAACCTGCCCACATTGGGATATCTGGTAAATGTACAGCATGGCTAAGCATCCAAACAGTATCGATACGATTGTACAGATCTTCATGGATGACAATATTTTCTTCTTCTCTTTCGGAAACTTCAGGTTGAAAACCACTGCTCATTTTACTTTTTTTTAGGAAAGAACGGTAATTCCGGATCAATTGCTTCAAAAGATCGTCTTCGACGTCTTTTAGAATGGATTACTCGCAAATCATCTGCATCTTCGATTTCTTCAACATTTTCAAGGGTAGGATCGATGTTTTGATATATTATCCCTACTGTATCATGAAGAGTATCTTTGCCGGTTTTCGTATCAACAAATCTATCAAAATTATCATATGCAATACCCACCGACAAATTATCAGTTCTATTGATGATTTCTGGACACAGTCCAGCTCGAGAAGTCGATGTATATGTAGCTTCAGTCTCAAGTTCTTCAATTGCATTGTAGCTACTGCAATGTCCGTAGCGGTTGATGATATCAACTACCTTACGGCTGCTAATGAGACTTTTCAAAGTCATACCTAAACATATATGTTTGGGAGTTTTAAGATTTCCATTGTGAGTCATATAAATTAAGTCTTGGCTCACAGAATTGACATGACGTTTGAAACTCTCACTTTGTTGTCGTTTGCGAAAATAACTTCCAATAACTGAAGCCACAAAATCTGATAAGTTTGATGGGACTGAACAGTCACCTTGGATCAATTTTTGACTATTTAAATTATCTGGTAGTTTCGATTTTTCAATGTTCATTATTTCTTTATGTAAAATCGAGGCTGCTGCTTGTAAAATGTCTCTTTCTTTTAAATGAGCAAATAAAGATTCATCTATAGAAGTGATGCCTTTCGGTGCAATTACTTTTTTATGACCTGATTGTAGTATTTGAATATTCCCAGCAAATTGAACACGAATTTTTTCTTCTAAATATTGTGATGAAATTACTGAACTTAAGGTATGTCCCATATCATTACTTAACTCGCTGAAATAATCGATATATTGCCTATGCAGAAATGAAAGAAAATAACAACGTCCTTTTTTAATTACATTTTCTTCGATCAAAGTGCATATTTCCTGAAAAACAGTTTGGTGATATTCACGGGAAATATGCCACGATGTTTTAACAGGACTTTTTTGTAATTTTTTTTTGTTTCTGGCGTCTGTTCGGCACTTTTCATAGTAATATATTTTATTACTCGTAATATTCTGCAGCTTATCCAACATTTCATTGTAATAGTCTGAATTAATTATAAGATTCTTCATAATACTTTCTTCAAACTGGTGTTTATTACAACTGCGCAAATTTTCTATTTTACCATGAAATTTTTTATTTTTTTTCTCACAAAAAAAACAAATATTACCTTTTACGATTGGACTTTCATTTTCTGCAGTTAAAATATCCGTTGGTGAATTTAATAAATCAGAATCTTTAACGAAGCCTGCTTCCAACGATGTATCCAGTTGAGAATCATTACCCTCTATTACAACTTCGTCTAGTACAGATGAATCTATAGATAAATCAACATTTTGAGTCACAGTTTCAGCAATCATAGAATTGTCTGTTGACGTTGACGGCTGCTGAGCAGATAGTGATTCCGTTGATAACGTATTAGATTGGGATGTTGAAGGCGCAACATCTTTTATTTTTGTATCTTTCTTTTCATAAAACTTCGTCTTTAAAGCTGTAAAAACCCGATAACAACTGCGATGATATCCACAGTCATAAAGATCTGAAGGTAAAATTACATCTTTGTATTTTAGGTTATGATGTTTTCGTAAGTCTAGAAAACGCTGACACTTTTTTAAAGTTTCTTCTGAAAATAAAAGCACTTTTTCGTCTTTTTCCGAGGCACAAATCACACACTTTAAATTATCAGCCATATTGAAAAAGTAATGGAAAATAAATTAACAATCAATAAATGCAATAAAAACTATTCACAGTATTATGTCTCTATACTTTCAACATGCAACTGACTAAAATATATTTGTCCGTAAACCGTTGGGCCTGGTGTGCCTTTGTGTTCGTAAAAGGAACTAAATCCCCACCACTCAGCCCTAACATAAAAGGAGAAAATATTTGACTAAAGAGTATAAGCATAGACTGCAGGTAATGTTTCGCTGTAAACCGGATAGTTTCAACCGGAAAAAATGTCAGCCATTTTTAATATTGGCTTAAAATAGTTCAATAAATAATATATTAAAATGGCTGACGCCGTAAAATACTTTAAAATTTTTTTTTTTTCGAATTTTGAAAAGTGGCTGCCAGGATGTTGCAACCTTCAAAATCAGCAGCCATATTTATTTTTCTATTTTTCTAGAGGTATATTATGACATATTAAAACGGCAGACGCCGTAAAATACTTTAAAAATTTACTTAATTTTCATACCTGACTCACCTGAGGCACCCCAAACCTACCGCCGCCGGGCTTAGCTAGTACCCATTGCTTGTTTACTGGGTATAGAAGTCTCACTGGACGAAATTTCAGATACCGTAAAGAATGTGTTGTCAGATTTAAGCTGGCTCTTAGACTATATAGAAAGTGGAATTAATTTTGTTTTATAAACAATAGTGTTATTTAAAATTTTTGTCTAAATAATAAAGTAATATACCTATTTAAAGTGCTTTTCTGAGGTGAAAACAATTACACATCCATAAGGATCACTTCGAAAACAATAAAAACGTGGTAAAAGTTGTAGTGTTACAAATGTGCTAGTTGCTAAAATCCTATTCTAGTGGCCAGTAAAACTCTTGCACCTTTTTGGTAGTTTCGTGTAGATATTCAAGTCTTTTCCTTCCGGATTGGCACAGGTAGCGTTAAGAATTCGTGAAGTGGATAAAAATCACACAAGGAAATACCTAGTTGAGGTTAGTTCAGCTATTTTGTTCATTACTAGAAGCTGATGAGTTACATATGTTTTTTAGGTTTCACAAAAAGTTTAACTGAAGATGCAATCTATACATAAATCCATAGAAACAAAATCTAGGAAAATATGTTCTGTACCACAGTGTTCATCATATTGTACGAAAGATATATCATTGCATGCCTTTCCCTTAGATCCTAAGCTAAATAAGGTTTGAAAAACTGTACTGAAAATTGGAAAACCTGTGACAAAACATATGTTAGTTTGCAGCCACCATTTTAGCAACCAATAAAAGACGAAGATTGAAGAAACATGTAATTCCCAGTAAAAAAATTCCACAGTTGAGTCATCCAACAACAAAAACAGCAATCAATCGGGCAGAGCGGCATTGGTAAGTTACCATATTTTTAAACATACCAACTAGTTACTTGAGTGTTTATTTTTCACTATTGAAATTAAACTTTAAAATGGCATATTAGCTTACAGTCATTTTTTTAACACTAGTATTAAAATTATGTATCCCTTCGACACATTATTATTTATAGTACCTACATTAGATGTTTTATTTTACAGGTTGCAGAAATGTACTATAAGTATGTCTAAAGAACAAACGGGAATTGAAGGTGAAAGTTTATTACAACCCGACGACAAAATTGCAGACATAGGGGAGGAACCTGCAACAATATCAAAGCCAGACAAAGGTGATGATTTTACTGAAGATAAGGCAACACAAATTGAATTTTCTGACTTTTTTGAGCTGCCACAAATTTTAAATTCTGATGATAAGTTGATTAATTTTTGTGGTATGTATGTTACTTTTTGATGATATTGTTTACACTATAAATAGGAACACACATAATTAAAGGCTAAATAAACCTTTTTTTTAGGAATCACTTTAGATATCCTGAAAACTCTTTCAAAATGTGCCGAAAATATAGCAACTTTTAACAAATGCAACTGGTCAAACATTGAAACACGGATTATTTTGGTTTTGTGTAAATTGAAGCTAAACATTTCTTTTGCATGCTTAGCAGTTTTGTTTAAACTAAGTAATACTCAGTGTAGGAGCATATTTTATTCCACAGTAAGCCTTTTAGCTGTAAGTCTAAAACCAGCAATTTATTGGCCAAGCAGAGGAAATTTTAAATAATATGCTGCAGTGTTTTGATAAATTTAAGAATTGCAGAGTAGTATTGGACTGCACAGAGATTAAAATGTTTAAAATGCAGGATATCATCATATTCACATTATAAAGGAATGCATACTCTAAAATATCTTATTGGAATAACCCCATCTGGTTTAATATCACTTGTTAGTGCTGGATTTGGAGGGTGTGCTACAGATAAGGCTATTTTTAATTATGAGAAATTGATTGATAAATTAGATATACATGATGCAGTTATGGTTGATAAAGGAATTTTAATTGAGAAGGAATGCAATGAAAAGTTGGTAAAGTTAATTATGCCTCCATTTTTAAAAAAACAAAAACTGTTTAGTAAGGTTGATGCCAAAGCCACAGCTGACATTGCTCGAGCTCAAGTTCATGTAGAAAGAGCAATTCAAAGAATAAAGATCTTTAAAATTCTTAAAGAACAGTTTAACTGGTACTCAATACCATATGCTGATGAAATAATTAAAATTATTGCAGCTATTGTTAATTTATCCCCACCTATTCTGGCAGATAGTACAATAAATTGAGCATTTAGCGTCAGTTCTTCTAAATTACAACAGTTCTACATTAAAAGTCCTATCAACATAAATACCAAATATACCAATTAGTTAAAATTTCCTTTTCTGTGTTAAATTCTATTTTTTTAGAATGTAAATTTTTCTTAGTTAAATCACAAACAAATTTGTAGTTTTCATGTATTTTTAACTATTTGCATAATCACTCATTCACTATGTACATTTCATTTGTTTTACTAGTATTATTATAATAAATGAACTGCACACAAAATGAAGTGAAATCTTACATTCATGCGTAAACCAATGTTATATTGCACATTTGTTTGAAATCATCTGTTAATTTGAATTAAATCAATAATAAAAATATTAGTAATAGGTAATTGAAAAAGTTAAACTACATTTGGTGATCAGTTCAATATTTTAATGCCAATTCAATAAATTTCTATGAATCTGAGGTGACTTTTACTTTTTAGTTAGTAAATATAACTGGTAGTATGAAATAAATGAAAAAATAATTATTTTACTTATTTATTTAAACAATAAACATGCAGCATATGTTGAAAATAATTCTCGGAGATTTTTTTAATCATTTCTGCTGCAAAATTCTTATCAAATTGTACAATAATTTCTAAATATGATTTTGAATAGCTAGAATATAAAATGAATCTTGTGGAATTTAAACCTAGGAGAGCCATTCCCAATTGAACTTGTCCATAGTAACTATGCCTCTCTTTTAGTTTAACTCCAGAACTAGTTTTCTCAATATAGTCACAAGATTCCAGGAAGACTTCAGGAAGGTTATCTTTTCCTAAAATACTAATAGTTAGAAATTAATTTAAAATATGTATTTACACATTTACCAATAAATGGGCACTTGATTTCAAGTAACTCTGAGGGAACACCGTTTTCAAATATGACCCCATCTGGGGAAAATCCTAGCCATGGACATGTTTTTGACACAACTAATCCAGGTGTTACTACATTGCAGTGATGTGTTTCCTTATATAATTCTAGAGCTTCTTTCTCATATTTCTTACTGTGTTGCGTGAATTTATACGTGAACGACTTTGGAAAAAAAAATTTTTGGCTTGTTTTCCCACTCTTCTACTTTCGTAAACGTGTAAATTGACTAATATGTTGACCCTAAAAGATGACACTTTAATAAAGAAACAATTTTTTTCAATTATGTTAGGGTACCTGTTATTCTAAACTGTCTTTCTCTTGCCCACATACTGGAACCTTGTTCGTACGCTGTTGCAATATGAAGCGGGTCACTTGTAGACAATGAATTTAAAATATCTTGACAACAGAATCTCATGCTATATGTACTCACTGAGATTTGGGTACTGAGCTCAGTTAAAAATGCTGAATTAAGTGAAAGCTCAATTAAACTTAGGACTTTTATGCGTAAGTCGCTAAAATAAAAAATATAGTATTTAAATTAAGCAATAAAATTTTCAGTAAGGTAAGTAATACATACTTGTCTTTTTCAGTAGCCAAACTTATAGTAGGCCTTAATCACAATATGTGCCTTAATGATCTACTAACAAACTTAGTGAGAGCAGACTTCGCTACACCTACCGTACAATGTATCAAAATTTAGTTATAAAATCTAAAGGAATTGGGTAAAAATTCTTTGACTAATTAGGTAAATGATTAAAGTAAAATATTAAACTAGATTAATGACCAAGACCGCCAGAGAACTGATAGATTTTTTACTATGATGAAAGTGAGAGAAATAATGTTTTTATTAAAAATACCTGTTGTAAGAAGAGCAAAATTGTTTGCATTTACTGCCAGCGAAGTATCAAACACACTTTTTTCTCCTTTTAACTTTGGGTGGCAAAATTTTTTAAAAGCTTGAGCCTTTTAAGTTTCCTCCACACCTTTTTCTCTTTTCCCCACTTCTGAGCCAAATCTGTGCAGCTTATTATTTCCAAATTCTCAATTCTAAAAAAAATACAAATAGTATTAAAAGGCTATTTGCAATTACGTAAAATTGTACTGACCTGTTAATGTAAATTAAAGTTGCAATAATATGTTTACAGAAGCCGGACATTCCAGCCGTACATGAACAAATGCATTTCCAATCTTTAACATCATCATTCAGATTAATTGTTATCTCATGAGGCTGGGAAGCTAGACCAGACGTCTGCAGACAAACTTTTAATGTTTTTTGAATGTTTGCCTTCTAGGCCACATAATATTATATGTCCCGCTTTAAAAACCGCTTCACCTTCATTTAGTGGTCTGCTTCTGACTCCAATATATTTCATGAGGTTAAAAAGGGTTAATTCAATTTTCGTCATTTTTAGACCTATTTTCTTAAACAATACCACACAAACACGTTTAGGAAATAACGGAAATTACAAAAATAAAGAAAAGCCTGCCAAACCCACTAAAAACGTCTCCGATAAACACATAAAAAAACTAAACAGCATCAAACACCCTTGGTTGTCTCTGCCCTTACAGACTGTTTTGTTGTTCACCGCTATAGCAGCCATATTGAAAACTTCAGCGCCATCTAGTGACACGTTATTTTCTCGAATAGAGGTTTCTCCTTCTCTCTAACCTCCATGAAATAAAAGGCCGGTTGATGTGACATTCAGTGTCTCCGACAGCAATTGTCACGCGATGGCGAAAAGCATGCGGCAGTCAGTTACTGACAGTTGGCTAGCAATCCATTTTGTTTTTCTATATCCGTGACGAAATATAGCTTTTTATGGAATCGTGCCATTGGAAAATGGATGCATGGGACTCCGGCTTTATACCACAAACCAGTTATCTCTCGCTTTATACTGTCGACTCTGTGGTCTGTGGGTTATCTGTGCTACCGACAGTTGACTCTCTGCTGTTACGGCCTGGGGCAGTGTTTCCAACTGAGTACGCTAAAAATTCCCAATTTTTATGTGAATAAATCCTTAGAATTCCCTGGGTCAAAATTACTTTGAATATTTAGGTACACATCGATGTAATTACATACGTCAAAATCAAAATACAATAGTTTAGGAATTATGTTTCTCCACGACTATGTAATAACATATACTGTTAGATATTAAATTGAAGAATGATATAAATTCTACACCCGTGATTCCAACATGGAATCCACGGCCTGCCGGCCAATCACATCCTTCGTATTTTCGGAATCAACGGGTCTTCTACGGGCAGATCGTCAGAATTAGATTACCTTGCAAACAGAAAGTCACACGTCGCATAGCAACCAGTAGTCACACAAGTCACAATTTAAAACGTCAAATATTAATAGCTAATATCTCGCATTGTAAATGCATGTGTAGATATTTCTGCTCTTAAGCGACACGGCGGCGGGAAGAGCACGTCGGTAGCAGAAGACTACGTGGATGATTCTATGAGAAACAAAATGAATACAAGAACTCTTAATAATATTCACAAAACATCACCAAATACTCATACTTTAAATGCAGTCAATTCTCATCAAGAGTCAACACCATCAGTAGTAAATATTACTAACAGCACTAATGTCAGGATTCATTTTGTCAGAAGGTAAATTTAAACTATAGGCTCCTATTTATTATATATCTATATTATCCGTTTTGCTTAGCTGTTTTTGTTATAATGAAAATATTTAATTAATGATTGGAAAAGGCTGAGTAAAAATAAAAACAGAATATGTTCAATTATTTATTCAAAGAGCGATTTTTTCTTTGTATAGTCGTGGAGAAAGTATAGTCTTCTACTTGCGTATAATGACTATTATTCAGCCGGATGATTACAACACGAGCCGCAGGCGGGTGTTGTAATTTTCATCATCGTGAATAATAGCCATCATTATACGCTCGTTGAAGAATATACTATTATTATCAGAAACAGTTACGAAAAGCGGTATAGCAACAATATATACATAACCATATAAATAAAATGAATATCCACCTAATTGTAAGATTGTTACAAAAGGTATATTGAATAGATGAGGTTTTTACTTGATGAAGATCCATACTGAACGATGAAATAAAACAATATAATTTGTTTAAATCTTCATTTATTTGAACAAATGTTCAGTTTAAACTGGTTGACGCGTTTCACTAACACAGTAGCTTTGTCAAAACGAATGAAGGTATAATATAAAAATGTCTTAATATATACAGTGCATAAATACAGAATTCTATTATATTAATGTTAACAAAGATATTGAAAGAAATTACCTGGAAATTCATTCACTACAAACATTCCTAAGTTATCTTCTAGGTAAAAAGGCTTAATAAAGGAGAGTGATTGATATCTATTTGGTCGTTAAGAAGATTAGCTGAATATTTATTTTTGTTTATCCCAAGGGCCTCTAATAAATTTAAGCTAAAGGATTTACCGACTACATGGGGAATTTCAAAATTTGGGTCGAAAATGTGTTCGTTTTCTAATAAATGATTTGAATAGTTAGAATCTAATTTTCTGTTGTCATAGCTACGTTTGTGTTCCTAAATTCTAGTTTTAAAATTTCTAAAAGTTCTACCGATATAAATTTTATCACAGTTGTCATTACCACATTTTAATTTATCAACTCCTGATTTGTTTAATTTTGAAGATTTAGATTTATTATTTTTAATGAATTTGGATACATTGTAATCAGTTTTAAAGGAAATATTCATGTCTAAAGTTTCTAAAAATGATTTAATTTTTAAGAATGGTGTTCCAAAGTATGTTAAGCTTTTAAATTGTTTATTATTAGTTTTATCTGAAGGGAATACTTGTTCTAAAGTCTGATTATTTATCTTTTTATTTATACATTGTCAATTAAATTTGGATCGTAATTATTATTACCTGCTATTTGTTTTATGATATTTAATTCTTTGGTATAATTATTAATATTTAATGGGACTGTTAAGAGTCTGTGTATCATACTATTGAAAGCTGCTAGTTTATGACTGAATGGGTGGACCGAACTATTATGAATTGTAATATCTGTATGTGATGGTTTATGAAATATAGAAACATCATGTTTATTATTTATATTTGAAATTGTAAGGTTCTAGAAAGTTTATAGACTTATTTTGTTCAAGCTCTACGGTAAATTTGATATTATCGTGAATTGAGTTTATGTAAGTAATGAAGCTCTCTAATTGTCTATTTGTACCGATGAAGCTAGCTAAAATGTCGTCCACATATCGGTGCCAGTACATAAATTTTTTACTAAGGGGGTGTTCACGAATAATTTTTTCTATATTATCCATAAAAATTTCTGCTAGTAGGGGGCTGAGGGGGTTGCCCATAATCCAACCGTCTTTACTGCTATAAACTTCTCCATTGAAATGAAAATAATTTTGATTTGAATCAAAACGTCTTCACTGCTATAAACCTCTCCATTGAAATGAAAATAATTTTGATTTGAATCAAAATTATTTTCATTTCAATGGAGAGGTTTATAGCAGTAAAGACGGTTTGATTATGGGCAACCCCCTCAGCCCCCTACTAGCAGAAAGTTTCATGGATAATATAGAAAAAATTATTCATGAACACCCCCTTAGTAAAAAATTATGTACTGGCACCGATATGTGGACGACATTTTAGCTAGCTTCATCGGTACAAATAGACAATGAAAATGGGGTGAAATTTGTTACTGAATGAATTGATTGATTATATTATAAGAATAGCAGTTGTAACTAAGTCAGTAATATTTTCTTTTGATTTTTGTCTTAGGATTCCTAATTTTTCGATTAAAGTTGAATGTGCTCTTTCTATCGGAGAATTGCCGGTATGAGATTGGGGTGTTGTATTATGAATTTTTAAATGAAACAGTGACATGAATTCTTTAAAGGTTTCGCTAGTGAATTCTCTTGCACTGTCGCAAGCTATTAGCGAAGGGTAATTATGATGAGAAAAATAATGACAGAGTTTACTAAGTAGATAGAATTTGAGTCACTAATTTCGTAAGCTTGAAGGTACCTAGAGAATAAATCGAGTATTGTAAGAAATTGTTTATTTTCTATAGAGAATGCGTCTATGTGAATATTTTCGAAAGGTCTTTTAGAAGTAAGTGGGCCCGAAAATGGAATTTTTCGAGGATTACTATAATATTTTGAGGTGAGACATAATTCGCAATTATTAACGTGATTCGTTACTAATTCTTGGATTTTTGGAAAATACTACAGGTACTTTATGTTTCGTAGTTTCTGTGATACCGTTATGAGTTTCTGAATGATAATCTGAAATTAATCGAATCTGTTCTTCCTTATGAATTATGTATTTCGGAAAAGTATTTGATTTAATGATTTTCACGTTTGGATCTAAGATTTTTGAGCATTCTTTAGAAGCAATATTAAGTAAGGAATCATCGGGGCAGTATATATAGTATGTTTTTATTGGATCACCTATTTCTAAAAACATATTACTTATAACGTTATAGTCGGATTCTTTTCTAAAATTAAGAATATTGCGATTTTTGCCAAATAGCTTAGAATAATCTGTCGTTTTTGTCACCGTATTTTAGGATTATTTGAAAATGGGCGGAATTTAAGGGTTTTTCTGAAATTGGATTTTCTTGTGCGGAATGTCTAGTTTCACCTGAAGCGGATATTTTACTTAAAATTTCGTTAGCATCACTTAATGCTAAATTTGGATCGGAATTTGCTCTTGCCATAGTTGAAATAGTATCGATATCATCAGGGTTTTGTTTGAAATCTTTAGTATTTGTTTTTGAGTTTGGGGGAGTAATAACTATATCACTAATTATATTAATTTTTAGATCACGTTTAGGAAGTTTTTTATCGATTGCATTGAGTTCAATTCTCGATAATGCACCAGCGACGTAATTTTCTTTGCCTTTTTTGTAATTAAGTTCAAAATCGAATTATTACAACTTTAGTTTCCATCTTATACGTTGATTGTGAGTTCTTTAAGAGAATGAAGAAGAAGAAGTTGTTTGCATTTTTGGAAAGCATTGAGGTATATTCTGGGTCGTTTAAATCTAATTTAGTCCCTTTTTTAAGATATTTATTTATTGGATAGGTTATTTTGGAGAAATTTTGAATGAATTTACGATAATAGGAGAGAATGCCGAGAAATGAAGAGTGAAAGTAGATAATATTGGGAACGGTACAATGACTTCCGTCAAGAGATAAATAACCCCATCTCTGGGACTGTTGAGTCCAACCCAAACGAATGAATGAATGGCATCACTGGCATGCGGAGACATTTGGCTGCGTTCAGAAAGCATCAAAATATAACTTTTAACTCAACTGTTGAGTGAGCGCTCACTCAGCAACGGTTCATTTTACTATGATATATGGAGGGTTTCTACCCTCCATACTATGATTGCTCACTAATCGGCCGCCTGATCATAGCGCTTACCCCACGTGTTTGTTTTGTTTTGAGTATAGTAGATGATTTTTGACTTATTTAATGTTATTGTGTAGATTGAAGTAGAATTTAGTATTAAATATATCTAGTATTGTATATTATAATCTTAGTGAAGAAATTACTGCCTTGTGTTATATTTTAACTTATTGTATTGTTTTCCTGTAGTTTTTGAAATATTTTGTATTAATAAATCTAGTTGAGTACGTTTCATCTTGTGTAGTATAGTAGAGAATCCATATATTAAAATTACTGTAAGTAGAGTAGTGTAATTTAATAGTAGTGGATTTGTTAGGTTATATTTATGGTAGGTAAATAGCTTAATTTTGAGTTATAATGAGTATAAAATTAGTTGAGGGGTGCATCGGTTACGTGTTGATGAAGCGGGATTCATGGAAATGGATGGATCCATAATTAAAATAATATTTCCGAAAAACAATGTAAACAGTAAAATCAAAACATAAAAAACTACCTAACCAAATTTGAATTGAATACATAAACAAACTAATGACAAAGACATATATCGATGTCACTTTAAATTGTCAGTTCGTTCACGCGCGCTGAGAGCTACTTTCGGAGCGATCTTTAACTGGTGTGGATGAACGCGATCCATATTGAGTTTAGCTCACTGATCAAAGTGCGTTCACAGAACATTCACTCAACGGTTGTGCACCAGTTACCCAGAAGTGTTTTTTGAGCGCACCCATATTGACAAATGAAGTATCAAATAAAATAACTAAACCCAACGCTAAACTATAGCATCTTTGACTCTAGCACAGTTCTCTTAATATTATAATTAATATGATAAGTATAATTTAATCTAAATAAACTATATGTTAGGATGTGCTAAAGTTAAAAATTAGTGTAAATTCTCTATTATAATTGGCAAATCTGATACTTGAAAGAACATCATGAGCTCATTTTCATCTTTTATTGAGCTCTTAGTTAAACAAACGTGCCGCCGAGCTTCACACGAATTTGAAATGGGATCAAAACATGTATCAACAACACAACTGGTTACCAATGAGCGAGATGCTTCTGGAATATATTCCCTAGAATTCCTTAAATGTCTTTATGATAAGCCTAGGGACAACATTTTTAAGCTATTGAAGGTATTTTTTACTGTCCAAACTTTTCAACGCAACTTTCACATAAATATGAAGTACTAGATATATTCTGTGACAAATGTTACAGAGTTTTTTAATGAATTTTTACAGTTAAAATTAAAGTTGTATTTATGAATCCATTTTGTATACATCGCTATAAAAACATAGTTTTTCTCAATAATGTACCATGCTAAATTTAAAATTTAATTTAGCTGTTATCAAACCATTTCCATGTGATATTACTGATGGAAAAACTGCAGTAATTAATTTTTATTTAGTATGGTAATTGAAACTTATTGAAATTGACTAACCATCAACTTGATAGAATATCATCAAGTTTTATATAACTTTATTTGATAGTATTAAATATATAACTAGTAAAAAACTGAACTGTTTCAGGCAACAACCGATAATGATCAAAATAACATGAAATCTAATGGTTTAAACTGGTTGAATAGCAAGGAATTTTCAAATGCTGAAAGAAGAACTCTATTAGAATTCCTTTTCAAGGTGAAAGATATGTCCCCTTGTAATTCAAAAAAATGGATAGATTTACACCATTACATGCACTATGTTTATAGAAACTTTGCTAGTATAAAACCTGACCCATCTACTGAAATATTATCGCCCTTTTTTATTGCAGAAATGAGAGACTTAGTTAAAACGTAAGTTGCTACAATATCTTTGAGAAATTGTGGTTAATGTAAACATCTTCAATAGTTTATTTCTTGAGTTATATTTAAATTGTTTATATTAAAAATTACGACAGAGATACTGTATCTTAAGACATTTTCAACAGATCTTTGCTTGGAACTACATTAATACTTCAAATCTGCTGTAGATTTGGGAGATTGTAATAAGGTTTAAATTGTCCTTGCAGGTTATTAGAAGAGGACGAAAGCCAACTATACCTAAGGGTATTAGCTTTACTCAGAGAATATTGTATTTTTGCCCAATGGAATTATAGTAAATCAGAAGGAAAACGCCTCATAACCAGTAAGTTTAGTATTTTTTGTTCCAGCTTGATGGTATTTATTTTAAAAAGTAGCTCCTATTTTATTCACTTGGCCTCTTAATATGTTTTCTGATTGGAATATTTCTATTTTCATTTAGAAAATTGAATAAATAATTATTTTGATTTTATACCATAAATAATTTAACAGTGCATGCAATAATTAACCTAATACAACATAATCAAATTTTAATTATATAAAAAAACTTCTAAGCCTTTTTGTACTGGTAGAGTTCCGAGGATACACGCTGTATTACCCTGTTGAATAGCTAAGCTAATCGACTGGGTAATAAAGTTTCTGATTAGTGACCTGTTCGAAGAGTTTTTAATTATTAAAAAAAATCTCTCTAAACAGTTGCTTAGCGTCTTCTACCCATGGTTCCAATGTCTCAACACTGAAGGGAACAAAGATATATTCATTTAGAATTTCTTTGTATTTGGATCTTTTTTATTGTTCACCAGAAAGAGCAGCTTCTCCAGCTCTAATACTGGTTTTGTTAATATATGTCATAGCTAAAGTATCCACCACAAGTAGCATCCCAAATTAACTGTTCACCTTCTCTCCTTGGAAAATAAGACATACCATCATCCTCACTCCTACATATTCCAACTGGTTCTAAGATATTTGTGCTGTCAGCTACGACTAAAGCAGAATATATGATGTCATTTAAAAACTGATGATGGGAGAACCTACCTCCACTATTTGGACAGCTAAGACCATGATGTCCCAAAATGTCAACAGTTTGTCTACAAGTATAGGTGTGTTGTTCACATATCGGTTGACCTAGACTAAGAGCAATGGAGATGCGGAAAGTGGTATTGTCTAATAATGTTCCCAAATGTAAAGCTTGGAGCCAAGCATTGCTTTCATTTTTTTGAAGAGTAAGAAAGCGAGATTTTGTTTTGATGTCATCTGTGCTCTCAATTTGGTTTGATATTATTGAAACCTTACAAAGCTTGGGCATTGAAAAGGTATAGAAGATAGTTTACAAATATTTAACTAATTAGTTAAAGCAAAATTATATTCGTGAATTGTTTCATTAATATATTTTGAAAGAATACAATAGTTTGTTAAGTTTTTAGTGTCATTAATTGATCCTAAAAAAAGAAGGATATGTCCAAGACCACCATATCTTACTGGAAGATTCACTTGTGACCTAGCATTATCGAACTAAACAGTTTGGGTCGAAATATTTTCAACCAAGGGCGTAGCCAGGATTTATAACAGGGGGGCAAACCATGGTCCATGGTCATCCAAAATATAAAATTTTAGGATAAAAAGAAAAGCAAATGAAAACAAAACTTTGAGATTTTAATTTTTTTTTTAATAGAAATGCTTTTATTTCAACAAGTGTACAAAGTCACAGTACAATGTATGAAAAACTAATCTCTTAGCCTATCACATGTTCAGACTATAAAGGATTCTTAAAACTAATTACACCTAATTACAATGTTCAGGACGAGCTCAATTAATAGTCTCGAAAAAATTTCATACATACATACGCATACATATACATACATACACATATACACGCACACACATATACATACAACAACAAAACAAAGAATATATGTATATAATCATAATTTTTGTGAAGCATTGTTCCTAATCAGCAATAAATGCTGGCACCGGAACCTATATATTTTAAGTTTCATGGCCATTTACAAATTGCATCATTTCTGCTTTGAACGAGGAATAACTATCTTTATTTTTTATATAGTTTGGCAAAAGATTGAATGACTGAAGACATTTTGAAAAGGGATTATTTAGAGCAATTTTCGTTCTCACCTGGGGTAGATAAATTTGGTCTTGACTTCTAGTTTCATAGGAATGTATTTCATTAATTATATTCAATTTTGTGTTGCATTTCTGTTGATTTTTTGTTATTTTGTAGATAAATTTACATTGTTCTATCTGTAGAATTTTTTCCAGCGGTAATATTTTAGTTTGATCGTAGATCATTTCTGTATTAGCCCTGTAACCATAGCCAAATAAAGTTTTTACCACCTTATTTTGCAGAGTTTTGATTTTTTTAAATAATGTCTGAGAACATACCCCCCAGTTTGTTATCAGATATCGGAATATAGAAAGAAAATAAGCATTATATATCATAATTTTATTCTGTAGATTTAGGTAACTCTGACATCTATAAAGTGCTCCAATCATTGGTACAATTTTTTTTATCATGTGCTCTGCATGTTTGTGCCAATTTAGTTTGTCATCGATTACCAATCCTAGATATTTGGTATAATCGACCTTTTGAATGGCCTGATCCCCAATTTTGATATCTGGGTCCCAGCTTTCTTTATTTTTATTTTTGAAGAGCACATACACTGTTTTACTCGCATTTATTTGCAGCTTGTTAGCTAGGAGCCATTTACCATATAGTTGTAGATCACTATTTACCAAGGCTTCCAGTTCTCCCAAGTTAGATCCCTCATATACTAGGATGGTATCATCTGCGAATATGTAATAGCGAGCTTTAAGATTTGCCTTTTTCAGATTTAGGGTGTGTAGTGAATATAATAGTGGCCCAAGGACTGAGCCTTGTGGGACTCCGCAGTTTATGTTTTCGATTTCACTATTTACTTTATGCAGAGACACATACTGTTGACGATCCTTTAGATATGATTTTAATATACTTGCACTTTTTCCTCTTATACCTAATAGGTACAATTTCTCGAGTAGTATTTCATGATCCACTACATCGAATGCTTTTTGTAAGTCAATAAATATTGTTAGGACAAATTTTTTGTCATCCAAGTTGGATACAACATGGTTCAGGAAGTCTGTTGTATTGCTTTGGGTGTTCGAGTGTTTCTGAAAACCATATTGATACTTGTCCAATTCAACATACCTAGTAAGAAAGTTCATGATACGTTTTTTGAAAAGAATTTCCACAAATTTTGACAATGCACAAACTACAGTAATTGGGTGATAGTTTTCTAAATTGTTTTTTGGTCCTGTTTTATGGATAGGGGTAACCTTACCCACTTTCAGCTCCTTCGGAAATTCCCCTGTTTCAAACATTTTATTAACCAAGTTGACTAAAATTGGTATTATTACCTCCTGTACTCTTAACAAATCTTTTGCAGAAATTTTATCATTACCCGGAGCAGAGTTTTCATTCATTTCATTCAAAATTTCTCTTCTTTGATATTAGTATCATATAGGTACAAGGAGTTTTTATATTGATTTCCTCGAAACAGTGTGAAAGTGGGTTACTTAAAAGTTTTGCATTGATTTTATTGACGATTGATTGACCTATATCACAGAAATATTTGTTTCCAATTTCTAATTTATCAGTTAATAATGTTTTATCTACCTCTATTGTATCTACACTAGTTTGTTTCTTTTCATGTTTTATTAGGTTATTTACGAAATTCCATTGTTTCTTTGGATTTCCATCAGCGTCATTCCATTTTTTTCTGAAAAAGTTAGTTTTTAGATTTTTTTTTCGTTTTCAACTTTCTTCTTTTCATTTCTGAAGTCCCCTAAGATTCGTTGATCTTGAGGGAACTTTTTTGTTAGTTTGTATAATTCTTCTCTTCCTTTCAATAATTCTAAAAACTGGGGGGTTATCCAATCATTATTTTCCCTAATTTTCATTTTAATTGTTTTTGTAGCCTTATTTTTAGCTTCTTGTATTAGTTTGATCAAGGTTTTGAATGTATCAACCGGTATAGAGGTTTGCAATAGATCTTTCAAATTGTCTTCATATTTTGAGTTATCTAGTTTCTCAAATGTTTTCTGAACTTCACAATTATAATTTTTATTTTTCGTATATAATTCTATTTCTAATATATTGTGATCCGAAACTGTGCTATATTCAATGTTTACCTTACAGTCTATGTTACTTGTTGCTAAAACATGATCGATAATAGTATGAGAGTGTTGTGTAATTCTCGTTGCATATTCTATGCCTATATTGTTTCGGATTTCAAAACCATTCAATATAACACAATTCCTTTAGTCACTGGTGGTCTCATTATTATCTAATAAATTTATGTTAAAATCACCAATTATTAGTGTTTTTTTCTCAGGCTGTAGTATTTCTTCCAATATTTCCAGGAATTCCTTCACATTGAATGATGGTGGTCTGTATAAGGCTATAATTTTTACACCATTTACCTGTAGATTCATCCCAATCATGTTGAATTGGCTGCCACCACCAACATTGTACATCTCAATGAACTTGATGTGTTCTTTAATATATATTGCGACTCCTCCGGCTCTAGTATCTCTACATGCATGCACTGCTGTATATCCATTAATTCCGAATTGGTGTACTTCATTTTTATATAACCAGGTTTCCACAATTACTAATATATCATAATATTTCATTTTCACGAGACACTGTAGTTCCTCCAACTTGTTTCTGAGACTTTGTGCATTTATATATAAAATTCTTAGTTGTGCTTCTGCTGTTGGTTTACTAAATTCATTGGATTTTTCTAGTTTTTTAGATTACTGGTGTCTTCGATTGGCTGAACTGGGCTATGTTCATCTTTGCGCATATAAATTTTCCCACGACTTATCCATGCAAATCTATAGTTATTTTCTCTCTTGTACTTCAGCACTTCTTTGAATAGGTATTGATTTGCTTTTGTTAAATCATGATTTAGGTAGATAATGTTTTCTTCTTCGTATCCCAGGTCTTTCGCATTTATCATTTTCTTCTTTCTAGCCTCCAACAATTCTTCCTTCTCGTTTTCACTGGTAAAACATACTTTTATAGGCATCTGTCCATTGTGGTTTCGCCCTTTTCCAATTCTGAAGCATTTCAGTTTATTTACTGTTTGAACTTGCAGTGCTTCTCCCATTTTTTTGATGATATCTTCGATGTTTTCTCGCTTGTCATATGGTACCCCATTGACAATTATGTTGTCTCTCAGCTCATTTTGTTCATTCTTGTTTTGTTCCTTTCCTAGTTGCGACTTTATTGTCAGGATTTCTGCTTTCAGAATTTCGTTGACTTTAATTTGTTCTTCATATTTGTTCAGTAGATCGGTATATTTGTTATCCATATCCATTAATTTTTCCATTATATCATTCAGGGTATATTCCTGTTTGCTATTAGTATCATTTGAGTTTATTTTTGGAGTTTTTGAAGGGATTTTGTTTACATTTTGTACTGTGGTCATAACCTCATTCTTTTTACAAGATTCACAATTGTATCTTTTACCTTTCGGATTTTTCATTTCACTTGCAAAATGGTTGAATAATGCGGTTGGTACCTTTTCGCACTTTGTATGATACCATTTCTGGCATTTTATGCAATTAATAGCATACGAATTTTTGCAGGAGCTTGCACAGCTACCACACAAGTCGGCCATCTTAACTCATTATATATATATATATATATATATATATATATATAATTAAATTAAACTAATAACATTTTTCAAGATAGGGCATAATTATTGACCGCTTCCAGTATTCAACTGCAGACTCAGATGGTGGATTACTTCTGTATACTTGCTTTTGAGTGACTCGTGGTACTGACAACTCAACCCCTACTTTCTCTGCGATATCAAGTGATTTTTTAAATAATTCATAAGAAACATTTTCGACATCTTGTCGATCTTCTTTGATTACATCCAGAATATCATCAATATGTTTCTTCACCATAACCAAATCCATACTTTTACCTTGTAAAACGTTTACAACGGGCTCCAAAATTGCAGAGTATCTTGCAATTATGTTTAGGCATAAGGTGAATATTGGTTTAGTAACTGCACAGTGCAATTAGTAGGCATATTTTCTTGTTGCATAGTTTCCTTCAACAGGTAGATGTTCTAGTGCTTTAACAATGTCAGTGAAACTTTCTGAATTTTTTTTATGCTCTTATATTTTTCCGACTATCTGGTCCCACAGAGCCTTGAAAGATTTGGAACCAATTTCCTACGGGCTGGCGATTCACAAAAGAAGGTTATTTATTGTGTCTTTAACCATTGCAATTGTGTTACTTATTTCTGGTAGCTTGCTGGTATCATTGACCACAAGATTTAGTCTGTGGAAAAATAAAGATTTAGCGTACTTTTTTTTAAGAATGGCCTGTACAACACCTTCTTTGCCGGCCTTCATGGAACACCCATCAAATCCGAATCCCACACAATTATTATCTTCTAAAAAACTTTGAATTGCGCTAACGATTGTAGAAGCATCTTGACATTTTAACTCAATGTAGTCTACAAATTCCTCCCTGACTATTTTTTTGCTTTCATCATAGAACCCTAATCCAATAGAAAGCGGCTTGTTTCCAGCGATATCTGCTGTTTTATCAGCCATTACAGAATAAGCTTTTGCCCGTTTACAGTCTTGGATTATTTTTTCTTTGATAACTTCACTGCATAATTGTATGATCTCATTTTGAATTGTTGGTGAGGTATAGACTGTGTTTTTTGACATTTATCCAAGTGGCTCTTTAGCTTCTCATCACCAGAGTCAATCCTCAAATTTAAAAGGTCAAAGAAAACTTCCTCATTTCCTTCTTTTCCTCTAAGCGGCAAATCATGATTTCCACTAAATATTATGCATGAAATAATTGCTGACAATATTTGTTTATTTTCTTCAATCGTCTTATGGTGCCCTATTTGCAACTGGACATCAACAGGAGCATTTTCAAGAAATGCTTTTACAGCAGCTGTTGAAGATTTGTGATAATGGCTGCCAACGTGTGTTCTACAATCTACATGTACATCCTTAAACTTCATGTAAGGCCTTACCATAAATGACCCCAAAACTCCTTTAACTGTTGCAATTCTTGGCGGAAATAAAACACAATACAAACATAGAGTACCTTTCAAACCACTTGAGTACACCAACCATGGAGTATATTGATCTAACCAGCAATGGTTAAATTTTCTTTTCAATTGAATGACATCAGAAGCAAAATCGTATTTGTATGATGGAACCCAAGGGTTTTTCAACAATTCCTTCATTTTTTCAAAAGGCAAATTATTGGCACAACTAACAAAACGATCAATGCCATTTTCATGGTAGCCATCGCGTTCTTCAGTTTTTTTAGAGGTCCCAGTTCGAGAGACAGCTTCATGTAGATTTGAAGAACTACTTGAGCCTCCTTCAAAAATAGATTACGATTTTGATGTTCCGACCATTTTATTTTCATCTTCATCACAATGATTGCTTCCACTTCCACTACTGTCATCATGAACTTTTTCTGTTTTAGAGATTTTTGACCTAAAAATAATAACCTAATATCATTCTTGTTCTTAGTCCCTACTATAGAAATTAGTATAAAACAAAACTACCATGTGGCTATAATGTGGCGTGGATATACTATATCTGATGTTAATATTTTTTCTCTAGATTAAAAACACAAAATGAAATTAATAGCACGCATAAAGTGCTGTTTGATCTTTAATATGTGAAAATTTCAAGTTTTTATATTTAGTCCCATTTGAGATATCAGCTGTCAAAATCGGTGCATTATTGTAATTTTTGTTATAATTTGATTAGAAGGCTAAAAAGTCGGCATCATAATAATGAAAAATATATAAAATTATAATAATAATGCACAAAATCTTTTGCCAAAGCTAATAAAAATTGTTTCACAAAGATACAAGCAAATAGCAATTGGCAATTTTGTAAAGGGTTGCAATTGAATTTTTTTCCAAACGTTGCGATACAAAAACGGCCGACAATTAAAAAAAATAATTTTGACTAAAAATTAACATCGGATATAACATATCTACATTATAAGCTATCATTACATGGTAGTTTTGTTTTATTTGGTGCTAGTCGAGCAACCAATTTTCAAAGTTTTGGACCATTTCTAATGGAATTACTCTAAAGTTTCAATTAAAAATTTAACTTTCCACTGAAATTATTTAACTCACCTTTTTGTAACCAATTTCGTATATCTATATTGTCTTTTCTGTCTCTTTATTCTGTGGTAAAACTATTCTTACGGATTTTCCCTCTTGTTTCTCTTGCCTCACTTTCTATTCGCCATATGCAACTTTGTATCCTGCACTATGTACTGTCTGTCTTCGCGCCGGATAGGCAACTAACTTTATATACCTTTTTGAGGTAGAAATTGCCAGAACATTCGCATCGCCGGTTCCCGTATATTCCTCACTTGGCGTGTCGTTACACTATTAAATAGGACACTGTCGCTAGAGAACAGCACTTACACACCAACTCGATAGTTATTATAAGAGTATTTATTTCGGATTCTGTTGTAGGATTGTGTATTGAATGTTTCAAAATATTTCACACTAAAACCACTTATTGAGTAAATTAATTTTAATTAATTAATAGGATTGAAAAATGTAATTAAATGAAAACAAAAAGAAAGTGACAATTCTTTTACCATTTTTCTCAAAAATGTCCGACTGTTAAGTGGTTGAATCGAATACTAAAAATTGACGTGTCCTGAGAGTAAATCGAACACTCCTTTCTATCCAATTCTGGTGTGGGACAATTCTATTAATATATATTTAGCACTATGTCAGTTTTCAAACAGCTTTGTTTTTTGCTGATGAAATAAACAGCGCCGCAAAATTAACGCATAATTTAAAAATGATCTCAAAACTACCTTTAACTCAGAGATTTTCAAAATTCTTCAAAGGGCATTTATTATTTTGGTTATACTAAATATGTTTTTTACAATTTATTGATTTACCGAAGCGTATAAATAAAAATACGAGGATAATCAAAAAAATAACCAAATTTTTATTTTTTTATATGTATAAAAAATATGAAATTACAATATTCAATATCTTGTGTTGTCTCCCCTTGCCCTAATTACGGCTTCACATCTCCTCGGCATGCTTAAAATTAGATTTTGGATTTCAACTTGATCAATCTGCTCCCATATTTCAGTGAGCCTTAATGACAGTACATTTAGGTTCTCAGGGGGAGGCATTAAGGCTCTTACACTTCGACCCATGTTGTTCCATAAGTGATCTATGGGGTTAAGCTCAGGACTTCTAGGTAGCCACGGCAAAGTTGAAATTTCGACTAACTGGAGGTAATTTTATACCACTCTTGCCACATGCGGACGTGCAATAATAAAAAAGATTCTCGAATAAATGGGGCGTATGGTACCACATGCGGTTATAAAATGTCTGTTATGTATCGGTCAGCAGTCAAACAACCTCTCTGGGTCATAACCAACTCCGTATGGGCCTCCAAACTAATGCCAATCCATACCATTACAGACCTCCCTCCATAGCTTACTGTTTCTACAATGTTGCATTGGGCGTACCGCTTTCCATGGCTTCGGTACACTCTCCTACATCGATCATCACTAAAACGACAAAATCTGAACTCATCGCTAAACAATACATTGCCCCATTCACGATTGCCCTAGTGCTGGGGCTCTTGGTAAAACTGGAGTCGCAGTCTTCGATGGTTTGCGGTTACAAGAGGACCAGTTGCAGCACGATAGGGGGTAATTTCGGGTTCTGTCAACCTTTTTCGCACGGTATCTTGGCTAATTTGGTAATTATACCGACGAGAAAATGCTTGCTGTAGTGAAGTGCTTGTAACAAATCGAGTTCTTAATGCGTGCAATCGCAAAAATCGATCTTGATTGTTAGTTCTGACCCTATTCCGTCCTTGTCCAGGTGTTCTTTCGTTACTACCAGTCTCCCGTAATCGTGCTATAGCCCTGGGTATGGTAGATTGTGTCACTCCTAGACGTTGTGCCACTTCAACTTGTGGCAAGCCTTCTCTCATAAGTACTACGGCAGTAGCACATTCTTCACGCGAAACATTTCTCATCTCACGATAGTTTTGGGCCATTTCGTGTTGTAATGCACTTATAAAATTTGAATATTGCCTATACAAGTGTAAAAACAAACTAACAGCAAATAAACGACTAAACTTAATATCTAAGGAGTTTTGTTAAACTTCTGTTTTGTAGTAATGTAAGAAAAATCTGCTTTTTATGTATTCGACACAAAAACGATATCTTGAAAAATTTAAAGAACATCATAAATGAATATTTTTAAACCAGTGGCGGCATTTAAAAAAATGTTTTATGGTCATTGTTTCAATTTTTAAAATTATGCGTTAATTTTGCGGTGCAGTGTATATTTTAATGACAAAGGATACGCAAATAATTTTATTTATTAGAGCTTATTAATTAATTTTAAAATGTTCATAAAAGCAACTAAACGACCACAACAAACAAAATATATAAAACAGATAACAAAAAGAAATATGCAGAACAGAAAAATATGTATATTTTAGATTTAATTTTTTGTTTATTAAAATTTAAAAATTATTTAATTTATTTTTGCTTCCAGGGGGGGCGGATGCCCCTCCCTGCCATTCGCTGGCTACGTCCATGTTTTCCACAGTATGTCTGAACAGAATATTGATAACTGAAAAGGAATCTTTGGCTATCAAAAATGAGCACAGTGTAATAAGTATGATAAACAGGGTATAGATAAAGAATTTTTTTAAAGAAAAAAAGCCAAATGAGAATAGAATAGAAAGATTAAAAAATAATCCATGCCACTGGAGGCAAGTGGTGAACCTAATAGTTCTAAATCTGAAATATCAGATAATTTGATGTTAGGAGCAATTTCTTGAAAATTTCGTAAAAGTTGATTTTAATTTTGAATAAAACAGATTTTACTTTTGCTAGTGTTAATTGTCAAACCTAGCTCTTCAGATTTATTGATTATTAATTAGAAATTGGTAAGATCATCTCTTGTATTACCTCCTAGACTTCCGTCATCAGGATACCAGATATTCAGTTCCGATTTTGAAGACCTAACTAAAGGATGAATTACTAAACAAAAAAGGGGTGGACCCAGAGGCCCTGCTGATCGTCTCTTTGAGAAGAAATGTTTTGTTTACCATAAGAGAGAACTGAAAAGTTGTTATAGCATTGGATAATCAAATTTGAAAAATTTTAGAATATATTCTTGTACTCTTTGCAAAATAATGTCCCTGTGAACCATAATAAAAGAGTTATAAAAAAAACTTTGGTTGCGGCTTCTGTGCTGCAGTTAGTACTGTGTGCAGCGGCTTCTGTGCCGCAGTTAGTACCAAAATCTAGCTGAAAGGGTTGTAAAAAAGTACTAATAGTTTTTGATATTCTTATACTTTCTTTTTAATATCCAAATCCATCAAAAAAGTACAGTTGGCCCGAGCACTTCGACTAGTACTGTAGTGTTTTGTGCTGTGTTTATTTTGGATAGGTAATTAGTTGGATTAATTTCAAGCGAATAAACTTATTCTGGTAAGCATTGTAACTTAATTTATTTATGGGAGATTCATCGGCTGGAGGCGAACCGCCTCCTGACAAAGGTGATTATTGAGGTAACAGAGAACAAAACATATGATATTAAAAATAAATATTCACGTTTTGATACAGGACCTTTCTTTGTTTTGGTTGAAACACTTGATAAAAACATTCGATTATCGGCGGTCAAGGTCGGTCACTATTTGTTTAAAGAAACTAGTTTTAAAAACGATATTCAAGACATCAAATTAGTAGGTAGAAACAGAGTCAAAATAATTTTTAACAACTTCCATATTGCTAATTCAGTTATTAACCATGATATTATAAGATCAAATAATTTGGTAGCATATATCCCGCGTTTTTACAACCATAAAAAAGGAATTGTAAGACAAGTTGATACGTTCCTGGAAGAAAAATATATTCAAGAAAATATTATTAGCGCTAAACAGGTCGTGGAGGTTAAAAGAATGAAACGAAAAATAATAAACTCTGGTAAAGAAATTGAATACGTACCTCGCCAAATGTTGGAAACAATATTCCTTCACTAGTAACTATAGATTTAGTAAGATTCCCCGTGGAACCGTACATTTATCCGGTAGTTCAATGTTTTAAATGCTTAAGGTATGGACACACACAAAAATTTTGCAAAAGTGAAAATGACACTTGTAAAAAATGTGGCAATATTCATGGTGTGGATGATTTTGAATGTACCGACATAGAGTTCTGTATTCATTGCCAAATAGAAGGACATGAATCAATATCTAAGGAATGTCCCAAGTACAAGCAACAATTTAACATTAAAAAAATTATGTCAACAAATAATTTATCATTTAAATAAGCAGAAGAGTTAGAAAAAAACCCAACGTATGCTAATATTCTGAATAACAATAAATTTAACCTATTAAATAATGAAAATAACTTCCCTAGCCTGAATGATATTGATGTTAATTCTAATATCAACTTGTTGCAAAAACCTAGAGCTACACGACAGATCAAGTGACGGTTAGTCGACTCCGATTTCCGGAACAATCCTAAAAGATCCCCTATCATTAGATCCCAACCATGCAATTCTTCTTCAATATTACCAAATCCCCATCGAGAGGACTTTAGGGCATACAAAGAAAAATTACAATATATTGTATTAAATTCTATCCCCATGATAATAGAAAATCTTTTTAAGAAATTTAATCTCGGAATATCTAATGAACAGGCTTTCTTAGAAACTCAACAGCACCTTAAAAAATTAATAAATAGTAATCTGGACATCCAAACTGGATTGGATACAGATGGTGATATGGAATTTGATGATTAAAAATATAAATATTTTACAATGGAATTGCCGATCTATAATAAAAAATAAAGCTAATCTGTTAAACTTTTTAGATACCACAGTAAAATTTGAAATAATCATATTAAGTGAAATATGGCTATCTAAAACAAAAACTTTCAATTTAAAGGGTTACAACTTTATTCACCGCGATAGGCACGACGGTTACGGAGGGGTCGGGATACTAATAAAAAGTCACCTTACTTTCTCTGAAATAGCTATTAAGAGAAACTTTAATAACAAAATTGAAACTTGCGCGGTACTTATAGAAGATTTCAATTTAACAATTTGCAGCGTATATAAACCTCCTAGCATAAACGTAAATAAAAATGATTGGGGCAAATTATTTTCTCAATTCACAGGAGACATGTTGATATGCGGTGATTTCAACGCACACCATAGTCGATGGGGTTCTGTTAAAGATAATAAACAAGGTAATATACTAATTGAAGCCTTAGATAATGTAAGGCTAATAAATTTAAATGACGGTAGACCTACTTTACTTACTAGACCGCATGATAACCCCTCACCAGTGGATCTCTCATTTATAACTCCAAGTTTGATTGCAAAATGTGAGTGGAATATCTTGGAGGATACGTTAGGTTCGAATCATTTTCCTATTCATATTAAAATCAATCAGTGTTATAACCCAGCTCCAATACAGTCTGCTAGAAAATGGATAGAGTCCTCAGCTGATTGGCAAAAATTTCAGGACTATATTTCTAATAATATAAAAAATTACAATAACCTCACTTCTAATACTGATCAAATAGAATTATTTTTAACAAGCGTAAACGGCGCAGCCGCTAACTCTATGAAAATTAGAACAGCAACAACATCTAAATCAGCACGTCCAATATGGTGGGATCAAGAATGTGATCATATCGCTAGGGAAAGGAAAAAGGCTTTAATAAATTATCAAAGACTAACAAATTTTGAAAACTATTTAGAATTCAAAACGAAACAAGCTCAAAGTAAATTAATTTGTAAACAAAAACAAAAAAAATGTTGTATAGATTATGTGAATACTTTAAATAAAAACACTCCTATATCAAAAATATGGGAAGTCATTCGAAAAATTTCAAATAAAAATACTGTTTGTAAGAAGAATCCCCTTCCCAAGAACTTGATAAATCAACTTCTTGATTCACTTGCCCCGAGCTATGTAAATAATAATTTGACCATAATAAGAAATGATGCAGTATCTAATAAATGTACAGAACTTGAACTACCATTTGAACTTGCGGATTTAGATGCTTCAATTAAAAATACCAAAAGTACAGCTCCCGGGGATGATTTTATAACATATGAGTTCATTAATAACTTACCTATAGTAGGTAAAGAATTACTGTTAAAAATATTTAATAATTGGCGGGTTAAACAGACATATATAGATCATTTTAAGAAAATAATTGTTACTTTTTTGATGAAACCACGAAAAGATAAAAATTTGGTCACTTCCTATAGACCAATTTCATTGATGTCGTGTTTAACAAAAACATTCGAACACATGATTAAACTAAGATTGGAGTGGTTTCTAGAAAAAAGTATGGTGTTACCTAGGTACCAATTTGGATTTCGGAGAAGATTCGGTACTTTAGACGTTGTTACACAATTTGTTTCAGATATACAGATGTCATATTCTAATAATCAATATTTGGTTTGTCTGTTTCTTGATCTGAAGGGAGCCTATGATTCTGTGGATCTCAATATTCTGAAACATAAGTTAGTGAATTTGGGATTCAGTGGAAAAATCTGTGATAATTTAATAAATCTATATTATGCCAGAACAATTCATATACGCGACCATAAAAATGTACTTCATGGACCCAGAACTCTCTATCAGGGCTTGCCTCAAGGCTCTGTTCTCAGTCCCACCCTGTTTAATATATATTCAGCTAATATACATTCTTTATTCAATAATAATGTAAAATGTTTGCAATATGCGGATGATATATGTATATACTCCAACCATCAGTCTTATGAAGAATGCTGTAAAGCCCTGGAACTAGCAATGCAAATAGTATTAGACTGGTCTCGTGAAACTGGTATGACATTATCCCCTGAAAAGTCCTCTATAATGTTCTTCACCAGGAAGCTTAGTACTGGCTGGGTGTAGCGTGCCAGTGTTCAAAGAATACAAATATCTGGGTATTGTTCTTGACAGAAAACTCCTCTGGACGGGGCATATTCAGCATATAAAAGGTAAATGTGAAAGAGCCATAAATTCTCTGAAATGCATAACGAACCATATGTGGGGCGCTGACCCCAAAGTTGCACTTATGTTTTACAGGGCCTATGTGCGTTCAATTATAGATTATGGTAGCTGTCTATACGGTTCGGCAAGTAACAGTAATTTACTAATTCTAGATAGAATTCAGTACAAATGCCTTAGGCTATGCCTAGGAGCAATGGTTTCAACCCCAGTAAATGTCCTATTAGCTGAAAGTGATGAACTTCCATTAGAATTTCGTCATCAAATACTTGCTCAAACTTATGTTATAAAGATAAGTAGCCTTGAGATAGGACTAGTAGAAGTTCTATCGTCATTAAATATAGAAAACTTAACAAATCCTTATTGGAATAAGAAAAATTCACCTCCTCTCTCAGATGCCTTCATTGAATGTCAAAAATATCAATCATATGTTAATAGAAGTAATCTCTTGCCTATATACACAACCGATTACACAACTTTTATAAACTATCCCAAGATCATAATACCCCATTACTCAGAATCAGTACAAATCAGCAATATTCTCCTGAAATCTATTGTTGGTAACTATATAGGACACACTGTCATCTACACTGACGGTTCAAAAACAGATATAGGGGTAGGATGTGCTATATATGTTTTAAACCAAAAAATACATGAAAAATATAAATTACCATTAGTGTTTTTAAATGAAACTCAAGGTCTCTAGTTAATTCCACAATATAATACAAGTTATTGAAAATTCTAAAAAATTGACAATTGTTTCGATAAATCAATATCATCGTCAGAATGATATTGATTTATCGAAACAATTGTCAATTTTTTAGAATTTTCAATAACTTGTATTATATTGTGGAATTAACTAGATACCTTGAGTTTCATTTAAAAACACTAATATGAGCATATTCCACGAAGTAAGGGCCGAGACAGTCAATTTCATTTATAAATTACCAAATATTTGTAGCATATTTACTGCTGAATTGGTAGCCATAGAAAAAGCCATAACGTACTTAAATATTAATAAAATCAAACAGGGTGTGATTATAAGTGATTCAAGATAGTATTAGAAGCAATCAAAAATAACCACCTAAATAAACATAAATTAGATATTTTATGCAATATTAAAAAATTGTTGTGTAATATAGACGTCACATTTATTTGGGTGAATAGTCATATAGGTATTACAGGCAATGAAATAGTTGACCAGTTAGCTAAGGATGCTATTATTGATGGGGTAAAAATAAATTACACTACTCAAAAGGATATTAAACCAGCTCTAAAACAAAGGACTATACAGAAATGGAAAGTAAAATGGATTGAACTTGCTCAAAAATCCGCAAATCAATATTTTTTATTACACCCTCAACTTCCATTAATAAAGTCATATATAATTGATTATAATGTTCCCAAATTTTATGTATCCATAATTTTGAGATTGAAATCCCAGCATGGGAAATATCCATATCACCTCGCTAAATTAGGTATTGTTAACACGGCTGCTTGTAGTTGTGATAATGTTACTATTACAGATATCAATCATATAATATTTAATTGTATCAACTATAAAAAAGAAGGAGAAAATCTTTTTAAATCCCATAGTAAATTAGACATACAGTTCCCCGTAAATCTAGCTCATTTATTGGGGCTGAATAATAAAATAGTTTTTGACATTCTGGTGGAGTTTTTTAGACAAACGAAATTTGATCTGTAACGGTGTTGAAATTTATATTCAAGTAACACGTTCAGTCTAGCTTTAAATACAAAAAAATCTGTAGCTGAAGGATTTAATTCCAAGCCAGTTCCCTCCCACACACACACACACACACACACACACACACACACATCAAAAAAGTATCCCAATTTTTTTGGGTGCATCACTTTGTGCTTTTAATAAAAAGGATGGAGGTATTCGCCCCATTGCTGTTGGCTTTACATTGAGACGTCTCCTTTAGAAAATTGATATTTATTATGTACCCATGTCCTATCACTCGAAATTCAAAGAATTTAATTTTTGGTTCTCGAACATAATTTGTAAATAAAAAATTATGTAGGTATTGATAAAACCTTTACCTTACTTCAACATTAAAAAAAACAAGAACAACTCATGAAATATTTCATTATAATTGAGGAGTAGGCAGATTGAGACTGAGATGACTATAAGATGTGAAACAATTAACAGCTTAATAAAAAATATAGTCAAAATTTATAAACAAGTTGTAATACAGTAGACTCTGGATTATCCAAGCTAAAGTGGGATGTCCTCTCGCTCGGGTAATCCGGATCCCATACCTGATTGAAAAATCATTCAGAAAATGCTACTTAGAATTGAATTTGTTAAAATACATAACGATTCAAAACATTATAGATATGTAATATTAACCTTCCTTATTTGTGATTTATGATTTATAAAGGGAAATATTCAAATTATGTTTTGGATGTATGCCATGCAAAAGACAATATATTTTTAAGTCAAATTTTCAATATACCTCAATTTTTTAGTATTGATTTTTTTCATATATTTTCTTTGAGCATGCACATACTTTGTTTGCAAGGCATTTTTCCTTTTAATTGAAGTATATTCTTTTGCACCCTTATTATTACAAAATTTCCTGCCAACACATATATAGTATTTTAGATCTATTGACAAGCATTACATGTAAAATCTTATATTTTTAGAGTTATTTTATTACTATGAGGCTATGTTATCAGCTGCCAAAAATTTAAGTACAGTATTTACTGAGTTTGAAGTTATAATTTATAAAAATTATTCGGTATGTTGGATAGACTTTAACACTTGTGTTTTCATCCGATATTTTTTTGAAACGGATTACGTTCAAAATAGAATTCACCAATGTTTAGAGGTAAGATATTTACTCGGAAATTTAAAAAAATTACTTTTTACATTTATTGAAATACATACCATTTCAATGATTTGACCTGACCCATTACTTTTTGGAATCAATAAAACAAGAATTCATAATAATTGAACTAATGATGAGAAATATTCTGAAACTATATCTAAATTCTTTTCAACTTATTTTCTAGCTATAAGCCTTTCACTTTTTTAATAATATGAATTGTAAAGAAACTTTTTTCTAATTTCTATTATTGCAGTATCAAACATTTCTTTGTCTCCTTTAAAATTAAAAATTTGAAAATCACAGCAGACCAACTTATGCACTTTGTTCATCTAAACTACCTAGCCTTCACCAGCTGCTCTCTAGGTTGGAATACATATAATGATGATGACAGGTCTATAAGCTGTTGCAAATATACTGACTACTCTAACTGGTGGTTGCAGACTACTTTGAACACAGATATTTGCCAATGTTTCTGTCCATTAATTCTACATCTAACTGGGTACATCTGAAGTTTGTCAAGAAATAATCTTAACGCTGTATATTTAAATCAATATATTTCATAAATTGGGAGTAGAATCAATCACTTGATTAGTTTGTAATGGGCAATAAGTACCTTTCAACCGTATAACTCACCAAAGGTGGATGGAATATTTCCAGCACTCCTGCAGCGAGGGATAGAGGAGATTCTTCCTTATCCGCTGAAGATTACAAGAAGCAGTCTAGCAGTGGGTCTAATACCTAGAAAATGGAGAAGGGCAAGAGTAACCTTCATACCAAAAATACGAAAAAAAGATGGGACCGATTCCCGATCTTTTATGCCTATCTGCCTAACATCGTTTCTACTCAAAATGATGGAAAAATTAGTGGACAACTACATAAGAATGAATAATCTGGAGAATACACCACTTCATAAATGTCAGATCAATAGAGACTGCTCTGTATCAGCTGACCGAATTCATCCAGAGAACTCCGAACAACAAAGAAATCACAGTCTATGCGTTCCTGGATATATCTGGGGCCTTTGACAACACAGCTCATGTGTTTGTCAAGGAAGCACTAAAAAGGCGAGGAGAGAATGAAACCATCGTAAAATGGATGTATGAGTTGTTGATGACGAGGATAGCTGAGACACAGGTGGGGAATCAAACCACTCGCGGGACACCTCAAGGGGGAGTAATATCTCCCCTTCTATGGCGCCTCGTAGTAGATTAGTTGCTGTACAGGCTAACGGAGCTTGGATTCGAATGTATGGGCTATGCTGATGACATAGTTCTAATAGTCAGAGGCAAGTTCCAGAGCACCTTGTGCGATTTATAACAAAAGGGCCTCAGAGTTATTAAGCAATGGTGCTAAATATTAACCCAAACAAGACCACAGAAATTCCATTTACCCGGAAAAGAACACTTCCAGCTATGAAACCCCTAGCTTTAAACGGGGAAATCATAGAATGGAAATCAGAAGTTAAATATCTAGGGATAACCCTAAACAGTAAACTTCTGTGGAATAAGCATGTTGACATAATTGCTAGTAAACCAATAAAAACTTTGATGATGTGCAGAAGTGTAGATGGTAAGACTTGGGCCTGTAACCCAAAAATACTGTGATGGATGTACGCCATGATTGTGAGACCAGCAATTACGTATGGGGCAATAGTTTGGCATACCAAAGCAAGTCAGAACAGTATGAGGAAGACTCTCGATAAAGTTCAAAGACTTGCCTGTGTGTACATCATTGGAGCCATGAGAACATGCCCAACTATTGCACTTGAGATCATTACAGATCTCACACCTCACATCTGGTGATAGAAAGATCAGCCCAAGAGGCAATTTTTAAAACCTCTAGGGAAGGTTCAGGCAATGAGAGTATTGAAATCAGGGAACCTGGTCCTCTCTAACAAAATACAGCTCATCAGCGAATCTTCCCAGTGACAAAATGATCAAGAAAGCTGGTATTGAAACAAACTTCACTACAATGCTAAGTAAGAGGAGAGACTGGGAAAGGGAATACACCACCCAAACTCTCAAAGAAAACTCCCATCAGATGGTGCACAGATGGTTAAAAAATCACCACATAAGCTGGCGCTGGAGTATTTGGGCCTGGCACCAGACACTCATTATCATTAGGCCCCTGTCTGAGCGTCTTTCAGGCAGAAATACTTGCGATCGAAAGATGCGTAGAAATGAACCTAGAAAGAAACTATCAGAAATGTGACATATCAATTCATTCTGATAGTCAAGCAGTTATTAAAGCATTGAGCTCCCATGTCATTGACTCAAAGTTGTTATGGGAGTGCGGAAGAAAACTTGATGAACTAGGCAATAATAACAGGGTCTCTAGTCTGGACTCTTGGCCACTCGGGAATTACAGGAAATGAAGAGGCCAATACACTTGCCAAGAAAGGAGCACAAACGCCCTTTATTGGCCCGGAGCCTTTTTGTGATGTAGGAAAATACTCCTATAAGAAAGAGTTTCGGAAGAACGAGGAAACCGAAAGAGAAGCCCTCTGGCGGTGCCTTCCCGTGCTGGATCACGCCAAAAAGTTCCTGTGGAACTTTGGCACCACTAGATCCAAAAGCTATTTGGATCTCAGTGAAGACAAGCTACATCTCCTCACGGGCTTCCTTACAGAACACTGCCGCCTTAGAAAGCACCTAATGATAATAGGTCTAGCAGAAATTGACGAGTGTAGATTCTGTGGGAAGGAGGATGAAACTCTGGATCACCTAGTTCTTGAATGCCTCGCCATTGTAAGCCAACGAAAAAAATGGACAAGAGACTTGTGGAGTGAGGATCTCATCTCCTTGAAATTGTCTCAACTACTAGAGTTCATTAGAACCCTGGAACTGGAAGGCGAGCTGTAGCAGTAGCGAGAATAGCCCTGATAGGGGGGCACAATAAACCTTAGATTTCAGTGCTTAGTAACCCCGTTAATAATTCTAAAAAAAATATAGGCTAAAATGTCGATTTAAAACAGTAAGAACAACTGAACATCAGTACTGTCCCCCTGTTGTATCTGACAACAAATTCATTGATGCATTTAATTTTATTTCAACACAAAAAGCTAGATCATGAATTAAGTTCTGTAACTAACCAAGATCTATTTCTGAAAGTCGAATTACCCAATAGTTGATGCTGCATTTTGTGATGATTCTAATTTTTAAAATAACTCCTATTATCGCCCTAATATTCTGTAGCGCAATGAATGTAAAAGGTTTATTTTAAGAAGTCCATATTAGGTAATTATAGTTACTAAATTTGCTTTCAGACTCAAATTAGTCCAGGTGATACTCCTGCCATGTTTGGACTCCTAGACGATTTAAAAAATTTGTGGATAAGGGAACAAAAAAGAATCAGGAAAATTAAGTAAGTCAGTTTTAAACTATATTATGAAAATTTTCATTATAAATGTGTAAATACAATATACAATTTATTTCGTATTTCTTACAATATATATTACAATAAAAAAATATTTTAGCGATGATCATAGTTTAGTAGAGGGCACAGTAGCATATTATATTGAAGAAGCAATGATTGGAAATCATAAAAAAGTATTAACTAGCAACTTTTGGATGGAACGATCCCAACAAGAGTAAGTAACAATTTTATTGAATTTAAGTTACTCTATGTATATTTTATACTTATTTTTTGTTATAAATTGAATTGTGTGTTAAATTTTGAAATTAGTTTTCAATTGGAGTATAATTTGTAACAGTTTTTGTTCCCATAAGAGCGCTAAAATCAAAAGGTACTCAACAAACAGACAAAGTTACTGATCTCTAATTATATTTTAAAAGAAACTTCAACTGACTTTAAACAAAACACTTAATTTCAAAAATCTAATATTAGTTCAAATTTGTCAATGTTTTAAGATAAAATTACATCAAGAAATGAATTATTACATAAAAAAATATCTAAATTGGATTGAAAATCATGGGATTAGAAAAATGCAATTACAGTGCTCACCATACTAGAATTCCAGGCATGCAGTAAGATATATAGCAAGAGAATATATAACGCACTACACATACATGATAAATATCTTGTCTCTGACAAGGGATTCCATTTCAACTAGATATGTTTTATTATAACTTTTATTTTATTCATTTCGCTTCAACCGCTGGGGTTATTAGCGACATATGATACAGAGTATAACCAAAATTTACAATAATGTATATAAGCCAATGTCCTTTAAATAACCTACTGTACTTTTGACGTTAATGTTTTCACCTAGAGTCTCTGCCATATTCGTTGAAATGTTCTACTTCTTTCTTGTAGCTTCATATTGTTTACACTCAGTTAATATATGCTTCACACTAACACTTATTTGACACGTTTCACATATTGGTAACTCAGTTCATGTGATGAGATGTTTATGGGTTAAATTGCTGTGACCCAGCCGCAAACGAGATATTCTGACTTGGTGTGGTCTGTTCGATGTTGGCTGAGGCCACGGATTTACTGATTGTTTGATTTCTTTTAGATTATTATTTTGTGTTGCACTCCATACGTTTTGCCACGCACTAAACACTTTAGATTTTATTACAGATTTCATGCCATTAGTATATAATAATGTTTATTCATCATAAAATTTTGATAAAACAATGTCAAGTGACTAGTACTTGTGAGCTGAGTGAAATAAACAATGGCATCACTGAAGGAGCAATCGTAGAAAATTACTCCTTGTGCGTGATATAGCCTCTAAATATAATAAAAATACTTAAGAATAAAATATAAATTTAAAATTAGATAAAGTATAAGTATAAAACATATGGGTAGAAATTGCATCACATAAAGTAAAATATCAGAATTGGTAAAATTATCACTTTCAGGTAAGTTACACATAAAGTGTTTATCATAATCGGGTTCAGTGTCTCATATACACATATATTACAGTCATACGATTTTGATCCCATGTGAGTATCACATAAGATTTAATATCACAATTGGTAAAAGGGTAACATCCAGGTAGGTTTCACATAATGTGAGTGTCATAATCGGGGTTGAGGTCACATACACATGTTGAGGGTTTAAATTATTTTTTGGAATATCTGTCTATCATAGCATTGAAGCCAATTCTTAATTTTTATTTTAAAAATTTCGTTGCTTCGGCTGGTTTTTATTGTTTCAGGTAACAATTCCCAAATTTTTGGACCTAGAAAGCTGCAGTGCCTCTGACCCACTGTTTTAATACATTTCGGTACCACGACGCTGTAGTTTCGCCTTCTTGTATTATATAGATGATCTGGGTGCGTTATTTCAATTTTATTATTGTAAATTCCTTGTAACATATTTTGGCAATAGAGTTGTCTAATATCAAAAATGCCGCATTCGTTATACAAATTATCGGTAGAGTACGTCTTTCCTTTGCCAAGGATTATTTTGAGAATCGTCTTCTGCACGATATTCAGACTATTTAAATGCGTATCATTTACGCCTCCCCATCCTATAATACCGTATATAAGTTGGGATTGGATTAGGCTATAATATATAGTTTTCAACTGAGAATTTTCAAGGAATTCTTTCAACAGTTTGAATCTTGATACGAATCCACGTAGTTTTCTTGTTAGGTACGATATATGTAAGTTTCATTTCATATGTCTGTCAATTTGTATACCAAGGTATTTTATTGAGCTGGCTTCTGGAATGGATATATTTTGATTTATATTTAATGGACCCATATTCGGCAAGTTATTGCTATAGGAGGTGAAAGGTAAGTATTTGGTCTTTTCCGCGTTCACAGTTAATTTATTGTATTGGAACCATTTAAAGATGTTGTTGAAGTCTTTTTCCGTCTTTGCTTTCAGTTGTTGCCATGTGTTGTCACTGTAAATTACTGCCATGTCATCAGCATAACTTATAATATTACCTACCGTTGTCATTTTCAACAGGCTGTTTATATAGATAGTGAATAGTAGGGGACCTAAGACCGTGCCTTGAGGAACCCCGTAAGTGATTGTCCTCGGAGTGCTCACCACACCATCAATATCTACTACTTGTTTTCGGTTCGACAGGTATGATTTCAAAAGATCGTGCGGTTTACCCCTCATACCAATTTTTTCCAGTTTCTCTAGAAGCCTTCTGTGACAAACAGTATCAAAGGCTTTGGAAAGATCAACAAAGATACATAGCGACGGTTTAGAAATGTCGAGTAATTTGTAAATGTACGTTGTCAGTTTTAGTATTGCATCTTCGGTTGACCTCCCCTCTCTGAACCCATACTGATTATCAGATAGAATATCATGTTTTTTCATGAAATGTACCATTCTCTTTTTTATTATTTTTTCAAAAATTTCTGCTATGTTTGATATCAAAGAGATGGGCCTATAATTTGAAATTTGCAGTTTATCCCCACTCTTAAAAAGTGGTTTGATAACACCAGTTTTTAAAATGTTCGGAAATATTCCATTTTCAATACAGCTATTTATAATGTGAGTGAGAGGGACTGTTATGAAGTCGGCTATTTGAATCAGAGTTTCTGCAGTAAAACCGTCATGCCCAGGACTTTTTTTGAGTTTAAGTTGTTTGATTATTTGTGATACTTCTCCAGTGTTTGAGGGGTATAAGAACATATTTTTGTTTATTTCAGTTGTAATGTCTTGGAAGGAATTTGGTTTTTCGATTTTATTCGCTAGTTTTTGCCCTATTCCACTATAGTGTTTATTGAATTCGTCACTAATAACCTGTTTGTTTTCAGTGGTACAATTTTCTTTTATTTCTATTTTGGTTATTTTTGTTTTTGGGCGAGTTTTGTTGCAAATTTCATTGACACTTTCCCAGAGCCCTTTTGTTCTACTTTTATTCTTCTCAATTTCGTTTTGAAAATATTGTTTTTTTGCTTCTTTCGTAAGTTTATTTAAGTTTCGTTTGTAATTATTGTATATTTGTTTTACTTGTAGGTTATTGGGATTTTCAATTAGTAGTTTATAGAGATTGTTCTTTTCTTTTATTGATGTAGATAGCCCTGACGTGATCCATTTTTTTCTAGTTTTATCTTTATTTTTTATTTTGATTTCAGATGTGTGTTTTTTTACATGGTATTTCAGTCTGTTTATGAATATTTCACATTTGGAGTTGACGTCGTTTTGTTCATAAATGTTTGCCCATGTTTCACTTTGTAGTGCCACCCATAGCCTGTTGTAGTTTATATATACTTTTGTATTTTTGAATTCTTTATTAACAGTTCTCTCACCCACATCTATTGTTAGAGCAATAGGTCGGTGGTCACTAATTTTATCCTGAAATATGAATGACTTTATACGATCATGCATTTCTATATTTGCTTTTACAAAGAAATGGTCGAGGCACGTGGAGCTATCTGGTCGAGTGATATCATTTATATAAGAGATGAATTCGAAGTATTCCAAATTATTTTTATATTCATCAATGTATTCATTTTCTGATAGTAAATCTATGTTCATATCGCCAGTTATTACGTGAATATCACTTGATTTATTGTTTTGTAAATAGTTAAAAAAGTGTTCATTGAAATCATATGGACATGAACTAGGAGATCCGTATATCGAAGTTATTTTAATTTTTTTTTCATTTAATTTTATATTGAGTTCGAGAAGTTTAATGTTTCCTATGCTAATATTTGTCTGATCATAATTGAGTTCATTTTTAATGAATATTATGACTCCATCATTTTTGTTGAATGATGATTCATTGTACACTGTGTTAAAACCTTTTAATCCATATATACTGGCATCAGTGACTTTAAAAGTTTCTGTCAATATGATTACATCGAAGTTGCTTTATAGTTGGTTTAGGTAAATGAACAATTCATCTATGTTTTTGGAAATACTTCTTATATTGGTATGAAAAATTTTAAAGTCACTGAGTCCTTTCTTCAAATATGTATTAAAGTCTGTGACTTCTTTGATATTTTGTGCTTTGACAGGATCATTTTGATATTCTCTTATAAATGTGTCCATATTTGGTGTGGATTAAAACTAATATTATCAAGTAAAAGTAATAAAAACAAAAACAAAACAATGACACATATTATTTAACCCCTCAGTATCAACCGGTTTATGATTTTCTAATGTTACTCACTATTTTTATTAACCGAACGTGTTCTTGGCTTTTCTTGTGTAGTTTTGTGCTGTTGAGTTGAGTGTGTTGGTTTTTTCGTGGCAGGAATCTTTGGGGTGCTGGGTCCAGTTTGTAGTTCCGGTAGAATTTTCGTGTTTTGTTCCAGAATTGTAGGTGTGGAAGGTGCGCTATTTGATTTGTTTTCCAGACCATCTACTTTTTCTAGGTCATCTGCTCCATACGATATTCCGTCAACGATAAGTTTGTTTCCTTTTATGTAGTGCTCCGTATATTTTCCCTCTTGCTTGGCGAGAAAAAGATGTTTTCTCAATATTTTATTCTCGGTTCTTTGTGCCGGTGTTTGGTCGTGGGTTATAGATATGTTCCTTCCTCTCAATTTATTTGAATTTTTTAGAACTTCTTTCTTTTTGAGGGTTGAAACAAACTCGATCTTTATTGGGCAGTTATCCGATTTACCGAGTGGGTAAACGTCGCCAAAATCACTTTCCTTCAATTCTATCCCAATCAAGTCTCTGAGGTCCCGACACAAATTCCCTGCAACAACCTCTTCTCGCTTTTTATTGAGACCAAAAATCACAATATTTTTTTTATTTTGTGCCCTCTTTAAGTATTCCACTTCTTCTTTGAGGTAACTATTTTCTTTCTCCAGTTTTGATACAGTGCTTTTCAAGTCTTTTATGTTTAGTAAAAGCCGGGTTTCACTAGCTTCGATACAGTTTTTCAATTCACTACGGTTTATCAAGATCTCGTCACGAATGATTTTGATCGCCTTTTCCAGTTCTGTCATCTTAATTTTATCATAAAGTGTAAGATCTCTTTTATGCTGATCCCCAGAACAACTTTGGGATCTGGCAACACCGCCAGTCGGAACAACCTGAATACTGGGAGATTCTAGGGTACAAAGTTCAGTATCAGGCAGTTTCAGTTTTGTGAAATACTTGATGGCAGCCTTGGGACACTTTAAAAAACTAGAATGTACTTACAAGTATTATGCTTGGGTATAAAATGAATTGATTGTGGTACTTGCACTAATTTAAAGTCAGTTTTATTTATAAAACATAAGTATATAACAACACCAGAGAAATCACATGTTACTTCATCTATTTGGATAGATTCCTGGTTGTTTGGTCTACTTCTTCATTTCCTTTTATACTGGAATGTGATGGTACACACATAAATTCGACGGTGGCATTTTCTTCTTTTAAGTACGTTAATTCTGTTTTGATCAGTAAGGCAATTGGATTTTTGGTATACAAGTGTTGGATAGTTTGTAGCGAGCTGAGTGAGTCTGTTATTATTAGAGACAAGGACTTTTTAGATTCTTTAATAATGAGTGAGTGCTTGTAATATTGCATACAACTCTTGGAGTGTATCAAGAAGTGATCAGTTTGAAATTAAATTTTATGGATGTATTTGGAGTGAGGATGGCTGCTCCTACACCGTCTGATGATTTGGAAGCGTCTGTGAATATCGTAAAGAGCTTAACTGGAGTTTCCTTTTTTCTTAATATATTGAGGTTGGTATTGATTCTATGTATGGGTATTAACCATGGTGGAGAGGTTCGGATATTTGTTGGGGAATTGAAATTGTAAGTCCTTAAGGTTTATTCTGACTCATTCGTAAAATTGTGGGTCTAATCTTGTTGTGATGTATGCCTCCTGAAAGCGATCTGTGAATGTATTTGTATAAGTTGGGTGCTCTTTATTGCTAGCAATTGTGGAAGCATATGAAAGACACAGTTGTTTGCGTTGAAAACTTAGGGGTGGTACTCCTATTAGACATTGGAAACTTTTAACTGGTGTAGTACAAAATGCTCCTGTAGATATTCGTAGAGCTGTGTTTTGAATGGCCTCCAGGGTTTTTAATGTTGACATTTTAGAGGAAGCGTAAACTACAGCTCCATAGTCTAGTTTAGATCTAACTACAGATTTATATGTATGTAATAATGTATTTTGCTCTCCACCCCAATTTTTACTGGCTATGGTTTTCATGAGATTTATTCCAGCTTGGCATGCTTTTTTCAAATCACCTATATGTTTCTTCCACGATACTTTTTCATCGAAAGTCATACCTAGGAAACGAATATTATTTGTGAAATTGAGTGTTTGATTGTATAGCTTCAGATGTGGTGTGGGAACATTGCGTGCGTTTTTTGTGAGTAAGATGCACTTAGTTTTTGTTGGAGAGAATTGTAATCTGGTCGACCTAGACCATAATTCCAGTTTATTGATGGTTTGTTGTAAATAATTTTGAATGGATGTCATGGCAAATAGAACTAAGTCATCAGCATATAGTCTACCGTTGACAAGTGGCGAGCATTGATCTAGTATGGCATTTATAGCCATTAGAAAAAGTCTTGTGCTTAATATTGATCTTTAGGGTACGCTGTTCTCTTGTATTTTTTTATTTGAGGTAGCGTTGTCTGATAGTACGTGGGAGCTATGAGATTGGACAAAATTTGAAATGAATTTTAACATATTACCTCCAATATTCCAAGTTCGTAGTTTCAATATAATATTAAATCTCCAAACAGTATCGTAAGCCTTTGTAATGTCAAAGAAGACTGCGACACAAAATTGTTTATTTGCTGCGTGTATTCCTGATTCTAAGTCTATTAAGTTATCTGTGGTGGATCGATGTTCTGTGAAACTACTTTGTTGTGGAATAAGGAGTTTCTAAATTTCTTGGAACCATCGTAGTCTCTTATTGACCATTTTCTCTAAAACTTCACATATTGCGTTGGTTAGGGATATTGGGCAGTATGATTCTGGAGAAGTTCAAGGTTTATCTGATTTAAGGAGGGGTAATACTATAGCTTCTGATCAGGTTGATGGAAATACTTGGTTGATCCAGATAAAATTATAAAAGTTTAAAAGTAAGATGTTTCCATTTTCTGGTAGATGTAATAGGAATGTCAGCGGTATTCCATCTGGGCCAGGGCTTGAATCTTTGGAAGAGTTTAAAGCTTCGGTTAGTTCTGTTAAGGAAAAGGGAACGTCAAGGTCTCAAACTTCGCATCCGCCGTTTCTAAACGCTTTCCTCTTAATATTTTAAAGTCGTCTGTGTAACTTTCATTACTCGAGTTCGATTCGTATTGGTTTGCTAACATATTTACAATTTCTTTTCTATCGTAAAATATTTTATTTTTTTTTGTCAGAAAGGGGATCTGATATGGTTGATTTTTGCCTGAAATTAATTAGAACTTTTAAACTACTAAAGTTTGATAGCTCAATAGAATATTAAAAGGGTGGACTATAGGATTTAAATTTAATAACAATGTTTGGTTTAAAACTTGTTGTACTTTATTATTAGGTATGTTTCTTGTTCATTAGGAAAATGGAAACAAGAAAAATATAGCACTTAGAGATATTTGTCACACAGTGAGAAATTGTAAAAGATATCGGTTGATCGGTTTTGAGTCACAACTAAATAAAATTCGCCACGCTGGCCTTTGAATTATTAACCAAATTTCTACGTTTGTACCTCGATTGTACTAACTACTACTACAAGTTACTTTTTAACAATATTCGGGCAGAACGATGAAGCATTATTGCCAAGTTAAAATAAACCATTTCAGGAAAACTAAATAGGCATAAACAACTAAATAATATAAAAATTGCAAATAAAACATGTTTAACAATAAAATCGATTTATACAAAAGTCAAAGATAAAACTAATATTCTTAACCTTTCCAATGTAGTATATTGTATTCCTTGTAAAAATTGTGATGATAAATATGTAGGTCACACTGGTCAAAAATAAAAAATCGCATATCCCTACTATATTCCAATAGATGTGCTATAGCGAAACATGCAATAGATAAAGACCATGTTATGGATTTTGAGTCTGTAAGTATTTTAGATATACAATCAAATATTAAAAAAATACTTTTCTTGGAAATGGCTCACATAACTCAAAAACCAAATACCAATGTTATTTAGATCTATGGTTAATATAAACAAACAATTACTATTTGAAACAATTTTGTCTAATTTCACTTTGACAATTATTTAAAAAAAATCAAATACATCTTTTGATATTTTATACAATTTACCATGTACAAACTTTTATAATATATTATCCTCATATACTGTAACCTTGAAAATGGTAAAAATAAATTCCGAAAGTTTGAACTAAAAGTATGAAGAGTTGTCTTTCTAATTTGCTGCTTCCCCAGTAATCCTGTTTATATATACAGTGTACGACGATCAATTACTGACATTGTATACCATGAAATGGGTGTTTTTTTTGTAAATTGACAACAAAATAATATGTAACAATTCAAAATTTATGTATTGGATACAATAACCCTTCCAATCTGTGTCCTAACTATAGTTTTTAATGTGACCATTTTCAGGAAGAACGACTTAGATCTAAAACGGCTAGATCATCACTTTTTTCGATTATTAGGAGATCCATTTTTCCATCCAGCAGGTCCTATATTAGACAGAAATGGACAATGTATTTGTGAGGAATGTCTAATAGCAAAGTATGAATGTATGTTAGACACAAATGGAGATCAAGTAAATGATATGGTTTTGAAGCGTGCAAATCGCTTAACATATTGCAGAAGGTGTAGAAGCCTTGTGGAGCTAAACTATTTTCAACGACATATCAACAGTGAGATTTCAAATTTCTATAATAGTGCTTATTAAGTGGATACAGTAACAGTTATGCATGGAGTTCTACATTATATTTTTTTTCACTTAATTTTATCAATATACTATTATGAGTGATGTAAGGATATTTGTTCCTAAATATTTATAAATACCTTCCATTTATTTCTGTATTTTGTTAAATTGTTTCTCTCTACATTAGTCTTGGTCTTCCTTCTCTTTTATTTTTCATCATTGTAGCTTTTTATATTCTTTTTGTCTGTCTCGTATTTTCCATTCTTTGCAAATGTCTTGCCTTATATATTTGCTTTTAAATTTCTTTCTTTGTAACTCCCAGAACTCTTCTTGGGTATTTCATATCTGCCACCTACGTTTTATCCTACATTTGATTTAACCAAATATGTAATACTCCTATATTGCTAGCACCTGTAAGTGGAAGTATCAGACTGTAAGTAAGACAGAAATTGTCTCCATCTTTCTCTGTCGCAAAACTCGCAAGTGTGGTGGGAAAAGCCCCCTTCTCTCTGTCATATATAAACTAACGCTACAACTGAAGCATGCTCCATTCTCGGACATGCGCATAAGGCTCGACGTTTCACGGGAAGGACAGATGCATATATGTCTGCACCATAGAGACCTTGCTCAGTTCCAGACCCCTACTAGCAATATAGGAGTACTACATACATGGATTTAACACCCTAGTTTCATATAGTATTTTCTAAATATTTTGTTCATTGTATGATAAACCTTCATTGTTTTTTCTGTTTCATTGGATTCTGCGTCTTGTGTTCCCTTTTCATTGTTTTTTTTCTAAATTCTTTCTATATGTATTTTTAGTTCTCCAAATTTATCTCCTATTGCCATTATTTTTATGTAATGTTTTGTTTAAATTTACTGTTTCAACTTGTACTTTCTGGAATCTACTCACGTCACTATTATAAATGGAACTGCTCCTAAATAATTACACTATATAATGAGAAAATTATAAAAATTTTTACAATTTTTTCGATATCGATATATTCTGAGAAAATTAGATAAATTCTAAAAAATTTGACATTAATATTGAAACAATTGTGACATTTTTTAGAATCTATAATTTTCTCATAAAGTGTAATCATTTAGAAACAGTTTCATTTATAACGGTTTTGTTCCATATTTCTAAATTAGGTCTGTGAATTTATTCTGTCTTCCCAAAATTACTATTTCTTCTCCAAAAGCTCGTTTTAACACTTCTTCAGTTAGTAATGTTATCCATCACAAGTTGGCCAACAAATTTTAATTGGTTAATAAGTTCACTTCTTGCTATAAGTTGGAAGTAAACTGCAGGGCAATCTTATACTACCTAAATTTCTACATATGTATTGTTGACCCTAAACCAATTTACATTTTCGATAATAATAAACATAATAATACCATTTTTAGATCACGCCAATACTGACGATAACAATAAGTTAATGGTCAATGGCATCCATAATTCTAGGATACTAACAGAAAAAACTAATTGTGGGAAACTGACAAATGGTGATGTGGCTATTTATGAAGATTCTTCAAAAAAGATCATTGATGAAAAAATATCTACCCACAAGATTACAAGTAATGCACAGAGTTTTAGAAATACATGCGATATACATTTTTCTAAACCTCTACATGATCCAAGTGATCTTAATTGTACTAAAATAGCATTTGAGGAATTTCTTAAACAAAGATATAATGAAAGCTCCAAAGATGACCCAATATTTAATAAAAATATTAGAAACTTTATCAAAATTAAGAAAGATATATTTAATAATACTACTAATTTATCTGGAAAGGTTGTTTTTGATGATAGTATTTTAAAGTCGCCTAGTTCGTAAGTGAGTACATGAATGTTCTTAAACCATTTTTGTTAATATCTTCATTTTAAGGTTATCTAAAAAGGATGGAGAAGATGATGATAAAGTCCAATGTGAACCAAACATTCCACATAAATGTGAAAAGTAAGTAGATTATTTTGTCTACATAGTTTATGTAATTTTTCATAGTTTCTTCAGCTCTACATATACAATACATTTGTTTGGTACATTTTAGGCCTCCAATAACAAGTACTAAATTGACAACAGCAAAAAGTACATGTGATACTCCGTGTAAACATGAAGAAGCAGCTAGTAAGTACATTACCAATAACTAAATACATATACTATCATTATCAAAATGAAACTATTGTATGAACATCGCTTAGCACAAAACAATAATTTGTAATCTCTTTTTTCTCTTGTCTTTATGTAACAACTGATTGGTGATGTACCATAGAGTATCTATTCTGTTAGATTTATTCAACAGCATCATAACTCAATTTTTTGTTATTTAAATGAAAATATTCAGGCAACGTATTTACACTTTATTTAATACATCTATACAAAACTGTTGTTTTCAATGTTCACAAAATATTTCTCTTTATATATGAAAGATATTTTTTTTTTCTTTACAAGCAAGTCGCATCTACCACTGGGGTAATTAGCGATACAAATATAGGTTGTTTATAGTTTAGTTAATATGTTAATGTCACTTAGATATTTAAAAAGGTTCTGTGTATTACAGTTTTCGCCAAGAACTTGGTCTAAATTGTTGCTGAGGTTGTTATCTTGTCTTGATTGTTGGAATTTTGGGCAATCGGTTATTAAATGTTTGACAGTAAGCTGGATCTTGCATAATTCACATTTTGGGGGTTCACTTTTAGTAATTAAGTAACTATGAGTAAGTTTGGTGTGGCCTATTCGTAACCTAGTCAGTTTAACTTGAAGCGATCTTTTGTTTATTGGCTGCGCTCGAGGTTTCACTTCCGGTTTCACGTCGCGTAGTTTCGATTGGGACGATTGCCATTCGATTTGCCACAATTTTAGCACTTTTGATTTAAGTAGCGGTTTTATGTCGTTATACACTACCGTTTGCACTTCACTCACGGTTTCACTAATTGCTGCTTGTCGTGATTTGCGGTCGGCTTCTTCGTTTCCTTGAAGGCCAGTATGAGAAGGAACCCAAAGTATTTCCACAAAGTTATTGGAATGTTGCAACTGCGATAATTCGACTTTAATTTGGAGGGCTATTGGATGTGTGGGATAAAGTTGATTGATAATATGGATTGAGTTAAGAGAGTCTGTTATTATGAGGGATCTTAAAGTATTTTTTGTTTTTATGAGAGTAAGTGCTTGAAGAATGGCGTATAGTTCTCCAGTGCAGACGCTGCTTATTTCGGGTAACTTGAATTGTAGTGTACTGTTTTGCATGATCACTGCCGCGCCTACGCCATCAGAGGTTTTGGATGCGTCTGTATATGCGAGGTGAAATTGTGGATATTTGTCAAGTATGGAGGCAAATGTTTTCCTAATTAGGGTATGGGGGGTTTCTAATTTGTTAAATTTGCACAGTGAAGTGTCGCTGGGAGGGATATTGATCGACCATGGAGGGGGAGTTTTAATTTTGTTGGAAAGGAAGCGGGGACGTTTGATTTGGAGTTCTGTGAGAATTTTACTAGCTCTTGCATAGAATGGTGGGTCTGTTTTGATATTTGCCGAATGTAAAGTTTTGTAGTGCTTGGTCAGTATTTTAATGTAGACTGGATTCTGCTGGTTTGTGCTGATGGATAGTGCGTATGAAGCGGCAAGGTATTTTCTCCGGAGTTGTAGAGAAGGTTCCCCGGTTTCGCACTGTAGGCTTTTTATTGGACTTAACAGAATGCTCCTGTTGCTATTCTTAGTGCTGTGTTTTGAATGGTTTCGAGTTGGTTAAGAGTAGTTTTTTTAGCTGTTGCGTATACTATAGAGCCGTAGTCTATCTTTGAGTGAATGAGTGTTTTATATATGTGCATTAGACAGGTATAGTCAGATCCCCAGGATTTGCTTGAGAGTGTTTTCATGAGGTTTATATCGTTTTGGCATGATTTTTTAATATGTAGTATGTGTTTCTTCCAGCTGAGTTTTTTGTCAACAATCATTCCAAGAAATCTGATGTTATCGACATAGTTTAGGGAAATGTTGTTAAGTTTGAGTTCAGGAGACACAGGATTGTGTTTTCTAGAAAATAATATGCATTTGGTCTTCTCTGTTGAAAATTGCAGTCCCGTGAGTTTAGACCAGTTTTGAAGTTGGTTTAATGTTTCTTGGATGTGTTTCTGAATTGAGTCGATGTTCTTACCTTTGGAGAATATTACTAAATCGTCAGCATATAACCTGCCTTTGACTAGTTTGGAATGATGGTTTAATATGTCGTTGACCGCGATCAGGAAAAGTGTTGAACTAATGACTGATCCTTGGGGAGTCCCGTTAGTTTGTTGTTTTAGAGTTGAAGTTGTGTTATTGGTACGAACACGAAAGAAACGATTATTAAGAAAATTTTGTATGAATTTTAGGATGTTTCCTTTGATGCCCCATGAATGAATAGTTTTGATAATGCCATGACGCCACGCTGTATCGAAGGCTTTTGTGATATCGATGAAAACTGCAAGGCAATCTTGTTTATTCGCGAAAGATTCGTGGATTTCGGATTCCAAATCAATGAGATTGTCTAATGTTGACCTGTTTTGACGGAAACCGCTTTGTTCTTGTATTAAAAGGTTTCTGTCTTCTAATGTCCACAATAGTCTTTTGTTTATGATTTTTTCCATTATTTTGCTTAGTGCGTTGGTAAGAGATATTGGTCGGTATGAAGTTAACTTAGTTCTTGGGTAGTTTGCCTTTGGTATGGGTCTGACGATTGCCTGTGATCACGTGGATGGGAAAATATTTTTTGTCCAGATTAGGTTGAATATTTGGAGAAGGTATGACTTGGCAATATGAGGGAGTTTTTGGAGAAAGATTAATGGAATATTATCAGGTCCTGGTGCAGAATTTTTGGTTGTGTCTAAGGAAAAATTGAGTTCGTCTATAGTTAACGGGATATTAAGAATGTTGTTGTCATGGTCATCGTAATCTAAGAATTCGGCTTCTTTAGTAGTTTTAAATTCCAGAAATTCTTGTGAGTAGTTTGAGTTGCTCGAGTTGTGCTCAAAACGTGTTGCAAATAATTCGGTCATGTCTTCGTTATTTGAGACTGTGCTATTGTTGTGAGCTATAAAAGGAATTTTTGTAAATTTGTTTTTTCCTAATATTTTTCTTAGATTTTGCCACACGGTACTTAAAGGTGTAGAGCTGTTTATGTTGGATGCGAACGCTTTCCAGGAGTTTTTTCTAGCATTCTTTGTAATGTATCTTGCTTGGGCTCTTCTTCTCTTATAGTCTACTAGGTTCCCCAGTGATTTATTTCGTTTTAATTTATTAAATGACGCTTTGTATTGTTTAATAGCTTTATCGCATTCAGTATTCCACCACGGCAATGGTGTATGTTTTTTTAGTGCTTTTGTTTTTCCTATAAATTTTTCTGCTGCATCGGTGATAATTTTTGTGAATGAGTTCAAAATGTTGTCGATGTTATCGTTTTCTAGATTGACGGGAAGTAGAGCGACGTTTTCTTCAATGTAATTACTGAAATTTGGCCAATCAGCATGTTTTATTTTCCATTTTGAAACAGTAGGGTATGTAGTGACGGAGTTTTGTTCGGAAATCGTGATTTTGATTGGGTAATGGTCGCTTCCATATAAATATGGTATAGTGTCCCAGGAAATTAGAGGTGAGATAGTTGGATGGCATATTGATAAATCGATTGCTGATTTCGTGCTTGTGTGAACATTAACTCTTGTAGGCCTACTGTCATTTAAAATATTTAGATTATGTGCATCTAGGATGTTTCCGATTGTTCTGCCTTTTGCGTTAAAACCTGTTGATCCCCAAATAGGATTGTGGCTATTAAAATCACCCAGTAAAATTAGAGGTGATGGAACTTGTGACAAAATGTTAGTGATGTCTTGTGAGGTAATTACTTGATCAGGAGGGATATATATGTTGCAGATATTAATTGTTTGAGGAATTTTGATAGAAATTGCTATTGCTTCTAAGTTTGTATCAAGTGTTATATTGTGTGCTTCGTATGAAGTATTTACATAGATGGCTACGCCTCCGCTTGCTTTTCCCGCGTTGTTTCTGTTTCTGTAAAAACAGGAATAATTGTTGAAGTTGTGATTGTGTTGTCCTTTGAAATTAGTTTCTTGAAGACAAACAATTGATGGTGAAGTTTCGTGTATAAGTATTTTGAGCATTTCATAATGGGTGTAAAACCCATTTATGTTCCATTGCAATAAATTGAAGATAATATTATGCAAGTTCTGTTAGGGATTCCTGAGATGTGGCAAGGGAAACGTCAGATTCGGCATCTTCACCTGATTTTAAAAGCTTCAGTTGTTTCATAATTCTCTTTTTTGTTTTAGTGCATTTGGTCTTTATTTGGCGGTCAGAGGTATATGAATGTATTTTGGTTAAGAGTTGTAATAGTTCTAGTATATCAGAGGTATAATCTTTTGCTGTACTGAGAGGGTCCACTGATCCTTGTACGTTCTCAAAAAAGTCGATTTTTTGTTCGAAAGATATTATTTGAGTTTCATTGTCGAATAATTCTTTGATAGGTGCCATTTGATTTTCCAGTATGATAGTTGATTTAGAAGTGGATTTCGCTTTTTTGAGTTTTGCATCTGGTTTACTGAAGCTTGTGTAAGATGTTGTCGTATTGGAAGGAGGTGTTATGATTTCGGTAATATTTCTTTTCGAAGCTGCTTTATTTTTTGGGTTTTCGATGTCAGTAGCCGTCGATGTTTGTGGAGAAATTGATATTATTTCTAGGGATCTTTTGATGCTATGTGTTTCAGCAAGGTTAGTGATATTCGAATCTGTGGTAGCTGTTGTTATATTTGCTTCGATGGGCATGGTGGTTGAAATTGAAGATATATCTGTTAGTGGCTCAGCGCTTTGCTCGTTTACTGAGTTTAGAGTGGATTGACTGGTTGTAGTTGTTGAGTTTGGTGAAGAAGTGTCATCTGTTGGTTGGGGAGGCAACTTTGAAGTGCAAGTGCTAGATAAGTGACCATGTTGTTTGCAATGATAACACAAATTATCTACAGCGAGAAAAATACGGTATGTGGTGTCATCATAAGTTATTAAAACTGAGTCTGGTATTGGAATTGTGGGAGGTACAATGTATACTTGCCTCCTGAAACTGAATATGTGTTTATAGTCGGGGTTGGTGGTGCCTATTCTTAAAAAGGAAATTGCAGAAGACAGCTTGAAGCCGAGTTGTTGAAGTTCCCTCTGTAGTACGTCGTGTGGAATGGTGGGACATACATTGGATAAAAGTAGCCTTTCGTTTGGTGTGATAAGTCTGCGTGCTTGTATCACTTCGTTATTGATCTTTATGCGCCCATCATGTTTAATGATAAAATCATCTACGATTTCCTTACTTTAGAGATAAATACATATCCGATTGTTTGAGATTCTAGATGTGAATAATATGTTTTTCGGACTTATCGTGGATCCAATAGCCAGGAGATATTCTTCTAATTTAATATTGTTTAGAGAACTAAAAACGATAGCTTGAAGTTTGGATGGGAAAGTGAGTATGGTAGGTTGTTGAGGTTGGCTAGCTACTTTGGAGTACGAAGGTTGAGATGAAGGTGGAGGTTGAGGTAAGACTTGTTGTTTTGGTATCGTTGAATGTTGAGTTGGAATTGAGTGTTGAGCTGAAGGTAAATGTTGAGATAAAGGTGACTGATTATTGATGTTGTCGCTGGTTATAATATTGTCGGTTTCCATGTTCCGCTAAGGTTCGTTTTGCCTGAATACGGCTCTGTCCCGCATCGGACCCAACTGAAAAGGTTGGTAAATGGTATGATACCGGTTTTAATTGTTATTGAATGAATGTGTTTATGTTGAAATATAACACAATTTCTTAATAAAAAAGCAAATTTAGGCGTACTTTGTTAGTCCGTGTCATTCACTATGTAGTTATGATCACTTGTATACTGTTTTTATTTTAATTATTTATGATATTTCACTGTGATGTACGAATTTCTCGGAGCTGATTTTAAAAACACGTTGTGTAGTTTTCGATCAGGGCCGACTCCAAAAAGATATTTTTACTGTTAAAAACTTTTTTTATACATGATAATTCAATATATTACAAGTGAAGTTACATCTGTCAATGTCAAGAAATCATATAGTATATAACAGAGAAAGGCCGTGCATTAGGTCATTTTTCATAACACCCTCTCTTAATGCACTTCCTTTTATTTATAACATTTCTCAGTAAAAAAAATAACTCTTATTTAATTTATTACATTTGTCAAAAAAAATAAACCCTCTCTGGCTTCGAACATTTCATTTCTTTTCCTATAAACTATTATATATTTACATTTTTACATCTCCATTTTTAAAACCCAACCTCTGACAATTTTGATGAAACTGGATTCTAGGTAAAGCTTTTGTTTATAAATCAGCAATTTGTAATTTTGAACTCAAATATTGTAATTCTAAAGATTTAACTTTCAATTTGTCGCAAACAAAGTGAAATTTCAAATCTATGTTTTATCCGCTTGTTATTCTCAGGATTTTTTATAATGGATATAGATCCTTGATTATCCTCAAAATTTTTAAAACAATCAATTTCAATTTTTAAATCCTTTAGTAATCGTTTATCCCATGAACAATCTTGCAGTGGCGGCTCGTGGTTAATTTTATAGGGGGGTCATATGTGATAATGTGATGTGACCAACGTCTTAAAATACACTGACCAGTCCCCCGGAGGCCTATTTGCTGTGGGCGGAAATTTTTCGAAAAACCATGCCCAATTTCTGCCCAGAAGTCGTTAAAATCGCTAAAAACGCAAAATTCGTGGAGTTCTTTTCCAAAGCCAGAGAGGCAAAAAAATTTTTGGGCCACGCTTGTTTTATATAAAAATAATGCTCTCTTAAAAAACAACCACATTTTATTCTTTTCTATACATATTAAATATGACAAACTTAAATTAAATGATAATTAATCTAAATCTTTTTAAAATTCAAGTGAAGCCTTCGATCTTTTGTATTTGCAAAGTGACCAATAACCCTTTCATTAAAATTATGAATACTATTCACAAATTGCTTTTCTATGCTTAACATAGCTAACGCCGACAATCTCTCCTGTCCCATAGTATTACGCAAAAATTTTACAGTTTCCGAGAGATTGTTATTAATAAACAATTGCAGCATTGGCACAGCTCCTGAACTCTTATTAAAATCGTCGCGTTCATAAATAACTTGAAGTTCAGTTTTTAGTTTTAAGTAATTAATACTAGAATAGTTTTCTCTTATTAACTTACGAATACGATCTGGAAAATTAATTTTATATTGTTCGAACTGGTCGCTGTAAAATAACTGGGCAATCACTAAATGATCACTGAAACTAAAGCGGTGGTTAATCTCAGAAATTATTATGTCGCAAACCTGCAAAGCAACTTGGCGCTTTGAGTCTTCATTTTTCCTTGGTCTTTTTGCACCAAGTGTTGAAGAAGATGAAGATGCTTCGGGAAATATTCCATTTAATAAACTATGGTCTCTGACTTTTTGAATTGACATTTTAAATGAGTCTATATTTTTTTTCACCAATATCACGTCAATACCATGTTTTTGAAGTTGATTAAAAATAACTTCACAATTAGGCGTTATTAAATGGAAAAAAATTAGCCAATAAAGGAAATCCACGCTTTGCAAAAAAGTTTTTAATCCTATTGCTTGATTAATTGTATTTGAGTCTTCTTCAACCTCAATTATCTTTTCTATTGAAGCCAGAATATCAGCTTGATACAAAAATACGGTTTCCACACAACGCGTATTAAAATACCACCTTCTCGGTGCCGCTCTAGGTAAATGTACTTTAACAAATTCATCGAGAATCGCTGTACGTTTTGGAGATCGACTAAAAAATGTGGAAAATCCCTGTAAATTGGCAAAAAAAGCTATGACATTTTTATTCTGACTTGCTGCTTTTTGCAGAATTAAATTTAATTGGTGAGCATAACAATGAATAAAATTTGCTTGAGGATATCGTTCTTTAATTTTTTTTGTACTCCGCCTAATCGACCACTCATAGTAGAAGCTCCATCATAACTCTGTCCAATTAACTTTTCCGGTGTTTTATTAATTTCTAGTACCTCTAATTCTTTAAAAATTATCTCCGATAAATGTTCGGCTGTGGTGCCGGTAGGATTTACAAATTTTATAAACCTTTCGTGAACGACACCGGCTAAAATGTACCGTATAATAAAAGTCATTTGAGTTCTGTTCGAGCTATCAGTAGTTTCATCCACCTGGACTGCGATATATTCGGCTGACTGAATCTCCAATATATTCGGCTGACTGAATCTCCAATTTAAGTTGTTCTTGAGCCACCGATAACATTGAATCAAGTAATTCATTTTGTACAGTTTTAGAAGTACCCTTAAAAACTGTAACCTTATCCAAGTATTCTTTGAATATTGGATCCAGCTCTGAAACAAAATTTATAAGTCCACGAAATATTCCCGGGTTTACAGAAGATTCTGTCTCGTCGTGCCCTCGCAAAGCAAGTTCAAACGCCCCACAAAATTTCACACAGTCAATTATTTTATTTATAATATATCTGTTTTTCGACACATTTTCATCAAAAATTCTTACCGATTGTCTATAAGCATTGTCTAATTGAGAACGAATATCAACAGTACCGATTGTAGCAAAACTCATGGCACATTTCATATGGTCTGCCGATAAACTATGCTTTTTCATTTTCTCTTTTAAATGTTTTAAGTCTTGGACACCGTTTTTACAACATAAAGAATTATTCAAAAAAAGCAGACAAACGAATCAGTAAAATGCATCACTTACTTCACATCCGCAAATCGAATCAGACAAAGCATACATAGACCTGCGAAAATTGCGATGAACTTCTTTATTTTTGTCCTTGCTAGTCTGTTTAATTGTTAAATCTGGAAGAGGACGACCACTTTCCTTTAGTTTTAATAGTTTTTCAAAATTTAATTCACTTTTCGTTCTCAAATTTTGAACCATTTGCACCACAGACATGATAAAAGGCGTAGAATAAAATAACACCAAATAATTAAAACACAAGTCCTCAAAAAAACGAATAAAAAATCTAAATAATAATAACAACTTATTACACCAAAACACAAATCTTATTTGAATTCAAAATGATCTCCTTTAAATCAAAATATAGCGCAGCCTGCCAACCCCTCTACTCATCTCCTTTCTAAGCGTGTAATAATCGAACGACGTAAGTCGATTCATCATCCATATTAACCCGGGCTTTTGACTCAAGAGATGTATACTTCGGCCGTGTTTCTTTCACGTTACGAAGATTGTCAACGTTCGGCAGATTCCGTCCCCATTTAACGCGTTAAGGTCATCGATGGACACCAGCCCGTTTTGCCATTTTGAATTTCGCAGAGATGTAGGTCGAAATAACGTTTACACGGTTGTCTTGACAAACATTGGAACATTTTAGGTAAATTTTATTTTTTATTTAAGAGAAATACTTAGTATTAGTATTTAATACTATACTATATGTATAGTAGGTATATTTTATTTTTTTATATATCTATTTAAATATTTTTTTAAATTATTTTTTAATGGGAGGTCATTGACCTAATGGAGGAGCCGCCACTGCAATCTTGTACAGCGCTTCATAACGCTATTAATTCTGCTTCTGTACTTGACAAAGCAATGCAATTTTGCTTTCTTGTAAACCAAGATACATTATTTCCAAAAACTTGAATGATATACCCAGTTACAGTTTTCCTGCCATCGCAATCTCCTGCCCAATCAGAATCCACATAGCATGTTAATGGTAAAGTATTAACATTCCTAACATATGATAAATTGAAGTTATTCGTCCCTTTTAAATATCGTAAAAGCTTTTTCAAATGACTCCACACTGCTAAATGATTTTTATCCTGGTACTTGACAAATAGTTGATTGCAAAACTGATGTTTGGTCTTGAACCTAACATTAGATACATTAAACATCCAATTAGTTCCTTAACTGGTTTGTCTTCATCTTGTTCTCCCTTAGTATCAATAGGATTTAACTGAAATTTTGGATCTAAGGGTGTTGCAACAGACAATACGAGTACAATATATACATTCTTTTTAATATGTACATATAAACAATAGTCACTATCTGATCTTTTGAAACCTAATTTTATGAAGAAATCATTAATCTTGTTGTTCCATCATTTAGCTGCTTGTTTTAATCCATATATAGATTTTCTTAATATTAAAACATATCCTGGTTTGCAGCTAACTCCTACCGGTGGATAAATGTATATACTTTCCTTGAGATACCCATTTAAAAAAGCAGTTTTGATATCTAATTGTCTAAAATAAAACTTATAATGATTTCCGACTGACAATAACATTGTTATTGTAGTCATTTTTGCTACTGGACTGTGAATTCCATAATAGTCTTGCTTTGTACTGATCCTCTATTTTAGGCAAATGGTTTTGTACTAAATACCCACTTTGTTGTCAATACTTCCTCATCTTCAGGTTTATTTACTTCCTCCCAAGTTTGATCTTTCTTCATAGACTTTATTTCTTTATCCATTGCCTGCTTCCATAAATCATCTTCTCTACTCTGAATATCTTCAACACATCTTGGTGCTTTTTCTACAAATGCCATTGCATCAAAAGCCAGGTATAATTCATAATTTTCAAAGCGACTAGGTTTTTTAACAGGTCTTCCCCTAATTTCTTCTCCATCATTTTATACATCTATTACTTCATTTCCAAAGCTGTCATCTTCTACCATACTATCCTCAATTTTATTTTCTTCTATATTTATCTGTATCTGTGTATTTCTAAAATAAATATCATTCTCATTAAAAGTTACATTTCTTGATATAATTATCTTCTGCTTTTCAATACTCCAAAGTCTATAACCTGTTAATGTGTAACCCATCATAATGCATTTTTCTGATTTCTCGTCAAACTTCTTCCTAAAGTGTTTGGGGATATGCGAATATGCTACCAATCCGAATATTTTTAGGTTACTTACATTTGGTTTTTTGTCATTCCATACTTCAGCTGGTGTAATCTCATGACATGTAGTTGGACTTCGGTTCATAATATAAGCAGCCACCCTAACAGCTTCACTCCAAAATGTTTTGGGCATATTAGCATCTGCCAACATAGCTGGTGCCTTCTCAACAACAGTTCTATGTCTTTCAGCTTTACCATTCTGCTCAGGTGTATAAGGACATGTATAATATATAATGATACCATTTCTCTTGCAGAATTCCTGTAAATCATAAGGTATGTATTCTTTTCCATTGTCACAGCGTAATACAGAAATTTTGAAATCTAATTTGGTTTCGACCATCCGGACATATTCTTTGAAATAATCTACAACCTTATTTTTTGCTTCATCAAATAAACGCAAATGAATTTTGAATAATCATCAATAAACAAAATATTGACTTCCATCATGTGCCAAAGGACTCACTGGCCCTACTACATCAGAATGAATAATTTTGAGTACTCTTTTTTTTCCCTACAGTTTTAACATTTTCAATACCCTGAACCATATTTTTCTTTATTAATTTTTCTAATTTTGAGTAATCTATATGACCATACCTTCTATGCCACAATTTAACTGTTTCATTTTCTGTTTCTATGCTCATACATTCCTGATTGCATACTTTGAAAGATATTTCATACAAATTATTTCTACAGTCTATACTCAATAATTTATTATTATCAAATAGCAGAACCTGGCCAGAGTCGGCCCTGATCGAAAACTACACAACGTGTTTTTAAAATCAGCTCCGAGAAATTCGTACATCACAGTGAAATATCATAAATAATTTAAATAAAAACAGTATACAAGTGATCATAACTACATAGTGAATGACACGGACTAACAAAGTACGCCTAAATTTGCTTTTTTATTAAGAAATTGTGTTATATTTCAACATAAACACATTCATTCAATAACAATTAAAACCGGTATCCTACTATTTACCAGCCTTATCAGTTGGGTCCGATGCGGGACAGAGCCGTATTCAGGCAAAACGAACCTTAGCGGAACATGGAAACCGACAATATTATAACCAGCGACAACATCAATAATCAGTCACCTTTATTTCAACATGTACCTTCAGCTCAACACTCAATTCCAACTCAACATTCAACGATACCAAAACAACAAGTCTTACCTCAACCTCCACCTTTATCTCAACCTTCGTACTCCAAAGTAGCTAGCCAACCTCAACAACCTACCATACCCACTTTCCCATCTAAACTTCAAGCTATCGTTTTTAGTTCTCTAAACAATATTAAATTAGAAGAATATCTCCTGGCTATTGGCTCCACGATAAGTCCGAAAAACATATTATTCACATCTAGAATCTCAAACAATCGGATATGTATTTACCTCTCAAGTAAGGAAATCGTAGATGATTTTATCATTAAACATGATGGGCGCATAAAGATCAATAACGAAGTGATACAAGCACGCAGACTTATCACACCAAACGAAAGGCTACTTTTATCCATTCCACACGACGTACTACAGAGGAAACTTCAACAACTCGGCTTCAAGCTGTCTTCTGCAATTTCCTTTTTAAGAATAGGCACCACCAACCCCGACTATAAACACATATTCAGTTTCAGGAGGCAAGTATACATTGTACCTCCCACAATTCCAATACCAGACTCAGTTTTTATAACTTATGATGACACCACATACCGTATTTTTCTCGCTGTAGATAATTTGTGTTATCATTGCAAACAACATGGTCACTTATCTAGCACTTGCACTTCAAAGTTGCCTCCCCAACCAACAGACGACACTTCTTCACCAAACTCAACAACTACAACCAGTCAATCTACTCTAAACTCAGTAAACGAGCAAAGCGCTGAGCCACTAACAGATATATCTTCAAATTCAACCACCATGCCCATCGAAGCAAATATAACAACAGCTACCACAGCTTCGAATATCACTCACCTTGCTGAAACACATAGCATCAAAAGATCCCTAGAAATAATATCAAATTATCCACAAACATCGACGGCTACTGACATCGAAAACCCAAAAAATAAAGCAGCTTCGAAAAGAAATATTACCGAAATCATAACACCTCCTTCCAATACTACAACATCTTACACAAGCTTCAGTAAACCAGATGCAAAACTCAAAAAAGCGAAATCCACTTCTAAATCAACTATCATACTGGAAAATGAAATGGCACCTATCAAAGAATTATTCGACAATGAAACTCAAATAATATCTTTGGAACAAACAATCGATTTTTTTGAGAACGTACAAGGATCAGTGGACCCTCTCAGTACAGCAAAAGATTATACCTCTGATATACTAGGACTATTAAAACTCTTAACCAAAATACATTCATATACCTCTGACCGCCAAATAAAGACCAAATGCACTAAAACAAAAAAGAGAATTATGAAACAACTGAAGCTTTTAAAATCAGGTGAAGATGGCGAGTCTGACGTTTCCCTTGCCACATCTCAGGAATCCCTAACAGAACTTGCATAATATTATCTTCAATTTATTGCAATGTAACATAAATGGGTTTTACACCCATTATGAAATGCTCAAAATACTTATACACGAAACTTCACCATCAATTATTTGTCTTCAAGAAACTAATTTCAAAGGACAACACAATCACAACTTCAACAATTATTCCTGTTTTTACAGAAACAGAAACAATGCGGGAAAAGCAAGCGGAGGCGTAGCCATCTATGTAAATACTTCATACGAAGCACATAATATAACACTTAATACAAACTTAGAAGCAATAGCAATTTCTATCAAAATTCCTCAAACAATTAATATCTGCAACATATATATCCCTCCTGATCAAGTAATTACCTCACAAGACATCACTAACATTTTGTCACAAGTTCCATCACCTCTAATTTTACTGGGTGATTTTAATAGCCACAATCCTATTTGGGGATCAACAGGTTTTAACGCAAAAGGCAGAACAATCGGAAACATCCTAGATGCACATAATCTAAATATTTTAAATGACGGTAGGCCTACAAGAGTTAATGTTCACACAAGCACGAAATCAGCAATTGATTTATCAATATGCCATCCAACTATCTTACCTCTAGTTTCCTGGGACACTATACCATATTTATATGGAAGCGACCATTATCCAATCAAAATCACGATCTCCGATCAAAACTCCGTCACTACATACCCTACTGTTTCAAAATGGAAAATAAAACATGCCGATTGGCCAAATTTCAGTAATTACATTGAAGAAAACGTCGCTCTACTTCCCGTTAATCTAGAAAACCATAACATCGACAACATTTTGAACTCATTCACAAAAATTATCACCGATGCAGCAGAAAAATGTATAGGAAAAACAATAGCACTAAAAAAACATACACCATTGCCGTGGTGGAATACTGAATGCGATAAAGCTATTAAACAATACAAAGCGTCATTTAATAAATTAAAACGAAATAAATCACTGGGGAACCTAGGAGACTATAAGAGAAGAAGAGCCCAAGCAAGATACATCACAAAGAATGCTAGAAAAAACTCCTGGAAAGCGTTCGCATCCAACATAAACAGCTCTACACCTTTAAGTACCGTGTGGCAAAATCTAAGAAAAATATTAGGAAAAAACAAATTTACAAAAATTCCTTTTATAGCTCACAACAATAGCACAGTCTCAACTAACGAAGACATGACCGAATTATTTGCAACACATTTTGAGCACAACTCGAGCAACTCAAACTACTCACAAGAATTTCTGGAATTTAAAACTTCTAAAGAAGCCGAATTCTTAGATTACGATGACCATGACAACAACATACTTAATATCCCGTTAACTATAGACGAACTTAATTTTTCCTTAGACACAACCAAAAATTCTGCCCCAGGACCTGATAATATTCCATTAATCTTTCTCCAAAAACTCCCTCATATTGCCAAGTCATACCTTCTCCAAATATTCAACCTAATCTGGACAAAAAATATTTTGCCATCCACGTGGTCACAGGCAATCGTCATACCCATACCAAAGGCAAACTACCCAAGAACTAAGTTAACTTCATACCGACCAATATCTCTTACCAACGCACTAAGCAAAGTAATGGAAAAAATCATAAACAAAAGACTATTGTGGACATTAGAAGACAGAAACCTTTTAATACAAGAACAAAGCGGTTTCCGTCAAAACAGGTCAACATTAGACAATCTCATTGATTTGGAATCCGAAATCCACGAATCTTTCGCGAACAAACAAGATTGCCTTGCAGTTTTTATCGATATCACAAAAGCCTTCGATACAGCGTGGCGTCATGGCATTATCAAAACTCTTCATTCATGGGGCATCAAAGGAAACATCCTAAAATTCATACAAAATTTTCTTAATAATCGTTTCTTTCGTGTTCGTACCAACAACACAACTTCAACTCTAAAACAACAAACTAACGGTACTCCCCAAGGATCAGTCATTAGTTCAACACTTTTCCTGATCGCGGTCAACGACATATTAAACCATCATTCCAAACTAGTCAAAGGCAGGTTATATGCTGACGATTTGGTAATATTCTCCAAAGGTAAGAACATCGACTCAATTCAGAAACACATCCAAGAAACATTAAACCAACTTCAAAACTGGTCTAAACTCACGGGACTGCAATTTTCAACAGAGAAGACCAAATGCATATTATTTTCTAGAAAACACAATCCTGTGTCTCCTGAACTCAAACTTAACAACATTTCCCTAAACTATGTCGATAACATCAGATGTCTTGGAATGATTGTTGACAAAAAACTCAGCTGGAAGAAACACATACTACATATTAAAAAATCATGCCAAAACGGTATAAACCTTATGAAAACACTCTCAAGCAAATCCTGGGGATCTAACTATACCTGTCTAATGCACATATATAAAACACTCATTCGCTCAAAGATAGACTACCGCTCTATAGTATACGCAACAGCTAAAAAAACTACTCTAAACCAACTCGAAACCATTCAAAACACAGCACTAAGAATAGCAACAGGTGCATTCTGTTAAGTCCAATAAAAAGCCTACAGTGCGAAACCGGGGAACCTTCTCTACAACTCCGGAGAAAATACCTTGCCGCTTCATACGCACTATCCATCAGCACAAACCAGCAGAATCCAGTCTACATTAAAATACTGACCAAGCACTACAAAACTTTACATTCGGCAAATATCAAAACAGACCCACCATTCTATGCAAGAGCTAGTAAAATTCTCACAAAACTCCAAATCAAACGTCCCCGCTTCCTTTCCAACAAAATTAAAACTCCCCTTCCATGGTCGACCAATATCCCTCCCAGCGACACTTCACTGTGCAAATTTAACAAATTAGAAACCCCCCATACCCTAATTAAGAAAACATTTGCCTCCATACTTGACAAATATCCACAATTTCACCTCGCATATACAGACGCATCCATAACCTCTGATGGCGTAGGCGCGGCAGTGATCATGCAAAACAGTACACTACAATTCAAGTTACCCGAAATAAGCTGCGTCTGCACTGGAGAACTATACGCCATTCTTCAACCACTTATTCACATAAAAACAAAAAATACTTCAAGATCCCTCATAATAACAGACTCTCTTAACTCAATCCATATTATCAATCAACTTTATCCCACACATCCAATAGCCCTCCAAATTAAAGTCGAATTATCGCAGTTGCAACATTCCAATAACTTTGCGGAAATACTTTGGGTTCCTTCTCATACTGGCCTTCAAGGAAACGAAGAAGCCGATCGCAAATCACGACAAGCAGCAATTAGTGAAACCGTAAGTGAAGTGCAAACGGTAGTGTATAACGACATAAAACCGCTACTTAAATCAAAAGTGCTAAAATTGTGGCAAATCGAGTGGCAATCGTCCCAATCGAAACTACGCGACGTGAAACCGGAAGTGAAACCTCGAGCGCGGCCAACAAACAAAAGATCGCTTCAAGTTAAACTGACTAGGTTACGAATAGGCCACACCAAACTTACTCATAGTTACTTAATTACTAAAAGTGAACCCCCAAAATGTGAATTATGCAAGATCCAGCTTACTGTCAAACCGATTGCCCAAAATTCCAACAATCAAGACAAGATAACAACCTCAGCAACAATTTAGACCAAGTTCTTGGCGAAAACTGTAATACACAGAACCTTTTTAAATAACTAGTGACATTAACATTTTAACTAAACTATAAACAACCCATATTTGTGTCGCTAATTACCCCAGTGGTAGATGCGACTTGCTTGTAAAAAAAAAAAAAGAACCTGGCCATTTTCAAATACAACTGTTACATCTGACATTTCTAGCCGTTTTACTGATAATACATTTTTTCGTAAGTTTGGGACAAATAAAACATTTTTAATTGTACATTTAACCTCTTTTCCATCAACAAAACTTACAGCTTTTATTTCACCAACCCCTATAGCTTCCATATAATTGTTGCTTTTTGCAACTGCTATTTTACATTTACTAAGTGGTCAGTGCATCCCGAATCAATATAAAACAATAGATCATTATCACCTATGATTTACTACATTAGTATTACTATGATTTATTGCATTTGTATCTACCATAAAGCAAACTTCATTCTCATTAGCATCTTCTTGATTGGTTGACTCATGTTCTACTAGTTTCCATCTCTGTTACCAACTCTGTCCTGTCTCTCAGGAAATGAATGGTTTGACCTATAGTTTCCTCGACCTCTATATGATGAACGACCTCTGCTATTACCTTGGTTGAAGTTCCTTCTAAGTCGATTATAGTTATTGCATTATCCTGTTGCTTGATCTTTCTTCTGCAAGTATTTTCTGCATTCTTTCTTAAAATGTCCTCTTTGTTTACAAAATGACATGTTCCATATCGGGTGGATGTAAAAGCTGATAAAATAGTAGTATGTATATTTTGGGTTGAACTTGAGACACCTAGTCTTTCGACTTCTGATCTAAGCCTTGTCTTTACAACTTCCAAAGTCAATTCTTCTTCGGGCATACTTTCTAGTACTGTAATCAGTTCCTCAAAGGATTTTGGCATGGATAGTAACAGATTACAGACTAAATCTTGTTCCTTTAGCTCCGCTTTTGTTGCCTTCAGTTGTTTAATTATTTCATGAAATTTCTGAAGAAAATTTTATTTTTCTTTAATTTCACTGACATTAGCTGCCTACGTAGCATTAGTTGTCCGGGTATACCCCTTTTTTCATATCGGCTTTCTAGTGTTTTCCATATATCATAAGGGGCCATCCATAAAGTACGTCACACGAATTTTAGGACTTTTGAACCCCTCCCCCCGACCTTGTCACAGGTTGTCACATTTTTATAACCCCCCCCTCCTGATGTGACGTCACACATTTTTTAAATTTATGTATGTATTTAAAAATAACCGAGAGAAAACAGCTGTTTTCATTTTTTACTTATTTTTATTAAATAATAATCTAATAAAATCAACATAAAGTCCAACATTTTATAAAACCGAAAAACAAACGACTAGTTAGAAAATAATAAACGATTAATTATATTAATTAAAGATAAAAAACTTAATTATCGAGTGTCCATGGACTTTGGATCCACTCTTCTATATCAGCTATTACTGGTAAAGCAGGCACTTCATTTTCGTTCTGAATTTGAACGGCAGGAACATCCTTAGTGTCGACATCATTCTCTTCCATCCATAAAGCATCGTCATCATTCATTAAACAGAGAATTTCTCGGGGACGTCTAGCCGCAATTCTTTGAGGACGAATTTTTGCTATAGGTAACATTTCTTGTTTTTTATGCGATTGTTTGTGTTGATTAGCGGATTTATATGAGGAAAAATATAAACCACATACGCTACACGATCTTTTAAATATGTATGACTCGACACTAGGGCAATAACTATCGTATGGAACTTGTTTCAGATGGGATGGTGCTCGGAGATTTAATGACAATTGTGACGTCACAAAAGTATTGACCCCCCCATGCCCCTTGTCACACGATGTCACACTTCGGTGATACCCTCCCTCCCCATTAACGTGTGACGTACTTTATGGATGGCTCCTAAGCAGTATTTTGGTCCCTTACTAAATTCAATTTGACTATCATCTAGGCATTGTACAATAATGGACCTGCGTTTGTTTTCCTGTTTTTTTCGCAATTTTCAGAAGCTTGTCATCTTTATGTTTTCTGCATTGAATGGTTCTTCAATGCATTCTTTTACATCATGCTCTGCTAGGCAATGTTAACATGCGAAATTTCCATGTATGGTTATTACTGGAGTTTAGCAATTCCACATTAAATGTGTTTTTTGATGCCTTCTTGGTTCTTTTACGATTAATACATCCACGAATTCACGTGGTACATGGTCTTCCAATGTCTGTACTTTCGTTTCAGATGCCTGGGCCCATAACCTTTTGTTATTTAAATAAAAATATGCAGGCACCCTATTTACACATCTATACAAAACTGTTGTTTTCAATGTTCACAAAATATTTCTCGTTATATATCAAAGATAATTTTACTGTTAAACACTTTTTTCATACATGATAATTCAATATATTACAAGTGAAGTTACATCTGTCAATGTCAAGAAATCATAGAGTATATAACAGAGAAAGGACGTGCATTACGTGTCAGTTTACCGAATCCTACATCTAGTTGTATACCGGTAGAGCGTAGACGTGTCATGGTCATCAAAACAACGTCATTGATGTATATGTCAAGGGGAGTGAGACCGAGGATTACCTCCATAGCTCTTGTTGGTGTGGTTCTCATGCCCCCTGTTGTGTTGAGGCATGCTGTTCTTTGGATTTGATCCAGTTTTCGGACGACTGTCAGCTGGTTTGCTTTAGCTCCCCAGGCAATCGCGCCATACGCTAGCATAGGTCTAATGATGACAGTGCAGATCCAGGCAGCAACCCTAGGTGACGAGACTGTCCATAAAAAATATATTCTTTTTTAACTCTACTTTCTGAGAGTTCCATGTTAACTTACTGTCGAAGGTGACCACTAAATATTTCACCTCTGAAGAGAAATTAAGTTTGGTATCTAGGAGCTTTGGGGCTTGACGTTTTACAAGCTTCCTTTTTTTCGTGAAAAGAAAAATCTCCGTCTTTTTTGAATTTATTGACAGTGAATGGTCTTTGCACCATTGTTCTATGATATTGAGGGCCTCTTGCATTAAAGTGCAGAGTGTCTCCTCGAATCTTCCTCTTGGCAGAATCACTATGTCATTGCATATGCTATTGTGTAGAGGTTGCTATCGTTGAGGAGGCTGACCAGGGACTCTAAGACCATGTTCTACAGTAGTGGCGAGACTACCCCTCCCCGTGGACAACCTTTTACAACCAAGCCTCTGATGGTTACGTCATCTACACTGGTTTTTATTGCTCTTTTTGAGAGCATGTTATATATCCAGCCATTTATGGTTTGGGGGACATTCTTGTTGGAAAGTGCTATTTGTTATTTTAGGAAAAGTGGTTTTATTGAATGCACCTTCAATGTTTATTAATACACTCAGGGTAGACTCCTTTTTTTCCCAACGATCTCTCGATGCGTCCCGCCACATGATGAAGAGCCGAATCGGTGGATTTCCCTGGAGTGTATGCATGTTGATTTGGATGCAGTGGATTTGTGTTATCACTACATCTCTTATGTATCGTTCGCACATCCTCTCCAAGATCTTCATTGAAAACGATGTGAGGCTAATGGGTCGATATGCTTTTGGAATCAAATGGTCCATCCTTCCTAGTTTTGGTATGAACACAACTTTAACTTCTCTCCAACCTTTTGGAACATAGGCATTAATTATGGAGTTTAGAATGGTTTCAGAATAAATTTCCAAGTCTCCTTTATTGTTAGGCAACACATCCTCGACTCCTCGCAGATCCCCTTTCAAACAGTGGACATATTTTCTCCTGTCCGTTTTCCTGGGGTCGCGAGTTATTGTAGAGGTTGTGAGCGCCAGTTTTATTTCGAATTGTATCCAGCGGTGGTCCGACATTGAAATATCGTCGGATACATGCCAGCCGGAGATTATATTCGAAGTGCTTATAGTAGATAGGGTAATATCTAACTCCTTAATTGGTGGTGGTTTAGCTGTGTTAGAGGGGAGGTGTGCGGATGCCAGTATTAACACGCTCTTTTGACCTTTCTGTGCATATTCAACCTTCACTACTGTTAGGTCGGAGGATGAACAATGCGTCAGTGGGTAGGTCTTAAAATTCCTGGGACGGATATGGCCGTCCTAGGTTGCTGATTGCTTGGGAAGCTGAAAATGAAACCTTTTTGATTATTTAGACCCATTATTTTGGTTTGTCTTTTCCAGGGTTCTTGGATAAGTGCTATTGTGGCCTGCATTACATCAAGGTGGTGGCATAGTGTTGCCGAAGCCACCTTTTTGTGTTGAAGATTACACTTAATAAATCTTACCTTTTCATTGTTCATTTCTGCTTGATGGTGGTGAGATGGGTTTTGGTTTCTTTTAGGCCATCTCCACCTCCTCACTTGGAGGTGGGTTGACGTCGCCTGTATCCTGGCTTAGAGCTGTTAGTTCGGTCGGTCGCCCTCTTTGAGGATGGTTCGACAGTCTCCGCAGAAGCAACAGCTCCTTGGGGTTCCTCGGATGGGAGAGAGGGATTCGTGCTCGATCTCCTCCGTTCCGGGTCGAGTTTCTTTGTTTTAACAATAAATGAGGTGAACGCATAGCTCATCCTCATTGATCGTTTTTCTAGGACTCCCATTTCCTCGTCTCTTTTGCCGAAGACGAAGAGGTGCCCTTTGGGATTGACCTTCGCTTCGTGGTGGAAGGAAAACCCTGCATCCACTCGAAGGTCTGGGTTTTGTTTGTCTAGCCGGCGCAGCACATCCTCTGTATCATCCAGGTCAGCGTGAGTAGAGCTACAAAAACATTTATGGTGTTTTTATCCATCTGTGGTTTAAATCCGTATAAATTTTAAAAACTTGAAAAAACTAAAAAAAAACCAAAGGGTGGACCACTTACTTTTGGCTAAACTCCACAAGTCTCAAATATTACACAATATTAGAAAGGTCTTAAATAGTGCTACAAAAAACATGAAACGTGTTTTTCCTCTATCTGAGGTTAAAAACCTATAAATGGAAAACACTTGAAGAAACGAAAAAAATTAAATGGTTGACTACTTATTCCACAAGGGCACACCAAGTATCTCAAATATTATATACCATTGGAAAGTTCTCGAATAGAGCTACAAAGAACATTAAGGATGTTTTTTCTCTATCCGAGGTCAAAATCATATAAAGTGGAAAAAAACTTGATATGCCCATATTTTCGAAATTTTAGATGGCCATTAGGAACCCTTAAGTATTTTTTCAGGAATCGTGGTATGATGCGATTGAAATAACTTTTCGAGCTCTATTATCCTGCAAAGTTTCATCGAAATCGTTATACATATAACGAAAAACTACTAAAACGAGGTAGCTATATCTAAGCCTTGAGTACAGGCTGAAATTTTTACTGTAACATCACCTCAGCGCCCCAAGTCAACTGACAGAATTCTATCGTGATCGGTGAACGCGTTCCTATTTTTTCGGCCATTTGAAAATTGACATTTTGTATGAAACAAAAATTACTGTATATATAGAGTATAGAGTGACTTTTAATGGTTTGATTTACATGCCGTACACAGTTTGTATTGGGCTTTTTCGGTATGGTGGTTTTTGTGGGGGTGTACTTGCGTCACTCTGCACGCAGTTGCCTGTGATACATTAAATAGAATAATCCATAGGTGTAAAACAGTTTCACGTTATTTCAAATTGAGAATATATAAAAGTATGGACCCTAGGAGTACTAGAATGCAAATTTTGGCCGTCTAGAAAAGAAAAGTCTTGGGACAAATCCAGAAATAGTTGGTACTATAAAGGCCTGAAGAATAAGATGTTTATAGTATATTACCAGAATGCCTTACAGAAAGAATCTGACAATCCAAGATTGGAAGGAAGTGATTTCATTAACTGCAGATTTTATTTGATGTACTCTCTTATTTATCTTACATCGCAATCCCGCATCTGTGGTATTATAGACTATTGATATTGTATATTGCACAAAAGTAACTTGATTCTGAAGCTGTTGTGTTATTTGGACATTGCGTCAATGACTAATATAGTTTATAGCAAAAGGTCTACTTTGATTGTGTGAATGTTAATGAAATAAAGTCGAAAGGTTGTAATGCAAACCAGCAAAACTCTAAACAATATTTTCAATATCAATATAACGAGTATAGATAGCTACTGTTGTTAATTCTGATATTTCTTTGTCTAGATATCTGCCAAGGTCATGGTGAAGTGTGTGACCATCAAAAAGAAGCCAAAAAGTGTGACTGTACTTACTGTGAAGTTTTTGGATCGGTAATGTATTATTTTATTGATTTCGTATTAATTACAATCTCACAATATAAATTGTGTGAGTTTTGGATGAACAAACTATTTAAATTGTAAGTTGGCATCAGTTCTACAGTGTTAATCACGAAATAATGACAACTTGGTAAAACAATCAATCTGTAACCTAAATTAGGTCTCCATTCAACTTTCACATTTCCGAAAATTATAACTTTACATTTTAATGGCAAATACTGTTTGATATCGTCGTTGCAAATTTGAAACCTCCTATGTGTTAAAAGTGACTTTCATAGAAAAACGAAAAAAACTTTCCCTGTAAAGTGTTTCTTAGAAAATATTTTTGTTCTATTAGTCATTAAAACAAACACAGTGAGTAACATGAATTAATGAAACGTTATTGCATCATAATAAATACAGTCGAAGCTAAGGCCTTTTGAATTTGATATTCTACACATAAGAGATTTTAATTGCAATTTTCTAATCACATGAGAGGTTTTAAAGTGATTTGAAGTAAACCAAAAAACCATTTTTATCAACTTATTTAATCATTTTTATTGAATACAAAACTTTCGTTTCAGTTTGAAGGTACTATGTTCCTGGATTAAAAGAAAGCGAGTCATAAAATGGGTGATAATCCTTGTCAATAACGTTTTTGAGTTCTTGTAGCTGCTTGAATTTTCTCTCTGTAATTACAACCTGCTGTTGATATAAGGGTTTTGGCAGACAACTTTCACGGGAAGTAGCTCGTCGCTGTGGTAAGATTAATCCACTCCTCATTATGTCGCAACTTATACAACACAGACCCATTTGGCAGATACTTGAGGCCTCTTATGTCTACCACAACAGGATCTCCCTTTTTCTTACCGAGTCTTATTGACTTGAAATTTGAATGGAGTACCTCGTAATTGAGGAAGAAGTCGTAATGAATTGATTGAACATTATAAGGGTTCCTTGGGCGAGCTTGTTGCATTCTGGTTACATAATTACTGGGTGCGTAAATGGGAGGTTTTATGTACTGCTCAATTGTTGAATGCACACTATCCACCTCCATCATGGTATGTCCCTTTTCTAAATATAGCTGTTCAATAATAATGTTTGTTTTTTGGGACACATCACTTAATGTACTGGACAACACGCGATTTCTATTTTGATGGCCACATCCGTCAGATATGATAATCACTCTTTCAGTTCCTGTTGCGAGGTTTGTTATGTAATTAATCATTCGCTGTTACACCACCATCAGCTTCATGCCAAAAGTAAATAGTTACTTTTTTTGTTCTGCAGTCATAGACAGTAAAATTATGGCATTGTAATTTAAGTTTATAATATAAGGCGCTGGCTAAAAGCTTAGGAGCAAGCAAGACACTCTGCACATCCACCGTAAGCACTACCACCTTATCGTTGGCCGAATTGATAGCATCGTGTTTTGCTTGTCGAGCTTCATTCTTTTTAATGATGTGGTTGTTGTACTCTTGTTCTGAAATATTACCCACTTTGAAACTACAGCAAGTATCACATTGATCCTTACGTGGATGATGGATTGCTATATTTTCTTGCTGTAAAACTCTTAGAAAAGTTGGTCTACTTGCTGCTTGATAGTTATGCTCTTCACACCATGCAACGAAAACGTCGTGCATATGTTTCTCCGACCTAAAAGTTGACTCCACATACACCTTACTGGAACTCGCTCGACAGTAATGACTGGGCACTTTTGGCATTAGATCTAACCAAGTTTTTACTGTTTTTGTGCGATGTGTGTATTTTGGTACGAGACCTACTATCGTATTTTCAGTAACATCGGTGATTGTACAAGCAGGTGAATCATCAGCGTCTTCACTGATTGTCCATGATTCTTTGGTCCAGCGTCTGAAACTGTCTTCACCTAAAGATAGTGTATTTAGAACACTTTTGAACATGTCTGATCATTTTTATTAAAATAAATATCATGACCACTTCCTTTTTTTGTAGGTATCTGATCTTTGCTCCGTCGACGTCTTATTCCTCTACGAACTGCAGCTGCTTTTACAAACGCTTTCTTTTCAGCCCACGTCTTGAGATTTCAGAAATACGAGTGAGTCGTTTTAAGCCCATTTTCTGTTATTAGTGCACACATAAATGCATTTTTTGATTTTGGATTTGTGGTCTTTATATGCGAACAACGTGGTTTCATAATTCGTGCAGGTCTTTCAACACATGGTTTATATTTGTCATCATTTAATTTCTTAAATCCTAAGTGAGTTCCTCCTGAAACTCTAGCTTTACGGTTCACATGCACGATATTAATTTTTTGTTTTTTATTTCTCTGCGTAGCTCCAAGTTGATGCTCAATTTCATCGTCGGTAGACAGTGGAATGTTTTCCCGAGAACTTGTATCGCTTGTTCTCGATGCCAACTGTACTTCATCTTCATTATGTGATGAAGGAAGTTGATATGCTTTCCTTTTTCTCGAGAGTGGAGTCCAGTGTGGATCGTCCACACTATTGTCGCTATCAATTAAAGGCAGAATCTCATTTGAGTTAGGCGATGACGGCTTAGGCAATGATACTTGTGATAAAACTACAAAACTTTGGATATCGTCTTCTACACTTCCATTCCAATTTTCTACTTTGCTAGTTACATCATGAACAGGATCTAAGGTTGAATGTACGATAGTTTCAGTAGCTACAAGCGGCACTTCGACATCAAGCGAGAGTGAAGAATGTGATCTCGAACGTACAGCAGATGTGAATACGGGATCTTCTGGCCTAATTAATACGTCGTTGAAATGTGGTGGAGAGTTATTTGAATCCTCGCTAGCACAAACACAATTTTCGTCGTCATTTTGGGTAGATAACTGAGGCTTTAACACTAAATTCAGCATTCTTAGTCCTCGGCTATTACGAATATTCATATTGTCCATTTTTAATGTAACGAGAAACACTCACTATGTACTCAAAACTTAATATAACAACGTGGTTGGTACAGTTTAGGTAGTGTTTACGCAAAACAGGTTGAAATTATACTGGTGAATAACCTCACTGTTGCACTTCACCTAGCAAGCGAATGTTGTGCCCATCTCACTTTCATGCATATATGACGTACTATAGCGCTCTCCGTTTAATCAGTGTCTGACAGATCACATAGGAGATTGCAAGTATTTGTAAGTAAATTCTTATTAAAACCTCTTATGTGTGTGTGTCAGACACATAGGAGATTTTGATGAACAACAAAATGTAGACTGTCACATAAGATATTTTAAACATGAGACACAATTCAAAGACACGCGACTTTATTCACATGAGAGTTTTTCTGTCGATAGCAATGTACAAGTAGTTGTCAAATATTTGCATAATTCATTTTTGACAAAAATTGCACATAGGAGGTTTTAAATTTGCAACGACGATATATCAATCTCATTAAAATAAAAGGTTGAATATGTTTTCTATATCAAGTCTAATTTTTTGCCAAAAGCTAAATAAAGGTAAGCAACTAGGAATAAATTAGTTTAACAATAACATCAGTAATAATAATTAGCAATTTACTAAATGGATGGATTGTTCTCTGCAAAGGAATGAAAACATTTAATATTTTCCCGTGATATATACTTTTCGAATCCTGTCCTGTTAAACACATGTAGAGTAGTTTCAAAACTTTATAAGCCGTGGAGAAGTCGCGATCCTCGCGAATCGTCTAAATCGGGATAAAAATGATAACGATAATATAAATCATTTAAAATAGTTTTTTCTTGCTTAACTGCTTTCCCTACGATTATTTCTGATAGAAAGGCAATTTTTATATATGTATAAAATATTTTGAATGATAAATATTACAATATTTAAAAAATGAACCATTTTGAACATTCTTTTTTATTATAACAAAAAAAACCTATAGTTCTGGCATTAACAATGCTCGCGTGCAATAGTAAAACCTCGTAACTCGAAATTTACAAGTTTTCAGAACAGAGGTTTAAAATAGTTTAAATACTAAAACCCATAAGAAAAAATATCTAAACCTAAAATTTCACATTCCCAGGTAATTTTGTATGCTCTATTCAAATTTGATACAATAAATAATATATTTGTATTTAAATGTTATTAACACATTCATAGTTACTAGAAACAAAAAAACCAAAGGCAAATTGGGTTACTACCTTTTTCTATTTGAACATTACTTGATGAGCGTCATTTTGCTGTAGTAAAAGTCAGTAATTCAATTTACTATAATTTTTATTCCTTTTGCCATGGTAAAAGTCAGTAATTCAATTTACTATATATTTTTATTCCTTTTGCCATGGTAAAAGCTAGTGACTAGATCTACTTCCTTTTTTTATTTTTAAGTGTTTAACCAAAAACCGAGCATTTAGATTTCGCCTGAGAATAAGTGAAATCCATTCAATATTAAAAGACAGTTAAATTCAACTTATTAAAATAGTTTTGAACATTCAGGGTAATGTTTAGCAAAATAACTTGCCCCTTACGATTCAACAAATAAGTAAAGTTAGCTAAGTATAAAGGACAAATAAAATTCAATTTTGTGCTACCTTAATTGAAGTTGAATTTTAAATGCCAAAATAAAACAATACAAAATTTACTTCAAGTTTTTTTATTGATTGAAATACAAAAAGAATGCATTTTAATAGTTCAACAGTTGTAGCACTTCTTATCAAACAAAAATTTAAATTTCAGTAAATGACTTCCCTAGATCTTCATTCTCATCTGAATTTGGTAATTATTGTCAAAAAATTTGCTTCCTGGGTGGCATAAGCGGCAAAAGCTCTTTCAGAATCGTTTTTTCTTTTTTGTATTCATACCCCTACCAAGTGTTGCTTCTTTTGGTAATTCCAATTTAAATATAGGCTTTAAGACAAATGCTTCTTTAAATTCATCATCTTCCAATTCTTCTTTAAAAAACCGTTTTTTGGATCCTTTTCTAAACTGCACCGACTTGATGTTAGAAAGTTTTGGTTGACTGCATCCATTTTCAAAGAGCCTGAAATCTTCCGCTCTTAGTGTAGTTACATTTAACTTATTTGAGGTTTTAATTAATTCTTCTAGGTCTTCGAAATCAAGTATTTCTTTTGATTCGTTCCATTTCTTGCCGATTTGACCATGTAATGAGTCGGCTTTCATGAAACTATGTCCAGGTTCGAAGTACTTAAATGTAATTGTTTCTGGGCCCCAATCTTCGTTAATAACTGTAAGACAAGCAGTGAAAAGAAAACCCAATTTTTATTTTGAGAGCAGCAATTATCGGCCCAGAAAATAACGTGCTTTGTTGCTGCATTTAATTTGATTATAGCATTGTAGTAAGCCGATGCGACATCTGCAGCCTTCTGTCCCATAATCGCTTCGTGCCAAACTATGCATTTATTTAATCCTGCTGGTTTTAAGTTAGCAAATGTTTCATGTAGAACAACTAACCTGCTGACAAAGAATGAATTCTTGATAGTCATTTTTGGTAAGAGGAGTACTTTTTCCATGTCAACTGCATAAAACTTGGTGTCGTTACAATTTTCTTTAGATGTGTCTTGGTTGTACATTTGTTTTGCAATCGTATATCGTTGTTTATGTATTTTATACTTAGCACAGGTAGGGCATAAAAGATTATTTGAAGATAGTAGTTACTCTGTTTCTTCCGAAGACATGCCTTCCTGAGAATGATCATGGTTTTTGTAAATAGAGCACAAGCCACATTCATCTTGTGACGGAGTTGAAAAACCTATATTTTCTTTGACGAAAACTTTCCTATACGTTTCGTAGCTGTTGCCAGACTTGTGTTTGGAACAAAAATCTTTGTGCATTTGATGTATCGTTATATCCGGAGGAAGATACCTTCTATGAGGTGCATGGGCCAAATTATAATGGCTTACCTGCGGATGGTATGAATCTATATGTTTTTTAATTTCAGAATAATTTGCTTCTGCAATTTCCTTCATTTTATTTGCATGCCCTTTTCCCCGATTATCTTTAAGAACTGGTAGGTCGTTAGAAGTTAAAAGATGTAATAATTCCGTCCGTCTTGAAGCCTAAAGTCCCAAGAAACATTGGTTTACAAACTACCATAATTTTTCGTGTTGTACTTTGGTTTGTGGTATCCTCCATGCTAGAATTTTCATTAAGAAATGGTAGTTTATACGAAAGTGTAAACTGTTTGTTTTTTTCAGCATCAACTTTTCGATATTTCACTACATTTCTTTCTATATACTTTTCCAGAAACATTTGTCTATTAGAAAAATCTAAATTATTAAAATGTTTAAAAATTCTTTCCCTTAGATTCTCAGAAAATTTTTCGAAACATTTTTTTCTACATGTCTTCTTGCATGGCGACATAAGCAAATTCTTTGTCTTCTTAACCTTTTTATTTTTCCGCGGGTTTGGTGTGTCAGTTTTGTCAGCTGTTGTATGCAGTGCATTCGGTTGAGTATGGGTATTTTGTTTATTTTCCTTCCAATTTGAAAGAGCAAGTTCCATATACATTGGTGTATCTCGTAATCCTTGAGTTTCCCATATTTCGGTACTTGGTAACATCTCTGCTTCCTCTTTGTAGTGAATAAATTTTATTTTTTTAGTTTTGTTATTTTTGATGTTTTCTTTATTTTCGATGTTTTCTTTATTTTCGAATGAATTAAAGTCTTCCTCTGTGAAGAATTTGTGTTAGGGTTTTTTTGCAGAAAGTTCCGGGTTTTCGGGATCAAAATCCGGGTCATTGTCAGAATCATCTGGGGGCGATTCTTGTAGGACCGATTCGTCAGAATTATTAATCAAATTGCTACAAAAAAATTATCATTAATGTATATTGTTTTGTAATACCAAAATAATTACAAGTAATATTCAGTAATTGTTGCGTACCTTATTTCTAAAGCCATATCCATCATTTTTTTAATTCGGTTTGTCATTTTGTATCTGAAAATAAGAGAGAAACATAGCGAACGTTCGCCATCTCAGCTCGACTTCGACTGTCGAGATCGACGCGGCACAGCTATTCGAACTGATCCTTCCCTTGCTGGCGGCATTCTCCCACTATGATGGCTTGTAAGAGTTACCTTACAACTACACTTACAATCGGATTGGTTTGGTATAATCACAAAGCAAATCGAGTAACTAGGTTTTATTATTGTAAATCTGAAGATATTTTAACCAAAAATCATGTTTCATTTCTTTATTTTATTGTACCTTTGGGAAAAAAACATTGGTAATTTTGAGTTTTTTAAATTATTGTATGAATAAGAAGATATACAAATTCATTTGAAGGTTTTATTTTATTGCATTAAGTTAACCAGACTTCTATATGTTAGACCGTAGGAAATTATACACATAAAAACAATGAACTAAGGAATAGATTACGAATACGACTGCACCAGAGACGGGAGAAAAGAACAAAAGATACTTGCAAAATTCCCCCTTCCAATGCAAATGTAAGTGCTACTAACTCAGCCAAAATTAAGACTGCCATTAGTAAATTAGAAGAAAGGGTACCATTACCCTCTTCCCCGACGAATATACCTCCTACACCTTCTATAAAATCATCTGACTCCTCTATCACAACATCCTCGTCAACTTCTGGAGCAGCTGATATACATGGACTGGTTAATTATATTGAAGGAAACTCTGCTTTAAATAAAATGGAATTAGCTCAAAAAAAGGCTGCTAAAAAGGCTCGTCAACGACAGAAAAAGGTATGTTTCCAAAACCAATAAGCATTATAAAGACAATATATGAAAGATAAAATAGTTTCACAAAACGATCTATATTGCAATACTTTCAAAACATTTTGTGTAGCTAAGGAAATATTATATCTTATATGAACTTTTTCATGTAGCATTATTTTTATGACTGACCCTGCTTTTTTATTTACTCATATTTTTTCATCGTTGATAAATACTATTTTAAACCACAATAGTTTCGGAGTTTTTGAATATCCATTCTTTTAATTTCATCTGTTTGTTCTTGTTGGATTATAAAATCATTAAGTATGTGTCATCCATAAATAAAGTCACACAAATTTTACGATTTTTTAGTCCCTGTCTCCGTCCTTTGTCACAGGTGGTCACATTTTTGAAACCCCTCCCCCGGGTGTGACATTACAATATTTTTCAATTTTATATTTTTTCATTTCCATTAAATGATATTTAATAAAATTAACGTAAAGTCAATAATATGAGATAATTGACAAAACAAAGGACTAATTAAGAAATGGTTAATTAAATAAATAATACATAATTTAATCAACTTGTGTCAATACACTTTGATCCATTCAGAGTTAGTAATAATTTTTTCTTGTTTACACGTAAATTATTTTGACATGTAATGTCACACAAGTTTTTACCTACCTGCCCCTTGATGTGTGTGTTAATTTATGGATGGTTCCTAATTTATCTATTATGAAAATGCTATTTTGGAATAAGGCAACAATAATTAGTGTCAAATAAATTATAGAAATATATGTCTTTCTTATTCTTGTAAGTCAGTTTAATAATGTTATAATGTGTCATTTCATGAGCTTGTTTGAAGTCCATTCAATTGGTTACTATAATTTTGAACTTTGCAACATGTAATCAGGAAGTTCAGATCCTCCTTTAGTTAAACAGTGTAACAATCATTTACTTTGTTGCTTTAGACTAATTATTGTTACTATATGATAATTTGCACAAAACATTTTCCACTATGCTGCTATAAATAATTCTGTATGAAAGGAGGTAGAGAGAATTAAAGCTGAAGAAGAACAAAAGAGACATGAAGAAGAAATTAAATGGAAAGAAGCTGAGAAAAAAAGGGAGCTCGCAAGGAAACAAGCTGAGAAAGAAACAAGTAAGGCGGCCGCGGAAGCTGCTGCTACTCAAGGTAATATATACACTAAATATGCACATGTACTACTGTTCAAGTTGAACTACGTTGTAGTCTTGTTTATATATAACGCTACGCTCTAGTTATTCAACGGAGAGGAATTCAGGGAGTTAGCTGACAGAGGGGGTTTTGGTTTTGAGGTGCCCATTCAAAATTCAATGAAAATTTTACTAAAAATACGTTTTGCACGAATAAATACAGACAAACGTTGTCGGATTGTCTAGAAAAAGATGAGATTATGTCAAATAAAAGATGCAAATAGTGTAATTGACCTTGAAAAGCGAATTTCTTATCTTGACCATAGTTTTTTCGGCTTCTGTAAAACCAATCACAAAAAAGAAAAAGTAACCTTTATATTAAATAAATAATATGGATAATATTAGAATGACTAAACTCTTTGTGTCCTTATTTGAATTATCTACCAATTAAATATTTATGTAAAACAATGTAATTGTAGTCAGAACATTTACTTATTATCATCATATTAATTCTTACAGTAAAATATCGTTTTTAAAATAGATTGGAATATAGTTACCGACAATTCTCTTATGTGTTAAAACGTTTCCAAGACGCAGTCTCTTATAATAAATATAATCGTATACAGGGTGTTTCAATAAAAACTCCCAGGCCGGATATTTTGGAAAGTAATAGAGATATTTTAATCCTGTAAAAGCCAATTTGTAGAGGGCTAAGAAAGCTTTTAGTTTGGATATAAATTGACTTTCATTATGTCAATATGTAAATGGCACTGTGCTCAATAATTTTTTTTATGGCAGAGGATCTTTCAAATGTAGCACACCTTGTAGAAAATACATTTTTAAGCAAATTTCATTCTATTAACTAAATCGGTATATCTAGTGAATGGAATTTACCATAGGAGAAAAATTGATATCTCATATCAGATGTACAGGGTATTAATAAATTAATAAAACACGAAAATGTTTCAAGTTAAGAAGTACCATTATTTATTATTTAAAGCAAAATGTTTATAAAAGAAAGTTGTTTGTAATTCAAAATAAAGTCCGAATACAAAATTTTCAAATCTAAATTTCAATTCTATTTTGTTGTGGGAAACAAATATCACTATGATTATTCTACTAACATAAATTTTTGTATTTTATTGGAAACAATACTGCCTACAATTATATCTACCTCGACTCTTATGACAACTTGTATTTTTTTGTTGAAAATTTGAAATAAAGTAAAACACTTTAAATGACTAAACTTGGAAGTAGGAAAATAGTTTTATCAATGAATTTCTCGAAAGTTATACAAGTGTTATCGACAATGATTTTTCATACAAATCGAGATAAATTGAATAAAATTTTATTTTATGGAAAGTGCCAAAAAAATGCTTCAAAACTGCGTTTATATGGAGTACGTTTTCCACACATACCAGTGCCTGATCCCAATACTTTTGTAAGTTATGTGCCAATTTAGGTAATTACAGAACTTTGAAAAACCCACATTTTTTTAACTGGGTTTATGGCTTTGACGATTGCCAATTAGCCAGGCTGTTTTTGTTAATCTTTTTGATATGTAAATAGAGTATGTACAATATGTTAGTATTTTCAGGAAATAACATGCAGTTGAGGTCTGTTGAAAGGGGTATTCCATATTTAATTAAATTACTATATAAGTTATTGATTTCAACAGCATTTATCGGGCATACCAACAAGATATGAACCAGGGTTCCTACATTGCTGCAGGAACAATAGGGGCTGTCTACCATGTTGAGTTTGAATTTGTATTCTGGTGTTAAAGCATGCTTTGATCGAGCTTGATTATCTTTGATTTGGTATGTGTGGTTGGTTTTGTGTATAATTTTGTCCAGTCACTGCATCTCTGTGATGTTGCTGCCATTCCTCTTTACTTTGTAATTTAAATTTGTTATATAAATCAGATATTGATAGATTGTGCTGTAGGACTTCTCCTGGGAGTAGGGCTTCTTTTGCTAGTCTGTCTGCTACTTCATTTGCCTTAATACCCGCATGTCTTTTTATCCACATAAGGCAGACCGATTTATTGTTACTTCTTATATTGTGGTGAAGTTTTAATATTTGGGCTTCGATGTGGTTTATTTTTGTTTTGCTACATATATGATTAAATATATCCACAGTGCTTTTGCTATCTGTAAGTATGATGCATTTTTCTTCAACCAAATTTAATTTTATATAATTCATAGCTTGAAATATTGCTATTACTTCTGCAGTATAGATTGAGGCATCTTCATAAAGGTTATTTTTTAGGCTGATATTTCTCTTTGAGTAGAATATATCAAATCCGGTGTGACCACTTTTTTGACCCATCTGTATACATCTGTTGATGATCAGACCAGTGTGTTCTTAACACATCCTTGAATGCTGATGGAATGTAGCTGGTTACATCTACTGTCGGTTCAAAGTATTTACAGGGTATATTATAACAGAACAATTCTTCCAGTTTATGTAAATAATAAGGTATGTGCTGATTGGTATATAGTAGATGTTTGCAATCCGCAAGTTTGGTAATACTATTGGTTAGAGGTGGGACTTTTTTGAGATGCCAATACCTATGTGTTAATGTTAAAATTGTTAATTCATTTAATTTGTTTATATGTGGCGCCATTTTTCATGTTGCCTTTATAATTATATTATCACGTAATCAAGTAATTGTCTCCTCAATTTGAGGGGAGGTTCTCGAGATTCTGCTTCCATGACATTTATAGGTGTTGATTTTAGATAACCTAGGCATATTCTGAGGCTTTTGTTTTTTTGGGCCTCAATTTTACGTAGGTGAGATTCAGATGCTGCGCCATACAAATGACTTCCATAATCTATTATTGATCTTGTCATTGATTTATAAAATAGAAGTGCAATATTCGGGTCTGATCCCCATTTAGTTTTACAGAAAGTCCTTAGTATATTTATAGAGTTTTCACTTCCTTATTGTTTGTGGAATACAATCTTTCCATAACAATTTTTTATCAAGTGATAAGCCCAAGTATTTAACTGTATTTTTTATGGGATAATTATATGACCCTATTGTAATTTGTCCTTGGTAATTGGTTCTCTTTCTCGAAAAAATGCTTATTTCAGTTTTCAGTTCAGAGATGGAAAGTCCTATTTCATTCTCTGTGTCAGTGCATTTTTCAACAGTTTTATCTGATGTGTATATTTCTATGTCATCAGCAAATTGTATGATGTTGGAGTTTTTAGAGATAATATTTTCTAAGTCCATGGTATAGATTATGTATAAAAGAGGGCTGATGATGCTGCCTTGAGGTAGTCCGAATTTGGAACATCTGAGCTGAGTAATTTCATGATTTATCTTGAGAACCGTCGAGTGTTAAGAATATGCTACATTCATAAAATTAGCTAAGGAGGTTGGCAGTCCGATCTGGGTGAGTTTTTCACGAAGAGTATTAAGTTCAACATTGTCGAATGCTGATGTAATATCTATAAATGCGGCTACTGTTGATAATTTTTTTGTGTAACCTATTTGTTAAAACTGTTAAGGGTTCTTGAGTGGATCTGGACACTCTGAAAGCATATTGTGATTCCGGAAGTAGTTTCTCTCTTTCCAGCCAATGTTGTAATCTATTTTTGATCAATCTTTCAAGTGTTTTAAATAGACACGATGCTAAAACTATGGGGCGGTACGAGTTTGGATTGTCTGATGGCTTTCCTGGTTTATTGATTGGTGGTACTACATACTCTTTCCAATTTGTTGGGAACTGAATGTTGCCAGCCCATATAGAGTTGTATAAAATTAATAATGCTTTTTTGTGTTTTAGAGGCATTTTGTGTATCATTATGTATGATATATTGTCTATCCCAGGTGAGGTGTTTTTGGTATTTTTTAAACATTGTTCATAAAATATTTCCTTTTATTTAAAAAAAAACGAGATATGACTAGTTAGCTCATATGCGGTTGGTCAGTGGACGCCATAAACGCTAAACAATATATGCAAATTATACATGAAACAATAGGAATGAATCTCTTTTTCACTGAAAATCGCAGTTTCAAGTTACTGCCCAGTTTTTAATTTCTTTTTTTAATAGTACGCCCCCATTTTTTTCAATTGCAAGTTTCCCTTGTTGAGCTAATTCCAAAAAGATCTCAAACGTTGCTTTTAATTAGTGCATGGTGGACAAAAATACAAAAGTTGTTTATGAAAATATATTTGAAAGTTAGTTACTGTATCCTTACAAAATAATAAATGAAGAGTGAACGTTATAAACAAATTAAATGGCATTACGTAGTTATGCAATTACTATGATAAGCTACCAAAAGAAACAAAAGAAAATTTACAATAAATGTTTAACTTGCTCTCCATTGACCAGTAGACTGAATTCAAAAAATTAGGTGAACGAAAGAGATATGAAAACACTATTTGCAAATATAAGTCGACTCGCGAACTGCAATATAGAACAATATCCGTCTTGTAATGGGCCAAAATGTTAGCGCTACTACTTCAATGGACTGTAAGTTGAATGATATTATGCAGTTAGCGAATCGTCAACACATACAGTAACTTTAATTTAAAGGCACTTTCCCAAAGATGCCGGTGTCTGCAACTTACTATCAGCTTCAACGATCTATCATTTAACTTATAGCGTAAGTTCCTGCCCTTTGTGAAACTAAATAAAATTGATTGTAATGTCTATATTTGCGAATAAATACATACAATGGTAAGAGTATGAATTGAAACACGTCGCGGTTTTAACTAATTTTAGCGGTTTAACAACGAGAGATTGAAGAAAGTATTTTAGTAACGATTTGTTCCTCCAACCAAAGCGTTAATGACCAAAATTAAACTAGTCTCTTATCAAAATGTACAAAAAAATCATAAATTAATAAATAAATGTGTTATATAAAAAAACTGTACTCTAAGCAAAACGTACGTCGGACATACCTTCCCATTTTTTATCGCAAACAGAAATATCCGGCCTACAGTACCGACAAGCTTTTAAAAAACAATACTTTACTCGAGATTAAATACTCAACTGAATGCTATGAACTTACTATGGAAGAGGTATCTCTAGGCGAAGCGATGTTGACACAATGCAAAAAGAAATATAAGTTAAGGTCTAAGAGACTGGTGTTTCAGTTTAAGGGTTAAACTACATATATGCTTATTACTATACGAGTTAACTATTTAGGTGAACTAGATAGGAGCAATTTTCTGAATAACAATAATTAGAATAATAATCCTTTTAAATTTTACCGAGAACAAATTTTACATCTTTTGTTGATGTAACTAATAATCTATTGTATTTTTAAAATCAGCTGTAAAAGATATTTATGCATTTCAGTATGTACAAATAATTTTAAAAGTAACCTAATTTCAAGTCAAAATATTTAAGAAATATAAAATAAGTATTGGAGTTTAACTCCATAGACAACAATTAATTACAGCTAGATGTGCAAACTTCATTATTTTTCGTTTATAAAATTAAAAAGGATTTGATGTGTTCTAATTTTCATTTTTTTGTTTATTAATCTTTTAATAAAATTTTGTTTCTATTATTTTAGCTCTAAAAGAACTCAAAAAGAAGACAAAAAAAGAAAGACAGACTGAAAAAAGGAGACTAGCACAACAACAAAGACTTGAAGTTGGATCACTAGAAGAAAAATCACGTGTGATAGAGGAAACCATACCAGCCATGGTAACAATTAAAAGAGTAGTTGAAAATGGTTGTAGCACTCCAACAGTTACAATTACTTTGAAGGGCTCCACTCCAGATCAAGACAAACTTCTTTATACTCTTGTTAATGGAGCTGACAATAATAGTAATAAATCAAATGAAATGACTGATACCAACACACATAATGCACTTAAGAAGAAAAAGAAACAACAAAAGCAACCGAATCCAAATGAAAAATCTTCAGAGCTAACAACACCAGAAGTTGTTACTAAAGAACTTAAGGTGACAGTCTCTGTCGAGATGAATAAAAATCAACAAAGCAATAATGCAGCCAACAAAAAATCAATAGAAAATAACACTAAGAGTGCAGATGACAAGAAGATGAAACAGAGTAATATAAATCCCAGTCTTCATCAGCACGATCTGCCTCTACCTATTTTATGTTTACCACCAGGTAAATGCTCTTTTTACATTAGAACCATTTTGGAATTCGAAGAATTCGCACATTTGTTTTTTTTAAATGTTGTTTTCTTCACTAGTTGTTAAGAATTTAGATTTTATCTTATACAGATAGTAGTCGGACAATTATACCTGATAATTTGTGTTGTAGCAAAGGTTAATAGGGGATGGGATAAAAATATTAACAACTAATTTTAAATTATGAGGTCTCTTTTATACATGAGAAATATTAACACCGATGATAATATGTAAGATTTCGTCAAAAACTAATTTGCTTAAGATTATTCACCAGCAGTAATGTTGAATGTGGTATTCTGGCCCAACTCGGAAAGAGGCGGCAATATATAATAACACCTTACAAATCAGTTTGAAATCAAGCAAGGAATGTTATTCTTAATAATAATACCATTAACGACCAATTACCTATAATAATTGGGTAAATGAAATTATAATTTTAAATGTTTTCATTGAATACTTTAATATTACCAGTAGCTTTAATTTACATTATTAGACAAAAACAAGATATATTTTCGCGCAGTGTTTATTGCTGAAATTTCTCAGAGGAACAAATTACCAAATCAATATCTGCATAGGCGTTTGCAGACTTTTTTTATTAGGGGGGGGCATTGATTCATTTGAGTATGTATTAAAAATGATAATTAAGCAATAACGCTGCCTTTTCTATAATGCAAATGTCAATTGCAGGCTCATTGGCGAAATAAAAAAAACGTCATTGCCCCATTTCTAATTAAAAGATTTAGTAGTTATGCAATTATAAGTAATAGAACAAAATATATTGAACCAAAAAATAAACTAGAAAACAAAGCGTACCATTCGTAACAATACATGGAATCCAGAGTAAAAAGATAGATAATGATAATATCCTATCAACTAATCTACAAACGCATTCGACATGTTGCTTCGGATAACACTTTAAACTCGTCTATTACATTGTCATAATTCACATTCGCCGTTTTCTCTTGTTCAATGAATAAAAAGAGAAGTGAATCGAGTCTCTGTTGTGACATGGTACTCCTCAGTTTTGATTTAACTTGAACCATTTTTGAGAACGAACGTTCACAAGAGCAACTAGTAACTGGTATGACAGCAAACATTTTTAAAAGCGTGAAAAAGCTAGTGTATATTTTGTAGTTGTCTGTAAGGACATTGATTTGTTCAAGAGGTATGCAGTTACCCACACCCCCACTACGTATTTCAGTTCTTAACAGTAATTGCCTGTAGGAAGTACGAAACTGACGGGCAGTGGGGTTGTTATTACAGCCACCTCTTGATCTAATTGATGAAAAAAATAATTCCAAATGGTCTTGGCTAATTTTATATAAAGGAAGATACATCAATAGCTTTTGTGTAGCCACTAAATCATCATACAAATTTAAAACATTTTTTAAATCTATTATCAGACCAACAAATCCAGTGCGGTGAGAAGAAGTAACTACAAGTTCGCCATTAGGAAATTTTAATTGAGAAATGTATATAATAAACTCCTTTATAAATTGTGAAATATTATCAATATTTTCTGCACACACTGCTTTTCTATACCCCATAGCTTGTAACTTTCTGCTATTTAAAATATCAAAAACATTATTTATATGTCTTATAAATATAATAGCTCCCTCAGACCCCTCAAATTGTTTTAATTTAAGTTTTTTTTTGAACAATATTCTATTGCATCTGCTACAGATGCACTCAGCAACTGGAGACTGCCAAGCGCACTTTCATTTTTTGTTTAAAAAAGTGCATATGGGCAGACCGTAATTGATTGCCTAAGTGAAAACCTTCACTCCCTTGCAAATCGTGCAAGAGTCTTACATATTCCCATTTTATTAGATTGCCATCTTTATCTTTAAAAACTTTCAATTCCCCAAAAGTATTTCTTACCAATTTAATCATATGACACGGGTCATAGAAAATATATATTTTCTCATTCTCATGTTTTGAGATTGTGTATATCAGTATTACAACCTAGCATATTGCTCATTGATATATTTGATGGTCCCCATCAAAAGTCAATGATACAATTCTGATTCCTGTTTCTTCCAATGCAGATAAACAATGAGAAATAATTGAAGATTTCTGGTTTCCAGTTAAAGAATCAGTCAGGAAGTATCCAACTGGCAATTTCTATGTACCATTAATGTTGACAACCATAATTACAAATGCTTCCTTTGCTAATGCATATGAATCAGTATTGAAATTAATCCCAAAGTTGACTTAACCAAAAAAACTTTTCCCATCCCATTCTAAATGTTTTCGTATAGTCATTTCATCTATTACTAACGAACACAAAACAGTTTTGGTTTCCTTTTGCACATATAATTTCAAAACATCTAAAGATTCAATTGTAATTCCTGGTTCAGTATTAATGGTTTTATACCATTTTCCAAAGGTACTTCGATGAGGAAGGCAAGTGTCAAAAACATTTCTCACGTAATCATATGCCTTTGGAGACAAAAAATTTAACGATAAAGCGAATTTTCTTAATTCTGGATTATATTTCTGTTGTTTTACAACTTTACGTTGTAGCAGTTCTTTTTGAAAATTTGACATACTTTCTAATAGAATGACGTTTTCATCTGAAATCATATTTTTCTGTTGCAAGGTCTTAATAATATGTTTTAAAGATATGACTTTTTGCTTCTGTCTTTTTAGAGATTGTCCAAGTACACGTATTTTTCTAGTTTTCTGTTTTTTTTTCAAGATATATTTTTCTCTTCAGTTTCTTTTTGCGAGGGCTGTCAATGTCTTGCCGACTAGTAAATGGTTGTGGTGATGGTGTACTTCTAGAGTATGTCCTTTTTCTTGAGATATCCTAAAATACGATTCTATGATCAATTTACTACACCTATGGTGATTAAGTTAAATGTTTGGTGTTAAATTCTTTTGAATAAAAAATGTACATACAAGATAAATATGTCTAATTATGCAAGACATATTATTACCACATTTAAAGTATATTTAGATATAGAATATTTTGATAATGAATGTTTATTTAACTCTAGAAAATATATTCAAAAAGCAGTCACCTTAGCTGGTTGCAGATAACTAGGTAAATCCACGAAAATTCTTGGAACTGCATTATTCATCAATCTTACCCTGGAATTGGTTATATAGAAAAATTTTGCATCAAAATGTTTTGAACATAATCTGTCATTATCTGTTGGCATCCAATTATCAATTTTAATATTGAGTGAATGAAAACGACGAATACTCAGTGTGTATTAATTTATTACTTTTAGGCTAAGCGCTTTCGGCTGTTAAGCCATTATCAAAGCCGTCGTCATTTAAAAAGTAATTGTCAAAGACATCAAGCCGATCAAATACAAGAATCAATACTCAAGATCTATCCAACCATCGTTATGATTGAGTCATTCTAATAAAAACTTTAAATACCCTATTATAAGGGTGTAAAATTATATTCATAAGATGTAAATACACTCAAAATTAAAAAAAAAAAAGTTTTTTTTTTTTTTTTTTTTTAATTTTGAGTGTATTTACATCTTATGAATATAATTTTACACCCTTATAATAGGGTATTTAAAGTTTTTATTAGAATGACTCAATCATAACGATGGTTGGATAGATCTTGAGTATTGATTCTTGTATTTGATCGGCTTGATGTCTTTGACAATTACTTTTTAAATGACGACGGCTTTGATAATGGCTTAACAGCCGAAAGCGCTTAGCCTAAAAGTAATAAATTAATACACACTGAGTATTCGTCGTTTTCATTCACTCAATTTGCATATAGTGTGTACACCATATCCACAGGCATTTCTAATTTTAATATTCTCCAACCATCGCGATCTCATTTCCTCAGATTTCGGAAATCTGGAAAATAATATAGACTTTCGTAAAATTAAATAATTCAAATAGTGATATAAGGGTAAGAAATACTTTTTTAAATATCGCCGATGTAAATATCACTGAGTTACCTACGCCCATGGTATTTACACTAATTTAGAGTGTATTTCCCAACGATATTTGCAACATTATGAATGAAAATTTTAAATAATACGCAATTAAATGTCCCCAGTATAAACGAGTATCTTCAGCAATAGGTACTAAAATTATCAGATAGATCGGATGCATAAGAAGTAAATATTTGGTTTATTTGGTAATGGAGCCAATATACAAAACTTTTCTTACCTGTGAAACGATAATTCTGGTAATTTTTTATCATTTCTGTTCTTACAACCATACGCAACACACTGCACCATTGTATACAAATTCAACAAGTCCAAAATAAGTTCTAGGTAAATTAATAATCACAAAAATAAACACAAGCTACAATGAAACAACTGGCTCCTAAAAAATGGCGACCACTAAAATATGGTAACAAACACTTAGTAGACGCAGGTCGAATATTACGCGTCCATTCGTCTTTCCTTGTCTAAGAATAATCCAGTAAACATAACCTCAAACATATCTTTTAAAATAAAAAATCGGATTGCAGGATGACTTACATAACATTATCATAACTATTATTTTTTATATCGGGTAGATACAATTACTTACTTTTTAACAATTTATTCCTTTCGCAAACACTTATGAAACGCCTAAATAATAAAAAATCTATACTCAAATGGAAATTCTTATGGCAGCAAGTTTTGTTTGGATACAACCTCAAATTGCCACTAATGCCGTGTATTAGAAATTCATAGAACTAACCAATAAATGCATACTATTATCGCAAATAAACATTTAATTTGCACTAACAAATATATAGTTACAACATTTTATGTATTAGATATTAACTCAGCTTATCTTAATATGTTCTAGGTATCACAATAACAAAAGTAGAAGCTCCAGTATCAAATCGTAATAATCAAGTAGCAAATATGGAGGGTCAAAATGGACCCACAATAAATGTTGGAAAGTCGGGAGTAATAGTAGTGGATACTGAAAAATTAATACAACAAAAACCAAATACAATGCCATCACAATCAAAATTAAGTAAAAGTGCCAAGAAAAAGAAAAAGAAGAACAAGAAACAGGAAACCTCTTCTTGCACAACTCCAAATGATGATAAAAAAATGATAACATTGAAAAATCCGATATTTCAATCATATCAACAACCTAAACCAAACCAATGTGTTAATAAAAATGTGGATAATTGTGCACCTGCTGCAATTTTTACTAATGAAAATGGTATGGTTACTATTCGAAGTACTCGTTTACAGCAGACTTTATCCAATGGAAGATCTGTAAATCCCACTCCGTTGACTTCAATCCCTCAATTTCGAGAATCCTCTGTGAGATCCCATGTTTTCAATCAATCACAAGGATCATCGGATGATGTAATCTCTGCATTTAATGCTCAAGAAATTCTTTCTGGATTGCCGGGAATAGAAATAACTAAAGTTGATAAGAGGAGTATAAAATCTGAACCTGAAGTAAGTAAATCTTGTGAAACTGCCCAAGTTTCCATTATACCTGCATCAAATGGTGGAGATAAATTCAGTTTAGACAAGGATGATTGGCTATACGGTTAGTACAGCTACTTCTAATGTTTTATCTTTCATTTGTTTGAAAAGCCGACATATACCTTTGAAAAACACATACATATTGTCAACAAAATAAAGAAACTGATAATTTGAATAGCCACCTTACGCTGGGAAGACACGTGCGTATTTTTAACGTCAGTACATTTCAACGGACGTTGATTTTTGTCTATGTACATACTGTGGTGGTTATTTAGCAAGTGCCCCTCGTATATACTTCTTAAACCATCGAACCATTAATCTTCGGGAAACACTTACCATTATTCATTGGGGTTAAATAAATACCATCGTTTATCAAAACTCACGGGGACAATATATTTAAAACTACATATACATTTTACTGACCATGTATAACATACACTATAAACATTTTTACTATTAATAATAATAGAGAAATGAACTCTCTCTTTATATAGGAACTTCTATAAATGAATTGTTAGACCAACACAGTCGATGATCTTTCCGCTGACCTTGTTGACACATTATTTATTTACAAAACAGTCGTGATTCTTTAATATGCTACTACACCTTGTCAGTGACCTTTAAGTTCACTGGCCGCTAGCAATATTTGAAATTAATATCTAATTAAATCTAATAGTGTCTTTTGGGATCATCACAATACGCGCGACGTTTCTTTTTAAAAAAAACTGCGTCAATTCAAATATTAATTTTATATAGTTCAGTTCCAACATAGTAGGCACTAAATTCTCAGAAGTATTCCATTAAACCGACAACAATTGTAGTCAGGCTGTGATTCTAGAATCCTAGAATCACAGCCTGACTACAATTAGTATTCTCAAGAAGATGATGAAGAGTCAAATAATGGATGCAAATGAACTTATTCAATTTTCACTCTTAGTGAGAGAATATTTGAAAAATAATAAAAAAAGGGCACAAGCGGTGGTGGGTCCACCCAATTGACAGTCAATGCAACTTAATGGGCCATTATTACACCACATATGCACTTCTTCGGCATGTACGGACGTAATTTTCGACGTTTGTGTAGCCTTATATAAGTTCGAACTATGAATGCAACAACGTCGTCTGAGATTTTTTGTCGTCCGTACTAACTGTGTGCATTTGTATAGAAAAATATGTCGGTGCGTTGAAAAGTGCGTCCATGCCTGGTATGAAAATCTATTGCTGCTATAACGGACGTTCTAACGTACTTTTCAACGGACGTAAAAAATACGCCCGTGTGTTCCCAGCCTTAAAGGAATTGTCTATATTCATATCGAGCTAGAGCGTCATTTAGTCAGTTCATCTCAAGGGTGATGAAATATTGAACAAAGTCTCTGTTACAACATAACACTTTCAGAAGAAATGTTGTATTTTAAACATTTTATATCTGTAAACTTGAATAATAATCCACAACGCACGTACAAAATAAACCATTTAATTTAAAATTATCCATAGCTATTTTTGACGTGTTTTAGTTCATAAGGGGTTCTTTTAGGCGTGATTTTGAAATAATAACACCTGCAATTTGATATAAAATAAATATCTTGTGACATGTTCGGCTAATAAAAAGTACTACGCGCCCTGTATTTCGTTTTTTCTTTACTTAAATGACTTGTATATGCACTTTTGATAACATCTCGGATTGTAGGGTTTTAGGAAATATAGTTTTTTCATTAAAAAATATCAGACCGTCGGAAAAAGATGAATTATTAGCGACATGTCAGCTTCCAGTTTGTGATACAATTTTTTAGAAATTAATTATATTTGTATGGGGTTACGAAGGAATACCTACGCAGGCAAATATCAGTCGCTCGAGCCAGAACTGGGACATCTCCCAGAAGTCTGAGCTTTTTGACGTGCCAGCACCTTTCCTCGCTTCACATATATCTTTTTAAGCGTAGGAGTGCCCTGACCTCAGCCTCGATCACATAGTGAAGAGGCCGAAGTCCAAGAATCACTCCAACGCAGCAGTTGGTGTAGTCTTCATGCAGCCAGTTGCCTCCAAACTGACCACCCTTTGGAGGTGTGCCAGTTGCGACCTAGCCGTGGCCGCGACCACCAGAACAGAGCCGCGTATATGAGCACAGGCAACATGATCACTTTGTAAAACCATAAGATAGTCTTAGGGTAGTTCCCATTTCAGACCAGTGGCTCTCCTACAGGCCCAGTACGTGTTAGTCACCTTGCCTAGACGACTATCAAGGTGAGCTTTCCATGTCAGTGTCTTATCCCACTTGCTTAACCACTGGAAGTGGCACTCCACCAAGGTGACCCTCAGGTCTTATACCTCTCTTCTTGGTGAAAGAAACTATCTCAATCTTGGCAGGATTCACTGCAAATCCGTGATTGTTGCACCACCCCTGTACCCTGTTTAGGGCCATTTGCATTAGTTCCTCGAGAACAGTTACATGCCTTCCAACAACAAGAACAATGATATCATCGGCATACCCAATTGCTAGAAAGCGATCACCGCTTAATAGGGATATTAGTTCGTCGATTACTAGGTTCTACAATGTGTGCGGAAGGACGCCCCCTTGTGGTTGTCCCCTATCGACGACCTTTTTAGCCACATGCTCCTTCCATGCGGCTTCTACTGCGCGGTTGTGTAACATTGCCCCAAGCCAGTGAGTTATCATTGGCTCTATTCCAGGATTTATTACAGCTCTACACAATGATTCTACTGGGGGGACTGTCGAAAGCTGCCTTTATGTCCAGGAAAGCGCCCAGAGCGATCATGCCATTTTCCAGCGCCTTTTTCACCTAGATTACCAGTTGGTGTAAGGTACTTTCTGTTGACTTGCCTCACCGGAACGCATGTTGATTGTTGTGCAAATGATACCTAAGCCCTCATATATCGATCACCCAACGTCTCCAATTTTTTCAGTTTAAAATATGTTAGGCCGATGGGTCCAAAAAATTTAGCCACGGTGTATGTGGTACTACCGGACTTGTCTCCACTACTCAGGAACATACCTGCTTGCCAAGTAGGTCTGAGAGATATGCACTAAGATTGGAGCAATAGCCTCCCAGCCCTGCTGAAGCAGAGCCGGAAAGATTTGGTCCTTCTTCGGAGATTTAAATGGTCTAAACGTACGTATTGCCCAAGTACTCCGCTCATAGGTAACTATTTCCTTTGCTTGAAGATAGTCCCTCCTACGTGGTCGTTGTGTTCCCACACACCCCATGTCAGGACCCTCCTGCTTTAGAAACGGGGAAGTGAGTCTCGAATTAGTGCTGCAAGGTATCCCCCGGAGTTTCCTAGAAAACACCTGGTACGATTTTCAGGCAGCCAAAACAGGAGATTTTATTAAGACTCGACGCAGCCTTGACATTTGAGGTACCGAGACAATATCCTCGCAGAAGGCACGCCAAGCGTCTCTCCGAGCCAGCCTAGCGACGCTCTTATACTGGAGGTATTGTTTCAAATCCAGATCCGACTCTGTCTTCCTAGCCCTATTAAATAGGCGCCGGGTTCGTTTCCGCAGCGAGTCAAGAGAGTTGTTCCACCACTTGTGGCCCTTACCCTCTTTCCTCGTTTTTTCTGCGCAATTCTCTTCAAAAAACGAGTCAATAATCGAGCTCCGCTATGGCCCAATCAATGTCATTGTTATTACCGAGACTCTTAGGGAATCCGTTGAGCCTCCCCGTGAGGTTCAGTTTGTATCGTTCCCAGTTTGTGGTCCTAGGATCTCTATATTTCACTGATTGTTCTTCAGTAACAGCATTGTTATTGAAACAAATGTAACTGTGATCCGACAAGGACGGATCATCATTAACATGCCAGTCTTTTACCATACTCACCACGGTACTTGACGCAAGCGTCACATCCAAGACTTCAGTCCGAATCCTATTCCGGAATGTCGGCTTCGTCCCTCGATTGAGTAGCTGAAGATCAGTGGTGCCCAAGTAGTCAAGCAATGCCTCCCCATGCTACTGATGCCCGTGCTTCCCCACATAGTGTGGTGCGCATTGGCATCACAGCTGATAAGGAGAGGCAACTTCCTAGCTGTGCAGTAGTCCACTGCCTTGCAAAGCTCATCAGTGAGCGCTAATTCTGGTGAATTGTAGGGCAGGTAAGCAGTTCCCTTATCAGTATTACATTTACACTATTATGTGTAGAAATGTACACTATCGAGTTAGGTTCGTCCAGAGCACAGAAAAGACTACGCCCGGGTGGTACCCAGGCCTCGCACATGGCCACTATACACCCATGGCTTGTAACTTAAGTTTATTAACTTTATTATAATTAACAAGATTTAAAAAAATCAAAGGCTATATTGTCAATTTTAAGTTACAAAAGCGAACGGCATATTTTCGTCGGAGAGTATTTTTGGAAGTGAATAAGAAATACATCACATAACCCGTGGCGCCATGCAACTTTTGTTTTATAGACAAAAACAAGTAATTGAAACGCTTTTACTAAGTTGGAAAATATGAAATCTTAAGTAAAGTGGTGAGGTCAAATTTCAAACTCTCTTGACCTCTGGCATACTCTCATGTGTTGTATAAGGGTGAATCAACGATCAAATGGTGTTCCACTACGAAGACATTGTATTTTGTTTTGGTCGAGGAGTGTATATTCAAGTTTAAGCACATATGGTGTCTTACGAAACAAATCAAAGTAATAGTCGTATTTTTACCCAACGAATGTTATTTTAAACTACCTTAGAACCCTAAAAAGTAGACTCTTTAATAAACAAAAAAAACATTTCTGATTTTGAGATGACAAAAAATGGATAAATCAACTTTGAATTGTAAAATCTTAACGAGGTAAATCACCTTATTAAAACAATAACAAAAAACTATTACGAAGTACAGGTAAAACCTACCTAATTTCTTGGTTCAATAAAATGGCGATCCAAAAATCAAGGAGCTCGCTTTGTGTCTCTCCAACAACCTAACAAATACTCCAGCCCTGACAATTACTCTTGGTGGCCTAACTGCCAAAAGCCAGTGGCGTATCCCAAAATTAAAACGTTACAGGTTCTTGTATGAGGCATATGCCAGTCTGCAGTCCTGCCATCCGCTGCGCGACTACTCCCGCAGCAGCCCGACAATGCTGCAAGTTTGGGTAAATTTAAGGCCACTACTATCTGGAGCGGTACCTCCTTTACCTATTTTTTAACTCCGGTTACTCTCCGTAGATAATTGTTATCTCCCCGAGCCCATATCGGATTTCTCCCTGCGTTCGATTGAGTACCTCAACCGACCTAGGATCGAGCCCCAATGTGATGTTTTGCCTCAAGGAGGCAGCATCCTATCGGGAGGCCCTTCAGTTTTCAGAGCCGGATAGCTAGTCCGGATTCTCCTGAGGACCTCTTGGGAAGATGACTCGATTGGCGATGGTATCCAAACTACCGCCCTTTTTAGGTGTTGGAGTTCTGACTGCTCAATGATCTTGAGCGTCAGTCCCTCTAACTGAATCCCGCCCATGGCTTTTTAAGCCAAGCCTGTGATCCCCCATCTGAACAGGCCACCATAACAGCTACCCGAGCAAACGAGTATCCCTCAAAACTTGGCACCGTGGCGCCAGGGTTATACATATCATGCAGGTGCGTTAAGATATGCGCGAACTGCCCCCGGTGAGCAAATTGTCCGGGTAGCCATCACAGATGATCGCCACCCTGAGGTTTCTGCTTGCAGCTTCCCCATAGGATTTGTGCCCGCCAGGCGCAGGGCATGCTTTCTTTGCGGCCGGTGTGGCTTCTAGCGGCGTGTCAGCCATCCGGGGCCTCTTGATCCCTCCATTGGCGGCATTAGGCTTGAACCCGCCGGGACCAGCACTGTCGTACGTTGCCCGGCTCGATCTCGCTGCCGCCACCTCCTTGCAAGGGCAAATTGGACCACCTTTCGGTGACATTTCTACCGCACTTGCGGCCCGGCGTCAACTACTTCTAGGCACCGCAAATGGACTTGCGGTGTCTTTTCAGCCCCTCAAGCGCTGGAGCAGTTGTTCCCGGCATTGTCCCTGAGCCCACACCGCTGCCTCCACCTGCTCCGGGGGTCCCGCTCGGGAGACTCCATCTGAAGGGCCCTGTACAGGTTGTCCATCTCCAGAGTCTCCTCCGAGGTCCCCTCATCCGGATCCCTTCCCTCTTCTTCGTTTCTTTGGGTGTCCATAAATGGTCCCACGAGCAGCTAGAGAAATCCTCGGTCCACTTCCGCAGGACCCCGTATGCGGAGGTAAGGCTACTTACAATGGGGTTTCGTCCGGTTCTCCAAGATCAGAAACCAGTAGTTGCCGATCTTCTGTTCGACCACGCATCCTATGGGTTTGGTCCACCCATCGCAGGATTCAAGTTTTTAATGAGGTTGTCTAATCTTAGTCCAGGCGGCTATGCCAAGACCTCTAGCCCGTGAGACATGACCACAGTCAATCAGATCATCGGTCACACAGAGATACCACTTTGGGCCCTCCGGTATCGTTGACACCATGCAAACCCTAAGCCACGACACTACAGCCGGGTTGGGGGATTTTCATAAACCTCCCGGTCAGGATCCGCTGAGTTCAGTTGCATCATGGTCACCACGAGAAGGGTGCACTCTATGATCACACACTCCCAATCATGTTGGGAGTACCCAGCGGTCTTGGGATAGTTTGAAGACGTGCAATGTCCTAAGACTCTTCGTGCAAAACTTTTAGAGGTAGTTTTCATGGGTAATCGCTTTATTTAAAGTCTGGGGATCAATGCAAATTCGAAGGTCACGTGAGGGTTTGTGAACTAAAACTAAACTATTTACCCACTCTGTAGGTTCATTTACTCTTGTAATAATTTGTTTTTTCTTAAGATTTTCATTATTTTGAATTGCAAGAGGAACTTTCCACTTTCTGGGGTGGATTTATTACTGGTATTATTGAAGGGTCTATATTTATCTTGTCGTTTTTTGTATTGACTTACTACGATTACTGCTATCATCGCGGTATTTTTGCACACTTCTCTCACGCACGTTATGTTTTTTTCCATCGCATTTTGACGTGGATGGATTTTCGCGAGCACTCACTTTATTTAATGACAAAGAAGACGTATCGTTTGTCAAAGATACCATTTGAATTTTTGTTCCTTCCGTGAGTTTACACATCGAAATCGCACTTTCAAGGGTTACATTTTTACTTTTTAGTAAATGTTTTTTCACACTTGTATCATGGATACCCACTTTAATTTGTACTCTATTGATATTTGCATCATTTATTCTAATTTCTGGCGATCGCAGCGCCATGTTATATTTGTTATAATATTTTAGAAGTAAAAATACTAAATTTGGGAATTTCAAAAACCTCTTTATTATTAACATCTTTTTAACTAATAACACATTGTACATCTTAGTGGGGGGGGGGCGCATCGCCGCATGTGTGATCTATTTATAGGCCAATCACTATGAAGCAAACATAAGCCAGTCCAAAATTTGTACATAACTCAGCTTCAAAATGCCTAATTCCTAATGTTCATAATTGCACAATATGCATAGTTACAGAAAATTTCATACAAGAAACCGCTGAAGTAATTTTACCTGACATAGTCCATCCAATCTAAATTCAAGATGAATTTATCCAGTCAAACAGCATCCCATTAATTGACAAATCTTACACAACTACGAAAACGGATCAAGAAATTATCATACCTGAAGCCACTGCCAAATCAAACTAAAAATATTAAAATTCTTGAAACTCATGGACAGTTGCAGACAATGGACATTTTATCAGGTCCGTCAAGCTGGCCCCTCCCCCGGTTAGATTTTTTCTACCAAAATGCTAGCACACATAAAGGGCACCTAGCACAACAATTTTTATAGCTAGCACACCAACTGCTCACAATAAAAATGCTTTTGAATTCGGGTGGGGCCAGGTTAACGCTAGCCCCCCCCCCCCGGTTGGAATTTGGTCGCCAAAATGCTAGCACAGATAAAGGACACCTAGCACACCATTTTTTATAGCTAGCACATCAACAGCTTACAATAAAAATGCTTTTGAATTCGGGTGGGGCCAGGTTAACGCTAGCTTGTAATATTATTAGAAAGAATACATATTATTACAACCATCAGCCCTTCGGGGAAACCCTTTCTTAACCCAAACATCTGATTCGGCCAGTTTGGATGTACCTACAAGAATTTTATTTACTCTTAAGGCCCATAAAAACGGCATTATAAGAATGATTCAAATTTTAACGATAGACTTGGTTTAACTACCCTTTTAAAAAGTCCGATGAGAACTTCAGATGGATTATACCTAGTTTTTAGAAAAATAAAAATAACTATGTCATCAATTTTGCTGCCTTCCATTTAATACCCATATTGTAAGAAATCAAAAAAATTAATCCACTTTCTTTAGTCCGCCAACTTTGGTGATCCGCCATGTTGAATTTAGAATGACGTCACATACCTAATTATGGATTGGCAAGCAAACTAAACGTATATACAGAATTTCAAATCAATCGGTTGAAGATATCTGCTTCAAAACTGAGTTGCAAGATTGCAACCGAACAAACATACATTGCCAGTTAGATACCAAAAACTGTGAAAATTCATAGTAATGTTGGTGTCTTATGATATGCCACAGAAATATTTGAAGCTCTGATTAACCGGCTCTAAGAATTAAAAGCTGCACGTTCTAAGTTAACTTGGGAATTTAAAAAAAATCTGATAGTGAAATGCAACATTTATGTTATCATTACAATGGTTAATTAACCATCAACTTCGGCAATAAATATTCTGGCAAATTTAAATATAAAGTTTGAGTGTTTCTTTTAAATAAGGACTACAGTGAACCACGATCAGTCTAAAACATGTACTCTCAATATATTGGAACATTTTTAGGGATCTCAGCCGCCCCTTCCCAGATTGCACAACTTTGTCCAAAGGACATATCCAACACGGCTTCGCTTTTTTGGACATTTATTTATCCAACATGTCTGTACGCAAACGTTTGTCGTTGCCTTTTTTATAGTGTGACGTAATTTGCAACTTATTCGTGCACGGATTGTTTCTGATTCCGTGACTAAATGGTTGAATTTAATTATTTTGTTTTATTAATGTTACTATTATTTTAACAAAATTATTTTTAAAAGTGAAGGTTTTTTGTATTCTTTAGTTTTTTAGCATTAATTGAAAATAAATAGATAATTATTAATTAAATAATAGTTAATTATTAATTAATCAAATACCCTGCTAGATGGGAAAATATAGATATCACGCACAATCTGGCAACATCTGTTTAGGGGCCATTTTTTATAGGAAAATGATGTTTAGGGACAAATACATCCAACATTTTCATTCATTCGTGTAACCATAGCATTATTTTGCAGACGCCCCCCCACCCCCTGAATTCAAAAGCATTGTTGATGTACTAGCTATTAAAAATTTTGTGCTAGGTGTTATTTCTTTGTGCTAGCATTTTGGCGAAAAAATTCCAACCGGAGTGGGCTAGCGTTAACCTGGCCCTACCCGAATTCCAAAGCATTTTTATTGTAAGCTGTTGGTGTGCTAGCTATAAAAAATGGCGTGCTAGGTGTCCTTTATCTGTGCTAGCATTTTGGCGACAAAATTCCAACGGGGGGGGAGGGGAAGGGGGGCAGCGTTAACCTGGCCCCACCCGAATTCAAAAGCATTTTTATTGTGAGCTGTTGGTGTGCTAGCTATAAAAATTGTTGTGCTAGGTTGTGCTAGGTGCCCTTTGTGTGTGCTAGCATTTTAGTAACAAAAATCTAACCGGGGGGGGGGACAGCTTGACGGAGCTCATTTTATCACAGATCTCAACAAGAATCAGTGCCACTTCAATTAATCTGCTACTATTTGTTTCAACATTCCTACATATTGTCCTGTTAAAGAAGATTTAAAGGATTGCCAAAATACTTTTTGGTCCCAAATTACAGCCAGCCCAAATTCAGCTACTAGAACAAATACTCAAATATGTTTCCAGGATTTCGAGCACGAGGCCAGGACTAAAGGAGGGAGAAGAAATGTATCACACATGCACAGCCTGCAGAGTCGACGATAAAATTATATAAATTTCCGGAGTTAATATATTTGTTCTTTTTTATTTCGATTCCTATGTCGCATAAAATCATATTTTATAAATAGTTCCTTCCACGTGTAATTTTTTAAATAAACAATTCTATATATTTTCATTTAAGACATTCTTTGTAAGGTGTGCTTCAGATTATAAGAATATGTTCAGTTTCTGTTGGTTAAAATACAGTATTATTATTCCATTACAATAAAATTATAATTTTGCACCCAGGATAAAATCTTCGTTTCTTAATTATTTGTTTTGGACTGATATTAAGCCTTCTGCGTCATAAACTCCTTGCGGATTCGGTTGGAACACACCCACAAATAACTTTACTTATCGTTCATAATTTGGTTTCATCATTCAAGCGAGAAATCGTTCGTAGTATATGTGATTTAATATTCTCCTTATGATGCTGTTTATAATCTATCAATATAGCATACATCACATTTCATTATTTTTTCTTGTCTTTTTTCCAGAAAGTGTTTTTACGCCCAGAGATGTATTAGAAGATGACATGGATGCAGAAGAATTGGAATTAGAGGCATTTAAGCGTTTCTGTCAACAATCCGTGCCCCCAAAAAGGAAGGAAAAAGTTGCTCATTTGAATGTGGCTGACATAGTCGTAAAGAAAAAAAACGGATGTTAATTTTATTTGAGTTGCCTTGAGCTTTTTAGTGCAACATAAAAAAGTTCTTTTATCGAGAAGATGTGATAATTTATTATTTTATTTTTTGGTTATTTACTATATTTATATTATTAATATGAAAATCTTGTATTAAATCAGATGTAACTATTTTCAGTTGGATTTTTCCTCCTTTCTCTTTTCTTGGACCCACGTTCTTTAAGGAAAATTGTATAAAATCATTTAGTTCAAGAGATTATTAAAATGTAGATCTGAAATAATAAAAATATTTATCATAAAAACAATGGACATATTCATAATGTAAAAACATTTTTTTATTATATTCACATATTGTATGTCCTTTGTTTTTGTATAAAATGGTTTTCATTAATCTGAGTTCAATTTTTACTTGAAAAAAACAATAAACAGTGCGCCGGGTGGTGTGTGTGGGTGTGTGTTTATAGAGGTAGGAAAATACTTTTATGTAGGCAGAACTGGGTGTTCTGCCTGGTATGTCGGACTCTGAAGCCTTTCCAATACCGACTAAAAACGTCCTCTATCTCTGGCACCGGTTTCTACCGCGGGACCGCCGTTAGGTATTCCTTCGCAGGGGGAGGATCGGGCTATTCAGCTATTCTTGCAATTGCTTCTACCATCTCGATTTTGATCCTTTTTTTGTCTCTACAGCGCGGAGTTTTTTCAACACCTCAACTGCTAACGTGCTCGTTGTTGTCCATACAGTCTCTGATGAGAGCATAGCTTCCAACTAAAGAATACTGACCCAAATAGTTGCGATCCAAAATAAGATAAACAATTCATCGACCTTGACACATTGTCCTAAATAACAATAGTTTATTGTGTGGGATCTGCAAAAATAAAGAAATATGATATATGATTTATTTAAACATATATACCTATGCAATAATTTTTATCTTGAAGTTTATTTACTCGGACAAAACAATCACAAAAGTTCCTAATTAGTTCATATTTAAGAGTTAAATTGTTCACAGCCACCTTCTATTGAATGCATATATTATTATATTCTAGTAAAAAATAAATGGAGTTTATATATTTATCCCGATAAAATTATCGTCAACATGACAATTCTGTAATACTCTCGTAAATAAACCATACCTATCATTCATTATTTGCCGACCGTGTTCCCAATTCAGTTTACCAAACAAACATTCAAAGCCCGGCGAGCGAAAAAATATTGATGTAGAGTCTAGTGCAGCCTTGCCAAAGCAACTTAAAATGACTTTCTCCTCAAACCTAACGATTGATCGTATTTTCTATGGATTTTTATGAATGACGTGGTTCGTATATTCTTTACTTGTTTTTGCTTGCAACATATTTCCAACATGACCGCTTCTCGAAGCGCCACATTTGCTACATCTTGTGCGTGCATTATGCTTGTTTCGACATGTGTTCAACTTACATCGGACTCCCTGATGCTCCAGCATAAATCGCCAATAAACTGTGATTTTTATACAGGGTGTCCCACTATAAACTAACACATTTTGATGACTTATTACTCGAGAATGGAAAAATATCATCGACGTGCAGTTTTCGCTAAACTTCTTATATTTCCTTCCAATTGTTATTGACATAGTTGCCAAATGTATGTTTTTTCCCGATAGCGCCGAAAAAAATGACCATTTTTGAAACGAAATTACCGGTTTATTTTAAATACAACACCCTATATTTTTTATTGCAATCTGAAAGTCCCTTTCTTCCCCTTTCCAAAAATGTATACATTATCGGCATATACTCAAGTTTTTAGGGAAAGATTTAATTTTGTCATGTCAATAACTTCCAAACGTAAATTATCACATTTTAACAGCTTGGAAACGTTATAGCTCGAAAATGAGACAAGGGATTAATGATCGGCTTTCACTGAGATTCTTAGAAATGTCTAAATTTTTTATGACACCGTTTGCAAGTCTCAAAAGTCGTCTAAAATTTTCGTAAGAAATTTACTTTTGTTAATTAATAAAAGTAACCAAGATAAGATTCAGAGCCATTTTTGACATAAATACGCCTATATAAGAAAATCGATATTAACTTGGGTAGAACAATTTACAGAGTCGGGAAAACTAGAAAGAAAGAAAACATTTAAAACAAACATTTTTATTTACATATAAGAATAAAGAACCAAACATAACTTCATAAAACACATCAAAACAAAACAAAATTATATTTAATAAATAAGTTGTATGTGACCTCCATATGCATCTCTAGATAATCCTAATCTCATCCAAAAATTACTGAACGCATGTTGCTGCATTTCTGGTGTTATGGTATTGAAAACATTTACTATGTTATTTCTTAACTCCTGAAGGTTTGTTTGGATTGAGTTATAGCATCTCTGCTTCACATAACCCCATATGAAGAAGTCTGGTATGGTTAAGTCCGGGGAATATGAGGCCCACTCGATGGGACCAGCTCGACCTATCCATCTGTTGCTAAAATGCTCTGATAATGAATTTCGAGCAACTAAGGAGTAATGTGGAGGCGCGCCGTCTTGTTGAAAATATACAGTGTGTATAATTTCATCTTGTTGTAATTGGGGATACAAAAACTCCTCCAACATGTCGGTGTAAGTGTTTCCGTTAACTGTTACTTAATGAAAAAAAAAGGGGCCGTAGATTTTAGTTTTAGATACACCACATCAGACATTTACTCTAGGTGCATCCCTTTCAAATTCGTTGAACGCTCTTGGATTCTCATCTCCACAAATCCTGCAGTTATGCTTATTAACTCTTACATTAATATGAAATGTGGCTTCGTCTGACATTGTTAGGTTCAAATTAGGCTGAAGTCTTACCAGATCCAACAATGTTTCTGACATGAAATATCTTTGTTCAAATGAATGATTCTCTATTTTTTGGAAAGTTTGTATTTTGTATGCTTTAAATTTAATGGTTTTTAGGAGCCGGTGAACCTTACTTTTTAAAAATTGTGTGATTTGGGATATTTTTCTAACAGATATTCTATTATTGTTAAGTGCTAGAATTTCCCTTACTTCCAGAATATCATTGAGCATATTATCCTGGGCGTTTTCAGGTGTTCTCGTTTTCCTTTCTAGTTTTCTGGATTCTGTAAATTGTTGTACCCAAGTTAATATCGATTTTCGTGTAGGCGGATTTCTGTCAAAAATGGCTCTGAATCTCCTTCTGGTCACTGTTATTGATTTTGTCTCTGCATATAATACGCTTTTTCTATCAAAGTATACATTTTCGAATAATAAATTTTACTGTGTTCGTTGTTATACTTCATACTATATAAATAACCTTTTGACGTTTGTTAATGTCAGTTATATGTATTTGTTTCAAAGGCACCTTTCCGTAAAAAATTAACAAAAGTAAATTTCTTACGAAAATTTTAGACGACTTTTGAGACTTGCAAACAGTGTCATAAAAAATTTAAATATTTCTAAGAATTTCAGTGAAAGCCACTCATTAATCCCTTGTCTCATTTTCGAGTTCTAACGTTTCCAAGCTGTTAAAATGTTAAAATTTACGTTTGGAAGTTATTGACATGGTTTCATAAAAAATGAAATCTTGAGTATATGCCGATAATGTATACATTTTTGGAAAGGGGAAGGAAAGGACTTTCAGATGATATTAAAAAATATAGGGTGTTGTATTTAAAATAAACCGATAATTTCGTTTCAAAAATGGTCATTTTTTTCCGGCGCTTTCGGGAAAAAATATACATTTGGCAACTATGTCAATAAAAATTTGAAGGAAATATAAGAAGTTTAGCGAAAACTGAACGTCGATATCTTTTTCCATTCTCGAGTAATAAGCCATCAAAATGTGTTACCGTCAAACGGGGACTTCGGACACTTTTTGCATCTTTCTTAATCACAAACTAAAAACCAAGAGAACTAAAATTCTGCAAATTTCGGCTAAGATGCCCCTAACATCTAGTTAGATTTTGACAATGTCAAATGTTTCTAATTTTTTTCCAGTTATTATATTTTTTTATTAAAAACTGTCCGAAGTCACCCCATTGAGTGGAGTGACTTCGGACGGCCATATAAAACTACGTAAAACCGATGTTTAAGGGTTGCAGGGGTTACTTCGGACAAACATTTTCTTTTTTTAATCGTCTACACTAGTAGAAAAATTATTTGTTATAAGAGAAACATCATTTTATCATAAAAAAGATTCATTTATTTTAAAAATCAAACATAATAATTCTTATATAAGAAAAATAAACAGGTTATTCCAGAAAAGTAAATTTTTATGTCATAAATACAACTGTAATCTACTCTATAACAATATCAGGTAAATTGGAAAACTTATAACAACCTCTTCGAAAATGTGAAGGAAAAACCGTTTGAACAATTTCAAATTTTCCAATAATGCTCTCATCAGCCACGTTTGGAAAAGAAAAGAAAACATCAGCCCCAAATTTTTTTTGTCGAAGAAATTTTACCAGGTAATTTTCACCTTCTACGTTTAAAATTTGTGCAACAAAGAATTTTCTATGGGAAGTTTAACGAGGGTAAAATCATTTATCTTAATATCTTCATTTGAAGAATGGTCTCTTGGTTTCTCGGAAGTCATTTCTTCTTCCGAATCAGATGCGTCAGCTGGTAAAAAATGTTCATCAAATAAATCGGAATCAGATGGATTGCTCTGGCACTTTCTAGGTTTTTGTACTCTAGACGTGGAAGGAATATTTTCTGCTGGTTCGTTTTCGAATTCAACATTCATATCTGCAAGGATGACTGGCCTTCCTCGTGTAACATTGACTCGTTTGCGCCTGTTTGTTCTTGTTTGCAATTCAGGGTTTCTATTTTCTTTAAGAAATGCCAGTAGCGATTTATCTATTTCACCGCCTGGGGGATTATCTTCAGTCATAAGTCTTTGAGGCAGACATTTTAGAACTTCCTGTGGATTGTTGGGCCAAATACTCGATGCGCGAAATCCGGACAACACGTTTTTCTTTGAATTCGCTTCAATTGCCTCTAAAGATTTTCTGAGAAGTTTTGGAAAATCTTTCTTCTGAAATGGACCTTTTCTTTTGGACTTCCACTCAGTCAGAATTCTCCTCCATGTTTTCTTAAGGGGCGCAAAAAAAGCAACATCCAGCGGCTGGCAAAGGTGGGTGGCATTTGGTGGAAGTAGGATGAATTTTATATTCTGACGTGCACATTCCTCAATAACTTCTACTGTTAAGTGACTGGACAAGTTATAACCAATTAAAATTTTCGGCCCATCCTTTTTTCTGAAATAAGGTAAAGCTATCTGGCGAAACCATTCCAAAAAAGTTGTTGAATCGAACCATCCTGAGCTGCTCACACTGTAACCACATCCATTCCGTCCATCTTCTTCCCATTCTTGATACCGATGCTTAGCCTTATACACCACGAAGGGTGGAAGAAGGTCGCCACTTGCTGAAGTCGACATCATTACACTTACGCTAGATTTAGACGAATCCATTATTCGATCGCAATGTTTCGATCCTCTTTTACAAATCACCTTGACTTTACCCGGGTCATCACTAAAATTAGTTTCGTCATAGTTAATTATTAGCGATGGGTCAACATTTTCCAGGGATGTTCGGAGCTCACGAAAATATTCCATTAAAGTGCCTTCACTTACTTGTGCCCTACATCTCTTTATATTTTGACAAAATCTTGTCGCAAGATTACGGTGTCGGGATAAAAATGAATTTACCCAATCGTGTCCCGGAAGGTTATCTCGGATTTTTTTTATATTTACCCCTCTCCGGTGTAGATATTGTCTGACTATCATTCGGACATCGTACGGAGAAAGAGGAAATCCCCATTCTGCCGCCAGGTTAATGGCCACAACCAGCCTTCCTTCTTCTTCTGACGATAGTATTGTCTGGCCGCCGACTTTTTTGACATTAACATTCTTAATTCTGTCGCTAATAGTCGATTTAGGTACACCATAATATTCAGCAGATTGCCGTATGGTTTTCCTGTGGGTTTTCACATCACGGATGGCATTTTCTATTTTTTCTGGTTTATAATTTTGGTAGCTTCCACTTTCTTATAAATTCGGCCCATGTCCGAAGTCGCCCCCTAAAAACGTATTATTTTGTTATCACCCCTGTATATGAAATGTGTGTAAAGATAAACAAACGAACTCCTGGCTAAAATATGCAAATGAGGTGGGCACAACTTACTTTTCAGTATCTTTTGAATTAAGAAATTCGTACCAAAACAAAAATTACGTGAAACGGAAAACTGATCACGACGTGCGACCGCAACACACCATCATCTAACGGCAACTAAGTTGTAAACATTTGGGTAACATACTAATATGGGCTATATTTTACACTGTTGCCGCTGTGAATGCATATTCAAAAAATCTACCTGTTGTCCGAAGCGACCCCAAATGGCCGAAGTCACCCCCGTTTGACGGTGCTTTATAGTGGGACACCCGGTATTGTGACCAACTTTGTATTTACTCTTATAATTCTATAGCGAATAAGTCACTATAAAATATCGGCAAAAATAGTTGTTTCTCGATTTCAATCATTGTGTGTCCGATGCCACAATTTGGGTTTAATCTGAGATGCCTAAGACTATGTTTTAGCATCACCGTTACCTAGCGCATGTGGTGTTTACACTTTGAACGTAAATAAAATACACTTGTAATGTTCAGAAGTTAGTTTCCGAGCTGTTTTATTCTTATTACCGAGGGTGGGTGTATTATGTTTATTTTCTGCTGCCGAAAAATTTGTAGTAGGTAAGTTTTTCAAAATTTATCACGTAGTTACGTACTTTTTTCTTTTGAGACAGATAAGGAATTTTTTATAATTCGCGTATAAAAGAGACTTACAGTGTCACAATGAAATCTTTTTGAACACTTTTTTAGGAATTTTTAGTGTCATACAGTTAGTATTTTTATTTGACTTTAACCTTAACTTAAAACCAATTATAAAATAGTCTGGCGTAATTCTACCTAGCAGATTAATGGTCTTAAAAGAAATTGGAACAAATTATATATTGAAAATTTTAATAAATAAAGTACGCTAATGTTTAATGATTTGAGAATTGTTTATTTTGTTATTTTATATGTATGATCAATACATAGGTAAGTATAAGTAACGTTAGAGTTTTGGGAAAAATTACGAGACACCCATGTGAAGATATACTACAGAAATCATTCTGTTTATGATATAACTAAGACGCAAAAATATATGAAGAAGCTCTTTTTTAAACAAATAGTCATCCGCTATCTGCTTAAATGAAAGTTTGTTTACAATTTACACAATTGTTTGATCATAATATAGTGATGTCAAAAGTGGAGAGTAAAACCGGCTGTGATCTGATCAATCAGGAATCTACAGAATTGCAAACATAAATTCAAACAATTCCTCCGAGTTTAAAAACAGGGATAATGTAATTATATTTTATTTAAAAAATTCAATAAATGCGAATTATAAAAAATATGGTGTAAAACTTGTGTCAAACTGACTTTTGTAGTACCCGTTCTTTGCGCAACTCACTGCTTCGCGGTTCGTTGCGCAAACTGCACTCTTACTACAAAACTAGTCATCGTGACACTTGTTTTACAAATAACATCAATACTAAATAATTACAAAAATTGTAAGTAACTGTAGGCGTCGCATTTTAAAATTAGTAACAATTGTACATAGACATGTCATGAACTTTTTTCTTTAAAATTCCGATTCAACGGTCTCTTTTTCCTGAAGCAATTATTTCTACAATCGTTAAATCTCTTGTGAGTGCTGACATCTCGCTTTTGCTGTTAAGTATTTTCTCTGTTTTTTTCAAATTGTAGATGTGTGCTTACAAATCTATTCGATTTTTCAGGCTTTTATTTATTTCTACTATTTGAAAACGTTATTTTTCGGTGTCTTCATCTTTTTCTTATAACGTTAAAACTGGTGGCGTCCTACTAAATTTTCTGAAGCAAATTTTTAGTAGATTATTTTTGATTATTTTTTATACTTTAAATTTACATTTTCCGAATATCTTGAGAACAGGATGGATAAGAATGAAACATATTTCTGTAGTTTCATTTTAAAAATTAAAAACGATTTTTGTATGTATTCGAGTATAAGCTCCTAATTTGTTCATCTTATTCCTCCTTTTAAATATTTCTTCCTTCTCCTTTTTTTCTTTTTGTTCACAGCTCTGCAGGTGGGATGTTGGGAACTTGGACCTCAAGAACTGTACTTTGGCCTTCAAGAAGCCGTTATCTTCCCTCAAAAACTCTATAACATCGCCATCTCAAGTACCACTTCTCCAAGATATCGCTGGGAGCTGTACATCCGAAGTCTTACCAAGATAACTCCTCAAACTTATTTTCGATTTATAGACTGAGTTTTATTCGTATTGTATTGTTAATGGGAATTTATTTGTGTATCATTAATAAATCCATTATTTCTGAAACCCTTTTTTATTGATTCTCCTGATCCCAGTTAAGGTAATAAAAAATATTGTAACTGAGGCCGAATACCACTACCTGAGAAGAGTTTCTGCACGAAACGGTAAGTTAAGGTTACAATTTGGCGCCCAATATTTTTTTTCTGTTGACAAAACTATTTTGTTGACAACTTTCTATGTGATTTGAAATACCACAGTTTATAATTTTTTTACAATCATAGCGAAAGTGTTAAGTATTAAGTTCTTCTATATATCTTCCTATTTTGGTTTTGAGTATCATGTATGTGTTATCGCTAAATTCTTAGCACTTGGTTCAGTCTTGGTGGGTTTCTTCTGTCCAAACTTTCCGAGGGTAGGAAAGGCAATGCCTTGTCATGTCATGTTAGAACATTTTCTTAGTAGATTTCTGTCCCTCGCCGTGTATTTTTTGTAAAATATCTCGCAATAGCATTCCCATGACGGAATAATTTGGAGGTTTTCACTTTCCAGCTTTCTGTGATTTCTTTTTGTTAAGGACTAGTTCTGTGACAGGCGTGATGCTAGTTTTGTGACGTCTTTACGTGGAAAGCTGAATTTCAGAGGTGTGTCATCATTTCATAGCGTGTCGTATCTACGGGACGCCGTTTTTCCGAAAGGGGGTTTGGTGACTTGTCATGTTATCGCATGGGCACTGCATCACGGTGTTATAGATAGAGATCCAGTCATTTTTTCTATTTGGAAATTTCCATTTTAGTTGTGGCGTTTCTACAATACGCTGGGTTTGTTAATTACCCGAGCTTGCTCACACATTTCTTAGTTTTTTAAATTTGCTTTCTTCTTTTTTTTATATTTTGTAGACTCTTGTTTCCTCTTGCAAGGATATAGTTGTTAGACGACCATGTCACTTCTGTAGTTGTAGGGATGTGAAGTTGATTGTGGGGAATAAATAACCACGACGCGATTAACATCTCTCGCGAGGATTTTCCTACACTGTTGATGTTTTTATCCATTTATGACTCGGGAATTATTCTTTGCTCTTCTAATACTTTTCCCTTCTATATTTTTTAGTTTTTTTCTTTTGAGTTTACTGTACCTGAGGTCTTAACCACACTTGTGATTTTTTTTGTATATTAGGAATATAGATGTTCTCTTGTCTTATCGTTGAGATGTTAGCATTTCATATTTTATTGAGATGTTACCCCTCTAATTTTATTTGGATACTTTACTGAAGTTCTTAGCATCTCATATTTTGGTAGAGGCTACCCCTCTAATTATTTTTTTTATATTTTAGGATCTCTGTGCGGTACCAATAACTGATTTTCTTTAATTTTTTTGCTAATAGTAATGAGCTCTTATTATGATTTCTTACCGTATTTTGTTTTTCAATTTTTTTGAGCATTATAGCATTTCATTTGAAATTTTTTTATATCGCTAATAGGAATAAGCTCCTACTACATATATTTACTTTTTTTGCTTTCAATTAAACTCCTGGCTTCGACTTCACAAGCAACAATTCTTGGACATCCATGGAATTTTTTCTCATTTTTTTCTCTTTGTTCTTACCTTCGTTTTATTTCTCGTTTGTTTTCTTGAATCTGCAAGCACTATTACATCTTCTTGTTTTACTGATCACCACACTCCTGCTGTCTTGGCTACTTTTCTTTGTAGACTGTTTAGGTTTATAAAAAAAGTAATTCTTCGAATTTCTTTTTTTCTCTGAGGAGAGGGGGTGTAACACGTCCATCGACGTGTTACGAATTTTTTTCTTTATAAAGTTATTTCGTAGCGTAATTTATTCTTTAGTTATTTCCACCTCTAATCCAAAATTATTAAGTTCGATATTTTAAAAACAAGTCAAATGACTGTTTTTATATTCGCAAATAGTCTATTTAAATCGGCAAATTCTGATTCAACAATATCTTTTTCCTGATTGTTCTTCGCTTAAGAAGCAATTATTTCTTTCTACAGTCGTTAAATCTCTTGTGAGTGGTGCCGGTATTTTTTCCGTTTTTGTCCGTATCTTCTCTCCTTTTTCAAATTGTTGCTGTGTGCTTACAAATCAATTCCGATTTTTCCGGCTTCTATTTTATTTCTATTATTTTAAAACGTTATTTTTCAGTAGGTGTTCCAGTTTCTCCACCTTTTTCTTATATCGTTAAAACTGGTAGCGTCCAACTATATTTTGTGAAGCAAGTTTTTAGCGGATTATTTTTTGTAGTTTAAATTTACATTTTCTGAATATTTTGGGAACAGGACGGATAAGAATGAAATAGAGGTTTCTGTAGTTTCATTTTAAAAATTAGATTAGATTTTTCTATGTATTGAATGGTATAAGCTCCTAATCTGTTCATCTTATTCCTTCTTTGCACTATTTCTTCCTTCTTCTTTTTTCTTATTGTTCACAGCTCTGCAGCTCGCACGTGGATCTTGGGAACTTGGATCTCAAGAACTACATTCTGTAAAATTAAAAAAAAAGTACAACAACAATTATCTATTGATACCGAAGTTTTTAATGATTGACAAAATCAGCCGTTTTTATATATCTATAAACTGCTTCAACAAATCATTGATTTATATCCCATTCTAATTATACAGTGCAATGAACTTACTACGCTTTTCATCGAAAATTGATTATAATTTTAACATGCACTTTATAACATATACAATTTGATATGTTGCAAGCAAATTTAAACATTAATACATTTTGTTCTTGGTCAACAAAAGTTTTTTTGTTTGAATTGCGTACTGTACAAACAAATGCAATAAGCTAACCTGTAGCTAAAATGATTTAATCATATTTTAAGGCAACTAAAAACACAAAGTGACGGAGACTATCAGATTTGATCCTGTAGGCCACTTCATACAAAGAACTTCTGCTTCTACAAGCAAAGGAAGTGTGCGGTCTGCAAATCAAACGCCAGGAAACAATGCTTTAAGTGCAATGTGGACCTTCATGTTGAATGTTTTCCAATTTGGCACAAATTATATATTATGTCAATAGTTGATTTTGTATTCAAAACAATAAAGATTTGTCATATGATATGTTTTGGTTTCATTTACACCATGCATGCTATGATCCCCATTTGGGACTTTTTTTAAGAATTCAATAAAAAAATTATGCGACAGACGACAACTAATAGCGTTAGAAATGAATCTTTTTATGTTGCGCAAAAACTGTCAATGAGTATACAAAGAAAATTGTTAAGCATCAACAAAATAGGAAGACAATTCTTTTAAAAAATGAAAAAAAAATAGTTCCAAAAGAAAACTATAATTTTTCGGATAGACTATAAAAAACAAATTACGTTAAAAAACAAACACATTAGCAGAATGGATTTATGGAATATAAAAGTTGACTGCCGAACAAGATTTGTTAGTGTTACTAGTTTACTCTCATGCCAAAACTCCTATAGTGTCCCATAAAAAGTTTCACTTCAAAAATGATAACCAGAAGGAAACGTATGATCAAGCTGATTTCTAAAAAGGTTCAGAAAACAATTAAGTATTAGACCGTCCTGCTTACGAATGTAGACAAGGCGTTGATTTAAATATAGTAGATGTCAAAATTTTAATAGAAAAGCTGTTAGGTTAAGTGCATTTTATATAATTTTTGTAAACTTCAAATCTACTTTTGTATTATCTAGATTTACTTACCTTAATAAGTTTCCCAGGTAGCAGGATGACGTTAAATTTACGTCTAAGCACGTCACATTTGTGACGCGAAGGACGTCAGTTTGACACTCAAATGACGCCTATATGACCTTATAAGTCAAGCCAAATTACGTCAAACTGAGGCGTACCTTGGACGTCAACTGTGATCAAACGAGATATACCTCGGACGTCAACTATGATCAAACGAGACGTCTCTATGACGTCTTAAAATCGTTACGTTGGTCATACTAGTGACCGTTTCGATCTACATTTATGGGATATATATTTAAAATAAAAGAAAAGATATCTTAAAAACGGTTTATTCATATTAACAGGAAACACAAATGTTATCACGTAGGATATGTTACCAACAACAATAATTTCTCAAAATGTCTCGATTTGGTAGTGCAATATATGAATATATCAACCATAATAAATACATAGAAAACTAAATAAGATACAACTTCTTGCAGAATTTATTTAAAATAACACAGTACCAAACTATAAAGTAAATTCATTAACGTTTCAATTTTTTGTTCACAAATCATCACTGTTATTACTAATGAAAAAGTCTTACTTAACTAAAGTAGAATACTTAACTTAAAGATCAATCAGTTTTTTCAAGTGCTGAATTAATTGATACATTTTTTACTACATAAATACCTAGCAAGCTTGATTCAATTGGATAATTATAAAAACTCTTGTATATCAAAAACTCTTTACCAAGTAAAACTGTCGTGTTTTCGGAAGTAACAATTATATTTTTAATTTGAACAATTTTGCCGGTTTTAGAAATAAAATAGTTATCTGAAGATTTGTAACTATTTGAACAATAAACAACTGTATTTATTATGAACAAGTTTTTTAAACTGTTTTGAAATGGCAATGTTCTCTATAACTGGGCCAGTCATGTGTTCTAATAAGTGTGTATTACTTAGTGATGCACTTGAATCGTTAGAATTCAAAATAACATTATTTTCTTCGTTTAACCTACGGTAAACTTTTGCCAATGGATTAACAGGAGACCTTACTAAACCCTTTAGTTGACCAAGAAAATTTTAGAAAGGAAAATAAGAAAACTGATCGAGAGGCCCAAAAATATTAACGTCTTCATGCAAATGACATAGCATGTGCACATTATAAATAATAAACTCTTTGCCATACGTTTTTTTGGAATGATCTACAAATATATCTATACTTAATAGACTGCCTGCAAATTCTGCTCCAAAAGTTGAAATATGTTTTGCTGACAACAATATTGTTACAGCACAATGCAATAACAAAAAATTTTCATATACAGAGATGTCCAAATGACTTCGTATATTGAGTTTGGCGTATTTTATTGGTTGACTGAAATTCGGCTGGGTTGAAAAAGTGTCTAGAATTTTTATTAGAAAAGTGACTAGAAAGAATTTTAAAAAGAGTGGAATTGAGGTTTTTGGAGCCGGCTTTTTGCTAGAAAGTGTTCGGAGGGAAGGCTCTATCGAGTGGTATTGAGAATTGATATTTGGAAGCAGCGAAACTAAAAAAATGTATAGGATAGTGTGAAAAAAAGTGTATAGAATTGGGATGTTCTGGTGGAAGACGAACCATGCATCGCTGCCGATACATATGATATGCGGTTGAGCTGGCTAGGTGTCTGAAATTATAATAAGCGAAATAGATGATTTTTACTGAATTAGGGATGTCTCCGGTGTTTTAAGAAAGGGAGAATAAGAATTTGCAATTTTATAGAATTTTAATGGGAGTGTCTAGGAGACATTTTTTTAATAAGTTTATGGAATTGGGCGTTGATGTTGGAAATAGGTTTTTAAAGTGTTGTGGAGACGTGCCTGCGGGGATTAGAGATATTTTGCGTTGGTACTGCGGTGAATAATAATATAATCAATCATCAAGAAAATGGGCGGGTACAGCTGCGGCTGCATTTGTTCCCTACGTCGAATCGTCGGTCCATTCGGCTAGTGAATGCATTCACCATGGTACAGGAAAACCGCAGAAAAACCTGCAACGCCGACGGGGTGAGTAAACTCCAGGGGAACGCAGCATCTTATACTTGATAATTTTTCAGAGATTTTGGTAATTATACTGTTATGCAAACGAACAGGTAAACTACCTGAAATCCAACTAAAAAGTAACTTTTTAGTTACACTTATGCATATACAATACATGTAATCAATTGAGAATGTAGATACCATACCTATACCTAGCTCCATAAGATATGAATTACGTAGATGATAATCTTCATCAGATTTTAACTTAAAGGACTCATCAGTCCGCCGAACAGATTTAGTGCTTAACAATACAACTCTTCCATGGAATTCTTCTTCACATTTATCGCATACTGATTAACCAGTATGACCCTTGACACATTTTAAATATGCTCTAGCAGGCGGGTCACACACAAAACTGTGAACGCTTATCGGAAAATTTGTATTATCAAATGAAAAACCATTTTCAAACAAATCACCAAGTTCAACAACAAAATTATCAAGAAAATCTTTAAGCGGTGTTGTTTTAGAAGTTCCAAAAAATGTGCCAATAATAATGGACGAGAAAATTCTACATTTTTTATTAAACACAATATAGGCCAAAATTGTAACTTATTACTTTTAAACAAAGGTAAACCATCTATATTGAAAGATAGTTTTATTATGTTTTCATCAAAATTAATTTTAAATGTATTTAAAATGTTGTTTAAATCTGTTCTTAAGCCCATGTGTCTAAATGTGCCATTGTCTAGTTTTGCTAATGATGACCTTAAATCACATTTATTTATGTTATCAACTAAACTAATAGAGTTATTATTATTGACGGTATCTACACAAATGACATGATCTGAATTTGTAGAAGCTAAAACATTGTCAAATGGATCGGGTTCCACTTGTTGATATGTACTTTTCTTGATCACTATCCAAATCGTAACAGTATTTTCACTTAAGTTAGACTCCAAAATATTTTGATTCACACAATTTGCAATTTCTTTCACAAATTGTGTAACCCCTCGTGCCACCCTACTATTTAATTGTCGTTTACCCACGACACTTTTTCTTCTGTCTTCCTGTACCTTTCCGGTGCATGTTTCAACCATCAGCTTTTGATCTGTCTTCAACTTCTTGATCTGTTGATTGAGGAATTCCAAGTTTCACTGAAGCTGAAACAGACATACATTTTCAGAAAAAATAAAATATAAAAAAGCACTAAGTAACACATAGCAGGACGTCAACATTTATTTTCAGATGTCAGTTTTCTTCTATAACAAGTAGAGCATAAATAATATTAAATGTTGGGAGTATCAAAATCAAGAAACATTGAAGAGTAAGTTAGTATTAAAAAAATGCACTCAAGAATACATGCCTCAGAAAAAACATTAACATTGCATGATTTCTAATCTAATCAATTATGAAATAAAACAAAAAGATTTTTTATTTTTTCCAAATAAGCAAAGTATGTGTTTTTTGTTCCTTTCATTGTGAATTTGCATACTTTACTAAATCACAATTTACCTTTTTTCAACTATGAATAACTACAGTTTTGACAACTAATATTTACTTACATATAATAAGGTTGGTTCATTAAAGGCTCTGGAAATCTTGGTTTTGCGACCAAAAAAACTATATGAAAATGCATTATTATCTGTCAGTAGGTTTCTCAGTATTCGGTTTGTTCAAGTGGTAATACTGCTGCCTCCCATAGATGCAAGATAAGATTGCTAAAAAAAGAAATTAAGTTAAGCTTAAATTAATACACCATTTTCACCATGCCTTGTTGAATATCTTCTATGGACTGCAACGGCAAATTTACTAGAACTGAAGCCAAATGTGTAGATATATTATTTCTTGCATTTGTATCTCTTTTGTTTAAAATGCTTAAAATTTGTTCATTTTGAACTTCAATTCTAACAAGTTTTTCCAGAATCTGAGGTAATACTAAAAAACATATCTACATTGAAGAAAAATGGCCCATAAAAGTTTCTTTTAGATTTTTAACTTAAGGCGGTTTTATACAACATTTACATAGTCATAATCATAATCACAGTCACAATTATAAGAGTTAAACTAACTATTTCTTATAGGTCCGTTTATACAATTGTCATAATCATAAGTCATAAGCATAATTTGACTGACCTTGAAGTTCCAACTATTAACCACAGCATGGCATGCCGTGTTTTAACTTTTATGCAATGACTAAATAATATTTAGTCACAGCAAAGAATACACCAACCAACAAGAAGCGAAACTTGTGCTATTTTAGAATTCATTTTCTAAGTGCGCATGTCTGAGTGAGAGTCAGTTATCTGTCAATGTCATGTGATTTTATTCATTTATTGTTTACATTGTTTAGCAAAGAATATTCTTTGTTGTACGGTTTTCCCTTATTTACAATATAATAATATATATTTTGTTTGTGTTTTTAATTGTTTAAAAAACTATTATATTAGTTATGGCGCCAAGAACTTGTGCAGTTCGTGGGTGTCATTCAAGAGATGGAGACGGAACAACTATGTTTAGATTTCCTAAAGATCCTGTAAGGTAAGAGGAATTGTTTCTATATGCAATAAATTATAAATATATATTTCTTTTTTAAATATGTTATTCTTCCATTGCACCTATACATTGTAAGTTGCGCGAATCTATGTTTTGAGTGTTAACATTCCTCTTTCTCTGTGTCTTTGATAACATAAATAATAATAACACAATCAAGGAATACACTACAATAAGCGTCACTGCTGATGAGTTCAGCTTGAATATGTTGAATAATAATACACAATAATCAATATAAATTGGTAGTAGTTTATTTCTTTTATACACATATGATAAATAAAAATATAAATATACTTACTTAGCTTTATTTACATTTTAGAGCACAGTTATGGTTGGATGCATGTAACCGTGGAGATTTGTTTGAAAAAACCCTAGACTCTTTACATAACAATTATAAGTTATGTCAACTCCACTTTGAGGATAAATTTATTTCCAAAAGGGGACGTAAAAAGTACCTATGTCTTCAAGCTGTGCCTACAATATTTCCATGGTTAAAACGCAAGGGCCATGTTTTATTGAGCGATCCACCAACAAAAATAGCTATTCAGTCTGGTAAATATTAAATTTAAGTAAATATTACAATCAGTTGTTATTGATACTTATTTTTGCCACCTTAGTGCAGAATTAATTATAACTTTTCAACAGGATTCATTAATACCTTATTGGCATTTTGTTTATTTGTTTATTACAATTATTTTAATAATTACAGATACCATGCCGTTTGAGCAAGTGGGACATTCATCTCAAGCCGCCAAAAGACATATTGGTGATGCTTCTCCATCTCTTGGTAAGTATAATCATCATTTAGATACAACTCTTGTAGATAATATGCATCAAAATAGATGGCTTTCTTATAATTAGATTGCGTTTAGCCTATCTGTGAATCGCCATATGCTTTGTATTTAAACAGCTGTATAGAATTGCAATGTTATGTATTCTTTAGAGTGTAGAGTGACAAATCTAAGAATGCTTGACATTTTTTGAACTGGTTATTTGAAATTGATGTTTATTACAATTATTTTTATAATTACAGATACCATGTCGTTTGAGCAAGTGGGACATTCGTCTCAAGCCACAACAAGACATATTGGTGATGCTTCTATATCTCTTGGTAAATATAATCATCGTTTAGATACAACTCTTGTAGATAATATGCATCAAAATAGATGGCTTTCTTATAATTAGATTGCGTTTAGCCTATCGGTGAATCGCCATATGCTTTGTATTTAAACAGCTGTATAGAATTGCAATGTTATGTATTCTTTAGAGTGTAGAGTGACAAATCTAAGAATGCTTGACATTTTTTGAACTGGTTATTTGAAATTGATGTTTATTACAATTATTTTTATAATTACAGATACCATGTCGTTTGAGCAAGTGGGACATTCGTCTCAAGCCACAACAAGACATATTGGTGATGCTTCTATATCTCTTGGTAAATATAATCATCGTTTAGATACAACTCTTGTAGATAATATGCATCAAAATAGATGGCTTTCTTATAATTAGATTGCGTTTAGCCTATCGGTGAATCGCCATATGCTTTGTATTTAAACAGCTGTATAGAATTGCAATGTTATGTATTCTTTAGAGTGTAGAGTGACAAATCTAAGAATGCTTGACATTTTTTGAACTGGTTATTTGAAATTGATGTTTATTACAATTATTTTTATAATTACAGATACCATGTCGTTTGAGCAAGTGGGACATTCGTCTCAAGCCACAACAAGACATATTGGTGATGCTTCTTTATCTCTTGGTAAATATAATCATCGTTTAGATACAACTCTTGTAGATAATATGCATCAAAATAGATGGCTTTCTTATAATTAGATTGCGTTTAGCCTATCGGTGAATCGCCATATGCTTTGTATTTAAACAGCTGTATAGAATTGCAATGTTATGTATTCTTTAGAGTGTAGAGTGACAAATCTAAGAATGCTTGACATTTTTTGAACTGGTTATTTGAAATTGATGTTTATTACAATTATTTTTATAATTACAGATACCATGTCGTTTGAGCAAGTGGGACATTCGTCTCAAGCCACAACAAGACATATTGGTGATGCTTCTTTATCTCTTGGTAAATATAATCATCGTTTAGATACAACTCTTGTAGATAATATGCATCAAAATAGATGGCTTTCTTATAATTAGATTGCGTTTAGCCTATCGGTGAATCGCCATATGCTTTGTATTTAAACAGCTGTATAGAATTGCAATGTTATGTATTCTTTAGAGTGTAGAGTGACAAATCTAAGAATGCTTGACATTTTTTGAACTGGTTATTTGAAATTGATGTTTATTACAATTATTTTTATAATTACAGATACCATGTCGTTTGAGCAAGTGGGACATTCGTCTCAAGCCACAACAAGACATATTGGTGATGCTTCTTTATCTCTTGGTAAATATAATCATCGTTTAGATACAACTCTTGTAGATAATATGCATCAAAATAGATGGCTTTCTTATAATTAGATTGCGTTTAGCCTATCGGTGAATCGCCATATGCTTTGTATTTAAACAGCTGTATAGAATTGCAATGTTATGTATTCTTTAGAGTGTAGAGTGACAAATCTAAGAATGCTTGACATTTTTTGAACTGGTTATTTGGAATTGCTGTTTATTACAATTATTTTTATAATTACAGATACCATGCCGTTTGAGCAAGTGGGACATTCATCTCAGGCCGCCAAAAGACATATTGGTGATGCTTCTCCATCTCTTGGTAAGTATAATCATCATTTAGATACAACTCTTGTAGATAATATGCATCAAAATAGATGGCTTTCTTATAATTAGATTGCGTTTAGCCTATCGGTGAATCGCCATATGCTTTGTATTTAAACAGCTGTATAGAATTGCAATGTTATGTATTCTTTAGAGTGTAGAGTGACAAATCTAAGAATGCTTGACATTTTTTGAACTGGTTATTTGAAATTGATGTTTATTACAATTATTTTTATAATTACAGATACCATGTCGTTTGAGCAAGTGGGACATTCGTCTCAAGCCACAACAAGACATATTGGTGATGCTTCTTTATCTCTTGGTAAATATAATCATCGTTTAGATACAACTCTTGTAGATAATATGCATCAAAATAGATGGCTTTCTTATAATTAGATTGCGTTTAGCCTATCGGTGAATCGCCATATGCTTTGTATTTAAACAGCTGTATAGAATTGCAATGTTATGTATTCTTTAGAGTGTAGAGTGACAAATCTAAGAATGCTTGACATTTTTTGAACTGGTTATTTGGAATTGCTGTTTATTACAATTATTTTTATAATTACAGATACCATGCCGTTTGAGCAAGTGGGACATTCATCTCAATAAATTACACATACCTAACATCGTCCTTGGGGATAGTAACAAAGTTCCCTTCTCAAGTATTGGAGGATCATCCACGAAATAAGCATACAAATTATCCTTTACAAGCGATCACAAAAAATAAGCTAGTGCCACAAGAAGTACTATATTATGTGTGTCTAAGTTATATCGTAATATTAATTGGAGGGATTACCAGAAAAACAGTATAAACTGTTCAACCAGAAAAAAGCTCAAAATATGATAATAACGAAAAACGCAACAAAACTTCGATAACTATGCAGAAAAGCTTACTGTCGCTACTTTTTTATAACTTCTTTGTCACATACATCAGTAGATTTTCTCTTGTAAAATATTTAATTCAGAATCTGGTGAGGTGTAACTTTTAAATATATCAATTATAAAAATTTTGTATTCAAGTACCATACTTATTGTAATTTTATATCATCATTTACTGAAATTGTTTCTATTGTAAACTGGTATTCTAAATATATAATCTATATTATTGTATTGGTTTTTATACTCACCCTATCCTACATACTACTACCTACCTACCTACTTACATACTTACACATATAATTTCGATAACAATATAGAAAATGAAAATCATTTGGTTAAACAATAGCTCGTTATTTTTAATAATGGATGGAACTCCAAAAACAGAAGCTAAAACTGTATGTATGAAGAATTGTTAAAGTATATTTTTCACATTGTTTGTTTAGCTGTTAAATTAACTTTAACAATTCATAAATTAAGTTCAACACACCTATTGTGAAAATTAAACTTTGGTATTTCTTCATATTAAATGAGTTTTCACTAATTATCAACCAACATTCAAAATATTACACGGTTGGATGCTTAAATATTTCTTTGAAAATTAAAAAATTTTCGAAGCAAGCCATAAAAATAAACAATAATTATTTGAGATTCTTTGGTTTCACTTTTTTGCGTGTAGGTAAGATTTAATTTACATTTTTTGAACACTTTTCTTAGTGTAAAATCAAGTAACGATGGTCAGTTATCTGTCAACGTCAGTTTGAAGGTCACGAAATTTTGCCCCCAAAACATCAAAGGATTTACGCCGGGTTTCGCTTCTTGTTGGTTGGTGTATTCTTTGGTCACAGTTTAAAGCTTAACAGTTAAGCTTTAAACTGTGATTTAGTCATTGCTTTTATGATTATGATTATGACGAGATTTGAAGTGCGCATGCGTCGAAACCGACAGACGACCATAGAAAACGTATATATAAGGGAAACTCAACATATATACTTTTTCTATGCAGGCGACATTGACAAGGGGGCGTTTCCATTACAGAATCCATTTTGTTGGCCGTTTTTTCAGGCTTTGTTGTGATTCATTGTTTATACCATACACGTGTATTATATTTGTATCATACTTTGTTGATTTTTGTGTAGAACTGGTTTTGAAAGAATAAATTGAATTGATTTTTGGTCATACGCGATTGTTATTGTTCGTTGACACTAACGAGGAAAATACACAAAAGCTATCAAAAACAGAAATGACCATAGATAACCTTTATGAAATACGTTTGTCCACTGGTTTGACGTTTGTTTCACTTATCTATGGCTGTAGGCTAACTACATTTATATGAATCTTATGCTTATGACTGTGACTATTAAAGTTGTATAAACGCCTTTTAGAATTGTGATTTTGTTTATGATTCTGACTGTAATTATGATTATGACTATGTAAATGTTGTATAAACCCGCCTTTATAAGCTACAAGAATTCTTTTGTCACTGTTTTATTTCCAGTCAATCCAAAACTTCCTTTGAACTCGCTAACAAAAAAAAATACAGCATATGATAATATGGAATGAACATGCTACACACTGTATGTAAATATAAAATTTAAAATTTTGATTACCATTTAAATCATCAGAAATATAGCTGATCTATGGAAGGAAAATCATTCAACAGAGAAAATAAATGGTAAATCAAACCGAAGAAACATGAAGAAAATTTTTAATGTACCTTGTACATACACATATGGTAGAGATAACATGAATTCCTGCTATTAAGAGAGAACCTTTTAGAACGTCCCCTTATATAAATTGTAACAACAACATAGTAAGAGTCAAAAGATTATGCTTTGTTTTAAAATATCCTAATTAGATATCGTAAGAAACTCTTTGGAAACACTAGAAAATTATTTTAGAATATGTCAAGGAATAAAGTCAAAATAATAAAAACATTAGGGTTATAATGTCTGACATTTGTGAAATAATTTGTCATGCTCAATAGATCAAATGAAAATAAATAGAACTGTCAGTTTTAAATATTTTGGAAATTATATAAAAGGAAGTAGTATATGAAATTTGATTATTTAGAAATATAAAACGGAATGTTCTAAAAAGATAAATAAACAATTTGAAACCTGAAATGAGATTTACCAACAAAATTTTTTATAACCGATTTGATTGGTGAATTATACTTGAAATATTTTAATCAGCGGCAAGCGGATTGAAAAATTAAAAAAAATGAATGGGAAAGTTGTTGATAATGAACACTACGAACTAGGTAGAATTTTTTTAACAATGAATGGTGGTGAAAATTGAATCTTTGGAACAGAATTTTGAATATTAACTAGAAAAGCGGTTCAATTTGAATGGTAAATATAAAAAGAAATACATTATTCTTTAAAATAATTCAATAAAATTTGTAAAAGAAACTGATAAATAGAAAAGTAACAAGAGATTGGTAAAATAGCAGAATACTAACCTTCAATATTTATCCGTATAATAAAGTAAAGTTTTGTATCGTGAAAATGATATCTCCACGATACATCTCAGAAAGAACTTGGTTTATACCCAAACAGGAGAAACTGTAGAGTATCCCAGGAAGAATCCTACAAGAATAATTAAACAAGGTGAATAGGACATAAGTGAGCAGGTATTTAAAAACTATTTCGTTTTAAAAAGTTGAAAAAACTCACTTGTATTGTGTGTATATCGTTAAACTTTGAAATTTCACAGACATTAATCCTCACTCGCGTCTAGGGGGACCGAGATACTCTGGCAGATTGGCTTCTTGACATATATGACAAGAACAAAGGCAACTATTTTTCACTTATAATTGCACAAGTGGTTTGTATTTTATCGGGTAAATTTGGGCTGTTTAATGAGAAACTGTTTCCTAGCAATTTGACGAGAATAACTATTAAAAACACGACACCGAAGGTGGAGTGTTTTTAGGTTGACAGTTATTCGAGTCAAATTGCTAAAGGAAACAGTTTAGAATTTGAGCAACACAAATTTACCCGATATCAATACAAACCTCGAGTGTAATTCGGCAGGACAATTTAATGAATGAGAAATTTGGAAACATATCAATGCAAACTTTATTTATGAAACATTAAAAATAAACACATTTTTATTTTAATGTACAATTATTAAAAACGCAGTTATTGAGTTTCATACTAGGAACAGTGATATCGCTGCGGGTGTCACAGCTAATCGTTTCTGTAGTAGAAAATTGTCGCCAGATTGATGATTGCGTCGCAACTGTATTAGTAGGCACACGTGTATTAACAATTTGACTAATTTCGGCGTTCGTAGACACACCGAATCGACTCATTGTTAGTTCTTGAAAATTCAATAAGTTGTTGACAAACATGCCAAACTATTTATTCTGGTAACCAACACCGCGATAATTGATGAACAAATGAATAAGTGAAAAAACAACTAGTGTATTTGTCAACAGTAAAAACACAAGAGCTTTTTTTTTATCGGATAAATTTCTCTTTGCAACGAAACAGTTTTGCCAATCACTAATTTTACGAGAAAAACTGACATGATAAAATCGCGACACCGAAGGTGGAGCGATTTTATCTAATGTCAGTTTTTCGAGCAAATTTAGTGATTGGCAAAACTTTGAGTCAAAGAGGAATTTATCTAATAAAAGAAAAGCTCGAGTGTTTTTTGGCAAGATAAATTAACGACAGAATATATGGATGAACAACAACAATAATTGCGACTCATTGTCATTGTGTAAAAGTGACGTCCGCTTACTAGATATTGAGGAAGAGAAGTTTTTATCGCGATAAAAAAGGATGCACCTTTTTTATCGATGGCAAAGTGACAATAACATTTCCAGGTATATGACAGTTTAACATTGGAGTTAATTTATCGCTGAAAAAGTTAAAGCTAACTTTTGCCGCTGTCAAAGTGACAATTGCACTGTGGAAAATGCGATTTTTTATACATGAGTTAAATTGTCACAAAAAAAAAAGATTAATGAAAACAAACGTTTAAAGAACATCATTTATGGACATTCAAGAAACGGCTATTAAACTTTTAAAATAAATGTTTTTTAAATAATTAATATTTTAATATGTATTATTATACAATATATTCATAAACATTTCAACATATACCATGAATAATTATTAACAAGCTATTTCTTCTCAAACTCATTTTTAGGTTTGGAAGAATCTTGTTTGATTGTGAAAAAAATTAAATACTAACGGAAATGATGTACCTTTCACTATTACTTTCTTGCTTCTTATTTAAAACTTTCTCAAATATTGTGAAAAGGAGCTACTGAAAAGATGGTAACCGCAGACATGCACGTTTCTTGCTCATTAGTCGTCCTCAGTACGGTATAACCAAGTCAGGGTGTAAAACCTGGGAGCAAAGCTATTGACTGAAACTTGAGAAAATACAACAGATTTCAACGGGACAGGCGGGAGAGTTATATTGTCTCGAAAATTCGAGATGTTCCAATATTGATGTCACAAATATTGCATTTGGTATTTGGCAAAGGGCAAAGGAAGAAGTATGCAAGACCATGTATTTACATTGAAACAAGTAAGAGACAAAAAACTGAGCATAAATAAAAAATTGTACCTCGGTTTTATAGATATACAAAAAGCACTTGACAGTGTTCCCAGAAATCAAATATGGAAAAGTCTACAACAAAGAGTAGTTGAAGCAAAATTGAGAAATAACATTAAATGCATCTATATCTATAAAACAACCAGGAACCGGTTAAGAAAAGATAATGAACAGTCCGATGACTTCATGATAAAGGAAGTATTAAGACAGGGAAGAGTACTGAGCCCGGCGTTATTCATAATGATAATGGATGATGTACTAAAGGAAGTTAAAACAAAAGTTAAACAAATACAAATAGGATACAGAGATATGGAAATAGTGGGAAATATCCGAATGTGTTTTTGCCGGCGATTTAGTACTGTTCGTTAGAAACGAAAACGAGTTGAAACATAATTTAATAATATGGAAGCACATATTAAAAATATGAAATATAACCATAAATATGGAGAAGACAAAAATAAAGGTGATTAGACAAAACGCAGAGAACCTTAATGTCGAAATAGATGAAATATAGTTAAAACAAGTGAAACGTTTCAAATATCTAGGAGTCGACATAGAGACTAATGGAAAACAAGAGGAAGAAGTGAACGAAAGAATAAGTGCAGCAGTCAAAGATTATTACTCGTTAAATAGAATAGAATAGAAATTACAACTAAAACCAAATTGAGCGTGTACAAGTCAGTTTTTCGACCAGTCCTTATGCATGGTAGTGAAAGTACACTCAAAAGTAGAATACAAGCAACCGAGATGAAGTACTTACGCAGAGTCAAAGGTGTCACCAGAATAGATCGAATACGTAATGAAGCAATAAGGGAAGAATTAAACATAGAATCTATACTAAAAACAATTGAGAAACAACAACTTAGATGGTTTGAGTTCAATTCATGCAGTGATAGTGTACACATCGCCCACGAATTGAGTGCTAGCAGTTATTTATTTAAGTAGCAATTATTTGAGAATTTTGAATAATATTAAGTTTAGTTTAGGTACAACACAAATAAAAAAGTAAGTAACAAAATGGATTATGATTCAGGAGACCCTGGAGGGTCTCCTGAAAAAAACAGTGACAACAATGAAAAAACAGGTACGACTAGTGATAATTTACCAGTTTACGATATAAATAATAAATACCGATCGACTGATACCGGTCCTTATTTTGTATATGTTGAACATATAAATAAACAGCTAGGTAGATTATTTCCCATTCGTATTGGACATTATCTTTTTCAAATTAATGAATTTAAGGAAAACGTATCAGATATTATATCAGTAGGAAGAAATCGAGTTAAAGTAATTTTTAAAACATATTCTATTGCAAATAGTTTAATTAATCACGAAATAATTATCAAAAATGATCTTATAGCTTATGTACCTACATTTTTCACCCAAAAAAAAAGGAGTTATAAGAATGGTAGATACATTTTTTGATGAAACTTATTTAGTTAACAATATTAACTCGGATAAAAAAGTTATGAGTGTGAAAAGAATGATGAGGAAATTTAAAAATTCAGATGGTACAACAAAATTAATACCAAGACAAATGATAATCGTATCATTTCTAGGTAGTAACCTCCCTTCTAGAGTGCAAATTAATTTATGTAATTTTGAGGTTGAACCGTATATATATCCGGTTGTCCAATGTTTCAAATGCATGAGATACGGACACACGACAAAATTATGCAAAGGAGTTGAGAAGTGTAGAAAATGTGGTGATAAAATGGAAGAAAATCATAATTGTAACGTTACTCATGAATATTGTATTTACTGTGAAAAATTTGATCATAATGCATTAAATAAAAATTGTCCCACATATAAGTTTCAATCTAATATAAAAAAACAATGGCATATCATAATATATCATTTAAGGAAGCGGAAAAAATAGTTAATAATCCATCTTATGCTAAAATTACCACCAATAATAGATTTTCGGTACTTAATAATCTTAATAATTTTCCAGAATTACCACCTAGCCCAAAAGACTCACATGTTGCTACTCAATCACTCACCCAAAGATCTCGAACACAACCGACTAAACGTAAAAGTGTATCTCCTATTAGAGTATCTCAAACTACAAAAAAAGTTCCACCACGCCCACAATCACAACCTGTCATTCCAAACCCTCACCGTGATGATTTCATGGCTCATAAAGAAAAAATAATATTTGAAGTTAATTCGTTAATAACTAAAGCACTTACTGATCCTACATATTTTCAAAGTAAATACAAAAATTTAGAAGAAATCCATAATAGTATTAGAAATCAATTTAGCTCAATTATAAATAATCCAGTCAGTGATTTAGAGAGTATTTATGATGAGGACTTTTGGTGAATTACATTTGTTTCAATGGAATTGTCGTTCAATTACTAATAAAAAAAACAACTTATTACAATTTTTAGAAAGCTATTCATTCGATATTTTAATATTACAAGAGTTACAAACTAAAATGGAAGATAATTTTTCTCTTCGAGGTTATTATCCCATACAAAAAAAAAGGGATGATGGTTACGGAGGTGTAGGCATTTATGTCAAAAAAGATATTAACTTTAGTGAAATTGAAATAATAAAAAATTTTAATGCTAGCATAGAAATTTGTGCAATAGAAATCAGTGACTTGAAAATAACCTTAGTAAACATATATAAACCACCTAACGCAACTACTGTTAATGTTAATGACTGGATAAATATTTTCTCATAATTTTCAGGTAAGGTTATTATCTGTGGTGATTTTAATTGTCACCATAATTTATGGGGATCCCACAAGGATGATGTACAAGGTAAAAGACTTATAGATGCTTTAGATCACTGCAATTTAATATGTGTCAATAATGGTAAACCAACTCGAATACACAGGCCTAATGAAAATCCTTCTAGGGTTGATCTTACTTTTGTTACTCCTAACCTAGTTTCCTATCTAGATTGGCAAATTATGGAAGAAACTCTGGGTTCTGATCATTTTATAATAAGCATTTCTCTCCATTTGTCAGGTAATCGCGCAAACATTTTAACTTCTAATAGATGGAATGACTCGAGAGCAAATTGGATAACATATCAGGACCATATTGATCAAATATTAACTGAAAATGATTCTAATATTAATCTCTCAGAACAAGCTGACTTTTTAATTACAGCCATGTCAAAAGCCGCAGATTTGTCTATGCCTATCAAAAAACCTTTTATTCCAATTACTAAAAAACCTATTTGGTGGAACATAGAATGTACAGAAGCAGTAGAAAAAAGGAAACAAGCTCTACTTGAATATAAAAGAATATCTAATTTCCAAAATTTTATTAATTATAAAAGAAGTGTAGCAATTGCCAAATTAACTTTTAAAAAAGCTAATCAAGATAGCTGGGTCTCCTTTATAAATTCTATCAATAGGAATACTCCCCAAACTAAAATTTGGAATTTCATAAAAAGAATTTCAAATAAACATTTTCAGAATAATCGTACTCCTCTACCACCACAATTGCTTGAAGAAATATTTGATTTAATTTGTCCTGCAACTGTCCAAAATAAACTCGAACTTGATCCATCACACATCTTAAAAACAAATCCTTATTTAGAAACTCCATTTAATATGCAAGAATTACTTCATGCTATCAAAACTTCCAGAAATACTGCGCCTGGTAAAGACAATTTAACATATAAAATGATAGAAAACCTTCCCATAATAGCAAAAACAAATCTTTTAGATATTTTTAACGACTGGTGGTTACAAAATGATTACATAGAAACCATGAAAGACGTAATCATTACCTTATTACCCAAACCTTTTAAGGATAGCTCTATTGCGACATCATTTCGGCCAATTTCTTTATTTTCCACCATTATAAAAACGTTTGAACGAATGATCAAAGCGCGATTAGAATGGTTCACAGAAAACAATCAACTTCTTCCGGCAACACAATATGGGTATCGTAAGGGTTGCGGCACGATAGATGCTATAACACAATTAGTTAATCACGTACAAGTAAGTTTTTCTGAAAACAGATATCTTGCTTGTTTATTTATCGACATAAAAGGCGCCTATGATGCTGTAAATTTAAACATACTAACAAAAAAAACTTATAGAATTCGGTTTTGGTAATAAAGTGGCGACCAATATTTTTAATCTGTACACAAATCGGAAAATCTACCTCAGAGATCATAAGAATGAACTTCATGGTCCGAGGGTGTTGTCTCAAGGTCTACCGCAAGGATCTGTTTTGAGCCCTTTTCTTTTTAATTTATATACAACAGAATTGCATCGGATAGGAGATGATTCTTGTTATAAAGTTCAGTATGCTGATGATTTTGCCTATTACACGATCCAAAATTCACACCAAGAGTGCTTGTGTGTTCTCGAGAACATGATGAATACTATTAGACGATCCTTACATGACTTAGGTTTTAACATATCGCCTGAAAAATGCTCTGTCCTTTTTTTCACGAGACATCGATATCAGCCACCCGCAACAGTGCTTCTCTCTGAACTTACAATTCCAGTGGTGAATAATTATAAATACCTAGGCATATTTCTGGATAGTAAGTTGTTGTGGACGAAACATATTGAGTATATCAAATGTAGATGTGAGACAGGGATAAACATGTTAAGATGTGTTTCTAAGTTAAAGTTTGGTGTTGGTGTGGCCATTTCATTAATGTTTTATAGAGTATACATCCGCTCAATTCTGGATTATGGATCGACTTTGTACGGTTCTGCTAGCAAAACAAATCTACAAATTGTAGATCGCATTCAATTTAAAGCTCTACGTATATGTATAGGAGCAATGAGATCATCCCCAACTGATGTAATCTTAGTTGAATCTCTTGAACCTCCATTAGCAATTAGACGCGAATATCTGGCAAATAAATATTTAATCAAAATTAGAGAAAAAGATTGCTGCAATAACCTCAATAATCTTGCTTATCTCACAACACAATGTTTAACAAACAAATATTGGAAGATTAAAAATAATCCACCTTTGGTCGATGCTTTTATTTTTACTAATAAATTTTATGAGTTAATTCATACTATCGACAAATATCCAATGTTTAGATTCAGCTATGACTCATGTATGTTTGAACCTAACATCATATTCCCCTTATATTCACTTTCAGACATAGTTAACAAAAACATTATGATATCCATTCTTTCAAACTATACAAATTATTCAACTATTTACACGGATGGCTCAAAAACCAATAATGGAACTGGATGTGCCTTTTATCATTCGAATAAATGTTTTTCTGTTAAAATGCGTTTACATGATACATGTTCAATTTACACAGCGGAGATGTATGCAATATGGCAATCCCTCACTTATATATTTGAAAACAAAATTGGCAATAGTCTTATAATAACCGATTCAAAAGCAGCATTGGAAACTATAGGAACTAAAAAATTATATAATCAGGTAAAAAATTCCCTTTTATGGAATATTAAAAACTTTCTATATCTATTAAGTAATTCTGATACTAAAATAACGTTCATCTGGGTAAAAGGACATGCTGGCATTAAAGGGAATGAAATTGTAGATAGCCTTGCCAAAAAGGCAGTTTTGGAAAACAAGTTTTTTGATTTTTATAACACACTTGACCTATTGCCGTCACTTAAAAGACAAATCACTCACAGTTGGAATAGTGTATGGCAGGAATACGTAAAAGAGTCTAAAAACCCATACACACTTATACATCCAGAAATACCCAAAACAATACCACATATTATAGGCTCTTCTAAATGTTCATGTGACAATAGTTCAATAGCTGATCTTAACCATTTAATTTTTTCCTGTAGAAATCACCAATATCAAATAAATATATTTCTAAATTTTCTCATTAATCACAATATTTCTTTACCGACAAATTTAACTCACCTATTAAGTTTAAACGAAAAACCTATTTTAGACGCCTTAGTTGAGCTATTTAAAAGTGCACAAATTTCAATATAAAGTTGAACATTAAAATTAAATAATTTTTGTGGCTAAGAACTAAGTTTTCTACGGCCAAAATCTCACACACACACACACACACACAACTTAGATGGTTTGGACAGATCTGTAGAATGGGGAACAACAGACCTATAAAATTAATCTGGCAAGCTAAAGATGTAAGCAAGGGGAAAAGAGGACGCCCGAAGAAAACATGGGATAGCACAGTAGCAGAAATTCTACGGAAAAAACAAATTACATGGCCAGAGGCTGCAAAAAAAGCTAGAAATAAAAAGGAATTGCGGAGGTTTGTTCTAACGAATGTTTTTGAAAAGGTGTATAAAACAAATGACTAAATTCTATTTTCTCAAGACTGCTTGATTTGCAATAAAATAAAAAAATATTTCAAGCACAAACCATTGGTATGTTAATAATTTTTTAACAATAATATTGCTTGAACACTTGAGTTAACCCTGTTTCGGGGGAGTAGGAGGGGGTATACATTTTTATCTTTTTATTTACGTAACTAACAGTGGGTGTAGTTCGAAGGGGGTGTATTTTAGAACACATGTTTATTTGGGAAATTCTTATTTTGATCCCAACACTACGTCCTTGAAATATCTATATCAAATTAAACCACCTTGTATAATTATAAAAATAAGGAATTGTCACTTCTTTCGTTATAATCGATATACCACAACCATATACAACGTGAAGAAAAACATTAAAATGGTCGACTAAACGCGCGAAATCAAAGTAAAAAAATCCCATGCTTCAAATATGTCAAGTAGCCGATCTGCCAGAGTATCTCGGTCCCCGTAGACGCTAGTTTAATCCTCACCATATCCGCCATTTTATGTTGTAAAGTTTTTGACATCAGATGATATTTAGTGTGTATAATATGTTGCATGATTGTACCTATATTAAATAATAATCCATTTGTGTGAATGTGTATTGAATGAACGATCACTGTAGATAAGTTATTCCTTTTAAAATTTTGTATTTGAATAATGTATTTGTTTCCCTTGATTTCCCATTAAATAACGTTTTCCATTTGAAAAGATTTAACTGCATTGTTTGGTGAATTTCCTTTCTAGACTAGTGTTTAATTTATCAGTTGGCATCATTGATGAGGCGGATCGTAACTGGAGAGGGGTCTCGAAACAGAATGTACAGGACCGTTTTGTAAAATTTTGTAGAGAAAAGAAAAGCAAGAATTTCAATTTTATTTGAAACTTCTTATTTAATAAAAAAATTTGTTTTTGGCGCTTATAATATAAATTAGAAAAAATTTCATCCAATTCCATGAACCCAAGATCCTGAGGTTATTGAGTTCTCATATAAATAACTGAAGCTAGGATTTCAAAAGTATTAAAAAGGTGAGTGTAATTATTTCATGACATATTTTAAAAATTTTTTTTAATATACCGGGCGAATCAAAATTTTATTGACAATAGTGAAACACAAATAGCAAACCACAATAATATATATATATATATATATATATATATATATATTTATATAGTAATATATATATATATAATAATAATACAACAGCTCTAACTTTCCACGAAAACTCAAAAAAACATACATTTAATTTTGAAAACACAAAAATTATAAGGTCGGAACAAAATACAAAAAAAGGGAAATTTTGGAATCAATAGCTATCCAAAAAAACCAGCAGGCCATTAACAATAAAAAAGATTTAAACAACCTCAGTAAAATATATCTAGCAGTACTGTAAATAATTTTAATGTGTACAAACGTTGTGGATTCTTTGTTGTGAATGTTTGTTTTTAGTAAGATTGATAAGAATATTTTATGTTTCGACGAAGTTCTTGACTGAACATTTTAATGTATATTGACAACTATTATTCTACGTTTGGGGTAAGTAGAAAGGATTGTTTGTAGTATTGTATCTCTTAGTTAGAAAATAATTTTATTTTAGATGTAGTATTATTTTGAAAAAGGCTGAATAAGCCGAAACGTAAATAAATGATGGTAATCTCAACAACATAAACCGTCTTTTTATATTTTTAATTTGAAAAATGACCTAAAACCAAGAAAAATTTCAGATATATGTATATATATATATATATATATATATATATATATATATATATACATATAGACGAAAGTAGTTCGTTGCCGAAACTAGTTAGGGTAACTTTTTTATTGGGGAATGCGGCAATGTGATAAAGAAAACTCTGTTTAGTTAATCCTAAGCTTTCGATAATTTATTATTATCATTATCAAAGAATCTATAAAATAAATATTATATACATTTAAAATATTTTTTAAAGTAAAAATATTTTTTACTTACACTAATTGAGGTTGTTCACAATAATATAATATCTATATATATGAAGAAATATCATTGTACAATTTAATCGTTAAAATATCCAAATTGGCATGTTATCAAATTGATGACAATTTTTGACAAGTTGATGTTGTCATAGAAAACATTTTTTTATATATATACTCAGTACATCAGTATAGTATATAATAAAATGTTTACTATACTCTTATTATATTTAAATGAAATATAAGTAAATCAATAAATTATCCTCTATAACGCCTTGATCTTCATTATTATCTTTTTTGTCGAATGATAATAAATAACTATAAATTGAATTTAGATTCTGAATATCAGTTCTTTTATTTAAACAATTATTCTCTTGAGCAATGAATGTCATTTCCAGGAAAATCCTTTTAGAGTAATTGTCTTCTTTACACAAAATTTTGAAGTTTTTATAATCAATTATATGTTTTGTTGAGAAAACGTGTTCTGCTAATGCTGAACGTTCATGGTATAATCTTGAATCACTCTTATGTAGAGCTAAGCGCTTAGTAATTTTTTGAGAAGTCTGACCCACATATACAGATTCGCATGTTGTATATAGATTAACATGCTCTACATGCGAATCTGTATATGTGGGTCAGACTTCTTAAAAAAATTAGTAAGCGCTTAGCTCTACATAAGAGTGATTCAAGATTATACCCAGAACGTTCAGCATTAGCAGAACACGTTTTCTCAACAAAACATATAATTGATTATAAAAACTTCAAAATTTTGTGTAAAGAAGACAATTACTCTAAAAGGATTTTCCTGGAAATGACATTCATTGCTCAAGAGAATAATTGTTTAAATAAAAGAACTGATATTCAGAATCTAAATTCAATTTATAGTTATTTATTATCATTCGACAAAAAAGATAATAATGAAGATCAAGGCGTTATAGAGGATAATTTATTGATTTACTTATATTTCATTTAAATATAATAAGAGTATAGTAAACATTTTATTATATACTATACTGATGTACTGAATATATATATATAAAAAAATGTTTTCTATGACAACATCAACTTGTCAAAAATTGTCATCAGTTTGATAACATGCCAATTTGGATATTTTAACGATTAAATTGTACAATGATATTTCTTCATATATATAGATATTATATTATTGTGAACAACCTCAATTAGTGTAAGTAAAAAATATTTTTACTTTAAAAAATATTTTAAATTTATATAATATTTATTTTGTAGATTCTTTGATAATGATAATAATAAATTATCGAAAGCTTAGGATTAACTAAACAGAGTTTTCTTTATCACATTGCCGCATTACCCAATAAAAATGTTACCCTATATATATATATATATATATATATATATATATATATATATATATATATATATATATATATATACATATATATAGTTTCATTTTCTTCTGGTTCTTGGTCTTTTTTATTTGATTATATATTGTTCATTTTGTATTCTTGGGATTAAGGACCATTTTTAAAGACATTTAACTAGAAGTTAATACATTTATATTTAACGTTTCGGCCTTTCTATGACCTTCTTCAGAAATAAAATTTGTTAAAACTAAAAGAAATGGTACCAGTTACAAAAAGAGTTTTAAAAGCAAAACAAATAAATCTTACCTTCCACAGAACGTTCATTTGATTATTCAACATACTTTATAGATTTTTAGGACGTATCGCATAACAGAATATAACTCACACCTAAACAAAACGAGCATTTTAAAAACATGACGTGATTAATAAAAAAACAGACATAGATCACTTAAGCGAGATTTATACTTTTTTATTGTCCTTAGATTTCAACTGCAACCTTCCTGTCACTAACGACATCCATGCTGCTCCTTATGAGGCCACTCTAATTTCAGTAACTTAAAACTTCCATGAATTGGGTGTATCGTGTGTTGGTAGGTACACTCACAATACATATTTTACATAATTATAATACATTAATGATTACTAGGGGTGTAAGGAGTGGCGCTTAAGACAACGTTCCAACAAAGCTGCCCAAAAGTCAACTTCACCTGCACGAGTGATGACAATGTCATCCGGTACACCCTGCTAGAAAACGAACGAGGCTCTGACGACAGAACATTGGCGGTATAACCATACATCCCAAAAATACAGGACTAAATCCCTGTACAACGTGGAGGAAGACAACGGGATACCACCTCCACTAATTTTATCCCAAGAGAAATGAAATGAATACATTTAACCCTAAATGTTCCGGAGGTTTAAATCGTTCCCCAATCGGATCTCCGAGGGGAACTGTGTTAAATGAGGATAGAAATGAGAGATTAAGTTTAAGAAGAGAAGTCAAGAGCGGTACTTGGAATGTGAGAAGCTTATACGAAGCTGGCCAACCTGATACAAGAAATGAAAAGATTAGAAATCGACGTTCTAGGCGTTGCAGAAACATGGTGGCCTGATGCCGGAATATGCCCCGTCTCCGACGGAGTTATGTACTACTCAGGAAACAAGGAACCAAACCATAGGAAGGGAGTAGGAATAATAGTGACTGAAAAAATATCCAGATTTGTAATGAATTTCCTCCCCCAATCAGATAGGATCGCACTACTTAAAACGCATGCCAAACCAGTCAAAATCAACTTTATTCAGGTGTACGCACCCACAGCGGATTCGTCTGAAGAAGATAGTGAGGCGTTCTACGAGGGACTAAAACACGTACTTAAACAGGTTAAAAATCATGAGATTAACCTCATAATGGGAGATTTTAACTCTAAAATTGGAAACGGAAGAGTCGAGGAAATAGTGGGCCCTTATGGATTAGGAACCCGAAATGACCGGGGTGAACGCCTTTGCCAATTTTGCCAGGAGGAAAGCCTGAAAATAACAAACACTTGGTTCAGGCTGCCACCTAGGCGATTCTACACATGGAGAGCTCCAGCCGATCGTCCAGACAACACCGTACGTAATCAGATAGATTTCATACTAATTAATAAGCGTTTCGGAACATCAGTAAAAAGAGTATGTACATCCTAATGCCGACGTTCCCTCGGACCATGTTCTCCTGGTAGCAGTAATCAAAACTAAGGTCACGAACAGTAAAACCTATATAGAACAGAGAAAGATAGACTACGATAGAATTAGAAGCGGAGATATTAAGAACAAAATGGTTGCGGAAGTTAATTAAAGAATAATGACTTCCGTAGAACCGAAGTTGAAGGAGGATGCAAGTATAGATGACGTACAAAGGTCGCAGAAAATGAGCTACTTTATTAGCAGAAAACACAAAAACACAATTGGATGACAGCAGAAATCATGGCACTTTTCGAAGAAAGAAGAAAATGTAAAAATCAAGAAAATTCTGAGAGCTATAAACACATTCAAAAAATTATTAGAGCAAAAATAAGAACAGCAAAGAATGACTGGTTGAAGAAACAATGCGAGGAGATAGAACAACTACAGGAAGTACACGATGAATTTAACCTATACAGAAAGATAAAAGAGGCGTCCGGAGTTTACATGAAATGACGCTTCTCTAATATAGAAAACGATTATGGACAGATGGCGCAGGATAATCAGCAGCGAAAAATTATTTGGGAGAAATATATTAGCAGCCTTTTCAATGATAACAGACGTGATATAGAAGCCACGGAGGGCGAAGATCTGTCTGGACCCCCTATCACCAAAGAAGAAATCATAAGAGCAATAAATACGTCAAAGGTCAGAAAGGCAGTTTGTCCGGACGACATACCTATCGAAATACTGAAAATATTAGACGATAAAGGCATTTCCGTCCTGCACAAAATATACAACACGGGGGAGTTCCCTGCCAAATGGGTTACATCATGTTTTATCCCCTTGCCAAAAAAGAACAATGCAACGAAGTGCGAGGATCATAGGCTGATCAGTCTAATGAGCCATACGTTAAAGATATTCCTCAAGATTATTCACTACAGAATTTCTAGTGCGAAAGAGATGTCGGATCCACACAGTTTGGATTTAGAAGAGGACTAGACACGAGAGAGGCTATAGTTGCAACTGAAGTATTAGTCCAAAACTGCAATAATCAGAGGAAATATGTGATGCTATGCTTTATCGACTATGAGAAAGCGTTCGACAAGGTTCACCACCACAAACTCATCCAAATTCTGAGGAGGATAGATATAGATCAGAAAGATATCCGCTGCATAAAAAGCCTTTATTGGAACCAAACAGCCGAAGTCAAGGTTGGCAATGAACACTCAGAACTGACCAAGATCCTTAGAGTGATCAGCCAGGTATGCGTTCTCTCTCCACTCCTCTTCAATCTATGCTCTGAAAACATCTTCCAGGAGGCACTCAAGAAACGCAGCCTGGGTATTAGGGTGAACGGAGTGTGGGTCAACAATATACGATACGCAGACGACACAGTTCGAATTGCTGACAATATGAAAGACTTGCAGGACCATCTTGATGCCGTGGGCGATAGTAGCAAAAGCTTGGGCCTCAATATCAACACCAAGAAGACAAAATTAATGATAGTATCGCGCAAGCCGGAAGAACATGAAAATCTAAGCCTAGCATACAACAGATGCCCCATTGTAAGAGTATATAAATTTAAATATTTAGGCACGTGGCTATGTGACAGCTGGATGTCCGAAACGGAAATCAAATGCCCAATCGAAATTGCCCGAAGCACATTTATGAAATTCAGGAAAGTTCTTACCAACACCGATTTTGACCTCGACCTAAGAATCAGATTTGTAAAATGTTACGTGTGGTCAGTGTTACTGTACGGTATGGAGGGCTGGACGCTAAAAGTAAACACCATGAATAGACTTGAAGCCTTCGAAATGTGATCCTACAGGCGAAAACTGAAAGTCCCATGGACGGCCAGGAAAACGAATGAGGGGGTCCTAAGAACGATTAAAAGAGAACGCGAATTGCTGGAAACCATCAAGCGCAGAAAAACAGCATATCTAGGCCACATAATACGGAATGATAGATACCAATTCCTACAATTAGTAATCGAGGGTAAGATTGAGGGGAGGGGAGGAGTCGGCAGGAAGAAGATGTCATGGCTCTGAAACGTGAGACAATGGACAGGGCTGAGAACAGTAGGAGACCTATTCAGCACTATTAGAAATAATGAAGAGTGGGTACATGTGATCGCAAACATCCATTAATGGATAAGCAGTGGAAGAAGAAGAAGAATGATTACTATATTATATTTATGAATGTTATTATTATTATATTTTACTGTTGCTGTCGCTCTAGTTGACCTTGATATCCTCTACTGTGTAGGTCTTGTTACACTCAACTCTATCGCATACGAGAACGGTGCGATCTCTTCTTCTTTCTTATACCATAAGATCTACCCCCTCTAAATTCCATACCCCAGTCAGAATGTGGTCAATGTAACAGATGCCGTTTTCAGAATGGGTACATCATCTGATGTTTGGATCAACTGTCAGCAGTTGGCAACATTGTTTGGTTGAATAGTCCATCCGTTTTAGAGGGAAAGGTTTCATTTCCTGTACGTCGATTTTTAAGTTGCTAAATGGTGTTGTATTTCGACATTTCAGTCGTAACAGATATGTTTGTCTAATGTGAACTTTCTTTTTCTTATTCAGTTCATATTTCAATTCAATATAACATAATGGAATCTAACCTCAACTCGGAGGTAAGTACACACGTGGTGTGAAGCCTTTTCTTATTGTATCCCCTTGACGTTTACATATTTCATATTTTTAACTGTTGTCTCCCTGATGATGACGATAATCATCCTCGAAAGCTTGGACATTTTCCGTTAAGACTACACTTTTTTCCGTTCTCTTGCTGCAATTCCCCAATATTCACTTCACCAGTTATATATATATATTTTACTAATTGCTGCAAAACGTACATTTTTATCGGGATGTCTGTTATTGAACATTACTGCAGCTTCCCTATAGGCTTTGTAGTTATCTCCATCAATTAGTACAATTTCAATTTTTTCGTCAAGGGTCAATTGCAACGGCATTTATGCTACTTCTGGAAATACAATGAATACAGACTGATGTTTCAATTTTGTTTACATTAGTTACAATTACATTTCAATTTCAATGCACACTAACTAGATGGAATGTATTATTTATTTCTCGAAAGCTTTTACTAGACTGACTTTCGGTAAGAGAAATGTCATTGTTAGAGCCACCTACATTTTAAATTATTTCGTTTATTTTTGTGTATTACAGTAGAAAATACATTAGTCTGTTGGATATTACTTATTTATTACGGATTTAAGTTCATTGCTAAAATATTTCAAATAAACATTTGAGGTGTGTTGAATTGTTAAATAAGATAAAAGTTGACGTGTTTCACAACTAAAATTTGCAAAATTTAAGTGGTAAAAATATTCCTATTGATCTTTTGTAATTTGTGGACACCGTGTACATCTAATGTAAAATGGAATACCTGAATATTATTATTTTCGAAAGCAGAGATTTTCATAATGAATAACTTTTTTTCGTGAAACTTGCTATAAAAAAGTATAATGATTATAATTATAAATAGCGAATAAGTGAATAAAGTAAAAATGAAAGATAAGTACATGAGTACTTGTTTCGTGATTACAATGTGCTTATAAAAATATAAATAAATGTAAATACAAAATATAAATAAATATGAATACAACAGTACAAAATATAAATATATATAAATAAATGTAAATACAAAAGTGCAAAATATAAATATATACGTGTATATATATAAAAAGATGTAAATACGAAAATAAAAAATATAAATATACATAAATAAATGGAAATACAAAAGTACAAATATAAATATACATATATAAATGCAAATACAAAAGTACAATATAAATATCATATGAATCTTTACTTAAACTTGTGAGGGTGCGTCAGTGTGGTAGAGCATAAAAGGGGTTGGATGGTTAGATATATTTCTTCATTCAACCTACAATAAATATCTACAATTAAAACCTAAAACTCTGTACAATAAGTATATATACAAGATTTATTGGTCCTGGAGGCGGGCAGTCCCTCTAGGGTGGTCGTCGGATTGGGTCGCGGATTATTCTTCTCGGTTGTCCAGCTTCCTCACTGAGACGCTAGACGGCAATTGCACTTTCAGTGTAATGTTGGGAATGCCGCTTGGTCCGGGTGCCTTGTCATTCTGCAATCTAGTGCAGCGCGCGGGTTTGGTGTGTGAGGGTGTGTGTGTGTGTGTGAGGGTGTGAGGGTGAGGGTGTGTGTGTGTGTGTGTGTGTGTGTGTGTGTGTGTGTGTGTGTGTGTGTGTGTGTGTATGGATATTATCAATATCCATGGATATTTTTTAAATCACGCTGTAGTATATCCGTGAATGCCTTGATATGCATTTATTTTGAAGGGAGTATAAATTATTCAAATTATTTTGATTATTAAAGGTCATATATTGCGTCAATCAGTTTATTGGGAATTAATAGTACCTGAAATTAATGTGAGAACTATTGCCAAGAAATCTCCTTATAGGATTTAATTTAAGTGCACAATTTAGTACATTATGTAGTTATGGAAGGTTTTGCAATGAATAGAACTTGATTTATATTAACAATTTATTTCACTTGTAGTTTGATAAAATATTTTATTTGTAAACATTTTCTGACCACCAAAATAGCAGATTTTTCGAAGTCAGTTTCTCTGGGTTACCGATTTATAGAAAATCTGTCAAAATTTTATCAGATTAACAGCTTATTTTTCAAATAATATATTCATTCTCATGCTTTATGACAGGTAACAAAACTCCGAAGTAACTTTTTGTTAACTCTATATTAACCCATTTGAAAATCTAATAAAGTTTTATCACGTCCAGAAAGTTTATAATCTACCAACAAATAGTAGTCAAGATCGACTAAATGCTTAACACAAACTAGCTTATGGTAAACTTGCTATCCTGGAGAAAATAACCTTAAAAAATCTGAAGTTTGCTGTTAGACTAATGGGATGAAAAAATATTCGCATATATTCTGTTTTTGAGTATATACTTGAATGTTTATGTGTATCATAATATGTGTACTATGAGCTATAAGACTTAGGTAAGTTGATACGGGTAGTGAATCATGATCGTATCTCACGCTGTCGGTAACCACGCGTAACGTCAACAGCGAAGTCATGAAAGAAGAATGGAAACGAATCGACACGAAATCTGTCACGATCGTCAATGAGCAAATCAAACCTGTTTGATAATTTAAGAAACCAATTTCAGTCGTGAAAAGGTGGGCACGTTGAAAAGTGCTACAAAGTGGCTGGCGGGAATCTACGCATGCCAATGCAGAGACGTTGAAATTTTTGGAATACTACAGAAAAGAACCTGCACTATGGGACCCTACCAATGAGGGACATAAAAAAGGGAAACGCATGCTGCAGCTGCCCAACGAATTTCAGAAGCATTAAATTTGCGAGATTTTAAAGCCACTCACGTAATTAGTAAATTGAAAAATTTACGAAGCTGGTATGCCCAGGAACTGAAAACAAATAGTCGCTAGAAGAAGAAGAATTCCAAACTCTTTCAGCTCCAGAAGCTCTTAGCGTTATCATAAGTTTCGTTTTGGCTGGTATTTCTTCCCTCATATTTGAATTCTTTTTTTTTGTATCAATGGTGCTATCCCGCTCTTGCTCAACAAAATGCGTTCCTTCAGACCGGTTCCTGTCTTTTATCCATTCTGTCACCCAGCATCTGCGCGGTTTTCTTTCTTTTTTAATAATTTTGTGCTGTGATACAATATAGTAGGTATACTATTATTACAACCACCACTGCACAGCCCTCTGCTATCGATGAAGGCATATTGAAGACTGGCACTTTTGCCGTGTAAACACCATAAGATCGTTTATACTATTTTCGTATTTCACGAAGTTTTTATTCGCACTTTCGTTTCTAACGTAAGCGTGAGACACGATCGTGACTCACTACCCCAGTCAATTTACCTTAGGATATGCTATTTAAAGTTGATAAACTTATTGCAGAAGGACAAAACAATTTTATAAATCAGGGATAATGCCCGAATTATCATGTAGCAAACCCAAATATTTTATGTGGTCTTGAATGTTATGAGTTACACTTTTTTTTATTACATAAATACTACCTAAAATAATATAAATAATTTACTACAACTAGAATTAGAATTAGTCCATGTTGACAAGAGCAGAATATTAATGCTCTTGCTAACACAAATCATTTTAGCATATGATTGAAATAACAGTAAAACTTAAATTATTCATTTAAGTTGTACCGTTTGGAAAATGAGATGAATAAATAGTTGACAATGAAATTGTTATATGAAGGGAGTAAGAGTAGAAATTACTCAGAACAATCTATTTCAAACCTAAAACCAATTCGCAACCAAACATAATTGTGCATTAACTGCTTAATAAGTGTATCGGACTACCCTTAAGAGAATTAAGAGAAGAGATAAAAAAATCAACAAAAACTGACCTCCAGTTTTAGATTTACTGATTAATTAAAACATGGAATAGGTCACCAGTCAAAGCCAGTAGCGATATCTGAATACACTCTTGTTTCCTAGGTAAATTAATTCTTTAAATGAGGCACTGTTCATCTGTCCCCATATATTACTATATACGATATCTAAAAAAAGTAGGAAAGTAAAAAGAGTTTCTCATTCGAATTGCAAATATATCACAAACGTATAAATTTATTATGTATAAGTTAATTAGGTCAATACAAGTAGATGCGAATGCTTCATAAGAACCAGGAACCTTTAAACTAGGTATAATGATAGGTACGACATAAAAAGATATGTGGCGCTACGTCTACTTTAAGCTTTCGTGTTTAATCACGTGATAAATCTTTGGGGAATTCTAACACACAGCAACTAAAAACCTATTAATTTTCAATGAAATCCTTGGGGTCGCAAATCTGAATTTAAACGACAAAATAACAGCTTTGAATCAGTTATTTGTAAAAACAAAGAATAGCTTATAAATGACCGAGTACCGCAACAGCTCAATATTTTTGTTTCACAGTATTGAATTTCAACGATTCTGCTTTTAATTAGAAACTTTCACAAACTCGGCGTTGTCATATCCTCCACTAAAATATTGACCAATTCCTTTTTTGTCGATAGCACGTACCCGGACGAACAAGAAAGCTGCCACTAGACTAGCCACAATAAGAACTAGCAATAGCATCACCAATCCTGCTACAAAGCTTGGAACAGACATGCATATGGTCTCTGGATCCTGAGACGAACTAGATTGTATTACTACCGTTTCGTTGTTTTGAGCAGCATTTAGAGCAAAATTGACATCTCCTGGAGCCACTACTTGAATGATTCGACTAGTATTAACGTCAGTCATTTCCTGAGCTTCACGTTTGTATACGTGACTTACTACAATAGATAATGTTTCTGGACTGCGCCGTTTTCTTACTCCTTGAAGCTCACTAGGTGGATTCTCAATCAATCTAGGTCTGCCACCCAATGTTGCTAAGTTACCTTCAAATTCTTCAGAAATGCTACTCTTTCTCTTGACTGTATTGTAAATACCATGATGCCCTAGAGGAGGCGGAGGAGGTAAGTGAAGGTCGGCAGTAGTTTGCGCTAAAACTTGAGGTGCAGGCGAAGAATGATTTGGTGGGTTAGACGTAGACGATGAAGATGTTTGAGCTTGTGGAGCGGGAACTACATCTGTGTTTTGTTCCGAATAAGCACCGGTAGGTCCAGCCGGGTGTCTAGGATCTGGGAAAGCAGGAGGTAATCCATATTCACTAGATGGTGATTCATATTCGCTATTCAACCCAGAATTACTTCCAAAATCTCCACTACCTAGGGCGTTTGAGACAGGAGGAGGACCGTATTCACTGCTTAAACCCAAACCATATCCGCATTTTGGCTCAGGACAACTATGTCTACATACTTGGATAACACATTGGAAATGTACATTCATAGAGTCCGGAAATTTAAAAGCTTGGAAATATGCAAACGATACAACAGAAGCAGATGGCCCAAAGTTTTTGATTTTTTGGAATTTACTCATAATTTTAGGTCTTACTACACATCCATATTGATCAACAAGTTGAATAGGCGCTCTTTTTCCATCATGGGCTACGCAGTTTCTTACTAACATATCAAATTTATTTTCATCATCTTTTATTGCTAATACCATCGTCATGGTTTGTCCAATTTTAACAATTCCAGATACTTCTGAAGCCCAAGGTCCTTTTCCTACTTGAATTTGCATCCAGCATTGCAAGTTGTCGCCCAGAAAATTAGCAGTTATTGCATGTAACACGTCAACTTGAAACGGTCTAAAAGTAACAGCTTTTTCATAAAAATCATACCACGTGCATCTTAATTTACGAGCTTGATCCCAGACTTCCTGTACATAGGGATCGTACTGAATAATTATTGTGTTTTCCACATAACTTCCACTAGGCGTTGCACCACCGTAACTAGCAGCATTATGATTGACCGAGGAGCTCATCCCGCAACTATTTAAAAATATTTCGAATGTGGCACTTAAATGACCAGTTCCTGGTTTCAAATGAACACAATGAGAATCGCTGTAAAAACCTTTAGAGAAAATCATTCCATAAAAAGGACGGTCAAACTCCATATTCACACGCATATGAGTTTTTTCGCACTGCACTTGTAAATGTTTTATTTGTGGTTTTTCCGGTGTAGTTAATGGCCACGGGTCATCATTTGGGTCTCCTCCACCCCCTCCTCCTCCTCCTCCAGAACCCAATAATCCTGCAGGAAGGTAACCGGGACCAGACAATGGTGGGCCGTAGACTGCTCTGTGTTCAAGGGGCAATGATGCCGAATCCGAAAGTGGAGCATCACAATGGATTTCCTAGAAATTAATAATATATTCATTAGAGGAGATATTTATGAAAAAATCAAGCGGGTACCAGTATGTAAGCAGGTCATAAAATGAAAATGAGTTATCAAATTCATTAAGTCTACACTAGAATTTAAAGTACATATTATCAAGTAACCAACGTATTGTATATAACATGATAAATGTTTACGAGAGTTACTAGAATATCAAATATTTATATAAAAGTAAACTGTTGCCTATTAATTGATTATTTGCAAATAAATCGGTTTAATGTATAAAATAATGTTTTATACCTATTAGTAAAAATATTTTGCTCTGAAAATACACAAAACTCTTGTGAAGATAATTTTCTTTTAATCAGGAGCTTCAAATAGGTATTACTATGTCAAAAAACTACCATGCATCTGTCAAAGAAACACGAAATTTATATAATATCAAAATGTACCGCATTGCCTTCAAAGTAGTCCGTTTTCGAAATAATACATTTCCGCCAACGAATAATCCATTCATCAAAACATTTTTTGTGACGGCACCGGTTGTCCGTCCGTTACCAGTTGTCGGCCATTTCTCTAAATATCTGAATATAATAGGGAATGTTCCTATATAACATGAAACTAATAGTAGTCTGTGAGCTCTATGATACTTCATACATCATTTGTCAGAAACTGCGCGGGCGCAGAGCCCAATGACACTGTTTATAAATTATTTAATATGGTGACAAACTCGTGTTCCAACTGCAGCTGCGATTACTTCACTTTTGTTTAGTGGACGGAAGCGGCGGAAATAGTGAGTATCTTGACGAATTGTTTAGTGAATGCGTGCATAAGCACATAAACATAAAGCTTATGGACACAATATCATATTTTACTATTAACATGTTGAAAAATTCTCATTTTACAAAAAAATATTAAGGGGCCGCTTAACGGGTTCATTAAAATGAATTTTACCGGCTGCCTGCCAGGGTGGCCGAGAAGTGGTTCTAGGAGGGATTTTTTACTCTGTTCTTTTTTAATACCTAGTAACGTTATTTGTAGTATCTGTTTTTTTAAAAGGACAAGATATATTTGAAAATAGTCTAGTCCAGTTCGCGGCCGCTTTTATTTAGTTCCACAGAAAAATAATTTAATGGTTGTGGGGACTTGAATTATGAGGCTGACAACCGGGTCTTTCTCGGCCACTGCTTTATTACTTGTTCAGTATTTGAAAATAGGTACTAATTTTTTAGGTTCTAACATTTCCAGATGTCGGGTTACGGGAAAGTGGTCAAAAAGAAATCCAAATCAAAGGACAAAGTCCTCAAAAGGAAATTATTCACATACTCCATTGAAGGAAGCTCTTAACCATATCCGATTAGGTAAAATTCCAATACGAGAGGCTACTAGGCGATACAGGGTGCCAAGAGCTATTCTGCAAGATATATTGCATGGCAAACATGGTGATGCTGTCAAAAAAACAAGTGCACAGCCGATAATGGGTATCAATGGTGAAAAAAGGATAGCTGAATGGGCTATTAACATTGCTGGTTTTCCAATTAAAAAAGAGTTTTTAATTGAAACTGTAACAAATATTGCTAAAGAGAAAGGATAATTGCATCGCTTTCCAAATAACAAGCCAGGTATTAAATGGTATAGATGTTTTCTACAGTGTCATCCAGAAATTTCCGTTAGGGAGGCTGAGGGAATTAACAAAAAGGTCGAGCCTTAATAACCGAGGAACTGATAAGAGCATGGTTTAGAGACCTAAACGAATTTCTTGAAAACAATAACTTACAAGAAATAGTTAAACAACCTCTGAGAATATTTAACGGCGATGAAGCCGGTTTCGTATTATGCCCCAAAACGGGTAAGGTACTTGCCCCGCGAGGATGGAAGAACCTTTACCAAATAAAGACAGGAAATAAGGAAAATATAACAGTGCTCGTAGTATTTAATGCCTCTGGAGATGTATGCCCACCTCTAGTTGTCTTCTTGTACGTAAGGCCCCCGAGAGCGTTAGTTAACAGCATGCCCGACAACTGGGCATTGGGGAAATCTGAAACAGGATGGATGAGGAGCGATGCATTTTATGAATACATTTGAAATGACTTCAACAAATGGCTAAATGAGAACAAAATTGAGAGACCTATAATATTGTTCGGTGACGGGCATAAAAGCCATATGACCTTGCCCTTAAGCGAATTTTGCGACGAGAATGGCATAATTACTATATGCTTTACCACCTAATACAACGCATATGCTTCAGCCAGCAGATGTAAGTGTCTTCAAGCCGTTAAAGGGCGAGTGGAAAAAACCATAAGGAACTGGCAAAGCAAACCCGAAACAGCTAACAATGTCATAACAAAGATCAATTTCTGTTCACTTTTCAAAGAAACGCTTGAATTAGCAAACATGAGAACTTGGATTCAAAACGGATTTTGAAGATGTGGCTTATTTCCTTTAAACCCAGACAAAGTGGATTATATAAAATGTGTGAAAAATACATTGTAAAAGTTGAATAAATGCAAAACTATCACCGGTAATTCCACACTGTCTCCTCAAGATTTTAGATCAGCTGAAAAAGTCATAAAGGTAATAGAGGATCGACTGTACGAATATGGCATAAACGTTAAAGTGATCACAAATGAAATCAAGTATCTCGAGCAAAGTATTCACTCTAAGGAAAATGTTGATGCACTTGTGGATGGAAATGCGGGGAACAACTTTGTTGGCGCAAATGTGGATATAAATTCCGGAGACGAAAATGTAAATAGAAATGGGTTAGAAATCGGAACAACAGTTTATATGGATGATATCCATGTTCTAGATGTAGCTGTTATAAATTCGAGCTATAACTTTCCACCAAAGATTGCATTTATTGATTTAGCTAGTAATATTGTTCCTAAGACTACTGAAAGAGGCATGCTGTATAACGACGGTCCAGAGAATGAAGGAGACAAGTTTGCCGTTTTAAACGAAGCGCCTTCTGTGATACTGCCTGATGATGATGCAATTCCTGAAAGAAAAATACTCGATAACAACGATCTAAAGATTGAAGGAGACATGCCTGCAATTTTAAATGAATCGACTGTGATACTACCTGATACTGAAACAATTCCTGAAAGAGAAATACTCGATAACGTCGATCTGAAGAATGAAAGAGACATGACCGCCATTTTAAACGAATCGCCACCTGTGATACTACCCGATGCTGATGCAGAGAATGAAGTAGATATGACTGTCGTTTTAAATGAATTGCCTCCTGCGGTTCTGCCTGACGCCGATTCAATTCGTAGCACAAGTCACAAATCCCCTGAAACAGAAATGCTAGGCAATAAAATAAAAATTCTACATGAGGTGGTGATAAGGCCGCCTTTCCCAGAGAAACTTGCTGTCAGAGATACAATGCATCAAACTCCTGAAAAGAACGTTTCTGATCACGAAACTTCGAGCCAAATAGTGGATATTTCCAGTGAATCGCCTATAACACCGTTCAGTAAACATTTGCTTTATCCTGCTGCAACAAGGAGTCAAAGAAATTCTGATAAAAAAGAGAAGCTGCCCAGTGCAATTTCAAGTAAAGAGTGGAGACATTTCTACGAAAAAAAAGATTACGCAAAGAGAAAAAAGTGGAGGCGGTACGAAAGAATTGAAAGAACTGAATCAAAATAAACAAAAACAGCCCAAGCCAAAGAACGTAGGCAACAAAAAGAAATCAAAAGTTGAATCAAAATGGAACTATGATACAGAAAAAGAGAGAATAAAATGTTCGTTTTGTGAAGACGAATTAATTAGCGAGGCAGAAGAAGACTCCGAGAAAAATATTGGCTGTGACCATTGTTCCAGATGGTACCATCTTCGATGAACAGAATTCGGAGAACATGCTTTCGAAGATGTTGCTTCTAAAAACTACATTTGTGATATCTACAAATAGTCGTATTGTACATGTACCTAGTATATTTATTTATTTGTTTTAGTTTTTTATGTTGTACCTACCTGTACCTAGAATGTTTATTTATTTGTTTGTTTTTGATGTTTTATTTTATGTTGTTTACACAAGGGTACATGTATGTAAACTTAAAGTTGCCATAAATACGTTTTCACTGTCTATAAAGAGTTTCCGAACTTCTACTTTTTATTTATTTTATTATTCCCCCAGATCATATAGATATCCACTAGGAAACCTATCTAGATATCTTACCATATACGGCTGTCAAACAGTTATTTATCGGCCAGGAGGCCGAGAACAGGTGGAATGAAGGCCGAGAACAGGTGGAATGAAGGCCGAGAATAATAGAGCCCTGGCCGACAACTAGTGAAAAGTGCATTTTCATAAAAAACATTTTTTGTGTTTTTTTGACGCAATCGAATGATACTTTCAGTGTATTTGTGAGACACTAGAAGGTTGAATCTACCATATGACAATGTCTCTTTTCCGTTAACGTAGTTGTATCTATCGAAAATATTCATTTCAATCTCAACATGGCGCTAAAAGGCGGACAACCGGTGCCGTCAACCCCACAACTTTGTCTTCTATAGATAGAAAGACGGGTGCCTCAAAGTGTTTTTGTTTACAATTATAGCTTTGATAGATAGTGAGAAAAAGTATCCAATTAGGTGTTTCTCAGTCAAAAGTGAGCAGAGTTTTAATTTACAATTTGGATTGAGAGTAATGATCTGAAGTGTATTGGTACTTATAACAAAGCCTAGTTTACGAGGTATGGAATAAATAACTCTGAAACCTTACACATTTTATCAAAAACCGATTTGTGAATCTCGCAAATTGAATAGATTTTCAGATAAGTGTATATGAGTAATAGACACACAACTAATAGGCACTTATTTTAAAAAGAACAGGTTTTGTGTACTCAGACTTTTCAGATTAATTTACCGAATCTACATACCAATGTAGCCGATCGAGATGAGTAATATTATTAATGTTGCTACACAGTGGCGTAACTAGGATGAAGCGCTGGAGGGGGAGGGGGTATAAACTACCGGGCGGTCTAGGGAAAATTTTTTGAAGTTTCAAGCACCCGGTAACTGCATTTTAGCTTTGTTTTTCTTATAAAATTGTAACCTACAGTCCCTAGCTTTTAGTGCCGTAAATTAAAAAATACTTGTTACAGATTTTTTAAGCTTTACCATATAATGAACGGGAATAAACCCTACCTACACTTGTCGTTTGTAATAGCTTAAATAGAACATTAGGCCATAAATGACACAATCTAAATAATAGTTTAGCCATTGGCAGGATCAGGCTTATAAACAGCGGACTTTTTAAATTATAGAAGGTACAAGGCAAGACAATAATGTAGCACTAAATTATCTGCTTGATATTTATTAGCTCATCATTTGTAATAAACTGCATGGTAATAAGTAATAATTGGCTTTTCAAGCCATGTTTTCTTATTAGCAATCCTAACAGTAATACCTCACACTGGGCAATAAATAATACATGAAATTTCGCTTTATAACATGAATGTATTCAAAAGAACATGATTACATTTAATGTTTGTTACAGAAAGTTACAAGTTTGTAGTCTGTTAGTGTTTTAAATAGAATGAAGGTAAACTATAACACCCAGAGTGCCAGACGAGAGTTTAGAGTTGAGTAATAATAGATATTGTACATTACAGTACAAACTCAAGTTTTCTTGGTTTTTGTGCCATGTCATCAATAACTTCGTCTGATGATATGCTGATTTCTCGGTGGACACTAAGTAATGCCCATCCGTTTAATCTTGTCTGTAAACAAATAACTGTGTAACAATACAGTAGATATAAAATAGTTTGATTTCTGTTTCTGGAAATATATTTTGAAACTCATTAAGACAAGAAGAATAATGATGTTATATATTTTTTTATAACGTAATTATAATTTTTCAAGTGAAAGTTATTATAATGTATAAATAATAAATGTTTTCTTATTTTATGAAACAATTATTAAAAAATCATATTTACTCAATAATAACATTTTGACAATAATGGCATAATAGCCTAGTTATTTTTTTTTAATTCAGTTTTTAACAAAAAGGAAAAAAGTATATTGGCCAAAGAATAACTATTTTAGTTATTTCACATATATTTTTTAGTTTCTTTAAAAGAAAAGAAATTAAGTAAATCAACGGGTTAGGGGTTAACCATTTACTTTTAGTTTTTCGCATAACACTCATTGATTAAATTTATTTTATTCTTACCTGTCCAGTAGTATATCTGAGGTATGTCTTGACTCTTTTTAGAGTTGAAAATGTCCGCTCTGGGGTGCATGTAGTCACAGGTAGAGTACATAGTATTTTGAGCAGTCTGTAAATGTTGGATATAACGTAGCATCGCAACAATCAAGTGCCTTAGTTACAGACTTGAAAACATCTGCCAGTGCCAACTCTCGCCTCTGAACTTCATTTTGCCATAACTTTAGTTCAATAAATACATCACCTGGGGGTGACTGCATATCTTCGTAATAGAAATTGACCAAATGTTTCAACTTATCTTTACAGCTATCGTCAACAGGCTCAAATAAACACTGAAAACCCAGAAACACCGACTGATGTTGGTCAAATCTCTCATTGAGCTGGTTGATGAAAAAATCCAAAAACGGGATAAAAATATTTAATCTGTAGTAAGCTTCTGTACTTGTGTTCTGTGCTTCTATGTTTGATGTTTCGTTGGTGGATGAATTAACAGCAGTAACAATATTACTTCGGTTTCTTTGTTTCCCACAAACTCTTGGAATTTTTAGGTCTACTTCCAGATCATTTGCAACTGCTTGTACACATTTAAAAATGGAACCAAATTGATTTTCACAGTTAAATTTTGCAGTTCTGCCAAACATGTCTTGGATATATTAACCATTTGTTTCAAGTCTATAGGTTCCTTTTGGAGAGTTTTGCACAATTTTAAGCAGTATGCGAATACCATTGAAATAATATGAACAGAAACCATAAAATCAGAATTCAAAATTCCCCACTTCAATGCACTTGCATCGCTGCCATCTTTCCAGGACGATATTATATTCAAGGCTTCAATTGTAAAATCTAAAATATGCAAAAAATCTTGGATTGAGTCGTATTTTGACGTCCATCTTGTGGTTGAAATTCTTTTGATAGTTTTGACTCGAGGATTTAAGCCGGACTCTTCTATGCAGTTCAGCAAAACAGCTTTTCTTTTAGGCGTGTTAAGAAATGTGCGGAATTTTTCTACTATGCCAAGGCAGTTCCGGATATTTTGCACTTCACATGCTTTAGTTACAGCCAGATTTAGAGCATACGCAGCACAATGCACGTATAATGCAGATGGATAGGTATTTTATATAATTCTGTGGACGCCACTATACTTCCCCGCCATATTGGCAGCTCCGTCGTAACCTTGTCCCCTTAAAAAGTTTATGTCAACTGCATATTTTTGAAAATTGACAATGATTTGGTTGGCAAGGAATTCACTCGTCATTGACGTAACTTGTTCAAATTGTAAAAAGTCTTCTTTTACAAAGTGATGGCCGTCAATTATCTCCACGTAACGGACACATAGCGAAAGTTGTTCGACAGTAGAAATGTCACTGGTTTCATCTGCTAAAATTGAGAAACCCTGAGCAGCATTAACTTTGTCTACAAGTTTCCTTAAAATAATGGTGTTACAGGATGTAACTATATCATTTTGTACTTTTGGTGAAAGGTACTTTATTTTACTAGAGCCATTTAGCACTTCCATTAGCTCCTGGTCACCCAGACTGCGGTATTTTAATATGGCCTCAAAGTTTCCCTCATTAGATGCACTACATTCATTTTCAATGTTAATATTTCCAGAGTCACGGTGCCCACGTAGTGCTAGTTCCTGCCGACCGCATAGAATAACAGCATCAATAATGGGCTTTAAGTTTTTAGCAACCGCTTCAAGACGTGCTTGGTCGATTTGGTTGACAAGGGGTTCGACCGCCTTCTCTTTAACCTTTTCTAAGTGTTTAACGTCCAACAAACAGCTCCTGTGATATTGGGTACTTTCATGGGTTCTAAAAGCTTCTTTTGCTTTTTTCCAGTTGTCAAACTTTCTTTTTACAAATGCGCCTACTTCTTGGTGATTGACTCCTACGCAATGCTTCGCAAATAGACAGCAATATTTACAATACACTCCTTGTTGTACTTCAAAGTATGCAAGCCAAGGGAACTCCGTAAACCATGTCCATTGAAACTTTATTTTCCTAGTTGTAAACTTGTTTAAAATAGGAACAGTGTAGTTTGAAGGAGGTTGCCAACAATTTTTCAAAATATCATATTTTTCAAAAACACTCAATGTTTTACCAGTATACAGTCCAATGTCATTAGGTTGCTGTGGAGAAGGTTTACCTACATTTTCTGCATGTTGAGTTGTATGGGCGATACCATGCTCTTCGCACGACGGAAGCAGCGGCGTTGGTGCTGAAAGCGTGTACTAGCTGTCTGTGGCAACCACGAAACTGTTTGTACTATCGCTAGAACCAGGACTACCCGCCGTTACCGCACCGCGTTTCTTAAACAAATCTGTCAGTAAACATTGAGAAACTTTCCTCTTTGACATCATGAAATCGTAAAAGTTTCTTATTAATAAACACTATGAACAGTCTTCACAATCACATATATAAGCAATTACTGAACTACTACAGAGCTCACAAAACAGATCAACCTAAAAGCTGTCTGACCCCTTAGGCGTCTGCCCAGTTTGGGTATCCTCAGAGAGCATGTGTGTGCTTATAGCGCATGCGAGAGCTTAAAGCGCATGCGTGTGCTTAGAGCGCATGCGTGTAGTGTTACCACTACCATTCTCGTTAAAGAAACCAAATTCACTCCCTCTGCAGACGTCAGTCATTCTGTCAATTACGCAAATAAATTACTATTTTCTATTTTGAATAAACAGGGCAAATTAAAACTAAAAGGTTTAATTACAGTATTTCAAACAAGCGGACTTGCTGTGATTACGTTTTATTTTTTTTATATTATTAGGGTTCGGGGGGGGGTTCTACCCCCCTCATCCCCCTATAGTTACGCCACTGTTGCTACATCACCAGCTGATTGTCAACACTCTTGTGCCTTCATCCTCCCGATTGTTGCATACAGAATCGATTTTAATAAATTGTTTATGAATAAAACATAAATACACGATAATAACTAATAGACAGAATTATTGATTCTAGTAATAATATATTAATATATAGTTGAGTAAGGCAATACCATAGAGCAACAGCTGGTGTAGGATGCTTAATACACAAAAAATTAGAGAAACAAATACAAAACTGGACTGCATGGTGCGAACGTATTCTAACGGTAGTGATCACCTAGTAGTAATGGCCAAATTCAAAGAAAATACGTTAACAGATGTCAAAGAAGATATGAGGAATGTGGATAACCAGACAACCAAACGGAAGCGAAAGAAAGTTGAAAGTAGAAAAGAAGAGTAAAAGATTTCGAAGGTAACTAGGTCTGCCGCGTTGAAGTGTATGTACGTATACACAGGGCAAATTTTTGTTGCATGACCAGTAGTGATTGAAAAAAAAATGGGTTAGCATATTTATATTGGAAAATATCTTACCCTTAGTGTAAGTAAAACTGTCAAAAGTCCTAGAGTATTGGGCGATCTTGACATGATGTTCCGTGTTGCTGCGTTCATGGAGATTTTCTGTAACGAACAATATGAAAGTACCTTGACATAATAAATATTATTTTACACGGCTGAAGTAGTGTAGTATTTATAAAGATGGATTATACAAATATATAATCGAACTATTATCAATATTAAGATTTTAGCAATCTTTGAGGACTGGTAACGATCTTAAATGTTTTTTTAATCACATTCAGGGCCAGTTTCACCACCTTCTGATACGTGTCTGATAGCTTAAACGGAAGTTTTGTTCTTTCTTATTCTATGCCAAGTGACAAAGACAAAAGTTGTGAATAAGCAATCCAACCCTTATCAGAAGGGGTGGTTAAACTGGACCTCAATATTTTCCGTTTAACTTATTCTTTGGATGACTCCTTTAGAACAAGCTCAAATCAGATACAGTTTAACGTTCTTCAATTCAGAATAATAGGAACAGTTATACATAAATTAATATACATAATTTCAATGACGTAGAAACAAATATTTCTACTATATAAGTTATATTTGATTTATTATTTATGTATTGTAAATATCTTGAATATCATGGTTCTGAATCTAATCTTATATAGGATTGCAATGTTTTGTTTAAGTTGCCAAATTATCAATTCATTACTACCGAATGACGTTATTGTAAATGCTACAGGTATTTCCGATGCCGATGTCATTATTCTATTTACTATTTCTTTTTCGGTGTATTTAATTATTTTTTTTAACTACTAGTTTTCAATAATTGTCATCTTTAAATAGAATTTTCATTTCGCTGAAATTTAATGTATGTTTAGCTTGTGTTTCATTTTCGATTAGTGCTGTTGTTGCATTTATGCACGTTTAAAATATTTTCATAATTTTGATTTAACTTTTCTTCTACCAATGATAATTTATATAGTGTGCGTCCATGAATTCATTATTAGCTAAATAACCAGTAAGATGAAAAAATTCCGAAACAGGTCGATTTTAGATTTCAATATACTGTTTTTTAAAAGAATAAAATCTATGAAACAGGGTGAATAACCTTTGAGTGCTGACGTCAGCAACAGTTTTTTTAAATCACAAGTTAATTTAAATTGGTAAATGGTGCACAAAAACGCAAAATTTGTTAATGCCAATTTATTATTTACAAAACAATTGATGAAGAATAAACGTACGCTCCAACAAAAACAAACCAAAGAAAATTCATAGTAAATGTTCAAATTAGTCTCCATTGACAATTAAACAATAAATTAACATGGTAATAAATTCGTTTTTAACATTTTGTAGCATAGCGGGTGTTATGTTCTGCATTTCCTGCCTGATGTGTACTTTTAGGTCATGGATATTTTCAAATCTCTTAGTGTGGACTTTAGATTTTGAATAACCCCATAAAAAGATGTCTAATGGGCTAAGATCGAATGATCTAGTGGGCCATTCCACTGTTCCCCATCTTCCGATCCAATTATTTGAAAATGTTCTGTCCAAAAACTGGCGAACAGCTATAGCGAAATGTGGCGATGTGCCATCGCCTTGAAACCATATTCTGCGGTCTAAATTGATGTCAATTTGGATATCCTGGTATTGATAACTTATCACCTGAAATATTCAAACAGGATCCTAATATTTCGGCAAAAATCCCGCATAAAATCTTTGAAGAAATATGGGCAACAGAAAATAGTGGAAGAAAGGACTGCTGGTAGAACTGCCAAAGAAGGGGATCTCACAGAATGCAGGAAATGGATCATACTCCGGCAGAGCACGGAGTACCAGACACCGCTCTACCTGGATTTCATTAACTTCGAGAAGGCGTTAGATTCTATTGAGAGAAACTTAATTTGGAAAGTTCTGACAGAATATGGAATGCTCACAAAACTAATTCACATAATAAAGGAGACCTACTATGAACACGAGTGCGAGGTTATTTATCAGAACAAACTAATCGAACCTTTTCCTATCAAAACTGGTGTTAAACAGGGTTGCTTGCTATCTACTATCCTATTCCTGATGGTGCTTAACAAAGTAATGTGGAAAGTCAATGAAAAAAGACGCAGGGACGCAAGGTGGAACAATGTTGAAAGACTGGAAGATATTGACTACGCTGATTACCTCTGTCTAATGTCACACAACATTCGTGACATGAAAGAGAAAATGAGTAACCTGATCGAAGAAGGAAAGAATGTGGTGCTGAGGATTAATGAAGGAGAATCAAAGGAGATGAGGATAAACAATGCAAATGACGAGGATATTACAATTAACAACCAGACTATAGAACGCGTCCAACAGTTCCAATACCTCGGAAGCATGGTTTCAGTAAACGGCGGCACTGATGAAGATGTAGCTCAAAGAATAAAGAAAGCCAAAGCAGCGTTTGCCTAACTAAGACCTACTTGGAGATCACAGCAATAACGAAGACACACTAAGCTAAAAATATTTGAGATCAATGTCGAGAGTGTGCCGGACAGCTACAAGAATTCATCAACCGTTGTCTAAGAAACATTCTGAATATCTACTGGCAACTACACAATTTCCAATGAAAACCTATGAAGGATAAGTCACCAAACCCCAGTGGGTTACACTATCAAGCAACGCCAATATAGCTGGATCAGACACACACTCATGCCTCAAAACAGCATCCCAAAGGAAGCTCTTCGAACGAAGAACGAAATTCCTGGGGAGAAAACCAATCGATGGCCCAGAATAGTGTTCGTTGGCGTTCCTTTGTTGACGCCCTACGCCCCCCCTAGGGATTGAAGCACATAACGGAACGAAATGGATATCAGAAAAAAGCTGGGTTAAATCAGGAATACATGTATTTTGCAGAAAATCCAGATACAATTTTCCTGTTAAATTTATATCAAATTTTTTTTTTCACATTACTAGCTTATACGTTGTTTTTTTGTGATTTATGAGTATGGCAATCCAATTTGGATTTTCATCAGACCAATATCGGTTGTTTTGCTGCTTAGTATGCCCGTTCAAATAAAATGTGGCCTATCAATGAAATTGTTATATAAATTATTATTGTTTTTATTAATCCTGTACTCAAACAATTCAGTTGTGCGATCACAGTCAACTTCAGCCAACTCATAGATGAGACGTACAAGGATGGTATTTCGCTTCGTTAAAAATATTTGATACTGAAGACTTTCCAATACCCAAATCCCTAGATAATACCCCCGCACAGTACAGTGTAGATCGTGTACTGCCGACACAATTACATCTTGTTGAATATTTTTATTTAGTGCTTCGGTGCATCCTTAACGTGTCCTAATTCTCTCTATTTATTTTCTATTCTGCTTAAAGTAGATTGAGACATAAGTTCAGGATCTGGGTACATTTTATGAAATATTGTGCATGATATTTGTTGAGTCATGATCCTATCGCCAACACCAGTCATCATGAAAATGCCAATTCTCTCACTTTCACAAAACAATTTGTTGAATTGTAACTAAAACGATAAATTAGAAAACAAATGGCAAGAAATACTTTTAATTTTTTCTGTTTAGTACAGCGGCTAGGATTACTTATGAAAGTGGATATATATAATGTTAAAATAACAAACAAGTTCTGCGCTTTTGTCCACCATACACCATTTTTAATAAAATTTTCAAACCTTTGTGGGAATCAGGTCAACAAGGGAAATCCACAAATTGAAAAGAACGGAGGTGTTTCATTTAAAAAGAAAAATATTACTGACGCCACACACAATAGGTTATTCATCATGAACCATGAATTATTCTCTTAAATAATAGTAAATTAAAATAAAAATCGACCTGTTTCGGGATTTGTACATCTTCCTGTTCATTTAGCTAATAATTAATTTATGCGTTACTTTATGGACGCACTGCAGTAATAGTCTCAAAAATTCATCAGATTTCCATCTCTACAAATACTCCATACCTGACAGTACGACACTGACCGACTAACATACTATGTAAGCACAGCTTAGCACACCTGCATTATAAATGCATTTTGGAGATATTTCTGTTTATTACTCATAATTCAATAAATAATAATATTTGAACAACTATATCTTAAAAATAAATTTAGATATCATCATAACGTCATAGCTTTATATAACCTCACTAACTATGATCTAGGAATAATGCCAATTAGTACTTTGTTATGTGGAATATTTTCAGAGAATCTATGATTTCCTTTTACACCTCAAGATATAGTTAAACTAAACATAATACAATTATTATTATCATAATTAAGCAAAAAATATAGATTAAAGGAAAAGTTACATTATTAGTGTTTTAAATGAAACTCACGGTTTCTAGTTAATACCACAATATAATAAAAATTGTTGAAAATTCTAAAAAATTGACAATTGTTTCGATAAAACAATATCATCGTCAGAATGACAGAAGTTACATTTCATTTGATGCCTACCTGATGTTTAGTAGTTATTTTTGGCTAGACCAAGAAGTGACCTAACTTGTGATTGACTTAATATATGTTAATAGAAAAAAAAAGAAGAAGCTGTGATATTACAAATGTTGAAGCTTAGATATTATTCGCCCTATGGTGATATCCTGGATATAATTTTTCCAATTAAGATCAGTATAACTGTGCAATGATATAGAAAACCAGGAAAACTATATCTGCTGATCTTTAAAATTATCACTTAAGAAGAGAACTCCCTAGATTTAACTGTTCATAGACAACTTCATATTGTTGGTTTCCTAAATGTCTTCTAATTTCCAATTCTTCAAGGAAATCCAGTTCTTGTTTATTTAAGAAACCCACAATATGAAGTTGTCAATGAGCAGTTAAATCTAGGGAGTTCTCTACTAACAAACTGTCTTCTTAAGTGAAAATTGTAAAGATCAGCAGATATAGTTTTCCTGGTTTTCTATATAATTGCACAGTTATACTGATCTTAATTGGAAAAATGATATCCAGGATATCACCATAGGGCTAATAATATCTAAGCTTCAATATTTGTAATATCACATCTTCTTCTTTTTTCTATTAACATATATTAAGTCAATCACAAGTTAGGTCACTTCTTGGTGTAGCCAAAAATAACTACTAAACATCAGGTAGGCATCAAATGAAATGTAACTTCTGTCATTCTGACGATGATATTGATTTATCGAAACAATTGTCAATTTTATAGAATTTTCAACAATTTTTATTATATTGTGGTATTAACTAAAAACCGTGAGTTTCATTTAAAACACTAATATGAGTAGATTCCACGAAGTAAGGGTCGAGACAGTTAATTTCATGAAAAGTTACATGTTTCGCCAGTTGTTGCCGACGAGATTAAAAAAACCAGTCGTCCTCCATATTGTTTTTTTGTCTCATTATCTCTCACCAACCATTCAAAAATGAATATTGTTTTACTCAATTTAAAACCATTTAGCCTATAAACATAAACTGAAAAAAATCTATGTTGTTTTTTTTCAAAGTGGATTGTAACATCAGAAAATTGAGAAATCAAAAACGATTCAATGATGAAATTGTTTATTGAGAGCTAAAACATTTAATGCATAGTGAAAGTTTTCAAAAAGTTCAAACTCAAGTTTTCAGATTTTTTTACACCTTTTAATATTAGCGAATGTATCAATGACATCATTAAAGTCAAACTTACACGTCAAGTCTTTTTCTATAGCTAAAACAGCTAAGTTAAGTATCCTTCTCTGGCCAACAGTTGATCTTAAATAATGCTTTACCCGTGAAATAGTAGAAAATGAACGTTCTGCTGCACAGTTACTGGCTGGTGTACACTAAAACATCTAAGAGATACACTTACATTTGGATCTTAGATCTTTTGACAAAATATATCTGTTCAAATGTGACTGCGACATTTTTTCTGCACTGAATGTCTTTTCTTTGCACAACAACATAAGTCGTTCCAAAATTTTTAATTCTAATCGACTGCGGCGTGTTAGGCGTCCGCTTAATACGAGATTTCGCCCAAAGTATGTTACACCAATAATAAAGCACGGACAAGGAAGTGTGCTTGTATGGGGTTGTTTTTTTTGGAGTGGAGTAGGACCACTACATTTTATAGACGGTACTATGGATCGCTTCGCCTACAGGGACATAATACAAAACATTATGTATCCCTATGCTGAGCGGGAGATGCCTTTGAAATTTGTATTCCAACATGACAACGACCCATAAAATTCATCTCGCCTTGTTCAGTAGTGGCTTCAGGACCTGACCTTAACTCCACTGAAAACCTTTGGGAAGAGGTAGAACGTCTTATTCGTACGTCAAGATTCCCAAATAAACATCTTTTAATTAATAAAATTAATGAAGTTTGAATTAATAAGCCGAACTTTAATACAATCAATGCCGCATCGTTGCCAAAAAGGTATAGACAACAATGGATATCCCATTGTATCCCACTGTATTAATAACCTGTTTAATAGCATTTTGATTAACTAGCTGTTGGTATAACCCATTAATCATTATGTTTGATTACTTAGTTGTTTTAAGTAAATGAAATAGCAAAATCTCAAAAGAAATGTATATTGGAGCCCTCTCGTTCATTTTGATGGTTGTGTTTCTGATTTTAGTCAGTATCATGTAATAATAGGTGGATACTGAAATGCGAGTATAGCATTTATGAATAAAATTGTCGATTGGATGATGGAGGGCTCATATCTGTCTGGAGATAGAAGTAGTTTAGATACTGTTTGTAGTTCTAGAGGTAGAAAACTAAGATTATTTTGAGGAGTCTGATTTGTTAGTGTGGACATTCAGCGATACACCTGCCCAGTTTACTGATATAAAGGCTAGAGGGTTATATGTCGTTGATACTGTCTGGATAACGTCTGCAATTATCGATTTTATAAAGGATTTGAAAGTTCACCCTATTCCTGATCTATGAAGAACATCAGTTTTCCATTTGTGTAGATCTAAAAATGGTCAACTTCTTGCTTGAGCAGCAAGGTGGGTACACAAAATATCTCCTTGTGGGATAGTAGGGGAAGCAAGATCATTGAAATATGGTTAATTGGCCAATAAGACAAAATATGACTGTAGGAACAGCAAATGTCATAAATGAACCATTGGTTGACCATGAAAAAATCATTCTCCCACCGCTCCACATCAAGTTAGGACTAATGAAACAATTTGTTAAGGCTTTGAGTAAATGTGGCGAGTGCTTCAAATACATTTGTAGATTGTTTCCTAGGCTAAGTATGGAAAAGCTAAAAGCGGGTATTTTTGATGGCCCTCAAATTCGCAAACTTATTAAGGACTCTAATTTTACCAATCACATGACGACACTTGAAGCTGCTGCTTGGTGTAGCTTTGTTATGGTACTTAAAAATTTCTTGGGTAATCACAAAGCGGACAATTACGAGGAATTAGTGCAACATATGTTATTAAACTTTGAAAACTTGGGTACTAATATGAGTTTTAAAGTACACTTTCTTCACAGCCACTTGGATAAATTTCCCGACAATCTTGGCAATTTCAGTGAGGAACAAGGGGAACGGTTCCACCAGGATATAAAGGAGATGGAGGTAAGGTATCAGGGCAGATGGGATCATCATATGATGGCAGACTATTGTTGGAGTCTCCAACGTGATGTACCTGACGGTCCTCATAAAAGAAAATCCTACAAAAAGAGCTTCTTTCCTACGAATTAGATGCAATTTTTTAAATTAAATTATTTCTTTTCTGTTATACCTAATCAATAAATGAATTTTATTATTTTTTCGTTTCTCTTTTTTTGAAACCACTTTAATATTTTTTACTAAAAGTTGCTTATAAGGGCCATTGGTCTATTAAATTGATATTTTTCTCTATCTTATCATATTTTGATAATATATCTCTAAAATTAGAGCCAATTCATCTAAATGGACTTCAAATTCGTGATCAGCACCACGAAATTACCTAGAAATCGCCCAAATATTGTTGACAATAAAATAGTGTTGATCAGTGTTATGTTTTGTATTGTTAGTATAGTCAGTGTTTTTTATATCTTTAAAATATTTTTTATATACTTTTTTTATATTTATCTATTTTTAAATTATTTCGCTTTGTCCATAAAATTGTACAATTTTTTATGACAATAAAGCTTATGTCTCTCTCTCTCTCTCTCTCTCTCTCTTTTCGCATATGACAGCACCTTACTATGACCTCTTAAACTACATATATTTTGATTTCCACGGTTGATCATTTTATTATAAATATTTAAATATTTGATTTTATTGTAAAAGTTGCTTTACTTTTGTCCAATAGTGTATATATTCATATATTTTATTGAATGAATGCTTTTGGTTTTCGGTATATTGTAATAAATAACATGTTTTTTATTCCATTTGAAAGTAAATCATATAATATTTTTTACTTGAACGTTGAAGGTTTTAATAAGTTGTCTAATGTAAAATCTGATATTATTGATTTTGTAACTAGATGTAGACTTCGTTTCACGAAAGTTGAAGACACTTGAAGTTGGAACATTGACAATCGTAGAAACCAAATTGTCTTGTTTATCTACGTCGCTTAGTAACGAAGCCACTTTATAATTTTACATTTGAGGGTTACGTTTCTGGTTGTTTATTTGTTGAATATTTTTGATTTTGAATATTTTAAGACGTGTAGCTAGTTTATAAGTGAGGATTGTGTGTTTTATTTAATCTAAAACCATATTTTCTAAAAAAACTTTTTGGTGTAAAAGCAAAAATTGTCTTAGTCAATGCGTCAATGAGAAGTGGAAAGGATTCGGGATATCATTTATAAGTTCTACATCCTGGAGAAGAGGGCTCCTACTTTAAAATGTAAGTTTGATAACATTAAATATACTAAAATTAACTACAAGGAATATCTGTCAGTTTACTTCTAGCACGATTTTGTAAGCTAGAACTACGTTTAATGGTGTTAAGAGAAAAATAGTTTTCTATTAAAGTATACTTATTCATTTTTTTCTAGGTACTCTTCACAAAGTGCAGATTGTTTTACCTGAGTTTACTATAAGTAGAACTTCTTTCTTCTTTGTGGCGGCTGCTAAAATGTATAAGTTGTAGGTAAGTAGGGAGTTTTTTTTAGTTATTGAAGTTGAACGAGTGGAACAAATTCATGATCAGAAGAAAAATTAAGATAAAACTACAATAAACATTGAAAAATAAAAAAATATTAATATGTAACATGCATACGTATTTAATTAAAAATAATGCCTTTATTGTAGATGGCAGCACACAACAGAAAACAGGAAGGTGATTATGGAATCACATGATATTCGCCTTAAAAGAAGTAATTTCTTAGAAAAATTATTAAATACAGAACTGAAGGCTGGAATATTGTGTATATTCATGAAACATACATCTGCAGCTCGCACATGCAATCGAAGTACCATATGTATCAGGAATAGGTTTGAAATTAGTCAGGAAGAAATTTTCTGAAGTAGATGTTCAAGAACGGTGTTCTATTGGCAAACCTTTAAATAAATGCGAATCTGAATGGATTAAAGCAGAACACGTCTTTGATAATGCTGTAGATTCTCTAAGTTTAACGTAAATACAGGATCGTCTCAAATCTTCTAGTGTTATCGAATTTCTTAGTGGCTCTGAAAGCCATTAGTAACACAGGTTTACAAGAAGACATTTCTTATGAAGTTAATATCAATCAATATGTTTTATATTTTAGGAATATGGAAGAGTTTACACCTTGAAGAGGATTACAAAACAGAGAAGTTGATTATTGTTGTAGTACAGAAAAAAACTTGCAAATGGAAAAGAATCTATTTTCTATGAGTGTAATAGGACTGTTTCAAATTAGGACTGTTTCAAATTGTACATCCCATTTAGTTTTTATGAATGTATAATTTCAGTATTTTTTTCTTCGAATAAGAAACGCAAAGATCTAAGGAAGCATCCATATTCGTGGAATGTGTCCATAAAAAATTAAACTTTACGTTGACAGTGATGGTATCTACTTATCAGATAACTGTAATTTGAACATTATATTTTAACTACTTGTTATTATAATTTAAAGGAAATATTGTGGAACAAATTACGGAAACACATGTGGGACACAAATATGAAATACATGCCAAAACATTGAAAGAAGAACTCAAAATACTATAGTAAATTAATAGCAGGTATTACAACAGAACGGATATTGCAGAAGAGCGAGTTTGTTTGAGATACTGCCAGCACTACATTGGAAGATGATTTTTATATAGCTGAGACATCTATAACTTAATTGAATTATCAAAAAGAAGTAACCCATTTTATTGCAGAAAGGTCCAGTGTATAAGCTTCACTTAGCTTAGAAGAAATAAGAAAGGTAATTGTAATTTCACCAATATTTTTATTTAAAATACTTCAATTCCATTTAAAAAATTAATGATTTAATCAACAATTCAAACTACGAACCATTGGCAAAATTCAATAAGGCATTTCGAAAAAATATATTTTATGCAAATTCCAGATAAAGAGGAAGTTTTTAAAATAATAAAAACAGAGAAACATGCATACTCTATCCTAATGAAAAATAGAATGTGTATTTAAATCTTTGTGTAGGGGTATTTTGTTTATAATTAAAATTTGTGTTTGCTTTAAGTTAAATTGGAATTTTTCTATGTCTATTTTCCATAAATTATAATAAATAATTGTATAACTTCGTATTTTTTTTCACCTTTTTTGATACCCAAATGATGTACCTACGACTTGACGTAAGTTTGCAAATTACTTCGATTTTAATTTAAATTTAATACTACACTTCATTAAACTTTTGGTAGTGTTTGTTTTCCCTAACCATAACCTATAAACATTATATAGCGATAAAACTTTAAATACACTAGCAATATTCAAAGGAACTGTCATATCATGATGAATAAATTATTATTAATATTCTTCAGTCAAGGATCTTAGAGTTACTTATAATAGTCAAATGTATTTCTTTTCACATACACAAAAATCAGTTAAGAGTGTTAATCGTATAATGGGTTTAGTTTTCATACAAACCACTCATTTTTCAAATATTGAGACTAAAAATGTTGTTTAACCCTTTCGGACGCAGCGTCCACTGCAGTGTACAAAATTTTTACACCTTGTATATAAGTAATAAGAAATATTTTAAGCTCACAACATTTCGTCCACTGCAATGTACGCATGCATATAATACGTTAGGATCGCGGATGACGTCTCTGATTGACTACCAAATTTTATTCCCGCCAATGTTGAGTCAGTTGTTTGGATGCAGCGGTAGTAAGCAAAACACGGGTGAGCAGTTTAGGTTAGAAAACGTTGTAAATAAACAAAATTGACCGGAACTTGAGATAATTCGTAAGTATATAAATAATTATTAGTTTTTATTACAACTAACCATTTGCAGTAACATATTATTGATAAATATTATTGTTTTCATTTGAACGTCCACTGGGATGGACAAAAATCTTTTAGGTCAATAGTTTTAAGTGTTTTTTCTTTTTTTCAGTTTATGATGAGTAGTAGAAAAAAATATGTAACCGAAGATGAACTTCTAAAATTATTAGAAAATGATGATCTCCCCGATATTGAACTACTATCTGATGAGGACGATGGCTGGGAATGGGAAAGTATGGAAGATGGGAGGCTTTCAGAGGGAGACGAAGATTCTGAAAATGAACCGGACTTAGGTAAAGATTTAAATGTGGACGACCTTCTCAAGGCAATACTTCACTGCAACAGAAAAAGGTTGAAACAAAACCTCTGAATTTAGATTTGATGGCTATGGACATCTTCCAGAATATGACGAAAAGAAGGAAGCCGCACGTTGTAAATTGGAAGAATGTAAAAAAAAACTCATACTTTTTGTATTAAGTGTAAAGTTCATTTATGTTTCTTTAAGGGACGGAATTGTTTTTTAAAATTTCACAATAAATAATATTACTTTGTGATTTTGTCAAATTTATTTCATATTCAAATATGTTCTTATGTCGGTTTTGTCCATTCCAATGGACGTGAAAATTTTTGAAAATGTGAAATATATATGTATATGTATATATATATATATATATATATATATATATATATATATATATGTATATCGGTACTAAAAATCATAAAAAAATATGATAAATCAATTCTGAAGCAAAATTTTTTTTAAAATCACTTCTATGCAGTTGGCCTGGAAAGGATTAATACTTTAGTAAGACCTAAACTTATATTTGGATCTATTATCTGGAGAGATCAACCTCAAATGTACTTAGAAAATATCGAGATAGTGTAGAATGAATACCTACATTTTGTGTATAGTGATTTGAATAGTGTAATTAATAGTATAAAGCTTTATTCGGTACACCCATTCTCAATTATGTGCGTGTGTTTTGGAAAATGTATCCATAATTCGAAAAAAGTGAAAGATCCTGAGTTCTAAATTATATTTAGAATTGTACGAGATTGCAGTTTTCCCGTCCAGATTACTGGTGAGTCTATTCCAGATTATTGGTAGTTAAATAAAAAATTAGGATTGCTATTAAAAAAAATTATCGATGACGTCATATCTTAAATATGAGACACGCACCTTACATCAGAAGGTCCGCAATTTAAAATACTAATCGACCTGACCGAGCATATTTTCAACTTTTCACTCCAACACCGTCCAACCGATCATCATAAAAATTGGTATGTATATGTATTTTTTCATGGAGAAGGCTTTTAGACTATCTCCTTTGTTGTAACTCCTCACCAGGTGGCGCTACAGAATATCAAATTCTACACCCTTCAACCGATCACACTCAAAATAGGCGTATATATGTATTTTTCTATGCAGAATTTGTATTTGTTATCCTTTTTGTTGTAATTTTAATTAACTGTAATGCCTGTCAAAGAAATTCACTATTTTAAAGATAATGTTACATTGTCAAAGAAAAATTTGAATTTGACATTTCCGTGGGAAAAGTGCCGTAGCGTGTACTTTTACCACTCTAAATTATTACTTTTCCAATGGATATCAAAGAAATTGAGGAAAGGCCTACATTGCTTATAATAATTTGTGTAGAAAAGCGTGTTTTGCATAGTGACTGTAGAAACCTTTTATTCTAAATACTTTCTATTACTTAATCTGTTATATAAAATAAAAATGTTATTAATTATTTAAAATACCCATACAATTCAATTTATTTATTTATAAGATATATTTAAAAAATGGTTATTTGCAGTGCTAGAAAGTATAAAGTATATATTTTAAAACAAGTATGGAAGAATCGCAGAAATACTCATACTTCATTCAATTTATTGAGAGAAATTTATAATCAAAACAATAGTTTTAGGTTTATGAATCGGTATCGATATGTAAAGTAATTAGTGAGTAATTTCAATAATCACAAATAGTAAATTTAAGCGCAAAAGAATACCTACTATTCTTGTGTTTATAGATACGTAGTTACACTATTTTACAATTTACAACATTGAATAATAACAAATATTATTTGTGACAGGAATTAGATATTAGTGAGTATCTTTAACTATAACAAACATTGACCAATACTTGACAGGACGTCTGCCGGGTTCACCTAGTATATATATATATATATATATATATATATATATATATATATATATATATATATATCCTGCCACTTTCATACGTAAGCATCGGACTTCCCCCCCAAAACACGGGATATTTTATACTTTTGTGCAAGTATATAGTTTTAAATGCTATTCTTATCTATGTATTTGTGTTAAATTCTTAAAAAACTTGGTTTTAATTTTATGCCAAAATTTGATAAGTAGGCAATATGACATTCTGCAGTCGTTGGGGAACCTACAGCGTTGCCACATTTTTAGGAACTGGATGCTACAATTATAAACTAATCTTGAATTGCAAGTCCTGATATAACAATTTTAAAAAATATTACTCTACCAGAAGATAGGAAACCATATCAGAATCACTAACTAGGTACATTTAAAAAATGTTTACTTTCAGGTAATAATCAACTTCGATTAAATTTTTTTATCTATTGTTGTATACAAATAAATACCTATAAAAATAAGTGAATACGTTTCTTTATTGTATTCCCAAATTTCCCCCTTGCCTTGTTTCTAGCTTCAGATATCTTAACACATTCTTTTTTATTTTATTCATTCAACTTGCTTTAACTTTGTTTTTAATTTCAGTGGTATTTTTGTAACACTTACTTATTTTACACTGATGCTGAATGTTTAATAAAACACGGTAAAATGTTTTGTTAATATTTATTTAAATATGAAATATTGGTTCACATAAAATAGTTTGTTTAAAATTTTAGTCAAAATAGCACCTTAAAATTAAAAAAAATAAAATTATTATGTCTAACTTGAAAGATATATTAATTTTTATATTTACTTTTGTACATAAACTTTTAATTTCCAACCAGTTTTTGTTTCGGAGACGTTTTCCAGTCTCAGAAATTAATTCTTCTTCGTTTTTTGGCTTGAACATTAGTATTTTCAGTAAATTCAGGTAAGTTATCATAATTGTCTATCTCCGGCTCGTTAAGGTCTTGTTTCGGAGAATGAAAATGTTACATATGAAAGGTTACAAATTATATGTAAAAAGTATTATGCAAGCAAATCGCCCAAAACTGGTATTCTTACCTGAAGGTCCCGGACGATCTTCTGCGGGGTTGCAACCCTTCTTCGAAGTGATATAATGGACTGTATCAGGGGTTCAATGGGTTTTATTAAGGTTTTTGGCACTAGCGCGGTAAATACACTACTTTGAACTGTTCACTTCGACAACTGTTCTGCTTCTGGTTTTGAGAACTGGGTTTTTTAAATTAAACATAATGTGTATATACCGTGTGTCCGCTAGGTATAAAAATACCACCAACGATTTGCTTGAGATTTAAACATTTAAATTTTATTATTAAATAACCTTACATATTAACTATATATCATAACCAATTAAAATAAAATTAATGAATACTTAACATACCCCCCACCAAAATACATAGTATTTTAACTAACTTATTTAGAACATGTTGGTAAAGGACATAACTTTACCGTTGGTCTTTGAAGAAGACCCTGAGTGGTTCTGACATTAGCAACTCTTGCAATACCATCAGAACCCGGAAATAACTTCACAATTCTTCCCAATTTCCAATTTAAAGATGGGACATTGTTATCTTTAATAATAACTAGGTCGTTAAGTTTGAGTGGAATTTGTTGATTTAGCCATTTATTTCGCTGTTGGAGTGTATTTAAATATTCACTATGCCACCGTTTCCACACATCTTGCTGTAGTCTTTGTATAAGCTGCCATCGATCCAACTGGTTCATATTTAAATGGGAAAGATCTGGATCGGCAACTGCCGTTGGCGGCTCTAACATAAGAAAATGACTTGGGGTTAACACGGATAAATCATTGGGGTCTGAACTTGAAGAATAGAGCGGCCTGGAATTGAGAATAGCTTCAATCTGAGCTAATAGGGTGTAAAACTCTTCAAAAGTTAAAACTTGAGAGCCAACAACTCGAAAAATATGAGTTTTAACAGACTTTATTCCCGCTTCACTAAGACCGTTAAAATGGGGACCGGACGGAGGAGAAAATGAAAATTTTATTTTTTCTGATCCACAAGCCTTTTGCATATATTCATGAAGAATGCGAGAAGCCCCTACAAAGTTGGTTGCATTATCACAAAAAATATGGGTGCATCTGCCTCGACGGGCAACAAACCGACGCAAAGCAGCAATAAATGCATCCGAAGAGAGACTTGATACTAACCCCAAGTGTACGGCTTTTGTGGCGAAACACACAAAAATACAAATATAGGCCTTTTGTGACTTAATTCCACGTCCTTTAAGGGGAGTGACTAAGAAGGGACCTCCATAATCAGTGCCTACACAAGAAAATGGTTTAATTTGGTTGACGCGGGTAGGAGGTAAGTTTCCCATGAAAGGTTCGTGGGCCACAGGTTTCAGTTTAAAGCATCGAATACAGCGGCTCAACACACTCCGAATTGCACGTTTGGAAGAGAGAATCCAAAAATTCTGAGCAATTAGGAAATGTAAGTGCTGTAAACCTGGATGAAAATATGTTTTATGAACGGACTCAATTATTAAATCTGTCAAACGATGTTGACGGGGTAGAATTGCTGGAAATTTTGTATCATAAGACAATCCTGAGAACTTCAAGCGTCCCCCCACCCTCAAAACACCCCCGCTGTCCAGAAAAGGACTCAACTTTCTAAAAGGTTTTGATAAGGTGGTGCCTGCTTCCAAATTTTCAATTTCTTGTGCGAAACAAATATGTTGCACTCGTTTTGTGAGAACCATTAAAGCTTTGTGGAGTTCTGAGTCAGTGAAATAATCCAATGATTTATTTTGAGGATTTCTTAAATTTGCTACAAAGCGTAGCGCATAAGCAATAATTCGTTGAATTTTACTCAAGGATGAGTATTTGTCCAATAGAAGATCTAATGTGTCCAAAGACATAAGTGTTACAAGAACTGAGGGTTTTTCTTCCGGACAGGAAACTGGAGAAAATTTAGGATTGGACCATAGGGGCTTTGGAGACATTAACCAAGGAGGCCCCTCAAACCACAACGGATGATTAAGCATTTGACTGGGCATAAGACCACGAGAGGCACAATCGGCTGGATTATCGGAGCTTTCAACAAAATGCCAACGGTCAGGGGGAACCTTTTCTTGTATGTGAGCTACACGATGACCGACGAAAGTTTTCCAGCGGGAAGCGGGTGATTTAATCCATGATAGGGTTACCATTGAATCAGACCAAGCAAAAATTTCACTAATTTGGAGGTTGTCTCGGAATGCGTTAAGGACAAATTCTATTAAATTGGAGAGTAGAACAGCTGCACACAGTTCTAGTCGGGGAATTGAAAGAGTTTTAAGTGGGGCCACTCTAGATTTAGCGGCAATTAGGCAGATTTTGGAAGCATTATTCTCTGAAGTAAATTTAAAATATATTACACTGGAGTACCCTTTCTCTGAACTATCTGCAAAGCCATGCAGTTCACAAGAAATATATTTATTAGGTAAGCAGCGAGGAATATTAATATGTGAGAGGAGCGGAAGTTCAGTTTTATACTGATTCCATTTGTCGACTATGTCCGAAGGGGGTATTTGATCCCAATCTAAACCCAAACTCCAAAGTCGATGTAAGAGATGTTTAGCTAGGAATGAGAGTGGAGCTAAGAACCCAAGGGGGTCATACATTCGAGCAACTTCTGAGAGTATTATACGTTTAGAACAGAATCTGTCAAGGGGTTGAATATCATAAGAGAAAACATCTAAGGAGTTATTCCACCGCAATCCTAAAACTTTTACCACAAGGTCATGGGAATCAAAAGAAGACAAGGAGTGTTGGCAAACCTCAGCAGGGAGACACTGCATTAACTGGGGATTATTACATGCCCATTTTCGAAGAAGAAAACCTCCTCTTTCCAGCATCGAAATTAATTCTGATTGAAGAAGTTTGGCTTCCTGGAGAGTTGAGGCACCTGTGATAATATCGTCAATATAGATATCAGAGGATAAACACTTTGCAGCTCGAGGAAAATTTTCCCTTTCCTCTTGTACTAACTGCTGAATTGTACGAAGGGCCAGGAAAGGAGCGGACGATACTCCATAAGTAACAGTAGTAAGCTTAAAATCTTGGACGGGATCTTCCGGAGCGAAGCGCCAAAGAATTCTTTGGTAATTCTGGTGCTCTTCCGATATTGATATTTGCCTATACATTTGCTTAATATCAGCAATAAAAGTAAAAGGATGAAGTCGGAATCGCAATAAAATTTCGATTATATCCTTTTGCAACTTTTGCCCTATGAAAAGAGTGTCGTTCAGCGAAAAACCTGCAGGAGATTTGCAGGAAGCATCAAATACAACCCTAAGCTTGGTTGTAGCACTATTAGGATTTATGACGTAATGATGTGGGATATAATAGATTTTGTCGAATGAAGAAGTAGGAGAGGTCTCAACCATGTGACCATTGGAAAGATAATCTTTCATAAAGCTGTTATATTCATTGTAAAGCTGGGAATTTTTCAAAAGACGGTTTTCCATATTTTTCAATCTCTTTAGAGCAGATATTCTGGTATCTCCAAAAAATGGATCCGCGGTTTTGAAAGGAAGAGTAACACTGAAGATATTCTTTTATGAGTTTTTTGGAATATCATTTCACATTTTTTATCATCATCAGAAATAGGTAAAGACCGAGGAATACTTTCAAGTTCCCAAAATTTTTGAAGGGTATTGTCGAGGGATGTAAGACATGATGAAAGAAAAGAGTGTGAGACTAATGGTTTATTAGCGGTATTTATTTTCCCCATCAAAATCCAACCAAATTGAGTGTTAACAGCAATCGGTTCCCCTTTTGCTGTTTGAACTTTGTCAGGTAAGATTTTTGCAAATATATCGGATTCCAGTAACATATCTATAGGAGATGAAATGTTAAACATCTTATCAGCCAATTCCAACTTAGAAATACAGGGAAATGTATCGACTGAAAATGATTGGACGGGCATATTGTTACAGATTGTTGACACTATTTGAGCATCCAAATTGAATAAGGGAGTTGACTTATTCAAAGGTTTTAAAATACAACTTAGAGACTTGTTAGAGAAAGTTCGAATATCTTCGACTCCTCCTATTTGCATAGGAGTGTTACATCTGGGCAGACCCAATCTGCTGGCACATTTATCAGTAATTAAAGAAACTTGACTACAGCTATCAATTAAAACTCTAACCTGTTGATAGTTTCCACGGCAATCCAGTACCTCAACCCGGGCAGTAGGAAGTAAATTAGTAGAACGTACTGACGTGTGTAAGACAGAGGCGATTTTAGGATCAATGGGATCTAAACTAGAAATCTGAGTTGAATTGGAAGAAGAGGGAGCATCTATAGCAGTCATATTGCTATTTACTAAAGGTTGTTGATCGAAATGTAAAAGAGTGTGATGTCTTTTATTGCAAATTCTACAACCACCATTAGAAGTACAATTCTTCGAAGTATGTTTGGTACCTAAACAATTAGTACACCACTTGTATCGTTTGGATATCTCGTATCTTTCCTTTGGGTGCTTGGCACAAAAATCAGGACACTTATAAATTGAGTGATTATTTTTACAAATCACACATTTAGTTAGATCTGCAACATTAGCAAGACATGCAGAATTGTACGGTTTAACATTTTTTATTTGATATTTACTTGAGTTAGTTCTCTTAGGAGGTTGGATTAAAACAACTGAATCGTAAGCATCGCATTGCTTTTCAAGAAATTTATATAAATCATCATATTTAGGAATTTCGGATGCAAAAGTGGCATTTTCTTGTTCGAATCGCTGTAAAGTTTCCGAATCAATTTTTTTGCTTAAAAGGTGAAATAGTACAAAATCCCACTCTCGGACCGGTAACCCCAAATTTTTTAGAGCTTCCAAGTTATCAAAAAAAAGTGCCAAAAGCTGTCTAAGATATTTTGGGTTCTCCGAAGTTAATTTTTGAGAATTATAAACCTGTTCCCAATAAAATATGGCTAACGCACGCGTATTTTGATAATGCTTAATCAATTTACTGAAAGCTAAGTCATAATTAGCTTCTGTAAGTTTAATATTTTTAATGAGAATTAAAGCGTCGTCAGACAGGGACGACATTAAATATCTAAATTTTTCAATTTTTGTAAGAGATTCATTAGTATCTATAAGAGACTTGAAAAGATCAAAAAATGTTGGCCATAATTTTAAATCTCCTGAAAAAACCGGTATATTCAATTTTGGCAGCTTTACATTTGAACCTTTGTTCTTGGAATGCAAGGTAGAGTTAGTATCAAACAAATCAGAATAAACACTCATTATATGAAAATATTTATTATCTACTTCCTGTCTGATCAATGTTTCAATATTCAGATCTGCCTCCTCATTTGCAGCGAGAGCAGTAATAATTGTAGAATGCTGAAGGTTAAAGTCACTGTAAAATGTTTTTAATTCAGCATATCTAGCTTTAAAATGGTTATGAGCACTTTGATCCCCCTCTGCCTGTATGGCAAGATCATGCAGTATCGAAATTCTATCAGAGGCTGAGTCTCTAAGAGCTTTTGCTTGACGCAATCTAGCTGCCATTGTGATACAATAATAAGATTGATCAGATTCTAATATATAAAACTATATAAAACTTTCGAACACAGAAATAATGAATTTCAATTGATAAATATATTATGTAGGCACATACAGATTAAAGTTATACAACTCAAGCTAAAATACCTGATTTGAGAAATTAAATTAACGTGTCTAATGAATATTTCACTCAATCTTTATACTACCTAATAATCTGAGACACCTAAATTATAAGACCAATACACAATAGGTATGTATCTAATAAGTGAATAGAGAGATAAGATTCAATCTTTAATTCAATAATTATTTTCTATTGAGTTGAATCCAATAAATTATAAATATTTAGTACACTTGAGAATGGATCTGTTTAAAGAGAATAAATGGGCCAAACTGTATTAATAAAGTGAACTTATTTTTATTTAAACTAAGTATATTATGTTTAAATAGTCAAATTTCGAAGAAAGTAAAAACTACTAATTATCGAGAATGCTAATGCCAGTTAACCTTGAAACTTATAAAAAGTTGATTTAAAATTTATATTTTCAAATTTCACAAGTTTGAAAATTAATATCCCGGGAGAAGTGACCAAAAAATGTTTCGGAGAATGAAAATGTTTTTCGTTACATATGAAAGGTTACAAATTATATGTAAAAAGTATTATGCAAGCAAATCGCCCAAAACTGGTATTCTTACCTGAAGGTCCCGGACGATCTTCTGCGGGGTTGCAACCCTTCTTCGAAGTGATATAATGGACTGTATCAGGGGTTCAATGGGTTTTATTAAGGTTTTTGGCACTAGCGCGGTAAATACACTACTTTGAACTGTTCACTTCGACAACTGTTCTGCTTCTGGTTTTGAGAACTGGGTTTTTTAAATTAAACATAATGTGTATATACCGTGTGTCCGCTAGGTATAAAAATACCACCAACGATTTGCTTGAGATTTAAACATTTAAATTTTATTATTAAATAACCTTACATATTAACTATATATCATAACCAATTAAAATAAAATTAATGAATACTTAACAGGTCTCTTTCATCAAGCTTGCGATCACTGTTTATATCTTCCAAATCCACATATATTTCATCCAAATGTTTTCTTTTAAATGCTGCAGCACCTCCTTTTTCCATTAAGAGTACATTTTTTGCAGCCTTCATAGATTGATATACATCATCAGGCAAACGATAGCGACTCTTCTCTTATGTGTTCAAGAATCGTGTCCCATAAAAGTAGACAGTTGCTTCAAATCTGTGTCAGTCATACTAAACATTTGGGAAAGAGTAGCTAAATGTTTTCTTAGCCTTGTAGAAGTTAAAGCTTCACTCTCGCGATGGGGATAGGGACATGTAAGCCGTTTTTCTCGATTTTCAAACGTTTGGCTACTACAGCCTCCTAAACTCAATTGGTTGTAGATCCCTTACTATACATAAAAGAAATCAAGTACGAGACATCGTTGAAATTAGCTCGCCGAGAGAATTAAAAAAATGTTAAAATATAGATTGTGTCCAATTTAAAAAAAACATAACATTGATGTGTAACTTTTTTTGGGACAACCCATTTAATTGAAAATATTTTTAAATTATTGCTTTTTTGAATATACACGAAATAGTCGGTACTATTATGAAATGTTCATAAAATGGGGCGTTGTGGAGTTATGGACTTATTTTTTATTATTTTGTGTAACTAAAGTTAATTTGGTGTGGAATTTTCTTACCGAATACCAAACGAGGTTAAATTAAATCCTGAAATTTTTTCTCGCTCGGGGATATTCATGAGTTCGAAAAAATTTCAGGAAATAATTTAACCTCTAGTGGTATTACTAGTGAAAAATGTGGTACACTTTTGAAATAAATATCTACCAATAATATCTATAGGTATCTGACTAAAACCTATAATTACGAGTATTTAAAAACAGATAATTAATTTTTATTTTAAATTTATACTATATGCAGTCGAAAGCGTCATACAAAAGAGATGGTTCACAATTTCCAACCAGTCAATATTATAATTTAAATTATTTATAAAAACGTTTTTTGTAGGGAAATTGAAAAAGTACAGATAGGTATGTATTTAAATACTCTAAAGTTAGTTTCTATAAATCTTAAGTAGGTGACACAGACCTTTTATCTTAAAAAAGAAAATAAATCGTTAGAGTTATTTAAAAACTGATGGACAGCTTTCATATTGCAATTCGACTTGTTACTAGGTTGTTGGTTCTTTTTTCTCTCTGCAACAACACGTTTTATTTAAATTATTATATGGATACTTAGGGTAGCGCCAGGTTTGGCCGAATTTTCATTGCAGCGCAATTTTCATCAAAGGCCAGCCCCACACTTTGGAGGAAAATCCGCCAGACTTACTGATTTTTAGGGCGTCACCATTTTCCCATGTTAAAACAAATAAAACATAAAATTATTACGGAAGTAAAATGCGCTGCTGAATTTACGCAATAGAATTTTCCGGCTAGAAACAATTGTATTTCATTTACTTTATTTAACAATGAGAAAACATGCTAGGCTAGATTTGACAAACTTCTATTCGGAAGGAAAAAATAAAAAAGCCTACTTTTGACAGTGTTTGTAGAACAATATATTTTCGAAAATATTCCGAATAAAACATTGGGTTTCATTTTTTATTTGAGAAGGAGATCTAATAGAAAGGTTACCAAGTATCAAAATTGTGGTTTTAACTCATTTCTGTCTTTTAATACTGCGATGGTATGTTTTTGTAATGAACGACTCGTTTTCTGTATTACCAATAATGGTATAAATTACAGTAGTGAACTTTGTTTTATCTGATTTATTTATTATTTTTCACTAGAAATTATTATAATATCATCATTGCGAGTATTTTTAAATCTTGTTAAAATTTGAAGTCAACAGAATTACTACTTAAATATTATTTTTAGATAATACTTCCAACAAAAAAACTTTCAGACTTCTGTAACGTTCCTGTAACAGAAGGAAAACATATTTCATCTGAAGTAGCACTCTTTCTTTATTAACTGAGACACTCATCGTATTATCGTAAAAATGTTTAATCCAGTATCTTATATCTGTATTCAATTATCTACAGGGTGTCCACCATATAAGAGACGGTCCATAACTCCACAACGCCCCATTTTATGAACATTCCATAATAGTACCGACTATTTTGTGTATATTCAAAAAAGCAATAATTTAAAAATATTCTCAATTAAATGGGTTGTCCCAAAAAAGTTACACGTCAAAGTTGTCTTTTTTTAAATGGGGCATCCTCTATATTTTTAAATTTTTTTAATTCTCTCGACGAGCTAATTTCAACGATGTATCGTACTTGATTTCTGTTATGTATAGTAAGAGATCTATAACCAACTGCGTTTAGGAGGCTGTAGTAGCCAAACGTTTGAAAATCGAGAAAAACGGCTTACCTGTCCCTATCCCCATCGCGATAGTGAAGCTTTAACTTCTACAAAGCTAAGAAAACATTTAGCTACTCTTTCCCAAATGTTTAGTATGACTGACACAGATTTGAAGCAACTGTCTACTTTTATGGGACACGATTCTCGAACACATAAGAGAAGAGTCGCTATCGTTTGCCTGATGATGTATATCAATCTGTGAAGGCTGCAAACAATGTACTCATAATGGAAAAGGGAGGTGCTGCAGCATTTAATAGAAAAAATTTGGATGAAATATATGTGAATTAGGAAGATATAAACAGTAATCTTAAGCTTGATGAAAGAGACCTTAACGAGCCGGAGATAGACAATTATGATAATTTACCTGAATTTACTGAAAATACTAATGTTCAAGGACTGGAGGACAACATGTAACATTACCTAAACAAAAAAAACGAATAAAGAGACAACCTTTCACCCAAGAACAAAAAACTGAAGTGATTTTTTTTAAAATTACATCAAATAAGAATCCACCCAAACAAAAGGAATGTGAAGAATTAATTTTTGAGACTGGAAAACTTCTCCAAAACAAAAACTGGTTGAAAATTAATGATTATGTACAAAACGTCTACAAAAGTAAATATGAAAATTAATATATCTTTCAAGTTAGGCATAATACTCTTATTTTTTTTTAATTTTCAGGTGTTATTTTGACTAAAATATTAAACAAACTATTTTATGTGATCCATTATTTCATTTTTAAATAGAAATTAACAAAACATTTTACCGTGTTTTATAAAACCCCAGCATTAGTGTAAAATATTTAAGTGTTACAAAAAAATACCACTGAAATTAAAAAGAGTATTAAAGCAAGATACCCGAACAAGGCAAGGGGGAAATTTGGGAATACAATAGAGAAAAGTATTCACTTATTTATATAGGTATTTATTTGTATACAACAATTTAATCAAAGTTGATGATTACTTGAAAGTAATTATTTTTTAAATGTATCTAGCTAGTGATTCTGATATGGTTTCCTATCTTCTGGTAGAGTAATATTTTTTAAATGGTTATTGCTACATCCCCACCAAAATATCCGTTACAAATAAGTTGGCAAATATCTTTTTTCGAATTAGATACTATTATGGGGTATTACTAAACCATTTCAAGAGCCTATGGTCGATAAGCTGTAATAAATTTAAAAACATGGTCAAAACTTAAAATCAAAATGGCGAGAGAATACAATAGAAGATGCTTCCTCCTACAATGCAGAAAAAAAGAACATTCTTCCTACTTCTTTACAAAACAACATCAAACATATAGAAAAAATACTCATACGCCAAGAACAAGAAACAAATAATAGTTATCATATCTACAATAGGTTAGTAAATAAGCTTTTAAATAATGAAATTATTTGTAATCAAAAAATAATATTTAGACTTGAAAATAATCCTAATGAGTTGAAAAATCAAATAATTAACACAACCAAAGAATTAGTTTTCGAAAATTTCTTTAATAGACAACAGGTTATTTATTATTATATTATATATATATATATATATATATATATATATATATATATATATTTATATATATACACCTAATTCTCACGGGGAAACAGCCAGTGTAGGGTTTAATTTAAGTCAAACACTTTTTACTATGCCAATATTTCGAAATTGTTTAATTTCTTTATGGAGGCTACAAAAAATTGTTACAATTTAGTGTGTATGAAGGGTTAAAAAATTGAAGTAAACTTACTAGTAGTTGAGTTCAATTAACCATTAAAAATGAAATTAGGAAACATCAAGAAATTCCTCTCCATCTTATCTGTGTTATTATAAAATACTACATATTGAAAAAATACTCATACGCCAAGAACAAGAAACAAATAAGCTTTTAAATAATGACATTATTTGTAATCAAAAAACAATATTTAGACTTGAAAATAATCTTAATGAATTGAAAAATCAAATAATTAACACAACCAATGAATTAGTTTTCGAAAGTTTCTCTAAAACACAACAGGTTATTTATAACAAACTATTCTTTCAAATAATATATATATATATATATATATATATATATATATATATATATAATATTGTTAGTATCATGTCCGTGAACAACTAACTCCGCTATAAACATATTTTACAAGGAGAAATGTCAAAACAATTTTATTAATATTATAACACCAGGCATTGAGAGTACTATACTTGAACTGACAGCATTTCGGAGAGGTCTTTGGGGAGTTCCTACCTGTGTCGGGACTGACAAACTTGACAGGGGGTGGGACTTGCCATTTCCCTTTTTGAAGGTTGTTATAAAATAAAAATTTTTTTGGCTACTCAGAGGGTGACAGCCTCTGAATTTGACTATTTCATAATCTGAAATTTCCAGAGTGAGAAACTGGACTTTGATGATTTTTTAAAGAAACCTCTTGGGATAATTAAACTTTCCAACTACAGGTGTTGTTCTCTTTTGGCCGGTACTTTTTGCACGCGATAATTGCCTGGATATGTTCACAGCCGCGGGACCGATGAAGTGAGAGTTCATGCGGTCTAGTGACTGTTAGCAAATTCAACTACTTGTTATAACAACCAACCAGAAAATAACAGCAGGCAACTGTTATGTGAAAAGGAATTTTTTTAAAAGAAAAGGTTTTTTTCAGTTTTAACATTAATGTGACATCAAGTCTCAAATAAAATTTAAATATTAATCTCATTGCTAAGATTGGTGCAACATTTGGTATCACACCCGTAAATTTTCAACTGCCCTGGTATATAGACATAAAATAAAACAAACTCGCTTGATGACTGTTATCAGGTATTGTAAATTAAAAAAAGTTATTTTCTATCCAAAAACTAGATACACTTGAAACAACCGAATTAGTATATAATATTCTCTTTTAAAATGTAGTGGTGGTGAATTTTAAAACCAAAATGTGTTCCTTCAGGAAGGATTTAAGCTAAGTATCAATTTCCATGTTTATTTTAAACTCAATTTTTCATTTTTCTGATTTTATTTAATTTCTATGTCGAGGCATTGGTTTTTGATTTTGATAGAAGTGATTGCTATGTATCCTGTTTTCTTTGATTTCCAATGATTCTACCATACAACCTTGAAAAAGAAAGAAAAAGTCTTTCGAAAGCGCTCGGTTTCGTATAACAAGAATTTTTAACATTATTTAGGCTGTAATCCCCGTGATATTTTCAATTTTATTTGTTTATAGTTCAGCCGTGACTACTTGATTATATATTATATATATATATATATATATATATATATATATATATATATATATATATATATATTAGCCAGTGTAGGGTTTAAACTTTTTTTTACTATGCCAATACTTCGAAATTTTTTAATTTCTTTATCAAGGCTACCAAAAATTGTTACAATTCAGTGCATATGAAGGGTTAAAAAATTGGAGTAAACTTACTAGTAGTTAAGTTCAATTAAACATTTTAAGGAAATTAGGAAACATCAAGAAATTCCTCATGTCTGTGTTATTATAAAATACTACATTTCTATTATTTTAAAAATAATGTGTAAACTTATTTAACGGAATCAAACTTGTTTTTTTAAACCAAATTACTCGTTCGGTTCCTTTTAATAAAGCAAACGACTTCCACTAACATTATCCATACCAACTGATATTTGACGCGCGAAATTTGTATTATTTGAAAATTATTACAATCAATTGCTTTATGAAGATGACAATTCTATTTGAGTCGAAACCGATTTGGAAAGTTGTTCTTAAGATTATGGAAAGCCATTGAGTAACTGCCAATTACTCAACCCCTATTTTATTAGTTTTTTGTTGCTATTTTGAGGGGACTTCTGGGGTACGTGTGAGAGCTGCAGACTGCCACCTCTGCACAATCCCCCGCCTCCCAGAAAACGGCCTTATAAATGAAGTGTATTTCTGTACTCATCTTCTTAACCCCTGACATCAGGTGGTAATGATGAGCATGCATTGAAATGCAAACAACTCATATACAAATGAGATAAACAAACTATGATTTCTTTTGACTTTCTTAAAGAAATATTAGTGAATTGATTTTATTGAACAATTTTTTTTCCAGATGGACGCTGATTACTTTAGTACATGTTATTTATGTTGACTATGTTGTTTTTTATTTTTACTTGTAGGTTGTGAAAAGCCATTGCGTGATTGACAGTCACTCAACTTTTATTAGTTAATTCGTTGTTTTTATATTTAAGGAAATTCTGTGGCACGTGGACGAGAATCAAATTGCCACCTTAGCTCTCACCCATATTCCTCAGAAAGCGGCCTTTATGTTGACGTTTTTTTCTTTTATTCTACTTTTATGAGAACCAGTGGGGTGGACAAAGTGGTGAAAAAGGTGTTAAGGAGTTACTTGTGATGTAGAGTTTACAGTGGAGTTCACATAACTGGTTGCCCTTGAGTTGTTTGATGTCAATAAATAAGAGTATATTTGACTCATATTTTCAGTGTCAGATCTTCAATTAATGCTGGTTGCTTTTAATGTAAGAAGATTCTAGCATTATTCTTTTGTTATATTTACTCTCAACATCCAAGATCGTAGCTGCCCCAAAGTTAATTCTGTGACCAGTCTATTACATGTTCTGTGAGAGCACAATTACGTTTGAAAATTCTGCAATCACTTTTATGTTGTATGATACGTTGTTGAAGTGTACGTGAAGTTTGGCCGGTATATTTTTTGTCGCAGTTCATACAATGGACAGAATAAATACAATTTTTTTGGGAGAAGGGATCTTATTTTTGTTTTGTTTCTGAATAAATTTTATTAATTGTTAAGATGTTTTTAGTTGCTATTTTGACAGTTTGGTTTTTAAACATTTCTTGAATATTATGCGTCATTTGGCCCAAATGTGGTATGGAATCATTCCTTCCTCATATAGAATTCACCGTTGAAAAAGAAATTAATCAAAGTGTACCGTTTCTTGAAAATTGATCAGAAAGAATGGCAACTCACTAATCACTGATTGGTATGTCAAACCCTCTCACTCAGGGCGGTACATCAACTACAACTTCTTTCATCCGATTACAATATAATAGAATAGAATAGAATAGAATAGAATAGAATAGAATAGAATAGAATAGAATAGAATAGAATAGAATAGAATAGAATAGAATAGAATAGAATAGAATAGAATAGAATAGAATAGAATAGAATAGAATAGAATAGAATAGAATAGAATAGAATAGAATAGAATAGAATAGAATAGAATAGAATAGAATAGAATAGAATAGAATAGAATAGAATAGAATAGAATAGAATAGAATAGAATAGAATAGAATAGAATTAACAAACTTGGTCATCCAACTTTAAAAAACAAACACCTCAAAATCCTTTTCCAAACACTCTTAGAGAATAGTTATCCAGAAAAATTATTCAACAAACTCATCTGGAGCACCATCACGATCGAAGGAGTCAATGGCGTGCAGAAGAACAGGGAAGACACTGAGCAATCCCACACAATAAGATATGGTTCCATACCACATTTGGGCCAAATGACGCATAAAATTCAAAAAATGTTTAAAAACCAAACTGTCAAAATAGCAACAAAAAACATCTTAACAATTAATAAAATTTATTCAAAAACAAAACAAAAAGAATGTTCCTTCTCCCAAAAAAATTGCATTTATTCTATCCCTTGTATGAACTGCGACAAAAAATATACCGGCCAAACTTCACGTACACTTCAACAACGTATCATACAACATAAAAGTGATTGCAGAATTTTCAAACGTAATTGTGCTCTCACAGAACATGAAATAGACACAGGTCATAGAATGAACTTTGGGGCAGCTACGATCTTGGACCCTGAGAGTAAATATAAAGAATAATTCTAGAATATTTTTACATTAAAAGCAATTTTCCCAGCATGAATGGAAGATCTGATACTGAAAATATTAGTCAAAAATAAACTTATTTATTGACCTTATCAAACAACTCAAGGGTTATGTGAACTTCACTGTAAACTCTACATCACAAGTAACTCCTTAACACATTTTTCACCACTTTGTCCACCCCACTGGTTCTCATAAAAGTAGAATGAAAGAAAAAAACTTCCACATAAAGGCCGCTTTCTGGGGAATATGGGTGGGAACTAAGGTGGCAATTTGATTCTCGTCCACGTGCCCCAGAATTCCCTTAAATATAAAAACAACGAATTAACTAACAAGAGTTGAGTGACTGGCAATCACGCAATGGATTTTCACAACCTACAAGTAAAAATAAAAAACAACATAGTTAACATACATAACATGTACTAAAGTAATCAGCGTCCATCTGGAAAAAAATTGTTCAATAAAATCAATTCACTAATATTTCTTTAAGAAAGTCAAAATAGATCATAGTTTGTTTATCTTATTTGTATATGAATTGTTTGCATTTCAATGCATGCTCATCATTACCACCTGATGTCAGGGGTTAAGAAGATGAGTACAGAAATACACTTCATTTATAAGGCCGTTTTCTGGGAGGCGGGGGATTGTGCAGAGGTGGCAGTCTGCAGCTCTCACACGTACCCCAGAAGTCCCCTCAAAATAGCAACAAAAAACTAATAAAATAGGGGTTGAGTAATTGGCAGTTACTCAATGGCTTTCCATAATCTTAAGAACAACTTTCCAAATCGGTTTCGACTCAAATAGAATTGTCATCTTCACAAAGCAATTGATTGTAATAATTTTCAAATAATCCAAATTTCGCGCGTCAAATATCAGTTGGTATGGATAATGTCGGTGGAAGTCGTTTGCTTTATTAAAAGGAACCGAACGAGTAATTTGGTTTAAAAAAACAAGTTTGATTCCATTAAATAAGTTTAAACAATATTTTTCAAATAATAGAAATGTAGTATTTTATAATAACACAGACATGAGGAATTTCTTGATGTTTCCTAATTTCCTTAAAATGTTTAATTGAACTTAACTACTAGTAAGTTTACTTCAATTTTTTAACCCTTCATATGCACTGAATTGTAACAATTTTTTGTAGCCTTGATAAAGAAATTAAAAAAATTCGAAATATTGGCATAGTAAAAAAAAGTTTAAACCCTACACTGGCTGTATCTTCTTGAGAATTTAGCTATATATATATATATATAAATATATATATATATATATATATATATATGATTTGAAAGAATAGTTTGTTATAAATAACCTGTTGTGTTTTAGAAAAACTTTCGAAAACTTATTCATTGGTTGTGTTAATTATTTGATTTTTCAATTCATTAAGATTATTTTCAAGTCTAAATATTGTTTTTTGATTACAGATAATTTCATTATTTAAAAGCTTATTTGTTTCTTGTTCTTGGCGTATGAGTATTTTTTCGATATGTTTGATGTTGTTTTGTAAAAAAGTAGGAATAATGTTCTTTTTTCTACATTGTAGGAGGAAACATCTTCTATTGCATTCCCTCGCCATTTTGATTTTAAGTTTTGACCATGTTTTTAAATTTATTACAGCTAATAGATCATAGGCTCTTGAAATGGTTTGGTAATACCGCATAATAGTATCTAATTCGAAGAAAGATATTTGCCAACTTATTTGTAACGGATATCTTGGTGGGGATGTGGCAATAAAACACCAGAGTAAACTCTTTTAGATATTTATTCCCGATCTTTAGAATAACTTGATATGCGACTAAATTTAAATGCTATAATTATTTATATTCTTACTTCTTGATAAGTTGAACCTTTTCCGCTTTTTTGATGACTACGGCAACGAAGTGACGAAGAGCTAAATTGGGTCCTCTGTATGCAACACAACCCCTTAAAATGTATTGAACGTCCCCCACGTGAATCTTTTTTGAAATTTCCTTCAATTTGCACTTGACCTAACACTTGTTCATATCAATTCCACAAAAAAGAAAACTTGATTTAAATAGAGACTTTTTCGTAAGTACCCTCCGCATCCCTCATTATTGCGACATTGGAAAAGTAGTTAGGTTTAAAATGTTATTTGATCTGCGACACTAAATTATAAATGTTTTGCAATTCCACGTCCAAAAATGGGGCAGTTTCAATCTTTTCATATGCACATTCATAACAGTAGCTACGTTTTAGTCCTGAATGAAAGTTCACTATTTTAATCAAAAGATTTGACATCTGAATTTGTACAAAACTGAGATAATATCTTTAAGTTATATTTGTGGAAATCGGAGATTGTCCACAGGGGGGAGTATGTTCTACTTTCACAATTATAAGCACGCCGCTGCTACTTATGCCCTCGTCCGCGTTTTCCTTATTTCTCTGTGATGTATGGCGTCAGTCAGTCGGCTGCCAAATTGCCTAAAAAACTATCTAACTTCGAACGTTACTGGGGACATTAAGTTTTTAACCCACAAGTGGTTAGCACGTGCAGTGCTAAATTCTTTCATTTATTATTTTAATATTTTCGTTAAGTTAAAGTGTGAATAAGTGTATTTGTTATTTGTGGAGATAGTAAATGTAAGTTTAAATTATAGTAAATCTAATTAGGAGTCAATTCAACTCAATTATAAGAAGAAATAAATAGTTTCACTGTACACTACCAAAATTATTCCGGTTCTCAATTTACCCACCCTATAGGATTAAACAACACCATCGAAGGAGAGCTGAAATATTTAGAAGAAAACAGGGAAATAGATTGATGCATGAATTGCATTGATTATTTTCATTAATCCATCGAGCGGATTTGAGAACAGGAATTCGCCAAATTTATTTTACACTTTTTATCCAATTTCGAACAACGATAAAAGTTGAAACTGCCGGCCGCTGTGCTGGTATCGAGCATTTCTAAGGTCCAGAGCCGTACCGAATTAACATTTCCGAGGTTCCAGTCATACAAGTTCAACTCATCCTATGTTTTAAAAATTCCAGGGCTGTATTTATTATGATGCATGCTAGTATGTTAAGATTTTAATATTTATATACTTATGTTGAATGACTCCGAACAAAAAAGAAAAATCGATTTACACTATTATGCCAATTCCAATTTGAAAAGAATATTTCAACCGACTTTCAGATACTTAATGAATCAATTTTTTTTAAAAAAAACGACTTTCTAGTGTTTGTTATTATACAGGGTGTAGATACATTTTTTATGTTCTTGCGCATACGTTATACATATTTGTAAAATTTAATTTATTTCCTTGCAAAAACTCATTAAGTACAAAAGACTTTAGGAGCGCGGTCCGAGAAAGTGGATTTAGTGCAATAGTCAATTTCGCGTACGCGTAATAGCAGTTTTTACCATATTCAAACAGTTGTAAAACTAGTCTAAGATTGTAATTATTTTCTTTAGATTCCTTTCTCCACCCATTACAAAAATAATGGATGCCTTTAAGAAATCCAGAAAACTGGCCAAAGCAGCCATAACGCGAATTCGAAATTCAGTAATTAGCCGAATTGATGTAGAAACTAATTTTTTCACTTTTCAATCTCAACTAGATTCATTAATTGAAAAATTTAGCGCGTATACTGACGCTCAAAATAATATTGAAATTCTAGACACGGAAGAGAGGGACAATGAGGACAGGGACGAAGTAGAGAATAATTATCATGAATTAGTGGGTATACTTAAAAAAAGAATTCATGAGCTTTCTTCGCCTCCGCCAAATAATGTTGTCATTCAAAACTCTCCTATTACTCCCAAAATAGGAGTAAAACTTCCTCAAATTGCAATCCCATGTTTCTTAGGCGATTACCAAAAATGGACTTCTTTTTATCAACTATTCAATGCTCTTATTAAAGAAAATTCAGACTTAGATAATGTACAGAAATTCATATATTTGAAATCTTATCTGAAGGGAGAACCCTTATCTCTCATAGATTCCTTAGAAATAAGTAACACTAACTTTCCTATAGCAATAAATATCTTAGAAAAGAGATATGAAAATAGTCTAGCCATTATTAACGCACACTTTAATGCAATACTGGACCTTCCAAACCTCACAAAAAGTACTTCTACCTCCCTCAGGGATTTTATAGTAAACGTTAAAAAGAACTTAGAATCCTTAAAAAATCTTCGATGCCCCACTGAACATTGGGATTTAATTATCATAAATATTCTGTTGAGAAAATTAGATTACGGCACTAAGAAAGAATACCAGGTTAGTAGAGAAATTGACAAAACTCCCACGCTGGACGAATTTTTAAAAATAATTGAATTGAGATGTAATACTTTGGAATCTTTAAGTTCGCACGCTATAGCTTCACCTGAGGTCAAAAAGGAAAGATTTATTCCTAAATTTAATAATAAAACATCCCTTCATGTAAGTAGTGCTTCTTCAAATAACTTTAATAGTAGGAGGCATTGTTGGTATTGTAAAACCCCAAATCATGACATTTATAAATGTTATACATTTTCCAAAATGACTGTTGATGAAAAATATCAATATCTTAAATCACTGACTTTATGCACCAATTGCATTGGTGGTAAGCATTCGTTGTCCGAATGTAAATCTAGAGGTTGTTCCTTTTGTGGTAAAAACCACCACACAATCCTTCACAGGCACAATATTTCTAATGCTTTCCCCTCAAATAGAGAAAACATTTCCGATGCCCCAAATAGTCGGGCAGCAAATCTTCAATTTCAAAATTCTGAACATCATTCTTCTAACGTCCATAACAGTACTGGTGCTAAGCCTAAAACTCCGCATCATAGCTCGGGATCACGAGCTCCTCACGCTGATATGGACAATGCATCCTCCAGTCAAAATTGGCGTGTTCCTACTAATAATCAACAAACTATCCATAATAAAAATAGTGTCCAAAACAAAGATTTCGACTTTCGAGAATCAATTTCTTCAACAACATCTTCTTTGTTCGTGGGTAAAGGAAACCCCGAGGTATTGCTGGCGACAGCTATTGTTGCTATTGTTTCAGAATCGGGCCAGTTAATAAAAGCCAGAGCTGTGATTGATAATGGTTCGCAGTTGTCTTTCATTTCTGAACGAATCCTTTCTTTGCTTAAAGCAAAATCTTATCGAAAACTCTTGAGGTTCTCTGGCATAGAACATACTACAGTCATGTCACATAAAATGGTGGACGTTACCATTCATTCAACTACAGAGCAGCATTTTCAGCTTCAACTGTCCTGTGCTGTCCTTCCTACCATCACCTCCAACTTACCTAGAGCTCAACTAAATCCTCATAGCCTAAACATTCCTGCTGATTTTCGTTTAGCCGATCCTGATTTCCACATTTCGTCTGAAATAGATTTACTAATTGGTGCAGATGGCTTTTATGAAATCATTCTTCCCCACATATTCCGATTGGGTCAAGGCCGTCCCACACTCCAACTAACACAATTTGGTTGGATCATTGGAGGGCAAATGCCTTCACAAGTCTCCTCGCATCCCATCGAAAAAACGATGTTGTTCTGTCAAAATCAAACTTCCGATGATTTTATACGTTCATTCCTTCCAAAATTCTGGGAAGTGGAACATATTCCTGAAACAAGTTTCATATTCTTGGACGCTGAACAAGCTGAACAAAATTTCCTCCAATCATATAAGCGCCTTGACAACGGAGCATTCCAAGTGGATTTACCACTAAAAAATCCCTGTTCACAAAGCGAACTCGGCGACTCTTTTCATGTCGCTCAAAGGAGATTCCTACTTCTCGAGAAAATATTTCAGTCCAATCCTAAACTATTTGCAGAATACCAAAAATACATAAATGAATATTTATCACTGAAGCACGCTTCTTTTGTTCCTTTCGATCCCAAAAAGCCTAATTCTGAATTCTGAATGATAAAAGAATCCAGCGAAACCACCAAGCTTCGAGTAGTATTCGATGGTTCCTGCAAAACTTCTACCAACGTGTCGCTTAATGACATCCTGCTTAAAGGCTATCAGGCTCAGCCCGAACTGTATGATATTCTTTGCAGGTTCCGTTTACATCCCTATGTCCTTACTTGTGATATTGAAAAAATGTATCGTCAAGTCCAAGTCAATCCTAAGCAAAGACATCTTCAGAATATTCTGTGGAGAAATTCTCCCAAAGAGCCCCTTCAATGTCTCCAACTTTCCACTATAACCTATGGTGTCACTTGCTCTTCATTTCTCGCCTCCAGGGTACTGAAGGAACTGGCTTCCTGTTATTCGGAGCAATATCCTTTCGCATGCGATGCTCTGTTAAACCAAACATACGTCGACGATATTTTATATGGCTGCCTTTCCTTATCTGATTTAAAAAGATCCTATTCTGAGTTAAACAAACTTCTAAATTCTGCTGGGCTACACCTACATAAGTGGTCCTCCAACTCTTCTCATTTCCGACAACTATATTGTGAACGAAGGGACTCGACTCCCATTGAAATAGAATTTGAGAATATTCCTAACAAGGTGCTAGGACTTTCCTGGAATCCAGCTTCTGATCAATTTTCAATATCATTACCAAGGTCTCTTTGTGTTGACAATCTTTCCAAACGCAATGCCCTCAGCACTATCGCCCAAATGTACGAACCTTTGGGTTTCCTTGGACCCTTTGTAGTGTTAGGAAAAATGTTCATGCAACAATTATGGCAATCTAAGGTGTCTTGGGATGCACCTCTTAATTCAGACCTAGCAAAGGAATGGAAAATATTTGCTAGTTCTATACCCTTGCTAAGAGGTCTGAAAATTCCCCGCTTCCTTTTTACCAAAAGTACCATAACTACGCTTCAACTCCACGGTTTCTCCGACAGTAGCTTAAAGGCTTATGGCGCCTGCCTCCATGTAAGAGCTACTTATTATGACAATACCGTTTCTTGCACACTCATAACTTCCAAATCGAGAGTCGCGCCTCTTAAAACCATTTCAATTCCTAGACTTGAGCTTAACGCAATGGTACTCTTGACTAAACTCACCCAAAGGATTCTTGAAGTATTCAAAAATAAATTGAATATTTCGAATCTATTAACTTGTGGACCGACTCTCAAGTGGCACTACATTGGTAAACTCCCATTCTTCTCGTTGGCAGACTTTCGTAGCCAATAGAGTGTCCTTGATTCAAAATTGCTCATTCGACGCATCTTGGCGCCACATCCCTTCCACTGATAATCCAGCAGATATTCTATCAAGGGGAGCTCTGGCCCCTCAACTCATGAGTTCCGATTTATGGTGGCATGGTCCGAATTTCCTTTCAAAGGCGACCTTGAATCTATCTGACTTTAACTTCAAGTTACCAGTTCCCAAAACGATCCCAGAACAACGATCTTCAAATCTGAATGTATTCATTTCAGAACTCAGTCCTCGATAATTTTGGGCACAACTCTTCAGCAAATTCTCCCAAATTAACAGGTTGCTTCACACCCTAGCCTACATACTAAGATTTGTTACTAACTCGAAACGACAAATTAACAAGCTCAGTGTCCATTAACCATCCACGAAACAAAGTCTGCCTTAACGCTGGTCCTTTGACAAATACAAACCCAAGCCTTTTCAAAGGAGCTATGTGAATTAAAGACTTCTAAGCCCATTTCCGAAAAACAAATTTTATCCCTAAACCTCTTTTTGAACAATGAAGGGTTTCTTTGTGTCGGTGGACGTTTACACCACGCCAACATAAGCGATAGACACAAGCACCCAATATTGCTTCCGTCCAAGCACCCGATAGTATTCCTTTTATTGAAGCAAGATCATATTCGACTAGGCCACGCGGGCGCTCAATACGTCCTTTCTAACTTCCGATTGAGATATTGGCCCCTCAATGGCCTTAGAACCATTAAAAAGGTTATCCACGAATGCGATGTTTGTTTTAAATTCCGGGCACGACCTGCTCATCAACTTATGACCAACCTGCCGAGAGACAGGGTTGACATATCAAGACCATTTCAAAATGTAGGCCTCGACTTTGGAGGTCCTTTTTTAGTCAAGGCTTCCAGGCTTCGAAAGGCACCTGTCACGAAGTGCTATATGGCCATATTTGTGTGCATGGCTACAAAGGCAGTGCACATCGAACTGGTGTCCTCCTTATCAACAGAAGCCTTCTTATTAACACTAAATAGATTCATATCCCGTAGAGGAATACCCTCCACTATATATTCAGATAACGGATCCAATTTTCTGGGGGCCCGTAATCAACTCAAGGACTTGCGAGACTTTATTAGAAACTCTACCGTTTCTGACCAACTAAAAATATTTGCCGCCGAAACTAGTTTTGTGTGGAAGCTAATCCCTCCTCGTAGTCCTCATTGGGGTGGTATTTGGGGAGCTGCCATTAAAAGCGCCAAGTACCATCTCTACCGCTTAATGGGCAATGCTCAATTCACGTTTGAGGAGCTTAGTACTATCCTGGCCAGAATCGAAGCCATACTGAACTCTCGACCCCTTTGCCCGATTTCTAATGACCCTACAGATCTTCAAGCTCTTACTCCCGGCCATTTTCTGATTGGTCATAGTATGACTGCTTATCCTGAACATAATCTCGTTGAGATTCCTGAAAATCGTCTTACATTCTGGCAACGATGTAGCCAAATTCAGCAGTCCTTTTGGAAGAGATGGTCTGTCGAATACTTGAACCGTCTCCAAAGTAGGCAGAAATGGCAATATACTTCTAAAAACCTTGAAATTGATACCCTAGTGTTATTAAAAGAAGATGACGTCCCTCCTTTACGCTGGCCTCTAGCCAGAGTAATCGACATTATTCCTAGCTCAGATAACAAGGTTCGTGCCGTTAAATTACGAACCAAAGAAGGTACTTTTATCAGACCTATCACAAAGGTCTGTGTTTTGCCTTTTTGCTGCTAACCTTCGTTCAATCCAATTATATAATAGTGTGGAAATCGGAGATTGTCCACAGGGGGGGAGTATGTTCTAATTTCACAATTATAAGCACGCCGCTGCTACTTATGCTCTCGTCCGCGTTTTCCTTATCTCTCTGTGATGTATGGCGTCAGTCAGTCGGCTGCCAAATTGCCTAAAAAACTATCTAACTTCGAACGTTACTGGGGACATTAAGTTTTCAACCCACAAGTGGTTAGCACGTGCAGTGCTAAATTCTTTCATTTATTATTTTAATATTTTCGTTAAGTTAAAGGGTGAATAAGTGTATTTGTGGAGATAGTAAATGTAAGTTTAAATTATAGTAAATCTAATTAGGAGCCAATTCAACTCAATTATAAGAAGAAATAAATAGTTTCACTGTACACTACCAAAATTATTCCGGTTCTCAATTTACCCACCCTATAGGATTAACCAACACCATCGAAGGAGAGCTGAAATATTTAGAAGAAAACAGGGAAATAGATTGATGCATGAATTGCATTGATTATTTTCATTGTTTTTTAGGCAATTTGGCAGCCGACTGACTGACGCCATACATCACAGAGAGATAAGGAAAACGCGGACGAGGGCATAGATAGCAGCGGCGTGCTTATAATTGTGAAATGAGAACAATATTATTTACAAAAAACACAACTAATCTCGGAGGCAGTAAATTTTTGTATTTACTCCCTCGTTCTCAATAGTAACAACATACATTGCTGCCAGTTCGCTTTTATTTATGGCGAATGATGTTAACAAATCTTTAAAAGATTGAATAGCGCAGAAACCGCTAACGAGTATTTGAACTACCGAATCAAATCCACAAGTGTTGGATAGTGTAACATACCTTCTATTAGTTTTCATAGGTTTGAGGCCTTCTAGGTTCCAATTTCGCATTAGTCTAACCCGCTAGCACATTTTTGTTCGAAAAGTCTGTCGACAAAAATTCTGCTACTGGTTCCAAGTAGCTTGTCGACCGCATCCCAACAAAACCGTTCGAATCAGTTCACGTGGATTTCTTTCAAATTTTAAACACTAAATTTTTAACAATTTTGAACTCTTCTTCGAAATACGGACAAGTCAATCATGCTTAAATCTGTTAACGTTATAGAATGTTTAAGTATCTTCATATCGCATTTTGGTTTACTGTATTCTATAGTCATCTCGTTTAGAAAATTGTAGAGTTTTAAAATCAGAGCCCCAGTATGAATATAAAACAAATATGCAATTCACCGTTATTGGCTACAATTCATCTATTCACTCTGTAAGCAAAAACCGACCATAAATATGATCTGATTTTAGAGAACACAAAAGCATTAGATCCCTTAGATCTTACGGACGAATGCGTTCTTAATGATAGAAAACTTAGGTTAGAAACTCTTTATAAAAATATATATGATAATACGGTAAAACAAAAAGAAAAGGTGATTAGTCAACGGAACTGACTCTAGAAGACCCTATGCAGTATGTTGAAGGTCAGGACACATTCATAAGAAATAGGGAAGCTGTAAGAAATAAATCAAAACCAAAAATTTTAAAGAGAACGGTAAAACTATACGTCAACAAGAAAATCTTGACAACAAAAAACCGTATGATCCATAAGTCAAAGGTTAAAAATCCACTTACTAATACTCGACTTTCTTCACATAATGACGAAAACACGGGGGATAATCTTCCTAACCCTGTTCACAACCCTTCTGTCTACAGCTCAAAGTAATGACGTCGACGTTCTTGACACTCCTTTATTAGCTTTAGAATTAGGTAAAACAAAATTAAATCATACAAAACATACCTTCTTACATTTTATTGAAATAGATTCATTAGTTGAGCAGTTCAAAAATGTTGAACGTTTCCATAGTTGATTATAAAGTTATTTAAACACTTCGTCTCTTGAAGATATAAATCTAAGTCTATTCGAACATACGAAATATTTACTAAATACAACTAAAAAAATTAAATAACCTTATATATGACGATAAGTAACAGAAATAAAAGATAATTGTTTAATGGTATTGTAACTATAAGTAAATGGCTTTTCGGAACTTTACATCACGATGACGAAAACAAATAGAATTCTGAAAGAAAGCAATTTCTTCTAAACCAAAATTCGATTTCGCACGAGTTCAAAGTAAAGTCTTCCCTCAATACTCATCTTATTGATCACTACAACAAGACAATCGCTAGTTTATATAAAAATCAATTATTAATCCCGTCTTAGCCTTTATCAAGACGTAGCCCATCAGGTATTTGTATATTTGAGGTTGCTCAATGCTCTAAATCAAATGATTGGGAATTGCCAAAATTTGATAAATTTCATAAATAACTTAGAAAATTCAATTATATTTGCGCATTAAGGAAGTTTATCTAAATTAATCAATCGCGTTTCAATAATATATAGTGAATGGAAAATCAACAAATTTAAAAATCCATACAATTATTACCAATCGGCCGGAGTTCAAGTAAAAGTTCAAGATTCTAGAATAATAATTGCTATCATACCAGTTCTAATAGATAGTGATTTTTAAACTATCACATTATCCCTTTACCATATAAAAATTCAATAATTGTTCCACACATCCCTTTCCTTGTACTTGGCACAAACTCCCATAAATATGAACAAAAACTGTGTCCATATATTGAAAATATCTTCTTTTGCCGACAACATGAAGAAGCCATTAACTTTCGTAATATTTTTGATCCGAGCCGAAATACCAACCTCCAGGTTTGAAGCAGCGGTTTTGAATCATCCTGTAGTAGAACAAATCAATAGAAAATTTTGTTATTATTCTCAACTGAAGATCCTATAGCTACGATCAAAAGTAGCACTGTCATTAAAATATTCCTAGGATGTAGCGTAAAAATTGGGAAGTCTTTATATGAGAATACATACGAAATAAACGGTTTTAAAGATTAAAACTAACTTTTCCGCATCTGTGGCCCTGAACAATATTCTATCATAAAATTATTACTTGTATACACTTCGGGGGATGTATCGTGCTAACAAACCGAAATTTCTCCAAAAATAACCAAAAATGTAGTATATCTGGATTTATAGGACTCGCTGTACTCGCTTTAGTCATTTGAAAATCAATAGGGTACATCTGTGAGACACCTTGAACAATATTCAATCATAAAATTGATCAACCGTATACTCTCTGGAGGCTGTATAGTGCTAACAAACTGAAAATTCTCCAAAAATGACAAAAATATCGTATTTAAAGTACTATAGCACCGGTTGTACTGGTTCTGGTGAGCTGAAAATCAATAGGATTCATCAGTAAGATGTTCTGAATAATATTCAATCATAAAATTGGTGACTTGTTGAACTCCGGAGGCTGTATCGTGCTAACAAACTGAAATGCCAAAATGACTTCAAGTACCATAGCACCCGTTGTACTGGCTCTGTTGAGCTGAAAATCAATAGGGTTCATCTGTAACATGTTCTTAACAATATTCAATCACAAAATTGCTGACTTATTGCACCCCGGAGGCTGTATCGTGCTAACAAGACATGTAAGGAAAAGTGGCCGACGACAACGACGACGACGACATACACACATGATTTTTTTCTAAAAACCGTTTTTTCGTGTTGTTGTTGATGGAAAACGTGAAAATAACTCAACATTTTTTTTCAAAATTACAACTTCTTTTGGGGTAAACCAATACTTTTCTCGCATATAGATAGGTTGGGCGGAAAAGTAAAAACGAATGGGGACCTTCTTTTATTACCAAAATTACGTTTAACTTGCGAATTTGAAGTAACAGCAAATCGACATCCACCTTTAAAACTAGAATCAGTAGATCCCCAATACATCAGAGACATTCGAAAGGAAGTAGATTCATATGAAATTTTAGAGAAAGAAAAAGTGCACCTCGCAATTTGGAATATGCCTAGATTAACATTGTTATTTGTAGGTTTAATTATATATATATATATATATATATATATATATATATATATATATATATATATCTGGTATAGAAGAAGAGGTCAAGAAGATGTTCGCCATCCACCACAAAAAGAACAGAACCCCGAAAACAACCCCCCAGCCTAAGGAGGGAGGAGTTATATGAAGACATCCTGTTTACATAAATAACAATTGCTCTTGTCAGAAATTAGTCTACTTGGTGTAGCTTTCATTAATAATAATTATTTTAATTCTGTACATTGTAAACATCATATTTAAATTAGTAAAATTTTGTATATTTGAAAATAAAAAATATATTCGTGAGTAAGATCATTTAATTCGCGTCTGATGTTTGCCTGCACAGGTACTCTTTTGTAACTCCCTATAGGGTGAAGATCGGGAACCAAGTCAGAACGGGTTGCACATAATACCCTCCAAAGGACTTTGGACGATGTCTACAGTTGGTGCCAGTGGGAACAGATGTCTGTTAACCCTGGTAAAACTGTAATAGTTCTCTTCACTAGGAGAAGGAATTTGGCGGACGATCCACCACTTTCCTATAATGGTGAGGTTATTCCATTTGCAGCGGAAGTAAAATATTTGGGGATCATCCTAGATAAAAAACTTACTTGGAACGCTCACTTGGAAAAAGTCATCCATAAGGCCAGACTTTCCTTGGGGACATGTCGCAGGATCTGCGGAAAATCTTGGGGCTTGGGTCCCAAACAAATACATTGGATATATGTGATGATTGTTAGACCAATGATCACATATGGAGCCATTGCTTGGTGATCAAAAGTCTTACAGAAAACGGCCCAAGCAAAGCTCTCTGGCATACAGAGACAGGCTAGTTTGGCTATAACTGGTGCTATCAGCACCACACCGTCAGCAGCCATGGAAATCCTCCTGGACCTTCCTCCTCTCCATATACTTCTGGAAAAGGATGCCAGATGGACAGCATATAGAATTGTGCATATTTTTAAATGCACAAAAAAGGATTATACAGAGCAAAGTAGAATGCTAGCGGCCACCGAACGTCATAGTGTTCTGGGAATGACCTCTGATATAATGCCCCCAACAGTAAACTATAATGAGCCTTATACCGTCCTATTTCCAAATAGAGATGAATGGGTCCTCCGCAAGAATGAACTCTCAAGAGCAGACATCTGTTGGTACATTAATGGATCAAAGACACCCTCAGGCTCTGGTGCGGGTGTATACGGGCGAAGACTCAGGACAGAAATCTCAACCTCCCTGGGATCCTATGCAACCGTATTTCAGGCGGAAATTTATGCCATTGCTTCATGTGTGGAGAGTTTGGGGCAATCCAACCACACACATAGATCAATACAAATTTTCACGGACAGCCAAGCGGCCTTGAAAGCACTTAGCTCGTACCGTGTTACGTCGAAATTGGTTCTAGACTGCCAAAAAAGACTCGCCTCAATAGGAGAACGCAACAGGGTATCGCTGGTTTGGATCCCTGGTCACTCTGGTATGGATGGTAATGAGAAGGCTGACTCTCTTGCAAGAGAGGGTGCCGCTCATGACTTTATCGGACCAGAACCTACAATTGGCATCGCAGCAAGTGTTGTCAAACAAACACTAAATACCTCGACTGCAAGAAGAGTTTTAGACTTCTGGCATAATATACCAGGATTGGTTCATTCAAAGGCGTTTATAGATCCTTCGAATAATGTATCCAAACAAATGTTGGGCTATAATAGACACGATCTACCGTGCCTAACAGACCTTCTAACAGGCCACTGTCGTTTAAATCATCATATGCTGAAGCTTGGACTGTCGGACGATCCGATTTGCCGTCTTTGTTTGGAATATGATGAAACAGCAGAGCATATAATTTGTGCCTGCACCGCCGCGGCTCGAGTCAGGTATCTGATGTTTGGCAGGGCCACTCTCTTGCCATCGGACCTGAAATAACATTCACTGAACAAATTAATCGGCTTCGTTAAGCAGCTGAATTTGTTTGGTGCAATTTGAATAGGTATGAGCCACAATAGACTCTCACGAGTCGCAGTGGAGGGCCTCATTGACGCACTCATTATAAACCTAACCTAACCTTACCTTGCCTGCGCAGGTACTCTTTTGTAACTCCCTATAGGGTGAAGATTGGGAATAGAGAATTATGGAGAAGAGAGGGAAATCCACAACCTCATGGATCGTATGGTTCACAGATAGCTCATGCTTCAGCGATGGGGCGGGGGCTGGAATTTACTTCAGAAACCCAAAGACACAAAATTGCGTTCCCCTGGGAAAGGGTCTATCTGCATATCATTGTGGTATCCACTATCCACAAGTTTCAATTATTAAATAATTAACCCTGTTATAAGTACCTACCATGCTATTTACAATCAGTTCAGACGAATACGTTGACATGCTACTGGTTTTTGGTTAATGTAACAAAAATGCTCGACGAGCGTCGCGTTTATACCAAGAACGTTTTCCTCTCCTCCGTCAGGTAGCACACATGGTGCTTCGTAGACTGGATCGGTAAGTAATGTTAGTATACAATTAAAATCACTTCCCTCATCTTCAAACAAATATCTTTTTTTTGGAAGTTCCCAAAGCTTAAATTTGGAACTTTTCCTGTTGTTTAAACAGTAGCGCTTACACAACACAACTAAAACAATAATACTTTTATTCAATAATAACAATAATTTCGAAAAAAGACGAAACAGTATGCAACGCAAACTGAAAAATAATAGCATATAGCATACTCAGACAGTATATTACACTACAAGGGCGAAAGTTTGAGATTCCTGCACTGGAAGCCAGAATACCCGAAGCGAAGCCGAGCGTACTCGGGCGCGCAGTGTAGGGTTGTCAAACTGTCGACCCGTGTAGTGTACTCTATTTTTCTTCATACCCGGCCGAAAGAATCGAATGAGCGGTGGTGATTGACTGGTCTCCGTTTCGTGTATCAGTGTCAGTACATGATTAATTACTTTTGGCCCACTCTACGAATGTAGAATTGTTAAGTTTTCTGAATCAAAATCGAAGACTTCTTAATAGCGACCGTATCGTATATAAGTGCATGAATAATTACTTTCGGCCCACCATAGCAGAACATATGCGCGCGTCTCTACCAATGCAGAAATGCGTCCAAATTGAAGATGAAAGTACGTACTTTTGGCTGGGTACGAGGAAAAAAATTAATTGTATGATGAGGTTACTGGAGCCGCATTTAACATGTCCTACTAATTAGTAGGAATCTGACATAAAAGAGCTAGGATTTGAATACGTAGCAATTGTAGATGAATATATTTTTTGGACTAAATGGATTGCTGAAAATAGAAATATATCAATAGGCGGCATAGTTTGGTTACTCATTTGACATTGTATTTTGATATAAATCTTATCAGATCTGTAGAGGTAATGAAAATAATTAATATGTTAATAGCTTATTTTAATTATTATTTCTATCCCACTCGCCATGTAAAATTAATTTATTTCAAATCTAAATATGCCCGATATCTGTTTTATAATGCGCTGCTCTTGTGGATACCACATATCTATCTATTGTCATATCTTCTTGCTATTCTTCCGTTAAAATTGTTTCAATGAAAAAATGTTTGATGATCCTATCATTCAAAATGCCACATCAAAGGATTACACTCTAATTTATTCCCCATTACCAATGTGTTTTGGTACATGATTCGTAGTAGTTGTGCAGATTTAATATAGTATTACTGAAAAATGGAGCCTCATCCATCCTCAATATTTTAGATAGATAATCTGGATTGTCGCTGAACATTACAATGATTTAGTTATCGATCAAAATCTGATTCTTTCAACTCCTTGTGTGAGACAATATGATAAGCATGAATTGCCTTTTATTCAGAAAGAATAATCCTAGATCCAATGCAGTTTTTGGAATAATTCGTTATGGTTCAACATTAAAACCAATACCTTAATAATATTCTATTCACTGATTCCTCTGCATATTCTATTTCTTAACCTTCATGGGACGGACATCAAAATTTTACGAAAAGGTCTAACTGGGGTCCGAGAAGACCCCATGCGTAAAATTGCAGAAATGCTGTATTTTTCTTTGAATTAAATATATAGAAAAGAAGTTTTATTAAAGTTTTACTATTAACCATTTATTAGTCAAAAATCATCACGAAAAAATACAAAATACCCTAATCACTAATACTACTAGCTACATATCATTTTAACATTTTTTACAAACTATCTCCGATTTTGAATGTTCTAGGCACACAAAGTTATTACACCTAATACATATTTTTCTGGATTTTCTGTCTTTTCCTCTTTGACACATATGGCAGCGCCCCCTGGTAATGTTTTGTTGTTCAACTCTATGTTCTGTTGCATCCACTAGTTCGGGAAAAACGTCTGTCATATGCCGTTTTCTATTCGTCTGAATGTATTTATTATTATATCGCCGGAAAACGTTTTTCTTTATGAGTTCTTTTCCTAGTCCCAAAATATACAATTTACGTTTATCCAAACTGTTTTTTCGCCAATCCGGGTTTTGCAGTAACCACAATTTATAAGCATTTATTCCTGCGATATCTATAAGATGCGAAAATATTGCCATTGGCCAGCGGTTTCACTTTCTCTGCACTGTATATTCTTTGGCCAACTTATCTGAAGTGTTGTAATGAAGAATAATTTCTGGTTTATAGTGCTGTTCTTCTCCAGTATGCTCACTTGAAAGTAAGATGACAGCATGTTTTTGTTTTGGAACATAGGATACTAGCGTTCCTTGATTTCTAAAGGCAAACATACTTGAAAACTCTTTCTTACGATGCCGGTAGAAGTTCCCTGGGAATAAATGTTTCCTTTTTCCGGAGGGTTCCACATAAAGTAATATATTTTTTCCACAACTTGTCAGCAAGTTCTAAACTTGTAAAAAAGTTATCGGTCGTTATTCCAAATCCGCCTTCCAAATGGTCTGTCAAATCTAGGACAACCCTTTGACCTTGACCCTTTTCCGCTTTGTTACCTTGTTTTCCTAAAAATTAATATATACATAGGAATATAAAGTTTGCCTATATTGCTTTTCAAATAACTTACCCAAATAAACTTGCATGTTTGCAATATAAGAAGTGGTGCAGTCCACAAGAGCTCATATTTTGATTCCAGACTTATCAGGTTTACTCTTCATATAGACTCGGAATGGTGCCTTACCTCTAAATGGTACAAGCTGCTCATCTACACATAGATGGTCGCCAGGATTAAGTGATTTCTTACAATTAGAAATGAAAATATCGAATATATCTCTCATCGGAGCTAGCTTATCTACTAATTTTCGTTCTTGTCTTGTTTGAAAATTATCAAAGCGTAAAAATGAAGTAATTTGTTTGAATCTGTCTCTTGACATTGCAGCAGGAATTATAGGACGACAGTAAGAAATATCTTGACACCAGAGCATATCGATAGCCTCTTTCGATCCGTGAGGTGAGCCAAGAATAAGCAACAGTCCAATATAAGCTTCAATCTCTGTAGAATCAACAGGTACAAAAACTTTAATTTTATTCGGATTTTCTATATTCCATTTATCATAATATGTTTGTGCCTTTCTGTTTGTTTCGGTTACTATTATGTTCAGAATATCCGGAGATAGGAAAAGAAGAAAAACGTCTTTTATACTTGAGATATCAGAACTGTAATTTGTAAGGCCTACAGCATGTCTCCGAATATTAGCTTTTGAACGTCTAACTTTTGTGTTTCCTGGAATTTTTGACCACTCAGTTCCATCTTTATATTTATATACTGGAATGCCCTGGCTGTTACTAACTGTTGGTTCCTCTGGGTTCGTTTTCTCTATACTTTGATCAACAACTATTACATCATTTTCTTCCTCTACTTCTGTGACAATGTCTTCATCTTCTAAGTCACTCGATGTTTCCTCATTGATAACACTATCAAACTCTGGATCATCACTTTCAAGTATACGTAACATATCATCGTCAGTAAGCCCCTTGCGATTGTTTGTAAATAAAAACTGACTCATTTTCAAAACGATGTACCCTACTCGCAATATCACAAGAGACTAACCCGAATATTCAAGTCTAAAAATTATAACGCAGTGCGGGGAATCCCCCATTTGAACTGGTAATTTACATTTTACAATTATATGGGTAAATTCCCTGTGAGTAAACAAACGTTAAATGTATGGGATTCCCCGATTTTACTAACAGTTACCGGGATTATTTTATCGGACGTAAAAGGCTGACCGGGGTCTGAAGAGACCCCTGGAATATAAAACTATTTTTTGTTTATACCAGCCAATAAAAACTACTAAATACATCATATTTTATCAAAATAATTCTTAAACTGCAGCTAGCTGATACATCCAAAGATAATTGGATGTTTCTGAACATTAGAAAGATACACGACCTACACTGTTTTGGTTTTTATTTACAATAATATCAACTTTCTTTTGTACAAAAGAAGGTCTGTTTTTTATAAATAAAATATTAAAAATCAAACTGCTCATTAACAACTTTCTTATGATCGCGAAATGTTATGCTACTATTTGATGAATGCTAGTTCTACTTTGCTAATATTCTTGCTCCACGGCCTTACATTAGTAGCCGCTTGAATGAATAATAATAAGAGAAAATGCTGGTGCCAAAGCAGTCGAGCAATATTATTTACAATACCGAACTATTACTTCCGGCCCACTTCTGTGAATATGTACACATGAAATCTTAATAGATCTGAATACAAATCTAATTAATGATTTTTAATAACAAAAATAATTGATGCGAGAATAATATTTATTTATTAAAAAAATGCGAATGAACGTCAAAGAGAGCGAACAAAGAAAGTATTTTCAATTGTTTTCTACTAACAAGATTGTACACACAACTTTTATTGTCCGTATCTATCTATATTGTGTAAAACGAAACAACAAATGATTGAATCAGCTACATTTTCAGTTTTAATACTGAACTTATACTGAAGAATTGGAAACTTTCTTTTGATTTGACTAAAGCAACGTTCAATTATAACTATCGCTCTAGTAAACAGGGAATTGAAGCTAATTTCTTGCGACGTTTCAGGATTTATAAAAGGCGTCATTAGCCACGGAGAAAATCCATATCTTTCATCTCCTAACAACAAAGAATTTTCCAGTATGTTTTCCATTTCCAAATATATACGTGAGTTTCGGAGAATTCTGCTATCATGAACTGAATCAGGCCACATGCCTGAACTCTTGTAAAACATTCATTTAAATTACAGGTTGCCTGAACATTTATTCTGGAAAATTTTCTGTTAGTATATTCATCTGAATGGTGTAATGGTTTTGCTATTTTAACGTGAGTATATAATCAATTACTCTAATCGCTGAATTTTTATTTGAACATAGTTTATAGTTTTTGACCTGTGGTTTGATCTGCACCAATATCTTCTGCTACCCAAGTTTGAAAACCCAGATTAGCAATGTATCTTAAAAATTGTGGAATATTTGATATATTTATTATTTTTCCCCCAACCTGCGAGAAAAGTATTGGTTTACCCCAAAAATATTTTTGTGAGTTCTTTTTACGTATTGTTAAGGACTTGTCACATATGAACCCTATTGATTTTCAGATCACCAGAGCCAGTACAACGGGTGCTATGGTACTTGAAGTACGACATTTTGCCATTTTTTGAGAAATTTCAGTTTGTTAGCACGATACAGCCTCCGCAGTCCAACAAGTCACCAATTTTATGATTGAACATTATTCAGGACATCTCACTGATGAACCCGATTGATTTTGAGCTCACCAGAGTCAACACAACAGGTGCTACAGTATTTTAAGTACGATATTTTTGTCATTTTTGGAGAAGTTTCAGTTTGTTAGCATGATACAGCCTCCGGAGTATATACAAGTGACCAATTTTATGATTGGATATTATTCAGAGCAGCTCAAAGATGAACCCTATTGATATTCAGCTCACTGAAGCCAGTACAACGGGTGCTATGGTACTTGAAGTACCAAATTTTTGTCATTTTTAGAGAATTTTCATTTTGTTAGCACGATACAGCCTCCAGAGAGTATACGATTGATCAATTTTATGATTGAATATTGTTCAAGGTGTCTCACAGATGTACCCTGCTGATTTTAAATTGACTAGAGCGAGTACAGCGGGTCCTATAAATCCAGATACACTAAATTTTTCGTTATTTTTGGAGAAATTTCGGTTTGTTAGCACAATACATCCCCCGAAGTGTATACAAGTAACAATTTTATGATAGAATATTGTTCAGGGCCACATATGCGGAAAAGTTAGTTTTAATCTTTAAAACCGTTTATTTTTTTTTCGTATGCCCACCTTAAAAATATTTTCATCTTCTGTATAGAATTTAGAGACACATCCCTTTTTTAATAATTTCTCCTAAAAAATACGTTGTCATTCATTCAACATTATCACTTTTGAACCTATATAGTTTCTTAAATTCTTCTGGTCTTGTTTCCCTTTTTTTATACACTTTTGTTTTTCGAGGTATTTGCATAAAAGCGTACACTTTTAGTACTGTTTATTCTCAATCTTTAAATGCAAAATTTAAATTAAGTTAAGTTAAATGAGATACCTTCATTTAAAGTATTTGCTAAGAAATAGAATTAAATGCTTCGTTTTATTCATATGAAATGAATCATTTACTTTAATATAGTAGTAAATAACACTTTCACTTCAAGGGTAGGCTTTTACTGCAAGTAAAAGGTTTTATTTTAATTATTATTCGTATAAAATCAAGTAAAAGTCCTCTTTAAGCATAGTAAAAGCATTGCCCTCGTTTTATTCAAACCGCTCATTGTCTTTCTCAAACGCCGCATAATATACAGATATTTTTTATTTAATGTCTCACCTTCTGACAAGAATTCGGAATACACGGTACTGTGATAATCGTAAAAAAACTGTCAACATCACATTCACTTTTGATCTACTTTGATGAGCATTTTTAAATTTCTGTTCAGTTGTTGAATGGTTTGCATGGTGAAACTCGTAAACCCATGTCTCATCACCAGTTACAATGCGTTTTATGAATGTGCTATCAAAATTGTTCTGTTCTGGTAATCCTTCATCGATTCTTACGCGGTGGAGTTTTTGCAAAAAAATTTAAATATTTATGCTGTTCTTGTGATGAAAGTTTTTAATTGTTTTTAATTAAATACTTTTCTTATTAAAATATTTTCGATCAGATCTTCTGGAAATGCTTCCAAAATAGAAACAAAACGTTAATTTTCAATAAATTATATGGAGAATTCTTTAAAACTAATACTTAAAGAATGGTTATGTGCAATTGCCTATCGCCGTTTATAGCTAATCTTTTTCTGAGCAATTTTGAGAAACAGATTAGTATTTTCCCAGAGTATGATATAGGTATATGGATGATTTTTCGCTATATTTGATACACATAAAGCGAATATAGATGATATTGTCATAAAACTAAATTCAAAATTTCCAAGAATTAAGTTCACTTATGAATTGGAAAATAATGAACAGTTACCAGTTTTAGATACGTTAATAATTAGAAACAAAAATAGGTTAGAATCTGATATATTTAGAAAAGACACTAGTTGCTATATCTACATTGTTGTTTCTGTGCATTGTATCCAACGTAAAATGGCTAGTTTCCAATTTTTAGTACACCGGTCGATTAATTTTCCACTTAATATTGAAATATACAACAAGGAATATACTTGATTTAGGATATAGCTGTTCTTAACGGTTATGATAAGAAATAGTTTAATGAATATTTTCAACAGCGTAGGTTTAAATTTAATTCATAAATCAAATAATACTTTGAACCAGTTGTTAGGTACTGGATTTAGATAAGAGAGGTATTTAAGAAATTAGCTGTAATGATTGTGACGGAAAGTTGGATGCATTTGAAAGTATCACAATAATTAGATGTAAAAATAGTTTAAATAGAGACAATGGACTGATTCTTCATAGTCCATTTCATGGTTTATTAGATAAAAATTAAATGTAAATTTTTTTCTCTGAAATAGGTCTTCCCGCTGGAGCTATTTACCGCGAAAAAAGTTACATTCGCGCCTAAAATTTAGTATAAATGCAGGACAATACTAGATGAGTTTTAGTTTACCTTCGGTCTCTGAAAACGATAACTTGGTCGAAACGCGCATCAGATAGTGTAATTGTGTTGGTGTTGGTGTAGTGTATTCAGAAATTAAATTAAAACAAAATAAGTTAGTTTTTTATTCGTATAGCATTTTAGAACTAGCAAATCTCTAGTGATTAAATTTGTGTGTATTAAACTAACTATAAATAAACGGTATTAAAGGTTAAGACTCACTTTTCACATCTGTGAGACGCCCTGAACAATATCCTATCATAAAATTGACACATGGTATACACTTCGGAGACTGTATCGTGCTAACAACCCGAAATTTCTCAAAAAATTATCAAAAATGTGGCACTTCAAGTACCATAGCACCCGTTGTACTGGCTTTAGTGAACTGGTAATCAACAGGGTCCATCTATAAGACGTCCTGGACAATACCTAATCTAAAATTGTCACTTGTATACACTCCGGAGGCTGTATCGTGCTAACAAACTGACAATTCTCCAAAAATGTGGTACTTCAAGTACCATAGCACCCGTTGTACTGGCTATAGTGAGCTGAAAATCAATAGGGTTTATCTGAGACGACCTGAACAATATTCAATCATAAAATTGGAGACTTGTTACACTCCGGAGGCTTACAAGACATGTTATGAAAAATGACCGACGACAACGACGACGACGACGACATACACACAGGATTTTTTTCTAAGAACCTATTTTTCGAAAAAAAATCTAATTTTTCCACAAAGGCAGTGCAGTTAGTAGGAAAACTGATGATATTAATTTTAAGATAGTATAATTACAGTATATTCAAGATAAAAACAGAAGAAGTTATAAATTCAATTTATGTGTAAATGAGATACAATACAGAAATTATATAAGCAAATATAAATTATGGATTCAATGACGTCAAGGTCCAATTTTATAAAACTGTATGAGGAATTAAACTAAAAATATCCTATTAGAAGTGTTTCAATTGGCGCGATATTTTCACCACCAATCCGCTACTCATAAAACAGAAAATAATTATTGCACTGAATGTGTTAAGTGTACCATGCAAGGCAGGAGAAAGCGGTTGAATTTTATATCACAAGATTTCCAAACTAACAAATAGAGCATGGAAAATAAAAACCGAGTAAAAATTAGAAACTATATCCATTACTTACATTAAATTCAAAATAAAATATTTTTTGACATTCAGTCTTCGTACCGGTTTACCAGAAATATCACCCATCAATTGTTAACACATTAAACAAATTTTGAATTATTATTGTAATTTATATAATTCTGAAAGCTTCATGGTTGAATATTAAATTTACGAATTACATTGATATGGCAACGAGACGAGGTTTCATCATCATATTGTTGAAGATAGTACACAAGACAACTGAATATTACAGAAGATATGGATATCAATCCACAAAATCGCAAAAAATGCAGACAGTGATTTTCGAACATTCATCAGCGGTAGCGTTTAATGTTATTAGAAAATAATTGTGATGAAACGAATCGACACAGGCCTTGACAATAACTATTTCTTTAAAAACAAACTGTATGAAAAGTACACATTTTATTTTACTACAATCAATAATCAAAATTTATTATGATACTTGTATTCTCCACTGCCTTAAAAATCAATTTATTTATGATTTAGACGACGTCAGATGGTTTAATATGTTGGAGGTGCAGAATTTTAAAATAAGTGTGCCGTTGGCAGATCAAAAGATATGAATCATTTTGGATAAGGTATGTTCTTTACTTGGTTATTATGTCTTATGCCTAGTCGGTATGTATCATTTAATTGTTGAATAATATCTTGTTTGTCATAGTGACTTAAGTCCTAATTTAGCAGATAAATATAATAAATCCCTAACGCTGGATTTTCTCCATCCGGATGTCGCATGGCTTCCAAAAAATAAACACAGATGCAACCAGCCGTTTAATTTTTTCACAAGCTTCTCATACCATTTAATGAAATCGCTCAGATTTAATTATATACATAATTGGTTGTGGACGACCGAGTCTTTGGTTTTATATTGTTACGACCTTGTCCAAAGAAAATGTGCCACTGGTCAAAGACAATGAAGTTTTAAATGTTCTGCTGACATCAGCGACTGCGTTGAACGTTAGGTTAACTTATTTGGGCTACTATGGAGTTTTTCAAGCACCCCATTTTCCGCAAGAATAAGCCAACCTGTAACTAATTTCTTTTGAAGATCGGTTAAAGTTTGTTGGCATTCGGACTCCAGAAGAAAGACATATATTTGCAATATTTCAAAATGTTTAAAAACATTTTTATAGTATGTCTTAAGACCCAGGAAGTTTTTGACTTCATGTTTACCAGTCTTCATTCCTTCAAATGCTCTTCAAAGTTATTCCCATAATCATTATATCGACTAGATAAACTAAACAGGTTTTCCGTGTCAATTCTAGTAGAAATATTTCCATTGATCTTTCGAATGTTGCAAGTGCATTACATAAACCAAAAGGTCACTTTCTGTGGAAAAGCGGTCTAACCGAAAAAGAAGGAAATTAAATTTCTTTTTTACTTCATTCAACCGCCTGTAGTCGACTCAGAATCTAACTAATTCAGCTTTCTTGTTAACTAGACCTACAGAGGAGCACCATGGGCTAGATAATTCTTCAATAACCCGTTCATTCATAATGCTTTTCACAATTTCTTCTGTTTCTTTTTGTTTCGCAAAAGCTAATCTTCTTGGATGTTGCCCGATTTACATCCCCAGTATTAATTTTGTGTGTACTAGATTCGTTGTTCCATATAAATTTATCTTCACAAAAGATGTCTTAATATTGAGAAAGTCATTATTGGGCTCTACGTTCCTCTATTCTGTCAGATTAGTGGAATTTTCTGAGAGTTGATTAATTAGCTTCTGTCCCATTATAGCTTCCTTACTCCCCTACAAGGAAGCCAAAAGTGGTACATGTTGATTGACTGGCAACGTATGATGGAACAGATCTCCGACTTAATTGAAGATAAATAAGGAAGTTATCCGAGGCGAATAACTCAGAGGACAGAGTTAAGGCATTGGCCAAAGAAAATGTGTTACGTTACTTAGATAATGTAGTTTGAAATGTCATTTTGATATCCGTAACTGCATTGAATGTTAAGTGAACTAATTGGTATCTTTCTGTAACATGTAGCTGTAGACGAGATCGAATTGTGAAAGAAGAAGTTCAAGAAAGATCACGTAACGACAGGTATATTTGAAAGGATCAAGAACGAGGAAGAAATATATTATTTCGAATGTTCTAGAAAAATGTCGAGCTTATGTGAGAGTGATACCACCTGACAAAGGAAGGGCAGTTATTGAAGTTGAAATTGTTGTATTAGAGATTATGTTTTGCAATTGTGAATTGTCAATTTGACGTTATATTTTTACGAAAAGTCATAAGTAAAGTTTCTTTGTTATCCAACCTGAGTTTATTTGAAAGTAATGCTCGTAAAATTTTACGTCAATAGGCATGAGAGAAGGACGATATAAAAGTAAGGAATATAAGAGTTATTTGATAATTTGCTGAAATCAATGAAAAGATAAATATTAGGTAATAAAAATAATAGATGCTTCCATTAAGACTTAGATAAACTATAATGCTATAGATGAAACTTTGTTTTCTTAAGATACAATTATTTTCTATGAGAATGTGAACAGGTGGTTTGTAAACTAGAAGTTGCTAGTGGCAAACTGGAAAATAGTGAAACCATTCTGCAGTTGGTATTATATAAATCAGTAGATAGAAATTTCTGTCAAAATTTACCTTGATTTCTTGGAAAATAAACTGCTTCTGGAAGAATCAACGAAATGCCATCAATATGAAGCAAGTAAAGAATAAATAAATCATTTATTTCGAAATGTCACAATTGTGGTATGCAAGGCCAAACTAGATACGCGTAGAGCCCTAAGCTTAAGTAAAAGGAATAAAATGTAGTGGATGTAGTTGAATACAGGGATGACAGTGATGAAGCCAAATTGTTAACAGCAGCTATGACAAAAGAAGAAATCAAGAACCTGAGTTGAATTAAATTTTATTATCAATAGTGGAGCAACATAACATTTAAGTGAAAGTTATGCTAATCATCTAAATTAGTTGAGAAATTTCACACTTATTAAAAATGGTCGAAAAATGTCAAATAATACGGGCATGTAAAGTAATAATACTTCATAACTTATTATTAGTAACTAAAGTGAAAATACCGGATTTCATGTGTTATTTGAAGACCATCAGGAAGAGAAAAATATAGTAACATCTGTACTCTGTAGAATTTATGTATATACATGGTCTTTCCGTTGCTAGTATAGGTAGAACACTGCAAAATAAATTGGGTTCGCTTAGTAAAAAAATTTCATAACGGCATCCATTTTCAAGATACAGGCTATTGTAAAAAATGTTATACACATTTTTTACGATTATGTCGAAACTACTGGTAACACATTACGATGAAATTTAGTACGAATATGTTTTGGAAGCTGAACGATCGTATACTTTTGTTTCCATATCTGCCTCTCGCAGAGGGCGCTAGTTACACGGTTCGTAGTTTTGAACATATCTTTTTAGAGGTTAAATTTTCTGCCCAAATTTAATGTGAACTCCAACATCATTCAATTTTACACAAAATGGTGTATTGTGTACCGTTTTCGGAATATTTTGATTTCAAAATGATGAAGTAATAACTAATGCTGACCTAAAGAATTTTTAAAAACCGTCTTAGCTCTCAATAAATATCAGTTTTCCATAGCTAACTCAAACCCATTTTGAGGTTTGCGACGAACCCTAAACTTTTTTAACGGAAGGCATTTTGAACACTAACTGATTGAAAATCTAGATTTAAGTAAAATTCAATTTAATTTTTTTCATGCGATTCTTTATTTAATTAATAATTTTAACATTAGAAGAACGTTATTGTTTCTGGTTTTTAATAAATAGATAATTGTTTTTTAAAAATACTTTATATTAGTACAATTGAAATTGAATAATGTTTGAGTTCACATAAAATTTGAGCTAGAAAATGTAACCTTAAAAATATATGTTTAAAACTACTCGGTACGAAACGTGTGCCATCTGTGAGAGGTAGATATAAAAATAAATGTATGCCATCCGTCAGCAACCAATACATATTCTTAAAAATTTCATTGCCATTTTGCCCGTAGTATCGAGATAATCGTGAAAAATGTGTACAATAATTCTTTCTTCAATACCCTGTATCTTGAAAACGAGTTCCGTTATGAAAATTTTTTACTGAGCGAACACAACTAATTTTGCAGTATTCTACCTATACCAGCAACGGACCCGTTTTTTGAAACAACCTGTATATATATATATATATATATATATATATATATATATATATATATATATATATATATATATATATATATATATATATAACATAAATATTCTGTGCACTTACGATATTCTACTGATAATGAACTTTACCAAAATTAACAGAAGTCTGAGTGGATTTCTACTGTTTGAAGTTTCCAAGGAAAATAGGAAGAATGCTTTACTCATGGATGAAGTTTTTTATTCAATAAATTTATATGAATATATACGAATTCTTATTACATATTTTGCATTTCATGGACCGATTCGCGTTTTTTTGGCATATAGTAGTAACTATGACAGTAACAAAATTGGGAACAGAGAGACGGGTAAAACTATTAAAAAAAGAATATTTTCAAAACAATTATTTAGTACATCTTACTAAGAGAAAGTAACTTCAGTTCCGTAATTACAATATAATGTACAATTAAACAAAAAGTAGTTGCAGAATCGTATCAAGACCCAAAGGCATCACTAAATAAGGTGTGTATCTTCTGGTAATTATCACTGCAATATTTATTTGTTTATATGGTGCGCGATGTGAGTACGCGCAAAGAAAGCTCATTGACACACTGCCTTGCTTTCATTTCAACTGTGTGCTCAATATCGTATCTTATACACAGAGATCAAAACAGCCGGTAGCTATATCAATATTTTCCTGATGGGTTTATCAACCGTAGTCTTATTGTAGGATGCAATGATATAAAAATAATTGTAATTGTGTGTGATTATTCGAAACAATAACAATGAATTTTCGAATTAATGAAGCTTTTTAAAATGAATGATAAATTCCGTCAATATTTTGTACAAGATCTCAAATATTGATTGATACCTAATATACCTTTGAATGATACAATCTAGAACTCGAATTAAAAAAAAATCTAAGTTTTTTATCAAAAGTAGGTTAACAAAATAGAAAAGTGCTTCACCAAAAAAGTCTCTTCCCACAAGTGACTTCGATTTATGTCTGTGAAAGGCTATGGCGAGATATTAAATGTGAAATACAGCATTTTTCACAGCGTCAACTGAGGTGTTTTTCAGAGTACTTGTCATGAATATTGCAACCTGAATTCAAGTTTAGATCCTATAGTCTTCTACATACAGGGTTTTTTAAAAATGGAGCAGGTTGAAGCATTTTGAGGATTTAAACAAGGATTATTTTTATAATATTGCTTTAATAAATCCACGAGTACGTTGTTGGAATGTATAAAAACGGTTATAAATATAATGACTGAATATATTTCTCTAAACATTATTTGATTTAAATTTCTAAATCGATTTAAAAGAGAACTAAAAAGTTTAAGTACGATTCTTACTTTGCCCGCATTGCTGTTAAGTCGATTTGTGGTAAGTTATATCCTCCCTTGGGTAATATAGTCTCAAATATTGGAATCATGTCCTTTTAACATAGATAGAATTCTCAAAATACGCTTATGAAAACTATTTTTATATTCTCTTCATTTTATTCTTTGAAAGTTAAATTTATCAGGGTTTCGAGAAAATTTGTCATTTCAGTAAAATCACATACTTAAGTCGGCCACTGTGAATCGATACTCCTCAATTATATTTACTATACATCACAACTCATTATAAAATCACACATACAAATTTGTGAATTTATTTCAGTATTTTTCGTTACTTTATTTTTACAATATCTACCGTTAAAAACTCTTTTATAAAAAGCAGATACCCAACTAACGCATGTGAAAGTCCAGTTACGCATTTTACGTTCCATTAAATATGATTTAAATTTATGTTGGCTGCTCAATGGCCTTGGTGAAGAAGTAGGTGAGTACTGCACTAGGTGAAGGCCGGTCACACTTATCTCGATTGATTAACACTCATCACGATAAACTTAATCCTGTAATCACTCTCACTGTGCTTACAAATTATGTTTTCTGGTTTTCATATATTTTTAGGTACTTACTCTAGTTGTACTAAAAAAATAACAGGTTATCAAAAAACTGCACTAAATAATTGTTAATCCTTAATAATTGCACTTGTTTATGCACATAACACAACACTACCTATCCGTGACCGTCACAGTTAAAAAAAATAAGAACAAAACTCATTAATGTGTGGCTGAATGAAAAGTAATCCACCTAAAATGTTCCGTTGGTTTTATATCGACGTGAAAGTTTAGCCCCTCTCTCTTGGAGAAGAGTTACTAGTGGAACAATGATTAAAGCTTTCTGAAAAGTCCGGATCCAAATTCATTGTATAGCGATTCAGGAATTTTCACGCTTTTGATTCACTTTCTTTTCGTTGACGCATTATTTCGTTGCACAATATATCCGTTTTGACAACCTTTTAACTTTCGATTGTTGGTGTTTACGTACCTACATCATCCTATAGATATACACATTTCACGTTTTTTTAATGATTTGAATATTTGTGATAGTTATAATGTTAGTGAATAAAAAATTTACAAAAAAAACTTCAATATATTTAAACAATATCGAAAGATGAAAACATTTATATAAATTGGATTGGAAATATACAAACACGGAAAATTACAAATGACACCATATTTCTTCATCTATGATTTGTACATTAAATATTTAAAAACAACCCAAACCTTTCTTTAAAAAATTATTCAACTTAAAATCCAGTCAAAATAGCGCTGAATTCGGAATATTTCGCAAATGGTTGCATTTTTGCGTATAGGGGTTTTCGACCCTCAGGAATTCAAATCTGAACTCCTTTTTGAGCTGCATGGCTGGGACTTCGAGAAAACAGCCAATTTTGAAAAAAAATTACGTTTTCCTCAAAAACTGCTATTGATAGACGAAAAATGACTTGACTATCGTGTAGAGCGTTAAATTCTACATAGAATTAGACAAACAATCACTAGATTCCGTCGAAAAGTAGAGAGAGCAGGCATGCAGCTAAATATATTGACGCGACGGAACGGTAAGCTGCCTGCCTACTCTCTCCAAATAATTGGAGTTCATAACTTGGTCCATAATGTGGTCATTTCCTACAAATTTGCAACGTTTCATCTTTGCATGTTCAGTCTTCATGGGGTCGTGTTGAACTTGTAGGTATAGGAAGCGTTGCAGGTCGTATTCATGATCGGTTATAAGAATAACGTCATTTTCATATCATAGGATTCTCAGGCAGCAGCTGTTCATTTTGAATCTAGAAGAGGCAAGGGCTGATGCTACCTTCATGTCTGATGCTGTATGAAAATTTAATATCCCTTGTGAGACGATGATCTGTTTTTATTTTTGTTTTTCTGTGGACATGAGATAAAACCTGATCAGATGATCTTACTTAATATTAAATTACTAAACAAAACTTGAAATGATAACTTATTAATAATATTTCAGACCTAATCCTTTCCTTAACCGTCTATCTGGTAAGATGCCCCTGAGGATCCCATCACTTATTATTTATTTACGCCATAGGCCACTCTTTTGAATTCATCCACTATTGTTACTAGTCACGTTGAGTCCGATACTCTGTAAATTTCGGTTTTGTCATCTGTGCGTGAGGTTGATGTGAATATAAGACAATTATGGTTACGAACGATGAAATAAAAAAATTTAATTTGTTTAAAACTTCATTATATTTGAACTAATGTTGAACTTAAACTGGTTGAGGCGTTTCGCTAACACAGTAGCTTTCTCAAAACGTATGAAGGTATAATGAAAAATTGTTTATATATATACATATATGTATATATATATATATATATATAACCAAAAACCAAGAGTTCAAGAGTTGGTAGTTGGTCACGGCTGACTAGTTAAAAAATAAAACTTCAAAGAGTGGTCTTTTTTGAAAAACCTGAAACCCTTTGAAACAATGGATTAAGTTTTCGAACAAGCTCAATAAAGCAAAGAACAGGAAACTATTTTTATTAATCTGTAGAAAACATGGGGTTTATCCACAACACATCCTACACAACACTGATAGAGCCGTTTCTTCATTACTTACACAGGATGGAAGTAGTTTGCGGAGAGTGGAGGATTTTAACAGAAGGTTAAAAAATAAAATTTTAAATATGGAAATCGGTTTTGCGCATGAGTATGTCAATAAACTGTCAAAGATCTTAAAAAGTAAAGAATCAGATACAAAAAGTAATATCCCTTCAGGAGTTTGGAATGAATTTTATCATAGACAACAAATAAAACTTAATAGAGAATTCAACAAAATTGAATTCCGAAATATTAATAAACTTAAAAATCTAGAGAAAAATACTGTTGAGACAATTCCAGTACAGGATAATTGGATAAGAAATTTGACAGACGTTGATATACCCATGGAAGTCAGAAATTTTCTTTCATTGGGTCATAAATTTGGTGTACCTCCTGATATTACTCAAATAGAAATTAAAAACATTTTAGCAGACGTTGAGGCAATGTTACAGCAATTTTATGCAAAGATCAGTATGTTGAACTTGCAAATACACTGTTAAACAACGATACTTACTATCAAAAAATTAATAACAATCCTAATTCAACAATATTACAAAAATCGCAAACATTGGTTAGGAAATTTTTTGGAATTTTTCGATGGGTTCTTCTGTTATTCCAAAGTTTTATGGACTACCAAAGATTCACAAAGAAACCTAAGCTTACGTCCAATTATCTCATCTATAGAATCACCTAATGAGAAAATTGCACAATTCATAATTGATAAACTTACAATATCTTATAATAGTAATAACAGGTTTTTCGTCAGAGACTCTTTTGAATTTGCATAGTTTATTCAAAATTATCAGTTACCTACCAATTACGTAATTATTGGTTTAGATGTTGTGTCGCTTTTCACTAATATACCGATCAATTTAATAAAAAATAGTATTACCAAACATTGGAATTGCATTCAGGATTCAAGTAGATTAAATATTGACCAATTTTTGGAATTAGTAGGCTTTGTGTAGAGCACTTCTGTTTTTGCTTTTAATGATGAAAAACACTCACTTGAAAAACAATATTTAATGCAAATATTCAGAAAACACATACATAAAAAATACAATAAGGCTTTTTTTATAAATAATAATTAAAACGTGATGTTGCAAGCTTTTTATAAACATCCAATATCTTGAAAACTGAAAGTTTTACGATATGTAAAGGTTTTGCGTTTTTGACGTAAAAATTATTGAGCAATACAAAAATTTGGTATAAAAGGTCAGTGGCGTAAAAAATGCGGGAAAAGTGACTATTTTTTTCAAAAGCACGCTACTGGCACAAGTAAGGAAAATTGTTTTACACCCAAAATATGCTAATTAAAATGTAAAAATATTCTGCCAAATTTAAAATTGAAATATTGATCCGTTCTAAAGTTATGAAATAAAATCTTTTCATTTTTTCAAATTCAACACCCTGTGGGTTGTAAAGCCCTAACTTCGAGGTATTGCTCCTATCTTTTTTATTCTATTATTTGCTCCTATTTTATTATTCTATTATTGAAATGCATACTATTTACATTCATAGCATTCTTTATATTTCTATATAATATATTTCATAAAAGGTTTTATTTCGTAATTAGCTGAGTTTTCTGTTTTCATATCTAGTTCATGGAAATACTAACATTAGCGTTTTGGTCTCATTGGTCAGTATTAGAAAAGGTTGTCATACTTTCATTGGTTAAACTTTAAATTCTAGAAGCTTCGGTAACATGATTTACATGTTCTACAAAACAGAAAGCTTGGCATAATTCTTGGTCATTTTTCGCACATTCTTTGACGGGTCTACAGTGTACAATTTAACCCAATAAAGGTTTTTCTTCTGTACATAAAATGGTGTCAGGTGTGGGGTTACTTTGTGTCTAATCCAAACCGGATATCTTCAGAAAAGTTGGTCAACTTGGAAGTTCGAGTTTTGGGACATTGTAAAAGTACCTCTGTATTATCGTCGTATTTAATGAGTTTAGTGCTAAAAGTGAAGGAAGAAAATCTTGAAATCCGTTGAAGAAAGTTGTCCAGTAGTAGTTATTTCCGAACTACCGCATCTTAAAGCCGCTGCAAGTTCCTGATAATCCTGCTTCATCAGGGTAGCCTACAGTCTGCATCCCCTTTCATTGGAATTAGCCAACGATCTGTGAGTGATCTGTGCGTAGTGCCGGTAGGTGAATTATGCGAGAGTGACCCGTGGGAAAGAAAAAAACATGAGGTAAATTTTTTTTGACATCGTGTAACAAGGTTATTATTTTTTTTATATATCAATATATTTTATCCTGCAACATTTTTCCTATCGTTTACCCATTCTGAAAAATTTAATTTTATCATGTTTATGAAAATTACTATCTGATGTCAGACGAAGAATTAGTAAATGACGAATTTTTAGACCCTGATGAAGAAAACGACAACGCAATAATGGCTTTTTCTGTAGACTTTGCATTTAAAATGATCCCGGAATTTGACGGGAATAGAGCTAACTTACATAAATTTCTATCATGTTGCGATGTTGTTTGAGAAACTGCGACAACAAGAGCTAAGCAACAAATGTTTTTAAATATATTGACAGCTAAACTAATAGGTCAAGCCTATAATTTATTAAAATATAAAGTGTATGATGATTGGCCTTAGTTGAAACTTATACTACAAGAAGAGTACTTGGAGCAAAGGACGATAGCTCAAATTCAAGTAGAATTCCTTAATTCTAAACAATTTGTTAACGAAACCATAAGAAATTTTGCAAACAGAATTGAACGTTTAACTTTAGACTTGAACGACGCTTGTATAGCGAGCGAAGGTATAGCTGCCAAAGCAACCATAGAAAATTTAAATAAAAAATCAGCCTTTAAGGTATTTGTGGATAGTTTAAGTCCACCTGTTCAATTAATAATAAAAGCTAGTCGGTTCCAAAGTTTCACAGATACTGTGGAAGAAGCTTGTGAGGAGGAATGTAATATAAAATCGTCGAATTAGCCAAATATCACATTAAATCACAAAAATCGCTCTAATAATAATAATTATTCTAATAAAGGGAACTGTAGTACATGCGGTAAATCTAATGATACTATAGATGTCGAAAACGTTTATATAATAATACTAATAACAATTATAGTAATAATGCACGTCCCAACTACGGTAACGCAAATCGAGATCGAAATTATCAACCAGAGTCTATATCATTTCAGCAACAGGGAAACGAACAGGGCGCGAGTACATCCAAAGGCCACGGTTATTGCGCCCAGAATTTAAAAACGGCCCTAGAGAAACGACCATAAATCAATCTAGTCAAAGCTCAATTCTAATTTCTGACCCATTAAGTTCAAACTCAAACTCACATAAAAATCAGTGTGACGGCTCTAATTCAAGATCAACCCCCATTTTCCACACTAATTCAAGCTCTAATCTTTCAAACTCTAATAAATTAGGCTCAAATAATCCAAGTTGAAGCTCCAATTCAACATATAGTTCAAATTGTTTTCATTCCCCAATAAACCAAAGTCCGAGCAATAATTTTAGCTCACAATCTACAAACGGAATAAATAAATTAAATTATGAATCAAGCATTCAAGGTCAGAAATGTATCACAAATAACGACTCCGTAATAATAGCCAAAAATTAAGAAATATCAAAAGAAATTTTAAAATATCTGACGTCACAAATTCATCTTATGTAAAAATTCCTGGTTCTTTGACCACAACCGGATTTGCTAGTTTACTAGTAGATACCGACGCGGATATCAGTGTAATAAAAATTGGTCGTCTCGATGACAACGCGATTGTATACACTGACAAAACTATAGAAATTAAAGGTATAACAAATGAATGCATCACTTCGTTAGGCATCAGCTATGCGAAAATACAATTAAATGACATTATTATTGAACACGAATTCTATGCAGTTCCTAACAGTTTTTCAGTTTTAACAGATGGTATATTAGGAAAAGAATTCTTAACAAAGTTTAGAGTGTCCATCGATTATCGGTTATCTAAATTATTCATTCATGTAGGTGAAGGTAATTTCGCTTTTGACTTGACGAGCCCATACAGTATAACCATTCCTCCTAGATCTGAAATTTTTGCAAGAATTTATATAAATTTTCAAGAACCCAAAGTTTGTTTAGAAAAAGAAATAAAACTCGGTGTGAACATAGGTAATTGTATCGTCCAACCTAAGGACGAAATGTGCACTATTAGCATAAAGAGTCGAACGTTCAAATTAATTACTTAAATCTTGATTTTGATAAGCTAAAAGACTATCACGTTGTTTACATTACAAGTACTAACAACGGAGAAAGAATCGCAAAGATCGAGTCGCTAATCGATACTTCGCATATGAATACGGAGGAAAAAGAATCGATTCTATAAATTCGTAAAACATTTAATGACATATTTCACTTCGATTGTGACAAACTAACTTATACCGATACCATCAAACATTCTATTCCCCTTAAGTAAAGTAAACCCATTTTTGTAGAACCCTATAGACTTCCTGAACAACAGAAAAACGAAATAAATAAGCAAATTCAGTAAATGTTAGACGATGACATAATAGAGCCTAGCCATTCGCCATTTAATTCTCCCATTCTTATCGTTCCCAGAAAATCACTAGAAAATAACCAAAAACGATTTAGATTAGTAGTAGATTTTAGAAAACTTAATGAATCTACAGAATCGGACGCTTATCCTTTGCAAAATATCATTGACATTTTGGATCATTTAGGACAATGAAAATATTTTTCAGTTATGGATCTAGCAGATAGGTTCCACCAAATTCCTCTTAGCGAGGGTTCTTGGTTTGCAGGAGTCGCAGGACGCTTACACAAGCTAGCCACAATTACAGCACCTGATCTTCTTCGGCTTCTTGTCTACCATACCTCTCAACACGTTGACGATCTGGTAAAGCCTATCATCGTCACCTTCTTCCTGCATGGTCCTACCATTGTTGTATCCCGAAGCCATCGTGGCTGCTTCGTATTCAAGAGCAGCAATTAATGCATCGACCAATGTTTTGGGATGGGCTAAATGAAGCGTCCTCTGCATATCGGGGTCACGTAAGCCATCAATAAAGGTCTGGATGCCCAGACATTCCAATATGTTCTCTGGTGCTGATGGATAAGTGAATCGAATTAATCGGGCAATATCCACTTCATACTATTGAAGGGCTTCGTCATGTTTCTGCCCTCGGTTCTTCAGCTGGGATTGGTACAAATGTTCTAGATGTTCGTGGCCAGATCGCATGTCCAACCTCTTCTTCAGCTGATCGAAGTCATCCGTTTATCCGTTTCTTCCAAAGGTATCGTTTGTAGTACATCTAAGGCATCTCACCGAATCGCGATATTTAAGTTCACTGCCTTCTCCCTATCGGACCAATTATTCACTCTAGCAGCTGCTTCAAATAGTTTTACGTAGTTTGTCCACGACATTTCTCCATCGAACGTTGGGGCCTTGACTCGGGAAAAACTGCTAATGTCTTCAAACTTAGTGTGTATTTCTGGCTTGCAAGGTTTTCTTTTCTTCTACTGGAGTGTCTTGTGTTCTTAAATCGGCAATCGTTCTCTCTAATTCCTTGATTTTCTCGTCTATCTGGTTTTCCATCATTGACATCTTATTCTCGATTTTATCGTCCATCGTTGTCATCTTATTCTCAATATAAGATTTTAGAGACGAAATTTTATTTTCCACGTCAGCGGCAATGTCATTTTCATCAATAAGATATCGGCAGAAATATTGTTCTTCATAGTAGAAATATCGCTCTTTTTAGTTGAAATCTACTCGTCAATATTAGCAGAAATATCGTTCCTCGTATTAGAAATGTCGTTCTTCATATCAGAAATTGACGAGATCAAGGTGGAAGCCTCGTCATTGAATAAAAATGTTTCTGGATCCAAGCCGTCACTTTCCAGTGCCATTTTTAGTCTTTCTATTAATTCACTTTTCTTACCGGACGTTTCCAACTCACGATCTTCTAATTCTGCTCTTAATTCCGTGACTTTCACATCACATAGTCTCTTGGCCATTTTTACGTAGCAATTTATTTATATTATCCCACTTCTGACACCAATGTAATGTTATTCTAATTTATTCAAACAATAAACGGGTGGGATATATTTTAAACACACGGTATGGCTACTTACTTATTTATTATGTCTGAAACGATTTTCCAATTTTGCCTTTAATTCACTCACTTTCAGGTTACTTAGTCTCTTTGCCATTTTTACGTAGCTATTTATTTATATCATCCTACATCTAACACCAATGTAATGTTTTTCTTATTTATTTAAAAAAATTTATTACGAAGGCTGGGATAAATTCATACACACGGTAGGTCTACTACTAACTTTCATACATGGCTTAGGCAGAGTCGGATTCAGCGACTACACCAGTGTGTGATTTCGTAACAATGTATTCAAAACTTAAACTTGGATATGATTATTGTAGCTAATTTTGAAATCAGGTCGTATATTTCGAAATCCTGATCAACCTGTCGCTTTAGAAACTGTTTTTGGTTATTTTCATCAAGGACGAACAAACTGCTCCTACTCCTCAAATAATTATTCTTTAAGTTGTCATGCATGCATTTGAATATCAATCTTAAAATACAATTGCAAATGTTTTGGGAGGTCGAACAGGTTGTCAAAGCTACTAATGCATCCCGAGAGGATAGGAAATGCGAATAAATGTAAAAGACTCGAGAAGCTTCTGTACGATTTTCGTTACCTTTGCCATTTCGTCAATCTTTCCCCAGTTTTATTGTTACTTATACACAAGCTTATCGGAGATTATCTTAATTGTGGACATATGATTCCGGTCCCACTGAATGATTATAAATCTTCATCTGATTATTACATACCCAATCACGCCGTCTTTAAAGAGCAACTTTAAGGTTTTAAAATAATTTTCAAAATTCGAGTTGAGTAAAGGAACAACACTGATTCTGGACCATTCCTTATGTAAATTAACATGGGAAATCGCCAAGGTCCATCGTGGGTAATTTTTGACGCAATTTTGATCTGCGCATGCGTCAATCATGAAGCGGCCGTCAGCAATTTTGTACCACGTGAGCATCCGCCTTGTGCTGGGACACGTTCGATATACAGGATGTAGTCATAAATATGCCATAAGGGCACTAGCATATAGCTCTGTTATTATTGGTCGGATTGAAGTCGAATAAACGCCATTGTGATAGGTGGAACATTTTATATACAGGATGTACAAAGATGCCATAAGGGCACTAGCATATATCTCTGTTATTATTGATTGGATTGAAGTGGAATAAACGACATTATGAGGAAGAGAGGACAAAAGGTAAATATGTAAAGCCTTAAGGGCACTAGCATATATCTCTGTTATTATTAGGCGGATTGAAGTCGAACAAACGCCATTGTGATAGGTGGAGCATTTTTATATAAAGGATGTACAAAGATGCCATAAGGGCACTAGCATCTCTGATTGGTCGGATTGAAGTGGAATAAACAACATTATGAAGAAGAGAGGACAAGAGGTAAACATGTAAAGCCATAAGGATACTAGTGTACCATGCTGATGACGTCATATAGGTAAAATTTTAGATTACCTTACCTTCCACGATAGAGTTTCCACGACCCCCCCTCCTGTCGAGAATTAGAGAGCGAAACGTCAATAAAAACATAAATTGATACAGAATTTACGTTTATAACCTGAAAAATGGAAATAAAATTATATATATATATATATATATATAAAAAATTGGCAAAAATATTGGGGTAGCAGCAAATAAAAGTACACTCTTTATAATATTTCCAAGCTTTCGGAAACGTTTATTTCCATCATCAGGGAGCACTACAAAAAATCACAAAAACGTTACAACAACTAAATGCGACCAACACCACAATCCGCCAAGCCAAAACAACCCCGACCAATCGCAAAATCTCTCTCTCTCTCACAAAAAGCAGCGAAGTAGTCAAGCATGTTTCAACTCAACAAAAAGCACTGATGGCGACACAAACATGAACTGTCAGAAAAGGTCAAACTGTGACAAAATTTTACCCGACTATAATACTGAAATAATTATATTTAATAACAAAGCCAATACATTACATTGAAATTCTTTTGTAGTCAAAAAATTTTGAAGAATATTATCAATTATGTAAAAACAACTAGCTATTCAAGCACCACAAACTCTCATCTCTCACATAAGAGAGTGTATGTTGCAGGAATCAACCAGCTTAAAAAATATCTATTTAAAATATGTATGTGATAGAATTATTTCATTTTTGAATTTATCAAAGTAAACAAAAAACATTTATTGGGTATTATGGTACAATTCCAACCGTTTCAAAGCAAATTACGTCTATTATCAAAAAATTCCTTCATACTTACATTATGTTGAGATTAATAAAAATAGTTGTTATAACGCTGTGACACAAGAAACATGACAAAGTCGAAATTACTAAAAAGCTTAATAAAATTTATATTACATTTTAAAATATTCTTTCCGCAAACTGAAACATTTCATACACAAACGGCAAATCCATCTATCACGTTATTATACGAAACTAGTTATAATTTTTTTTCTTCCCGTTAATGGTAGGTGCACATTCCAAAGCGACAAAAATGTTTCAGTTTGCGGAAAGAATATTTTAAAATGTAATATAAATTTTATTAAGCTTTTTAGTAATTTCGACTTTGTCATGTTTCTTGTGTCACAGCGTTATAACAACTATTTTTATTAATCTCAACATAATGTAAGTATGAAGGAATTTTTTGATAATAGACGTAATTTGCTTTGAAACGGTTGGAATTGTACCATAATACCCAATAAATGTTTTTTGTTTACTTTGATAAATTCAAAAATGAAATAATTCTATCACATACATATTTTAAATAGAATATATATTTTTTTAAGCTGGTTGATTCCTGCAACATACACTCTCTTATGTGAGAGATGAGAGTTTGTGGTGCTTGAATAGCTAGTTGTTTTTACATAATTGATAATATTCTTCAAAATTTTTTGACCACAAAAGAATTTCAATGTAATGTATTGGCTTTGTTATTAAATATAATTATTTCAGTATTATAGTCGGGTAAAATTTTGTCACAGTTTGACCTTTTCTGGCAGTTCATGTTTGTGACGCCATCAGTGCTTTTTGTTGAGTTGAAACATGCTTGACTACTTCGCTGCTTTTTGTGAGAGAGAGAGATTTTGCGATTGGTCGGGGTTGTTTTGGCTTGGCGGATTGTGGTGTTGGTCGCATTTAGTTGTTGTAACGTTTTTGTGATTTTTTGTAGTGCTCCCTGATGATGGAAATAAACGTTTCCGAAAGCTTGGAAATATTATAAAGAGTGTACTTTTATTTGCTGCTACCCCAATATTTTTGCCAATTTTTCCTAACTGGTCAGCAAAGACTTCCAATCTTTTTATATATATATATATATATATATATATATATATATATATTAGTATTTTGTTTTGAGTTAACATCAATTTCCCATATTTCTGTACTATCTGTAAAGAAACGGAAATTAGAAATGGAGGGAACAGAATTAAAGAAAAGGAAGATAGAGTATTTAGAAAATACAGCTACGGTTAAAAAGGAATATAAACATTTTTTGGAGAAAGAACAGAAGATAGCAAAATTAAAGGAGAGACTAGAACATTATTTCTGCACCAGGTGGAAAAACTTAGGGCCCTCTGGATATTACACCGTTAACAACAAAAATAAATATACCTATGTAGGAGTTTTGGTGGATAAGGAAGGGCGAAATACGTCTACTACTTAAAGGGTTACCACAAAAATACGCTTTTACGCGTTTACAATAATAGAGAAGCTCTTGTTGCAGACGGTTATGTCACATTACCATATAACAATGGAATGGAATTAATATGTTTGCCAACCGAAAAACCATTTGCTACCTTTACTACAAATTGCGGATAACATAAAATTTAGGGATTGTCATCGACTAGAAGAATTTGCAGAAGGTACAGAACTGGTAATATCTGGAATTAAAGAAGTTATGCAGAATCCGCTACATATTAAAACTAGACAGTATAAATGTTTTGTACCTTTCAAATTACTGGTTGGAACAAGAATTAGAAGAAATAGACTTAGATTATAGGATAAAAATAAAAATTGACGTATTAAAACATACACCCAACAGAAACAAAGAAAGAGTTGTACTTTGTGTAAAATTTTGTTAAACCTGTATAAATATTTTAATAAATCTTTTAAAGACATCGTTGTTTTATAAATTTTCCCACCTTTGTTCTTATTTAATGTTAAACCATCTATCTGGATGGGAGGATAGTGGAGGATGGTAAAAGGGTGGGGAGGCGACAGGAGTGGGGGGTCGTGGAAACTCTATCGTGGAAGGTAAGGTAAACTAAAATTTTACCTATATGACGTCATCAGCATGGTACACTAGTGCCCTTATGGCTTTACATGTTTACCTCTTGTCCTCTCTTCTTCATAATGTTGTTTATTCCACTTCACTCCGACCAATCAGAGATGCTAGTGCCCTTATGGCATCTTTGTACATCCTGTATATAAAAATGTTCCACATATCACAATGGCGTTTGTCCGACTTCAATCCGACCAATAATAACAGAGCTATATGCTAGTGCCCTTATGGCATATTTATGACCACATCCTGTATATCGAACGTGTCCCAGTACAAGGTGGATGCGCACGTGGTACAAAATTGCTGACTGCCGATTCATGATTGACGCATGCGCAGATCAAAATTGCGTCAAAAATTACCCATGATGGACCTTGGCGATTTCCCATGTTAATTTACATAAGGAATGGTCAAGAATCAATGTTGTTCTTTTACTGAGTTGTGTTCGATGTGAGTTTGTGTGATGTACTCACTCACTTAATGACACTCTTTTAGTTGGCCCAAAACTTTAACGTTTTATTTCTACGATACTTCCAAGAATTAGATTATTTTCTCATGTTTTTGTTTGCGATATAAAGCGAATGTAAATTAGTTTTTTTTGCGAACCGTAGTCTACTGAATTTCGAGCTCTCCGTTTTTTAGCCCTACGAACTACGAACTGATGGAATTGGCCACATAAGAGCATCCTTTCCTCGAACATCTGAAATGATTCACCATCAATTCTACATAGATGATGGTTTACTTGAAAGCAATGATCTAAGTTCAGCCATATCACTTCAATCTGAATGAATTCAACTCATGCAACGAGGATGTTTTCAATTGAGCAAATGCGCAAGTAATCATCCTGCTCTTTTAGATCAAGTAAGTCTTTCCGATCGCCAAGAATCATGCAACTTTGATGAAGATGAACCATAATTTATTAAAGTCTTAGGGCTCAAATGGGATCCTAATACAGACTGACTTTCTTATGCCTATATTCCCTTTGAATGGCCTTGTACACAGCGAAGCATCATTTATGAAATAAGTTTTTAACCCTCTTGGATTTATTTCACCATGTCTTCTACTTGCAAAACGGCTTTTGCAACAATTCTAGATATCCAACGCTTCCTGGGATGATCCTCCTTTGAAGAATATTCTGAATATCTGGTCAATGTTTAAGTTAGAAATGCCGAATTTAACTAATATTAAAATTCCTCGCCATGTAGGTTCCAGTTCTATTTCCCGGATTTAACTACATGGGTGCATTTTAAGTCCCAAATATAAACTGAAATATCCGAAACAATATTGGCTACTGTGCTTTTCCGCATGCGAAATGAATATGCAAAACTTCTTAATGATATGTAAGTTGAAAAATATCTGCAGCGAAATTTTTTTGTTGGATATAATAAGTCAAAAATCCTTATTTTTTCAGTAACCTTAGCCAAAGCGCAATTGAAACGACTCAGGGAAACTTTCAAAAAGAAACTGAGAGAAATGCCAGTGAAGCATTCAGGGGATGGAGTTGAAGAAGAAGACGACGAGAAACCAACTAGGTAATATTTTGACTCACTTCTACTTTTAAAAGACCTGTGTGTGCCCCAACATTCAACTGGCAATTTCGATATGTCCAATAGTGAATATAGTGAAGAGGCGTGCGAAGTGAACAGCATGGACAAGGTTGTAAGCGAGATTGATTCAGAGTCTCCTACACCAACCTCGTGCTCATCAACTCCACAACATAGAACTTCAGCCGCTCCAGTACTTTAAAAACCAAAAATGCATAAAACATCTAAAACAACCGATGCTGTAGGGGAAGTATTACTAAAGGCACAAGAAAAAATTGCATACCTAAAAAGAAGAGGAAAATAGGAGAAAAGGAACTAGACGAAGACGAAGCAATTGTTAAGAGCATACTTCCACACGTAAGGGCAATGAACCCAAAACAAAAAATGAGATTTTGCATAAAAGTTTTGCAGCTGGTAGACAATGAGATTCCTACACAATCGTCAATACAGTATGTTCAACAAAAATCTCCATTTACCCATTATGCTGGAAGTTCCCAAAGTGAAAGTGTCACCCCGGGTAATGCAGTTCATGACAGTCGTCAAACTCAACAAATTTTTTTTTCCAAACTTTTTCGCTCTGCCGGTAACGCCGAACCAGGAACGACTATCGGTCAAGATGTACTATTTCCTATTTTAAATAAAGTTATTTGCACTTACCGCAACGTTAAAATCAGTCTTTCTTCGGTTATTATAGGCTGAGCATGGCAGTTCTTCCAAGATATATTTACTTTATCCCCAATTTTGCTTACAATATAGTCGAATTCATCTATGTTCATTCGCATGTACTCAATAAAATGCCGTATGTATTTTCTAAGATCGTTAAAAAGATTTTGATATTCACCAAACTTACTTCGGTTTTTATTTAAAGGATGTACTGTTTTCTTTCTTTTATTTTTATGTTTACCGTGCTGCTTCGTCAGGAGTTGAAAATAAACTGCAAGGAAATGCTAGGTGCGGTGCGTCAATATGGACACTTGAAGACAATGATCTATGCGAGACCGATGCGATACTATGGTACGATACTATGTGCGGTGCGCCATGTAGAAGTAGTAGGCCGGTGACGGAAGTAGGCCATGTTGGCCAAAGCGGCGCGCGCACCGGAAGTGACATCCATCTTGTGTGTGCTTTGTGCGTATTTGTGCGTCTTGTGTTCTGTCGTATGATGTCATGTGTTCTGTGGTATGACGTGCTCCGTGTCGACCATCTTTTTTCGTCGTTGATGGTTATCGCTCTCCGTACAAAGCTCGCTACTAATTTATACAGGGTATAGAGAAAAAAATTGGTGTAATTTGTGAAAATGGGAGGGCGGCGGTGGGGTTATTAGGATGTTGGAAGCGACAATATTCATTTGCAGTAATGATGTCTCTTTTAAGTTTAATACCAAAATTAGGGGAGGGGAAGATAATTAGGAATAAAAAAAATTCTATTCTCTTAAAAAATCATTTATTATTGATATAATAATTTCAAAAGTGGTTAAGCAGTATTTAAAAACCATTGTCGGAGACGTTGTACATTTCTTTGAGTGCAGGAGTATGCTCCTCCAGTGGTGTGGCAGGGATTTGAATCACGTTCAGTTTCCAGTTGCGCATGATGTGCCATCAAACTTGCAGACGTCAATAATAATGGCAAACACACTGAAAATGTGGCATTTCTTTAGTAGAAATTCACCTTTTTGCTGTCCGCGTACGTAAATAAAGTCTGCAGGATGCAATAGCTTAGTTTCTAATATATCATTTATTTTGGTATACTCGATCTCATCTGAAGAGTATCGAATGCCGTGCACCTTCTTTAGCCAGGTATAACACAGTTTTTTTTATCACGCTGACTTAATGTATCAATCGATTGAGGTGGCACAAACATGTAGTGACTTTGCTTAAAACCAATATCGATGGTGAGATCTTTGTGAACAAAGTGTCCATCTACGACGAATCTTGGGATGTGTACGAATGCTAGTCTCATGATGATGATGATGATGACTGACGTGTAGTGCAGCAGCACGTTCTACTTTAAATTCTTGTCAATTTCGGTGAGGGGAAAATACTCCATTAAACCGTCGTTTATTATGACGCAAAATATACTTTTGTAGTTTCGGGGAAACCAATGTTTGCTTCAATGTCAAGTTTTACATAAACTGTAGATGCCTTCATGCTTTCTTCTTGTTTCGAGCAATCGATAACAAACAATGCATGCTTCTTGAAATAATCCAACAGAGGATGCATCTGCGTCGAATTCATATAGTTAAGTTGGGTTTATATACAGCAAATAAAATAGCATAAAATAAAATAGAAAGAAATAAGGAAAGTTTGTTCGGTTTATACAGACAAATAAAATAAAATAATTGTTTAACTGTCACTCGTCAAATACACGGAACATAAAAAAAATTGTGTGTCAAAGTGATCGGTCTTTAGTTGAAAATGGGAAGAAAAACATCGATATATCGTATCTATATTATTCAACAGTTTCGATATATGGATAATACAAAATATCGATATTTCAATATATCGATATATTATTCAAAGAGTGATTACTTAGGAACTGTATCAAAATTATCGGAATTTAACAAACCATCAATGGAACTAAAGCCTTCACACACAAAGATAAATATATACAGACTATAGTACAAAATCACAGATCATATAAGGCAATTTTTATATGTGATCAAAGCAAAGGAAACTGAGCTCGATTAAGCGAAAGCATCGACAGTATCGGAATTAAAAATATTTAAGTAACTTTTCGATTATTTTCGAAATAATATCGATATTTCATACCCTTCCCTTCCATATTTTGAGGTTTTGTTCTGTTTCCGTTGAATTGTAAAGATCAGCAGATATAGTTTTCCTGGTTTTCTATATCATTGCACAGTTATACTGATCTTAATTGGAAAAATGATATCCAGGATATCACCATAGGGCTAATAATATCTAAGCTTCAATATTTGTAATATCACATCTTCTTCTTTTTTCTATTAACATATATTAAGTCAATCACAAGTTAGGTCACTTCTTGGTCTAGCCAAAAATAACTATTAAACATCAGGTAGGCATCAAATGAAATATAACTTCTGTCATTCTGACGATGATATTGATTTATCGAAACAATTGTCAATTTTTTAGAATTTTCAACAATTTTTATTATATTGTGGAATTAACTAGAAACCGTGAGTTTAATTTAAAACACTAATATGAGTAGATTCCACCAAGTAAGGGTCGAGACAGTTAATTTTATTATTTTCTTCCTAATTAGGCAATCCAAACCACGTGACTTTTTAGCTGTCAATATGGCGGCGAAGGTCAAACATTGGATTCAGTACATTCATTTATGTTTAGAAGCTGCAGAGTTTTATAGTCATAAAACGGTTTATTTTGTATTTTGTGGGATTTTAAGGTGTTTGAGAAGAATAATTTTCCAATTTTAAGATGAAGAGTGTTTATTTTAAATCGTTATTAGTGTAAAATCCAGATGTTGGAGAAACATAAATAGTTTAGCTAGTAGATATATTATGTGTAACCTTCTGCTATTAAATCAGTGTTGTATTTTATTTTTCGTAAATAAATGTAGAACTAAGTTAGCCTTTCATTGATTGTAAGGACTTATATATGTATTTGTAGTTATGTAATGAGTTTATAAATGATTGTTTTTTGTCGATGTTGGCTTGTGAAATTGTTTCTAATGACCCTAGGGGTTTTATTATCTAGTTGTTTTTGTTTTTGGAAAAAATAAACTGTTATATATGGGTTTTGTTTTTTTATTGTCTCTAAAGTGTGAGACATTTAATGCATTACAAAAACAATTATTTTACACTCCAAAATATAAATTTTATTTCATTTTGACATGTGTACATTACAATACACATTTCTAATATTAACATGAGTGAAATCAATGAACTTCAGCCTAATTGTTCAAATATTTTGATCTTATTGACAAAGCTATGTAAAAATATATTACGATAATAACACATAAACGTTATACGTATTATGAAGAGACAAGAATTATTACTAATTTAAGTACAAATCAAAATAAAACATTCATTAAATGTTGAGAAATAATAAAAGTTTATATTTAATATATAAATGTTTAGCTTCAAAACTAAAACATAAATACTTAAGCATCATAGACACCACCGTCTCCATAAATTCAATTTGATCGTCCTGGAACTGTTGAGGCATTTCATCAATATCCATGACCTGTTGACAACGTAATTAATTATAACAATTTTCAGCAACTATCAATACATTACTTAACATTGCTATTACTAAAAATTAACATTCTTTTTATCAAAATAAAGTGTGCAAAACATGCTCATCGAGTATCTTTTCTTGAACAGGACGATCAGTTACACATATCCCAATCAATTGTCATTTAGCTCTTGAGACAATTTACATAAAAAATGACTACTATTAATTATTTTTTACCTTAGTGTCAGTCAGTTTTGTCCTTTTATCTCTGCTATTCTTTCGGTCAACATCTGCAGCCCTCTTTTTTACTTTCTGAGACACTTGTCCCATATGTGGAGATGGTACCCAGTCAGGGTGTTCTTTATCTTCGAGGACATCAAGTTTGCCTAAAATGAGTTAATACCTACTTGAGTACAAACTATGTAAACTAGGAGCTAGTAAAGTTGATATATTTGATAAGAAGCCTACCAGTTATAAAGTGTATACAGCAAACTTTCTGGTGTTTCAATATAGATTCGGTCTGATCGTCTCTCCTTATTGCTGCAATACATGCCATAGATATCCATGCAGCCCTGCGAAGTTTGGTCAAAACGTTTTTCTGTGTTTTGTCTCTGCGGGAACAAAACGAAACTTCATCACGATTAGAACGGCTTCCACAACCAACTATAATACATATCGAAGACAAACACTACACTATTTAAAAACCATAATTTACAGCCAATAAACAGAAAGAAAATCGATTTAACGTGGCTTAAACAATCACACTCTACAGTAACTTTGTTGTTTATTTGACCGTCACCGCCATATTGAATTTATTTTGACAGGTCGTTGGATTGCCTAATAACAAACGACAAAAGTACGTATTAAAAGTAAGGTTATGTGTACCAAACAAGAGATAATACTAAACATTCAATAATCAATAATCTTACGATTGCGCACATTCATTTTCAGATAAAATAAAATATCGAAGATAAAAGTTGGCCAACTTTTATTTTATTTTATCTCTTATTTGTTATTTCCTGTATAAACGCTATATAGATTTTCCATAAGGTCAACTTTATATTTTATTTCTTATTTTATTTTATTTTCTGTATAAACCCATCTTTAGGATAAAATTCAGTATACTTGAAATATGCTTCATTGTAATCATTCTTAGTAAAGTCCAACTGCATTCTTTCATTGGGATAATATTCCCCATTTAGCGATAGTTGGATAATTTGAATGTCGGCGTTGTCGAATAAAGTTGGGTCGACTGTGTTGTTCTCACGTTTGTTGGTTTGAAAGAAAACCAAAACATAACGAGGTCGTTCGACTGAAATTGTAGTTTCAACAGCCCAAACTTCACGTCTAGCATTTCTGGTGATGGCTGCTAGTTCACGTATCTCCCACTTTCTAAATGGAATAACTATAGGCTAATCCTTTTGAATAGCCTTCATAAGTTCCAACTTAGTATCATTATTAGGATAGATATGCTTGATTTTCAATTCCACACTGGTAATGTTTATGCTAACAGTTGTAGTGGAAGTAACACCAGTAACTTTTTTTTCTGTGATATATACACAATCATTATCGTTTCGAGCTCGAAATAAAACTTATTGTTTGCCGTCCGCATGCAATCATAGGATAGTCATTGAAAATGTTGAAAACATGCTTGAGAGGAATTTGTAGGCTAAATGATTTATCGGCAGCATTAAGGATTGGATTTTTGGGATAATTACAGCCAGCTATAGCCATATGATTGGAATCTTCTCGATTTTAGCACGTCATGGCACGTACAGCACTCACGATTCCAGGATCTCGAACCGTTTCCATTTCTCTTGCACTTTCACTGTATGTGCACGAATCGAAAAGGAAAGCACCAAAATTATTTTTCAGCTTTAGGTACATCACCAGCTCCATGTATATTGAGTGACCCTTTAATGCACAACAAAGTTTCGTTCATCGCAAAAAACGAATCAACTTGATTGATGCTAAATTCCACAATGTCACTGCAACTGAACGATTTAATGAACGGAGCATATGTTCTGTATTCAGCTTTCCGAATCGATTCATCGAATCTCGGCTTGCAATATATATCAAACATTGGAGGCATATCGTTCATACGAGAACATTTTCCATACATGGTCGTCATCGTTTTTCTTTCAACAAAAAGCCTAAAGATTGCAAGAACAATTTGTTAGCAAACGTAAGCTGCTGCTGTTGCTTTGAAGGACGTTGCTTAACTAATGGTATTGGTTATGCAGCGGAACGTCTTTTATAATTAATTATCAATCCCATCTATTGCTTCTCGCTCTAAGCTCCAACACCAAGGTGCTCTTTTCACCACGAAAGTTGATAGGATGTCCGTCTTGGTCCAAAGCCAACACAGTGACGTTGGTAATTTCACGTTGTGGTATAACGGGTAAATAAAGTAAATTCTGTAGAGTTTCGTCAATGGCGTACTCAGGATCTACTTTTATAACCAATTCGTAAACAGTATGAGCAGGTCTGTCTGCGTCGAAGGCTCCAGTGATAATGTTACATTCGAAGCGTATGCTAGATACTTTTATAATTTTGACTGGTAGATCTGAAGAGTGCCATTCTTTGGGTTCGAGTATCTTCCTAGAAAATCCTGATATATCAGCAAGACTGTTGGGAGTGTCAGGCTCCGCCAACGAAATTCTATATTTACTGAAAATCATACATTGTAACGTATTATTATTGGGTTTTAACGTTTCAATATCAGCGATTTCGTAACATCCTGTAGGTATATAAAAACTTTGCATCTTGTTGATGTCATCTTAGTAGTAAAACTTGCGACTTTCAATGTTTCGTATACCGTGATATGAGTGAAAGGAACGTAGTGCTAACTCATAATATTTCTCCGAATAGATTACAATAGGAGTAGGAGGTTTGAAGGTAAATACGTGATTTGTGCTATTTAATCTCAACAACTGCGACATGATGACTGATGAAAGTCAAAGGATGAGGGTGCTTTAAATAATACACATAATTCTGAACATTTTAAGATTTATTTAATACACGTTGACATAGAAAACAAGATGCTTGAGAATATACAGGACCATCCCAATGCGTTGTCCAATCGGGGCGGTTGTAGTGAACGAAGCATGGTAGACCAAATTGTAGCTCAAAATTTGATTTGTATTCATTAGGTAGTTTATGCCATATATCTAACAATTCAGACGGACCGACATATCCTATCAGATATTGAATGGGAACTTTTTTCAGTTCTTCGACAGTAAAACTTCTTAGATGTATTTTTTGGTGATGTATTAATAATGCTCTAATGTCCTCCTTCTCCTCCCCCTCCCCATTGTTTCATGGGTGTTGAAGTAGAAATTTCAATCACAAATGTTCACAATTGATCTGATTGTAGTTTTGATACTGATTACTGTTATACAAAATTTCAATGTTTTTTCCTCCTCCTAGATACTTTGCAAGTTCTTTGGGTGGTTTCAAATTACCAAATGAATCGAAATAATCGACCACACGAATTTAAACAACGAAAAAGTTTCATTTCCCAATTATGATTTTGTTGAGTTTAAAAATTATACATATAAGCAAAAATGTCCTTTTATTATTTATGCTGATTTCGAATCTCAATTGACACAATGTAATGAAATTATTTCTAAAACAACAAACAAATATCAACATAATAAAACTTACAGTGTAGACTACTATATGAAATGTTCTTTCGACGATTCTCTATCGTTTTACAAAAGTTACAGAGGTGTGAATTGCATGGATTGGTTCGCTAACGGAATGACTGATATAACTAAATATGTAGATTCAAAAATTAAAACAATTGTTCCAATGGTAGTCAAACCAAGAACTACTAATGATGCAACTGTTTGTCTTAGATATGATAAAAAGTTTAATAAAAAAGATATCGTTGCACGTGATCATGATCATTTTACGGGGGAGTTTTGAGGATTCGCGCACCAATCCTGCAATTTAAACTTTAGAAAGCTGGTTGTTATGCCGATTGTATTTCACAATTTGTCAGGTTATGATAGTCATTTTATCAAAAGAGATATTGCCAAACGTGGTAGAGTCGCTCTTTTACCAATCAATAAGGAAAAATACATTTCATTCACGCAGTACGACTCGGAAACAGCCATAAAATTCAGATTTATTGATTCGTTTCGTTTTTTGGGGTCTAGTTTGGTGCTATCATTAAAACTTTGAAAAACAACTATTTGAAAATTTTGAAAAAGAAAATCATGATTTTACTAATATTAAATTTGCATTATTGACACGTAAAGGTATATTTCCTTATGACTACATTAACAACTTGGAAAAATTGAATGATAATAAATAACCACCGATTGAATGTTTTTACAATAAATTAAATGATGCGAAAGTAACTGATGGTGATTATGCTCATGCTAAAAACGTTTGGCAGTCCTTCAATGTAAAAACACTTGGATAATATAGTGATATATACATTCGCACCGATATTCTTCTTCTAGCAGATGTGTTCGAAAATTTTAGAGAGGCAGCTTTAGCAACGGACGGTCTAGATTTTGGATAGTTTTACACCATGCCTGGGTATACTTGGGATGCGCTGCTAAAGTTTACACAGTGTAAACTGCAAATTTAAAAAAATATTGATATGATGTTTATTGAAAAGGCGGAAAAGAGGAGGAATATCACAGCGTTGCAATAGGTACAGTGAAATAAATAATAAATATACACCTGAATATGTTGCTGAGAAACCATCAAAGTATACTCTCTATTCAGATGTAAATAATTTGTATGGAAAAGCAATGTGCGAGCATTTGCCCTTAGATGGTTTCGAGTGGATCGTAAATGATATGGAGAAATTTAACGACATCAATTTCATAAAATCCATCGCAGATGATAACCCTGAAGGCTATATTTTTCAAGTAGATTTGTTATATCCAAACAATTTGCATAATCTATATAAGAGGACTTTCCTATGTGTCCCGAACACCGCAAACCACCCGGTTCAAAATTAGCAAAATTAATGACTACTCTACACAATAAAAAAAGTTACACTTCACATAATAGAAATTTAAAGCAAGCCTTAGAACATGGACTAGTATTGGAAAAAGTTTTGAAATTTAAACAATCTGCAAGGTTAAAACTCTACATCGAATTAAACAATCGATTCAAGACTTTACCCACCAACGACTGAGAAAGATTTGAGAAAACTAATGAATAATGCTGTGTTTGGGAAATGTATGGAATCCATCCGTAAACATAGAATTTGTAAATTGGTATCTGCATATGAGGGTCGTTATGGACCTAAAAATCTTATTGCCGTCCGCGTTATCACAATAGAACAGTTTTCGATTATGATCCACCTTTAATGGCAATTGAATTGAAGAAGTCTGAACTAATTTTCAATAAACCGATGTACGTGGGTATAGCTATACTTGACATTTCGAAAACCGTAATGTACGACTTCCATTACAATTTTATGCTTCCCATAATGGGAGTAGACAATTGTAAGTTGATGTACATCGACACTACCAGTTTTGTTTATCAACTTACTTGTGACGATTCATACGGACAGTTAATTCATGCAAACATTGACAAATTTGATACATCAGACTATCCCACTAACAATATCTACAACATACATCGAGTTAATAAAAAAGTGTGATTCAATATGGTACTTTGCTCACCATTTTCGGTTGATTGATAATGAATTTTGCTCACGATTGTGGAAAAAACTGTTTTCCTATTTCCAAGTCTATTCATTTCGTTTTGTTTCAAATTTTCAAACATTTGTGTTAGTAGCATAATCTTAGTGATTTTTGTTTCTTTCTAACAACAACATAGAATAAGTGTAAAAATAAAAAATTTTATTTGAAAATTTGTGTTACAAATAACTTTCTTTTATAAATATTTCACTTTAAATAATAGATAATGGTACTTCTCTCTTGAAACATTTGCATGTTTTATTTATTTATTAATACCTTGTAGATCTGATCTAAGATAACGATTCTTCTCCAATGGTGAACTCCATTCGTGGGACACTCTGTATCGAAAATGGCTAGATTTACCGAATTAGTTCATAGAACAAAATTTGCTTAAAAAAGTATTGAGCACATCTACATATATTGACATATTTAAAGTCAATTTATATCCAAACCTGAAGCACTCTACAAATTGGCTTTTACAGAATTAAAATATCTATCTAAAATATCCGGCCTGGGAGTTTTTATTGAAACATCCTGTTCATATAAATTGTAGACATTTCTTGTTCTTATCTATATTTCACGCTTCAATCATCCAAAAACTGTTTGTCCTTCTATTTTGTAATGCGAAAGTTACTTGCAGATTATATCGCACGACATGAATATGCTCTGCTGTGAATTCTATAGCAACAACGATATCAGATATAATTATGCTACTGAATGTAGGAATTATTTTGTTAGTTTGGAATGATTAGAGAGAAATATTCTTTGTAACAAATATAAGATCATATGAATTATTTAATATTTGCTAAAAAATTTACAAACCTGAATATATCTATACAAAATATTGTCAGTAGTGTTAAGAAGCAACAAATGTATGGTGCATTATGTGTTATTAATATAAGACTAATTAAATCATCATTGGCATTGACAAACATCTTTAGTTATTATAATCCTCAAGGAAGTAATTTTACAAAAGAATGATTATGAGGATTCTTCTTAATTTTTTATATAACTTCTTACATCAGGCACGTTATCCCAATATTCTGGTGACCAAGCTGGGAAATGTTTGATAAACTCCTCAGGTTCATCACCTTGGTTAATTTCCTTTACTGGTACATCCTCACGACCTTGTCGGGATAATATTTTCTAAAAAATAACCCACTTTTATTTTCTAAGAAATCATAAATAGATAGTGAAAATAAAATAATAAGGAATTTTAAAGCAAGTCAGAACAAATGCAATTCTCACATGTGCATATTTGGGCCCCTTAGCACGTTCTTCATCACTAGCACCTTTTCCTATCCAGACGAAAACAACATCGTTGGCATCCAGTATCATAATATCATCATCAAAAAGATCTTCTTGTTCGTAGCTTTTTATTTCTTCAACTTTCAACCTGTGGGATCTAGAGCGAATTTGGCAGTGGTACAGATGAGCAGAAGAGCTTACAGACCGTAGCAATCTTGGATGTGTCTCCCCAAATCCTTGCCATGATCTAAAAGAAAATTAAAAAAAATATATTGAAATGCAATATTTTAATATATCATTGAATTTGAGATAATATATAGTATACATATATTTACCTAAAATATTGCGTAAAAGTAGTAGGCTCAGCTCCTTGCACGATCCTTTCAACATGTGTCCATTTAGGATGACTGTGTAAATTGAGAAATCCATCTGCCTTATTCATTGCCTCTTTCTTTTCTCTAGCATCACATTGGCTTCCGATCCATACATACAACAAAGCATCTGTAGTATCCAAAATGAAGCAGTCATTGGGGTCTAATAAGTTTGATGTTAAAGGTTTTTGTGCAACTTTTGTAACCTGAAGCGATCCAGTAGCATCAGAAACTTTATAAAGAGTAGCAAGAGATTCTTCTGTTCTCTCGTAAGATTCATCATCACTGCTTGCTGTATCATCCGGTACATCGTCTTTGGAGCCTTCTCCTAAAGCTTCAAAGAAGTGAATGTAGTCACTCTCTGGGCTGTATATATCTAAAACAATGCCATATATAATTACGATTATTCTAGTTTTCAAATATAAGACTAATCAATCATTACTTAAGGAAAAATAGTGTTTGAGAATTGAGAAATAACATCTAGGTAAGACAGAAATATAAAGTAGTTACAAAAGACGTGGAATGACAATATTAATAGATACATAACCTATTTAAAAAGGGAGACATGTCAATTTAAAAATTAAATTCCCTAATTATAATATGAAGACCACAAACAAGTGACGAAGGGGGACAGTGTACAATAAAGCTTGTTTAAATGCGAGGTCGTTAATTCCCTCACTACATAAAGTTAAGTTAATTGTGTCTGATGAAGGTATCGCTATTTGTTTGATATGTGAATCATGGTTAAATTACGCTGTTACTGATAATGAGTTGCATATTAGCGGTTTTGATTTATACAGGGTAGATCGTAATGTTAATGGAAAGGGCCTTTGTATGTATATTAGAAAGACAATTAAATGGGAAATAATTGATATTTAGAATTTAATTTTGGAACAATGTTTGATAAAAGTTACCATAAACAAGAAAACTTTAGCTGTTGGAGTGACATATAAACCACATGGAAATCAAATATCAGCATTTTAAAAAGTCAAAGAGTCTATTCGGAAATACTTGTTTGATCATCAGAATTGATTGGGTTCAGAATTGTGGGAGGAATTGATGGCCTTACGCATCAAAGTATTAATGTAATGTAATACATCTTGTGTTGCGGTATATATTATGTATGTGTAGTAGGTATACAAGGTTAAGTGGAAGAGCAAGTTATACAGCGTTTTTTACGCAGTAAAGGTTGAACTTCGCCTTGCATCTCATATTTTATAATTTATAATTTTTTTATGTATATTAATAAAGACGATTATTATTAGTATTATTAATTATAAAAGTATTCGTTGAAAAAGTAAGTAGAAATCTATAATTAGTTTAGAACTGTGAGCAAACATTTGAAAATAAAAATCAGAAATCTAACTACCAATACAATACAAGATCTGCTTAACCTAAAACAAACAAAAAGGCTAATGACCACATTCATTAGAAACTTAAATGTTGAAAAATAATGGGCCAGAGTGTAGCGTTAATATTGAATTCACATATAAAGTGGTATCACCAGAAAGACTGGGACCAGTATCTCTCCCTATTTGCATTGGCTTAACGATCTGCCATCAATGAGTCAGTCCATAGGTGAAACACCTGCGAAAATCCTGTTTGGACGTGAAATTGGCTTCCTTGTGACCTGGAATTTGGTTGTCGGCCTGGCGAAGATTTAGCAGGAGAAGATTACGTGATACAATTGAGAAGAAGGATCGACGATGTGCACGAATTGGTTCGAACGAACCTTGAAGTTGCCAGCGAGTCTGACCCAGCCTTCGAAAAGTTTATGGGCGCATACGGAAGTACTGGGAAAGCTAGATACGGAGTCACTACAGAACAAAGACAAGATTTGTTCACGTTCCCGGAAGAGTATTCACAAGCACACAACATCTCCGCCAATAACAAACACGTACGAGGGTTGGCAACCGTCTTTCGAAAGAAGTTTGGGCAATTAGGAAAACTTGAAGATGAGATACCAGCCGATGGCAAGACACTAAGACTCAATACAATTCGCGATACGTCTTCTGCATGTGCTGCAATTCCACGTGGAGAAACTAGCAATGCCCAGGATAGAGAGCAAGCAGTTGGATTGGCGAGTCATCAGGAACACGATAGAGGTGATCTTCCAAGATACCGGTGTCCACATATTAATTTTCAGCTATACCCCTCGTTATCGGAACCCGTTGAAGACGGTGCCCTGTTAATTCAAGCCATAGAATTGACCTCTATATTGTATATTATTACTCTAAGAGTAAAACTAATATTTTGCATTGACCTTTACCAATCGAGGTCAGTCTATTTGAGGATTATTTGTTAATATGTTTTTGGTTGTATGTCCTGGATTCATTTTTACCTAATTTATTTTATCTAGATTACAAATAAGTTTTCAATAACAATACTTAATAACAGATCACATTACAAGTAGGTACATCTTTTATAATACATTTAAATATTTTTCATTCAATCACTCTATTATCGCAACCCACAATTAGATACAAGATATTGTTTATTATTTCATTTTTGCTGGATACTTTATATCATATCATTAGAGAAGATTAAATATTCATTACTGGACATGACATTTCTTGAAAATAGATACATTAAAGTTCTCAGATTTTAGAAAATATGATCTTATTTAAAATAAAAATATATAGTATCATTTTTAATACATTTTTCATATAAATATTTTAATAAATAACTCGTTCAAAATAAGTAAATACTCTAAATAAAATATTTTTTACCTGTAATAATTTTCTGTGAGATTTACAAAAAAAATTATTTAAAAAAATGTAATTTTTAACCTAAATTTCTTTTTCGTTTATTGGGAGTTTTTTCATATTTAAATCTTCTTCCAGGACGGAATTTTTTTGCACCTCTGGTAACTATTAGTGTTCCTCTTAACTCTAGGTAGTGTGCAGTTTCCAGCAGCTTAAATAAAATCCAATGGGATCCACAAAGCGATACCCTAAGCTTTCGTGTGAAAATTCCTGAGAAAAAATGCACTAAAAGGACTATGCTATCGGCCATAGCACAATGTTACGACCCTATTGGTTTAATAGCTCTATTTGTTTTATTTTTAAAAATATTAGTTAAAAGTTGAATTGGGTTGAAACTCCTCCAGGAAATATCATACAATGCTGGGAAAACTTGCAATCGGAGTGGGGATTATTGGAAGAATTTAGAGTTCCGAGAATTTTGGGTGTCGTAAGTAATAACCCAGTGATGATTTTAGCATTTGCAGACGCTAGCTTAGACGGATATGGAGCGGTCATTTTTGCACGTACGTTAGACGAAAAAGGGAACGTCTGCAAATGCTAAAATCATCACGGGGTTATTACTTACGATACCCAAATGTCTCGGAACTTTAAATTCATCCAATAATCTCCACTCCGATTGTAAGTTATCCCAGCATTGTATGATATTTCCTGGAGGAGTTTCATCCCAATTCTGGAAAAGTTGCAATCGAAGTGGGAATTATTGGAAGAATTTAAAGTTTCGAGACATTTGGGTGTCGTAAGTAATAACCCATTGATTATTTTTATAAATATTTAAATCTGAATTATCAAAGCGGATTTTTTTTCAATTTGGCTGTATTCGGCTCGAAGGACCACAAGCTCGGGCATTTTTGAATCCGGCGGTTGATTATTTTGGTCCCATTAGGATTACGATGGGTAAAAGAAGAAATGCATCCGTTCATAAGGCGTATGCATGTTTATTTTGTTGTATGAGTGTTAAGGCCGTACATTTAGAGTTAGTCAGTTCAATTTCTACGCCTCACTTTATACAAGGTTTCAAGCGCTTTCTGTCACGTAGGGGGCCCGTGCAGACCATGTTTTCGGATCACGGTACACATTTTGTCGGAGCTAAGCGGGTGCTTTGTGAGATTAATAAATTGGTTAACTCTCCGGAGTATATTAGTCCATTGAACTACTTGAATCCCTAACTCGGTTTCCAATGCAGGTAGGAATTTTCTAACTGTTTATGATAAATAAATGTTTTTGCAGCTCGTGGCCAACTAAATAAAGAACCGGGTGAAAAACTTCTTTATATATTTGCGTATGATTTAAATAATTTTTTTGCTCTACAGCCCAAACGGCTCATTTGCATACGAAAATGCTTGTTTTGATGTCCCCTATCACTCCCCAAGTTTGTCGGTATCTTTTCGGGACACCTGATATATGTAATTTATATTAGTAGCAGTTTAAGATATGTAATTAATACAAAATATCTTTAATCGCTTGTTAAATATTTGGAAATATTAATCTCAAGCTGTACGCACAGATTATTTAATTTACTATAACATTGTCCCTTACAATTTCTTAGGTAAAGATTGTTTATGATAACCAGATATTAAAAATATTCACTTACCAACAATAGTTACTTTGGATTTTCCTGCATGATCCTGATCTCTTATTTGGTTGGCAGCGTTAATGGCCTTTAGTTGTTCAACTCTTCGAGCTTTAGTTCCTACATAAACATAAATGTCTTTTCCTACATCAAGAATAAAGCAATCACCGGTGTTCATAGAAGCAATTGAAGGGGTGACTTGTTTGACTCTAATATTTCTGGAGCCTTTAACGTGGAAGAGCCTCTTTTCAAAGGCATTGGGATCAACATGATGGAAACCCGAGCTAACACCACCAGGTAGATATCTAATACCACCATTCTTGAAATACGACAAGAACAACTGAGACTCATGATCTTGAGTTTCTCGATGTTGAATTGGCTCTCCATTAAGTTGCTCATCCAACTGGACAGTGAATATGGCGGCAGAACCTTGTTCATCCTGATTAAACAGAAATTTTCATACATCGGATTAAATACTAAAATTGGATCTTTTGTATATTTTTGTAAGGCGAAAAGCTTCCAGATAAATCTAGAGATTGGAGTTATTAGAGAAAGACTATAATTATGCTTGTTACTAAATATTCCAGTGTTTGAGACTATTTTATAGTCAATATTTTCACAAGAATTTCGTTTGAAACTTCGGAACGGAACGTACAAAACGAAAACGATTCATTTTTGTACGACGTTTTGGTTTATATCTTGTTTTTATTGATCAAATTGATAACATTTCAGTGATTTTGTTTACTATGTTTACCCAGACTACTGGAAACGAAATGTTCTCATTACTACTAACAAATATAACTTGAAACGAAGCTAAATTATAAAAGAAACTTTCATCCAACAAGAAAATAGGTCAAGTACCATTTTATTGATCAACTACCACAACCGCAACTATACCCTTTGCAAATATATCATAACTTAGTCCCGACCCCAACACCATCTAATGGATATATATATATATATATATATATATATATATATATATATTATAATAGATTGGTATGTGGGTAATTTTAATATTTTAATATGAATAGACTTTCTCTATTTGCCCTACGTTGGGCCGACAAATTATAATATATCAGTCAATTAATAAATATTTTGTTTTTTTTATGGTTAGGGTAATTATATCAAGTAGAGCATGAGTACTCCTTAATCTCTTGAGTTCAGGTCTAAAGATTTTTATGTAATTTATTATTCTGTTTTATATATTTTCATAAAGATATATTTGTTTTGGTCTTTTATTTAAAATAAAAAAAATTATACCTTGTCTAAATTTATGTTGAGACGCCTATGTTATCAAACCTATTCCTGTATTTAGAATTGACACTTGAAATGAACTGAATAACTATTTACTGTTTCTGATATTGGGTATTGAAACGACAATGAAGAACACTGTAATTATATATTATCAAAAATGCAATGGAAATTGGGAAAGAACTACATACATCAATACAAACAAATTCGAAATAGTGGAACAAACAACTAAAATCTAATATGTCAAAAAAAATAGGTACCTTTGCGCAAATTTATATTGTTTAAAATGGCCAAATCAGAAAATTTTAAATTGGTTAATCAATAAAATTACGCTACACTAACCTTCACTGAACAATGTTTTCTGCTTGGCACCAACAATCTCCTATAACACAACGTTTGTATTATTGTGTCTACTGCCTTTCCCTTTACTCTCGGTGGACTCCAACTAGACACAACTCCTCCAGGTAAGTTTTGAATTTCTCTTTCTTGATATACTTTATACTATTTTATTTATCTTCTTTTCTTCCACAATCTGGTTTCTTTCGTTTAAATATATTTTTAAATAATGCTTTCAGGTATATTTTATTATTCTAAAGCGTTTGACTTTTTATCTATTTTAATTACTTATCTTCTGTTTCTTTACTTATCTTTCAAATCCTCTCAAACTACTTCTTTAACTTTATTTAACTTCTTTTTATGCTTTTCTTTTAATTATATGAGGACTATCTTTATATTTTCTTGAATTTTTCTTTGCATATATCCTCCCTCAACAATATCACACCACATACTCCATTTTTCCAAATCAACAACAACCTTTTTCCTGTCCGTTGCTATGGACAAAACTAATCATCTCACTTGATTTTTTTTAACAATAATTTACAAATCAGAGGTTTTCATTTAATTTCATATTTTTGATGATATTTAATGCTTCGTTTATTTCCAAAATAATTTAATTTATATATTTAAAACTCTACTTCTCCAAAAATATCCCTATTTATAAATAAAAAACCTGTCATTGTGTAATACGTTTCCATTCTAAATTAGACAAATCTACAAACTGATACTTTTCAAAATATATATAATTCTTTTCAATTTCTATTAAAATTTGGTCACGATTATGATTTCTCATAAACTTGGCCTAAAATTATATATACAAAAATTCTTCATGTGTTATATTTCATTGTCCCTTCAGATATCAATCAGAATTACATAGTTCTATGACAACGAATTCCTGTCGCGCACATCGAAATCTGTCGCTGATGTTTCATGCTTTGAAAGTATTTTGACATTCCAATCTTGTTGACAGTTCTCTGTGTCATAATAATAATAAACATCTAAAATAATTATTCTGCTACTAATTCTTATTAAACATGATGTATTATAACAATCTAAATACATTTATTTATTCTTTTAGGGTTTTAGATTGCAACGCTATTTATTTGACGTAAAAACTCTTTCGCTAATACTCTAAGCTCTAAGGTATCCATTTCGTGCTTCAAAAATCAACTAAGATACGTTCTATCTCGCTATTACTCATTTGTAGACACTCAGAAAAAAAGATGTTTCAAATAAAGAATTGAAAAATAACAAATGAGCATGTATTCGACACTAAAAGTGGATAGAAGAAAATTTAGATACTGAAACTAATGTATTTAAACTAAAAACACGGCTAAATTTGAAAATATTCAGGAAAAATGTGAGTGTCTTAACAGAAGAAAACGTAGAAATCAACTCTGCTATACGCTTTGATGTCGACCAAACGTAACTTGATTATTCAGCGGAATTAGTAGAAGAAACGCAGATCTATCAAATGATCAAACTAACAAGCTGCATCTTCTTCACAGATTGTCGTTAACTCAAACACATCACATAAACCTCGCGTTAAACTGACGTTCTCAAACGAATTAATGTGGTTAAAATGATTTCTTAAAGATGAAACTCTGTTACTGATCGCCGCCTTAGAATTAACTCATGACAATTTCCCTGTAGCATTAAATATATTAGAAAAAAGATATAATGACAATTTGGCTATTAGCAACTCGCACAAAATTATATTTTGCTTCAAACTGCGAATATGAGTCTGAAAGAGACAAAAGTAAGTTACCCAGTCTCGTTGAATTTTTTTAAATTATTGAAGAAACATGCAGAGTTCTTAATTGAATTTCCCCATCGTATCACGCGAATAGAACACAAAATAGTCGTACAAGCTATTCTCCCACTACTCAAACGATAAAATATCCTTTCTGTAGTGAAACTTCTCACAATATTTATAGGTGCCCCAGATTCGCAGAAAGATCCTATAGGGAAAAGATGGACTTCGTCAAGTCACAGCGCGTGTAATTAAACACAGCATATCGTAAGTACTTGTATATCTCGAGGTTGCCCAATTTGTACAAAAAAGCATCATACACTTTTGCATTTGCAACCCATCTCTCAAGGTCTCACACCCCTTGTATGAGTAAAAAAATCTTCGAAATTCTATACCTCAAAATTCGAATAACAATACACGACAACCCTCTCAGAACAGTGGTAATTTACAATCGCCACAAAACTCTGAAAATCCCTCCGCATCCGTTAATCTCTCCTCAGTGACACAGAAACACAGTGATATTTTGTTAGCTATGGTCGTTGTCACACTCTACTCTAGAAATGTTATCGATATACAAGAAAAAGCATTACTGGACAAGTCTCACATAACTCTTTCGTTTCTGAAAATGTTTTGCTCAATTTATTACTCAAGATACTGAGGTATCTAATCGCATGGCAGAATTTAGATTTTTTTCTAATGCCTATAATAATGTATTATTTGATAACTCTTGTGCAGTGTTGCCAAGCATCATTTGCAGATTACCCCAAATGCCTGTCGACACAACCTCTATTCCAGATTATACTCGCCGATAGGGAATTTTTTAAACCATCCAGCATCGATTTACTAACATCCAGCATCGATTTACTAATTGGTGCTGATACATATTATAATTTGATAGATACTGGACTCATATTGCTTGTTAAAATCTATCCTGTATTACCAAACTCAGGTCCCTTTACCATCCCTTTACGCTCACCTGATCAACCTATCTGGTCAGGTGATTCATTTGACATTGCTAAAAGGAGTTTTTTAAAACTCGAAAATATATTTTAAAATAACCCCTCTCTTTTTAATCAATATAAAAAATTCTGTCGTGAATATATTTCTATTAGTCACACACAATATGTGCCTCTCTCACTTCACAAATAAAAGTATTTTTAATAAATATTGTTACGAAACAGCACACTGGTATAGTCCCTAAATCCGACCCTGTCTAAGCCAGGTATAAAAGTTAAAATTATGGTGGATACGCACTGTTTTTTTAACTGTTTACAACTATATTATCTGAACATTGTTTTTGTGACCAGAGTTATCTAGAAAAGGCCAGAACCAATTGTTTTTGTTTTGTGTAAGCCGCAGCCCAGAATTCTCTAGTAAGAAAGGCATTGATATAAATAAGGACCGATCAGCGGAGGAGTTAGTTGATAAAGTGATCTCGTGCAATAAATACACCGAAATAGCAAACAGTAAATATAAATTAGTTAAGTGTTCATATAAATTAGTTTAAGTGAATATTCTGAGTATATATAAATTAAGTGTTAGCGATTAGTTTAGTGTTTAAATAAATAAGTAAGTAGCCATACCGTGTGTTTAAAATATATCCCACCCGTTTATTGTTTGAATAAATTAGAATAACATTACAATATTTTCTCCCTCGTCAAGGTGTTATTGAACATAACAGCGCTAGTACTTGTTTCCAGTTGTAAGAATTCAACTGAATACAGATAAAATGATATCATTAAGTGATAATGATATCATTTTAAAAGGCTATCAGCTTCAACCTGATTTATTTGATATTCTCTGTCGTTTCAGACATAATAAATAAGTAAGTAGCCATACCGTGTGTTTAAAATATATCCCACCCGTTTATTGTTTGAATAAATTAGAATAACATTACATTGGTGTCAGAAGTGGGATAATATAAATAAATTGCTACGTAAAAATGGCCAAGAGACTATGTGATGTGAAAGTCACGGAATTAAGAGCAGAATTAGAAGATCGTGAGTTGGAAACGTCCGGCAAGAAAAGTGAATTAGTAGAAAGACTTAAAGTGGCACTGGAAAATGACGGCTTTGATCCAGAAACAGTTTTATTTATTGACGAGACTTCCACCTTAATCTCGTCAATTTCTGCTAATATTTCTGCTAACATGGACGAGAAGATTTCTGCCATGGAAGAGAAGATTTCTGCCATGGAAGAGAACATTTCTGGTAATATTTCTGCTAACATGGACGAGAAGATTTCTACTATGAAGAATGATATTTCGGCTAACATGGACGAGAAGATTTCGGCTATAAAGAACGATATTTCTACTTTGAAGAACGATATATCTGCCGATATCTTATTAATCAAAAACGACATTGCCGCTGACATTGAAAATGAAATTTCGTATCTAGAATCTGAAATCGAGGATAAAATGTCAACGATGGACGAGAAAATCGAGAATAAAATGTCAACGATGGACGAGAAAATCGAGAATAAAATGTCAACGATGGACGAGAACATCGAGAATAAGATTACGACGATAAACGAGAAAATCAAGGAGTTAGAGGAAAAGATTGCCGATTCACGAACGCGAGGCACGCCAGAGGAAGAAAAGAAGACCGAGCAAACGAAACCTTGCAAGCCAGAAACACTACCTAAGTTAGAAGACATTGGCAGTTTCACCCGAGTCAAGACCCCAACGTTCGATGGAAAAATGTCGTGGACCAATTATGTGAAACAATTTGAAGCAGCCGCTAGAGTGAATAATTGGTCCGATAAGGAGAAAGCAGTGAACTTAACCATCGCGCTTCGCGGAGATGCCTTAGATGTACTCCAGACGATACCTTTGGAAGAAACGGATGACTTCGAGCAGCTGAAGGAGAGGTTGGACATGCGATATGGTCATGAATATTTGTACCAATCTCAGCTGAAGAACCAAAGGCAGAAACGTGATGAATCCCTTCAAGAATATGAAGTGGACATTGCCCGACTAGTTCGATTTGCTTATCCGTCAGCACCAGAGAACATGATGGAATGTCTGGGCATCCAGGCCTTTATTGATAGCTTACGTGACCCTGATATGCAGAGGACGCTTCGTTTAGCCCATCCGAAAACATTAGTCGACGCATTGACAGCTGCCCTTGAATATGAAGCAGCAACGAAGGCTTCAGAATATAACAAAATCAGGACCATCCAAGAAGAAGGCGACGAAGACAGATTTGACCAGTTCGTCAGTTTAATGAAAAATGTGATGGACAAGAAGCCGATAAAGATCAGATGCAGGAATTATGGCGAGCTAGGGCATGTACGTAGTTCATGTAAGCGTCCCAAGACTCCTGCAAACCAAGAAACCCAGTCACAGGAAAACTAGAACGGGTCGGCTACGAGGGGGCAGCACCGACCCATGATCGTTCCAAAGATCCCCTCATACTGATAGTTTCTATCAGGTGTCGCAACGAGAGTGTGTGGATGGCGAAGTAAATGGCAAGAAATATGCTCTGCTGGTTGACACTGAAGCAACTAGAACCATTATACGACCAGAACTAATAAACTCCAAGGAGAAGCTTTTACCAACGAGACTGCGACTGCGGACCGCCACAGGTGAGAGTGCCAACGTATACGGTGAGACACAAATCCAATTGGGAATTGGCGCAGAAGAGTTCAGGCATACGGTAATCGTAGCTGACATTGAAGAAGACGTGATTCTGGGAATGGACGTAATGAATGTACATGGTTTCCAATTTGACTTCTGAAACAGAACCATAAAAGTGGGTTCCGAGGAGGTATTCCTTCATCCATATGAAGGCAACGCGGTGTTGGCAGCTGTACGGGAAGATACTGTTCTACCTGCACGAAGCGAAACCATGATAGTAGCACGGCTACAGGCAATCTTGGAGGAAGGTACACCGGTGATGATGGAGCCAAGAAACCACGACGAAGTTGGTAAAGAAGTACTAATTGGAAAAGGATTAGTTACAACGGCAAAAGAGATCCCAGTACGTGTGATAAACGTGAATGATTACCCAGTTACCATCAAGAAGGAAACCAGGATTGGATCCTGCGTACCAGTGACCTCTATAGTTCGCCAAACAACGACCACTGATAATTCTAACGCCAAATTCGAACAGATGTTATCAGTAGCTGGTCAATCTTTGGATCGAGCTGAAAAAAAGAGAATGAGAGAATTTCTCTTGCAGTATCGAGACTTATTCGTACCAAAAGGAGGAAATACTGGCAAAAAATCAGCCGTCAAACACAAAATCGATACCGGTAATGCTAAGCCAATTAGACAATCAGCTCGAAGACTTCCACGAGCGAAGAGAGAGATGGCAGACGAAAAAGTAATAGTACCATCTACTAGTCCATGGGGGTCTCCAGTAGTGCTCGTCAAGAAAAAGGATGGAACTACGAGATTCTGCGTGGATTATCGTCAGCTTAACAACGTGACGAAGAAAGACAGCTATCCTCTGCCTCGAATTGACGATACGCTAGACACTTTGGCCGGCAGCAAACTGTTTTCCACCTTAGACCTGAAGCCTGGTTATTGGCAAGTGGAAATGGACCCAGAAGATAAAGAGAAGACTGCTTTTACCACCGGATCTGGATTATGGCAATTCAACGTCATGCCATTCGGGCTCTGTAATGCGCCTGCGACATTTGAAAGACTCATGGAAAATGTCTTGAGAGGGTTGTCTTGGAAGACATGCCTGGTCTATTTGGACGACATCGTAGTACTGGGGAAGACATTTGACGAACATCTGAAGAATTTGGATGACGTATTCAAACGACTCCAAGCTGCCCAGCTCATGTTAAACCCGAAGAAATGTCAGCTGTTCCAAAACCGAGTCAACTATCTAGGTCATATAGTGAGCAATGAAGGAGTGGCGGTGGATCCAGAGAAAATTGCTTCCATTCAGCAATGGCCGCAACCAACCGACAAACATCAAATTAGGAGTTTCCTTGGACTTTGCACGTATTATAGAAGATTTATCAGGAAGTTTGGAGATATTGCCAAGCCTCTAACGCGACTTACAGAAGAAGCAAGAGCTTTCCAATGGGACGAAGACTGTCAAACGGCTTTTGAAACTTTGAAGAGGCATTTAACCTCGGCGCCGATATTAGGATATCCATTACCAGAGGGAGACTTCATTCTTGACACTGACGCAAGCAACGTAGGAATTGGTGGAGTGCTCTCACAGATTCAAGGAGGGCAAGAAAGAGTACTGGGATATTTCAGTAAAAGTCCTCTCCAAACCAAAACGAAACTACTGCGTCACAAGAAGAGAACTTTTGGCAGTAGTGAAGTCCGTGGAACACTTTTACCAGTATCTCTATGGTAGGAAGTTTTTAATCCGGACTGATCATGCAGCACTTAAGTGGTTGATGCAGTTCAAGAATCCCGAGGGCCAGATCGCTAGATGGATTGAGCGACTTCAAGAATATGATTTCAACATCGAACATCGAGCTGGTGTGAGTCACCGAAATGCCGACTCCCTGTCCAGACGGCCGTGCCCAACAGACTGCTCCCACTGCAACAAGGTGGAATCTAGGGAAGCTGCAGTTTCCAGAACTACTGTAGTCAACGAGGAATGGTCACCCACCAGGATCAGAGAAGATCAGGAGAATGATCCTCACCTGAAGATGATCCGGCAATGGAAGGAAGAAAATCGGCGACCTACCTGGCAAGAAGTGTCAAGATTTTCACCGACACTCAAGGCATATTGAGCTCTGTGGGACTCCCTTGTCCTGGAAGAAGGCCTATTGAAAAGAATCCTTGAGAACGATGATGGTTCCGAGAAGAGAAGACAGATAGTTATCCCGAGAGCGAGAGTTGCTGAGGTACTGAAGAAGTTACACGACAGTCCATCGGGAGGTCATCTGGGAGTGAAGAAAACCCTTCAGCGAGTCCGTGAAAGGTTTTATTGGATGAACAGCTCCGACGATGTGAAGGACTGGTGTAAGAAATGTACGACTTGTGCTACGAGTAATGGACCACATCGCAAGAGAAAGGCACCCATGAAACAGTACAATGTTGGAATCCCTTTCGAAAGGATTGCTTTAGATATCGCTGGACCATTTCCGACGACAGAAAATGGTAGCAAATACATACTGGTTGTATTGGAAAATACCTGTCCAATTTAGTATCCAGCCATCAGAGAGATTGGGATCAGTATCTTTCCCTATTCGCATTGGCTTATCGATCTGCCGTCAATGAGTCCACGGGTGAAACACCGGCGAAAATCCTGTTTGGACGTGTAATGAGGCTTCCTTGTGACCTGGAATTTAGCTGCCGGCCTGGAGAAGATCTAGCAGGCGAAGACTACGCGATCCAATTGAGAAGAAGGCTGGACGATATACATGAATTAGACAAATCTTCAAGTTGCCAGCGACAGAATGAAAAGTCGGTACGACACGCAGGCCACAGAAGGCGGTTTCAAAGAAGGGGACAAAGTATGGTTACACAACCCGACGAGGAGAAAAGGATTTTCTCCAAAATTACAAAAATCCTGGGAAGGTCCATACTTAATCAAGAAAAGGATCAATGCCGTTATATATCGCATAAGCAAGATCCAAAACGGAAAACCAAAAGTAGTTCACCAAAACCAACTAGCGCCATTCGAAGGTGACCATGACCTGGAGGAAGGAGTAAACCTCATTCGAGATGTGTCTGACCCCACCTTCGATGAATTTATGGGCGCGTATGGAGGTACCGGGAAAGCTAGATATGGAGTCACTTCGGAACAACAACAAGATTTGTTCACTCTCCCGGAAGATTATTCACTGGCATACAACATCCCCGCCCGTATCAAGAACGCACGAGGGTTGGCAACCGTCTTTCGAAAGAAGTTCGGGAAATTAGAAAAACTTGAAGACCAGATTCCAGCCACTGGCAAGACACTGAAACTGAAACATAATTCGCGGTACGTCTTCTACGTGGTAACTAAAAATGAATTTCAAGATCGATCTACCTACCGCGATGTGTGGGAAGCACTCCGAAACCTCCGAGACCACGTGTTGGAATGAAGAAACTGGCTATGCCTAAGATAGCGAGTAACCAGTTGGATTGGCGAGTTATCAGGAACATGGTAGAAATTATCTTTAGAGATACCGGTGTCCAGATATTAATCAGCAGCTACAACCCCCGTTATCAGTATCCGATGAAGACGGTGCCCTGCTATTTCCATAAAATCGGAAAGTGTAGAAATGGGGCCAGTTGGCGATTCAAACATCCAGTTTCGGCTACACAAAAGTTCCAGGAGAAACTTCCCTTTAAGGAGGGGGTCCCAGAATTCTCTAGTAAGAAAGGCATTAATATAAATAAGGACCGATCAGCGGAGGAGTTAGTTGATAAAGTGATCTCGTGAAATAAATACACCGAAATAGCAAACAGTAAATATAAATTAGTTAAGTGTTCATATAAATTAGTTTAAGTGAATATACTGAGTATATATAAATTAAGTGTTAGTGATTAGTTCAGTGTTTAAATAAATAAGTAAGTAGCCATACCGTGTGTTTAAAATTTATCTCACCCGTTTATTTTTTAAATAAATTAGAATAACATTACAATATTTTCTCCCTCGTCAAGGTGTTATTGAACATAACAGCGCTAGTACTTGTTTCCAGTTGTAAGAATTCAACTGAATACAGATAAAATGATATCATTAAGTGATAATGATATCATTTAAAAGCATTTTCAGACAATGGACCTATCTATTCACATCAGATATAGAAAACATGTTTAGATAAATAGAGGTCAATCCGGACCAAACTTATTTGCGAAACATTCTCTGGAGGGACAGTCCAACTGAACCTCTCTCTTGTATAGAACTCATCACAGTTGAATTGGTGAAAATAAACTTGTAATTTATCACTATCAACTAGAAGTAAATCGGTATCTATCTGAAAGTTCTTCTCAAGTAGACAAATCATTATTCAAAACATTTTCACATTTGAATCAAGTTGAGTCAAATTCTTTTCGATTTCTTTTTTGTAGGATTCGCCGAGAGAATTTTATGAAAATATCTGTTGTCTAGCCTTCGTTATCGGTCTTGCAATAACAATGCAACCCTTCTAGGGCTTAACGATGTTGCTAAATTGTACATAAATTTAGACAAATCCATATTTAGTAATACATTACCTGACTAGTTTCGGCACCTAACCAAAAGTGTAGATCGTATTCTCTGGCTCCACTATTTCTTACTTTTGTCTGTGAAAAATGATGTTTTATTCACACTTTAGAATTACAGTTATTGATAGTATGTAATACCTACATTTAAAACGATATAAGAGTCTCCTGTGTAGAATTTTCCATATTGATTTTTAGGGTACGCAACTGGTTTAAAATCCTGCAAAAGAAATTTAGTTTGAATATATAGTGTTTACAGTCCTAGTCGAAATCTTATTAAAAACAGTAGGTATTTCCTTATTGTGCACGGGCGGACGCAGAGTTGTCTGTTAATAAGACAATGTTCTAGGAAGCCATTAATAATAATAGTATATTATTAAACGAGCAATTTACGATAGCCATTATTCACGCTGGTTGACGTTTGCGTATCGAGCCACAGACGAGGGCGTAAGTCACCCAAGTGAATAATAGCCATAAATTGCGAGTTGAATACTATACTTTGTCCACGACCCTTGATTTCTTTATTGAATAAAAGTTAAGTAATCCTTCAGTTAATAATGTAATTATCTTTAGATTTTTCTGGCAGCAGTCCTATAATGGTTAATTTCGCCGCTTCTGTTATTTCTGTTAGTATACAATAAAGTTCATCACTATCCGAATTCATTGTTACAATATGTATATCGACAAGTTCGTAATAATTTAGTATTTGGTATTATTGACAGTAGTATATAAGCACGTTCACTCCACAATGACCTTTGGACCCAAAGTTGACCTGAAAACTGTGAGAAATAGGCGAGGTCGTTATCAGTAGTGACGTGTGCAATCTGGTGAAAGGAGATAATGAGTGTTGTGTGTCTGAAGCGTAAAGATAAGAAATACACAAATGAGTAAGGTTATTTGTGATTATTTTTTTTGTTAAATAACTGTTTTACAAAGACATTGTTTTCTACGAAAAAAAACACATATTTATTACATACATTTATATTTTATATCTTACAAAAATTACTTAAAAATTCAGAAATCACTTAAAAAAAATATTTTTTCATGGGTTTCGACAAATTATGTTCTTTTTGGTAGTCCCTATTCAATTTTGTTTGCATTTCTAAGTTAGAAATTTATCTCTGTTATTATTGGTCTACATCAAACAAACGTCATTGTGATATAGCATTTTTATATATAGGATGTACCAAAAAGATGTAATAAGGTATATATTTCTTATATACAGGGTCTAGGTTTACCCAATGGCTATAAAAATAGTTTTCTAGTCTTCTCTTCTTTCTCCAGTAGACTTCTATATTCTTCCTTTATTGCAGTTGTCTTTTCGAGAAAATCCAGCTTCCTCCTCTTGGTATCTATCTCATCCATTTTCCGTTTTCGTTTCCTTGTCGATGTAATGTAAGCTTGGTCCAAAATGTTTGTCGAATTTCTTGCAGCAGTACGGCTTGAGGAGCTGAGCGACCAGAGGGAGCTGAGCAACCAGAGGGAGCTGAGCAACCAGAGGGAGCTGGGCAACCAGAGGGAGCTGAGCAACCAGAGAGCGTTAAAACCCTAGATCAAGCGACTCAGATAGATCAGATACCGTATTACACATAAAAGTATCTAAACTGATCGCTCATTGATAGCTCAGCGGACTGTGATCACCCAGAAAGGTCGACTATGGGAGCTGTGAACCCTATAAATAGGGTTGCTAGTCTGAGAATAGTTCAGTCACTATCAATATGTCGTACGGTGCACAAGTAAAGTACCTACCTCCCAGCTTGGTCTCTCTTGGACAACATTTCATTGTTGACTAACAGGTACGTTTTCCTACATCTCATAAAGGTAATATAAATCGTTACGTAACATTTTTAAAACGATATTAAAACATGCGCATTAACATTTGCTCGCAATAGTATTAGAATATTTTGTACAACCATCACCTATCCTAAATGTATACTTTGCATAAAATTTTTGTAATAAAACTGGAGATGGTACTTTTCGAAAAAAAAACGCTTCTTACCAGCTAAGCTGTGTATCTATTGTTCGTTTTTTTTGGTTTGTAATAAGGTAAATAATATTTCCAAAAAAGTTTTAATAAAATCCGAAGATGGTAAAAATTCGGACATCTTTCTGTTGACACCCTGTATAATGATCGAACGTCGTACTGACATATTGTTCGACCAATAATAACAGAGTGCTGGCATCGTCGACATCCTGAATATTGATCGAACGTCGCTTGTTCCGTGAAAATCCGACAAATAATAACGAAGTGCCCTTATGACATCTATTTGTACACACTGTATATAAAAATAATCTATAACGCCGTTTGTTCGATGTTGACCATTTATAACAGAGATACATTTCTTACGCTCTTATAGCATCTTTGTACACCCTGTATGGTATCTTTTACGACTACACCCTATATCAATACGGTAACTGTATTACTACACCATGTACCCATTAAAAAACTGATGCATCGCTTACCCAAAATAATGCCATAACGACTGTGCATTAAACAAATGACATATGTTATTACTACACCCTGTATATAAGAAATATATACCTTATTGCATCTTTTTGGTACATCCTATATATAAAAATGCTATATCACAATGACGTTTGTTTGATGTAGAACCATAATAACAGAGATAAATTTCTAACTTAGAAATGCAGACAAAATTGAATAGGGACTACCAAAAAGAACATCATTTGTCGAAACCCATGAAAAAATATTTTTTTAAGTGATTTCTGAATTTTTAAGTAATTTTTGTAAGATATAAAATATACATTTATGTAAGAAATATGTGTTTTTTTTCGTAGAAAACAATGTCTATGTAAAACAGTTATTTAACAAAAAAAATAATCACAAATAACCTTACTCATTTGTGTATTTCTTATCTATACGCTTCAGACACACAACACTCATTATCTCCTTTCACCAGATTGCACACGTCACTACTGATAACGACCTCGCCTATTTCTCACAGTTTTCAGGTCAACTTTGGGTCCAAACGTGATTGTGGAGTGAACGTGCTTATATACTACTATTGACAATTAGAATTCGATTTTATGTTTATTATTGATTATTATGTTTATTTATTATTTCAATTTGTACTGTGTGTATTTACAGAAACACTTCGTTTCATATTTGAAAACAAACGTAAAAACTGAGAAATCACATTTATTGATACAAAAAGTAATCCAAGTGTTCGGTCGACATATTTCCACGTTGCAAAATCTCAAAAAAGCAACTGCTTTCATGAAAACTAGAACAATATCCAGCATTACAATAAAATGTTCAACAACTATATAGGATTAATTATCTAGATCTGTTACAACCTCTCGAATTATCATAATAACTTGTTCTCGTGTTAGAATAATGCAATGAATACAATGAATTTATACTTATTTTGTAACACATTGTCGTCGCTCAGGGACATGTACTTTGGTACGTTTTCCACATTATGATATCCTGTTCGAGAAAAAAAGTAATTCATTGAATTTATATTTGTTTATGTCTAACACATTGACACTTAAGCATATGTGACCAAAGAATATTCCTAGTACTATATATCAGAAACAAATTTCTTAAACAAAATACGCAGACTTTAAGGTTTACTTAGTGAAAATATCGTATCGTATCCCCCATATTTAGTCACCTATCGAGATGTGCTGGAATGTTGTGAGTGTTATATTGCCATAGCAACATATGCTATTTAAATGCAAAAGCGTGAATTATCATAATCCACTCTAGTTATATATAGGTACCATACACTTTTAGCTAGGAGGCAAAATATTGATTTATTATTAAGTGGTTGTGGAAAAACATTTTTATTATCTATTATGTTCATTTAATCAATATCATATTTTTGAGATATTTGGTGTACCAGTTTCACATAGAAATAAAATTTAATTGTTTAAATTTGTTATCTTCAGTTCTATACAGGGTGTCTAGAAAATCTTATGCAAAAGTTCTCCTACGCAAGCTAGCGTCATTTGAAGATGATGCTGTTTAGTCAGTTTTTTTAGAATATCTAAAAAAACTTCAAACTTGGCACATTATATAAGCCTGCAGTGATAAATTGTTTATTGCATACCCGCGTTTTAAATTGCCGTCACAAGCGTTCAACGTGGGGGGGGGGGCTCAATAGGTAAATTTGCTTACATTTTTTTATATATCAGTTTCTTGTCAAATTTTATAATGCATTCAAAAACTAATACGAATAATATTGGATTTAACAACATATGTTCTACATGACGACATTTGTTGCAAGACATGAATCCAATCGTTTCTATAAGTATTTTCTAACTATTGAAAAAATTCTGGGATCATTTTGAATTTTATTTCCCACAGCTGAATACAATTTTGTATTGAAACAGCATAAAATAATTATTTTAAGTAGCCCCAAATACAAAAAACGCATGGATTGAAATCGGGCGATCTTGCGGCCAATTGACTGGTCCTACTAGTCCAATCTATAGATTTCCATACGTAGTGTTGAGCAGAACAATCATCGTGCCACGTCATTAGGGGCACGTCGTCCCTTAAATCACGTACATAATTTTGCAAAAAGTTAAGGTAATCCTGTCCTGGTAAACGGTCAGTCAACTATAGAGGTCCTGGTAAACGGTCAGTCAACTATAGAGGTCCCAGCAGTTCAATGCCGATTAGACTTATCTAGATATTTATGCTAAATCTTTGCTGGTGCCTCGTCTCCTCAATTGCGTGCGGATTTTCAACAATGTTGGCATAATAATTATGTAAACGTAGCTTCATCGTAAAATAAAATTTTTGAGAAAACTTTGTGATCTTGGTCGGTCGTCTTCAGTGAACAGTTTGCAAAAACTATTCGAGCAGAAAAATCACCATCTAGCATCGCATGAGCTTTTTGAAAGTGAAACGGATAGAGGTTTTCTTATTCCATATGGACGATTTAGAAATTGCTGGATAAAAGGCCGCGAGTCTTCTAGTACTAATTTTCAGATTCTGTTCTACTTCGTCCAAAATATAATTTTTGTGCACCTCTGTAACATCCGGTGCCTACCAGTTTCAGTACATACTTTTAGGTATCACTGAGCCGGTTTCATTTATGTGTTGGTGAAAAGCCGTAAATATTGAGCGATTGGGATGTCGTCTGTTAGAAAATCGGTTCGCCTATCTTCATTCGGATGCACGAGCGTTACATTGCAGCTCATGATAGAATAAATGTATATCAGCATATTCTTCATAGGAATAATTAGCCATATTGATAAAAAAATTAATTATTTTACATTTTTAACGAAACAGCAATAACAAGAACTCTTTAACTTCAAAACAATTTGACGTAATGTCAATTATTGTTAGTTTGTTAAAGACAACTAGGTAAAGTAAAAATAATGTATTAAATTCCAAAAGTACCTAAAATTAAAATGTTTTTTTCCTTAAAACTATGCATAATAGCCAATTTAAATAACAGCATTTTATTTGGAAAATGCTTTATAGTTTTCGAATTTAATGTAAAAAATTTAATAAAAACTGATACACAAAATTTTTTACCATATTTATCCGTTGCTCCTCTTACGTTGAACGCTTGTGATGACAATAAAAAACGCAGGTTAGTAGTGAAAAATTTATCACTGCCGGTTTATACAATGTACCAAATTTGAAGTTTAAAGGTAGCGGATTTTTTGAGATATACTCAAAAAACTGGTTTAACAGCGTCATCTTCAAAGGGCGTTAGCTCGCTTGGGAAGAAGTTTTAGACAAAGGTTAATTAAATGGACATAAAATCACATCACTATCTGCAGTTTGGGTTTGGCAGGAGAGTTTTTGGACACCCTGTGTAATATATTGAAATATGTTGTTGCTCAGCAAGGAGCAACGAGAAAGTATGTACATATCCTTGCCAGGAGGGGATAATTTCTACTAAAAAAAGTTAAATGTTCGCTTACGCGTCCGAATCTTCACTATCTGAAGAGGAATTAAGACCCGATTAAATTATAATCTGCGCAATAGTGTTTGATACTGTTTTTGATGCATTACGTTTCCGCAAACGGGGGAAGGAGTACCCAGCGTGACTCTCCAGGTGGCGTATAGGACGGGCCTCTGACAATGATTTCATATGAAGAGGAGGTCTGCAGGAAAATACCTGGGAGCTCGTTGTGTGTAAAAACTCAACTGGTAGTCCTTAAATACCCTGCCGCGGACCAACTTTCCTGTCCCAGCTGTAGTATCGTGGCTAAGGAACTGCACAAAGGATTACGATGTCGGGTTATACCAATGTCTCCTGGTTGTCTGTGGTCATGTCTCGCGAGACAGCGGGATGGGGGCTTGGCTTGACTGCCCGGAACAAGAGGAGACAACATCATTAAAAACCTAAATTCAAAGTGAGGAACCAGGCCGAAGTACGCGTGGCTATGTAGAAGATTAGTCTCTACTTGTTTCGACCTGGGAGCACCGAGGTTACTCCATCGTGTCAATTCCCTTACTTCGGAATGCGGGGCTCCGCAGTGGTGGACCTTTATGATCCTACCTTCTTGTGGGACCATATATGGACTCGAAGAAAGTAAAAATCACCGGGGAGGTGGTGGAGAAGGCCTCCACCTCCTCATCCAGGCACCCTACAAAGGGGAAATGGCCAAATGGCCCAACCTGCCGTTTCATATACCCAAACTAGAAGAAATGAGCGGCAGAGATGACCCATTGAGGAAAGGCGTCAGTGGAGCAGGGGTGCGGAAATACCTCCAATTCCTTCCTCAGGGAATAGCACCTGAAGAGACTAGGAAGCAGGCTCTTCACCGTCCAAACCCGAAGGAAGCGGCAACGGGAAAGTGCTTAACCCAATAGGAAATGGGGAAAAGAGGCCCGGAGCATATCACTCCTCCGCATCGACCTCTAAGCGAAAAATCAAAAACAGCTGCAACGGTAACCGGGCAAGCCACTGGTTACGCAGCAACTGTTAGAATAGAGAAGGAGACCAGGGTAGGAATAATGCTCAACGACTACTCTAGGGTCATCCTGGAAGACGAACAGCTCTCCTCCCAGGAAGACACTTTGGAGGAAGAGTTGTGCCAGGGCAAGGAGAAGGCGATCCACTTCTCCGGCATTAATTTCCGTTGCGGAATGATACTGGTGGACTATGGGTCCCAAGAGTTGGCAGACTGGCTGATGAGGTTAGCGTCGAAATTAAACTCTTGGTAAGGAGCCGAACTAGTGGCTAGATGTGGAGACGACATCCAAAAGCCGGTCACCATTATGGTATTCTTCCCACGAAGCGTCGACATAAAAATGGAGTTATGGGATTTAATCAGTGCTCGAATAGAACTTTTTCACGAATCGGACCGTTGTATTTTCGGTTAAGAAATTTTGTTATTATGGGAATGTTTAAAACAAAATTGATGTAAAGTGACTCATTAATTTATTCATTATGGATATTTGTGTATATTCTTTATATCAGAATTTAAAAAATACACTATTAACCAATAACGTAAAACTTTAACTGCAAAGGTATGGTATAAAATAATATATACTTATAAGTATTTTTGTTTTGTACTATTGTATTATCGTTAATTCTTCTACAATAGTTTTCATAGAGCTTCATATCGCTTTTCTACCTTACTACGATCCCGCTTTCAGCTATTGTTATCTTCAGGTAAATAAATTTTTCCAAACAGTGAAATTGAAGAAATAGATCGATCAATAAGTAATTTGGTTACTTTTGCGTAAACATGACTAGATATACTTCTCAGGACTAAATTTATTGAGAGGGGACCCTACACAGTTGATGAATAACAGGGCTGCTGTTGTCTCGATAGCCAATGATGACCTTAACGGTGACACACTTTCATACATGGCACTAAAGTTTCGTTCACATTCACTTGTTAATACAGGTGTGTCAATAGCTGTTAGAAGTGGTTTATAGTAATCTGGAATTGTTTTATCTCGTACTTGTGCGTTCATTTTATATGTTTGAAAGCCACGAATTATCAGTTATTTATATTCTGTATCTCCATATTGAAACACTACCAAGCAATAATTTACAATAAAACTATATCAATGATAGATATTTATTTAAATAACATATTTTAATACCAGACACCCACTGCGGTTACAAACGGGTTGACGATTATATATATATATATATATATATATATGCTTTCGCAAATATTTATTTGCATCTTCAGGGAACTACAAAGACAGAGAAAAAACATAAATTACAAAAACAGGCCGCTACAACAGTTTCATAACTTACGCTAATTTAGAATGTATCCTTGATCTTAACATAAGGACAATCGTTAAACAGTTAAAATTAAAGAAAGAAACAAGTCCAGACTGCATTACAAACACTAACAGTCACATATTAAAATATTTTAAAATCATTAAAAGGTTGAAACATTAAAACAGCGAGAATTCACACAAGCACATGGATCTATTTTTAATTGTATCTAAATTTGAAAACAGAATAAGGACAGGTTCTTCTTTCCTATGGAATAGAAAAGAAAAATTATTAATTACCACGACCATAATGACCTAAACTAAAAACGATCGAAATAATATAAACATTTGAATAGAATACGAATACGAGGGAGGTACAATAATTCGGTCGATGTTATGTAGAAATATTGTTAGAATTATTACCAATCTGCTTACAGGAATTTTGCTTGTCTAGAGTCAAGAGGAGAGAGTAAAAATTGCTTAAATTTTGAATGTCTGTTTTCTTCTCTAATCTTTTACTGTAGTTTCTTTCACATGATAGAATCTTAATCCCTTCAAAATATATTTCATGATCTAAGGAGGAAACATGATTGGCAAGAGAACATCTCTCTGGATGCAGTCTTATATCGCTTCTATGGAGAGATACACGACTAGACAGCTTTTGAGAGGTCTGGCCAATATATGTATGATCACAGCTATTGCAAACAAGTTTATAAATCACATTACTACTATCTAAGGTAGGTATTTTGTCTTTTAAAGGACTATAAATCGATTTCCCCAATACGGCACTCCTACAAGCAAACTTAACATTTTGTAAATATTTTGAAAAAATCCTTGTAAGTCTGGGAGTAACCTCCCTAATGTACGGCAAAGAAACAATTGAAATGGTCGGTACCCCTTCCGAAGTTGAAAGGGCAGCCCGACCAGCTACACTCGCTTCAACTCCTGAATGCGTCGGGACCTGTGTCAAAACAGAAGATTTGTTGAAAATAATCTTCCTTAGCAATGGTTTGGGATATGCATTATCAAGGAACAAATTGAAGAGTATATCACGATTTTTATTCTTAAAAATGGAATCAGAAAGACTCATAATCCTTGTTGTCATCTGTCTAACCAAGTTTACCTTCATGCTGAATTTATGGTAAGAGTTGTAATTGAGGTATCTCCCAGAGCTACTCAACTTTCTGTACCAATCAATTATAATCACGTTATCCGGTGTCCTGGTAAAAAGAGTGTCCAGAAAAGGCACAGCCATATTATGGTCTTCCACTTCTAGAGTGAACTGGATGTAGGGGTCGTAACTGTTGAAGATAGAAAGGAGATCATCGGTAGAATCCTTAGGACAAGCCAGAATAATATCATCAACATACTTCTTGATGAAAGGGATGTTAAAAGGAAGTACCGGAAGGACCACATCCAACAGATCATTCATTACATAGCAAGCCAGTATAGGAGAAATTGTAGCTCCCATAGGTGTACCAAAAGTTTTTTTATAAAATTTATTATTAAACGAAAAGCACGTAGACTCAAAAAGGAAGTCAATAAACTCAATGAAAGTATCTTTGTCAATATTCCACTCAACACTGATTGAGGACTAATGTTTGTGTATTGACCGTACGACAGATTGTAAATAAACATTATCAAACAGCGAAACCACATGAACATGAAGGAACATGAAGAAATTTTACTTATACAATAAAGTGTGGTCTTTTGGAGGACCTTTGACTTCGATTAACGTAGCTAGATGTTTTCTTCTTGTTTGAGACAGCCCATAATATTGAAATAATTCAGCAGCATGAATATACGGATATTGCGGATGTAGTTTTTTTTATAAATTTTGTAATGGTTTCAAACGGATGTTTTTTCACATTATTGCGCCGTTATTTTCAGCATCTGCCTAGTGAACACTACTGCTGATTTAAATTTTTAAGTAGTTTGAAGCCTCCATTTAAAATCATTATGAAATTTATAACCAACAGATTGGAATAATTTTCATTGGAAATAACCGAAATATTGTTTTTAATTTAATGTGATTTTTTTCTTCCATCATTTTCATAGATGTGTGACAATTTTAGGTACGTGAATAATTTAATGTTTACTGTTTATCATCAACGGATATCTCAATAGATTGTTTTATTTAATAAATCGAAAGGTCTAGAGATGAATCTAACTAACTTTGAGTGTATTATAATTTAATTGAATGAAAGAAACGACGAGTAGTGAGTGTTTCGTCGTTTCTTTCATTCAATTGGTATCTAGTGTGTAGGTACACCATATTTAAAGCATTCTATTATAATTTAGTTTTATAGTAGTAGATCATCCACGTATTTTAAATTAACTATTGGTCTTCATTTCCCTTTTTTTTGTCAACGACACTGCTGACTATTCCAGAAAACTAAACTGATGAATGTTAAATCGATTGTCCTACTTTCCCGGCTATGCTCCAGACAATGTACAAAAATGTCAGCTGATTCATATTTAATTTTCCATATTAACTATATTACTTTGGTATTGCTTAATTAAAAATACGCTTTATTTTGATATTATAATTTTATTAAGTAGGGTTTGAATGCTGCTGGTCCAAAAGAAACTTTTTAAATTCAATTCTAAAGCGCGTACACTGAATGCTTTTAAATGTTCCGATATATTGCCTATATATGGCGGTGATCTGATAACTAAAACTACGGCGAAATATTTCATGCCGAAATGCGGGATGGGTTAAAAGACCCTAGATCGAATATTTATATTATGCACATCGGTTCGAAATCTAACCTTTTTGAAGAGGTAAATAGGTAATTTATTTTTTATTATTTTCTCCTATACTCCATGTTCGGCCAGTCGACATCCTTTAGCTTGCCTGATATTCTGTGACCTCTACGAATTCCAAAAATTAGTCACAAACAGGATTTTTGTACTTTTTGAAATTTGTTACGGAACCGGCTGGTCAAACACGGACCATAAAGAACGTCAGCATAGTTAAAGTTAGACAGCACCAGTTGTTCACATAAAGTTGTTTTGATAATGGCTGTCAGACATTATATATTTCCATAAATTAATTTTAGGGCTGAGTATGCACGTTTAATTAACTGATTAACGTGCTTTTCGAACCTCGAGTCACTATCACTGAATCACCCCCAAACTTCTTGTATGCTGAACCAGACCAAGTGATTCATTATTTACTTTTATATCAATGGCGTTAATTACATTTTACCTCTTAACTTAAGTCCCAAATAAAATAACGTTCGACTTTGTGCAGTTAATATTTAAACAATGATCAGATGCAGCATCAACAAATCGTGCTAAATCGTTATTTATCAGAGTACAAGCATTTTCAACCATATCAGGGTAAAAACTATAGTAAACTTGAGTATCGTCGGCATACAAATGAATACTGCAGTGTTCAAGTGAATTTATTAAGTTTGACGTATATATTGCAAAAAGCAAAGGGCCCAAAATGGAGCCCTGTGGCACACCACGTCTAAGGAGGGAAGATTGTGACCTAATACCATCCACTTCAACCAATTGCTGGAGGTTACTTAAATAAGAACTAATGAAACAGCTTTATTGGAGAGGCCAATGAAACGTGATATTGATAATAATAAATTGTGATTTATAGTATCAAACTCCCTACTGAAATCTAGCAGAACTAACATTGTACATATTCCAGAATCATGAGATTTAATAATGTCATCAACAATATGAAGAAGAGCCGTTGTACAACTGTAATTCTTACGAAAGCCGGACTGGGTTATAGGTAATACGGAATTTAAATCAATATATTTTCTAAGCTGACACTCAATTACTCTATCAAGTATCTTTGAAAATGTAGGCAAGATGCTGATAGGATGAAGGTCCTTATACTCATCTTGCTGAGGTTTTTTAGGCAAAACCTTTACTACGGCTCTTCTCCACATTGTCGGAAATACATTATTTGTTAAACAGTAGTTAATAATATGAGTAATATAGGTAACAATATGAGGGCAGCACATTTTTAGTAATCGTATACTTAAGCCATTCTCACCCACAGCATTTGATTTAATATGTGAAATAATTTGTGATACAAATAAATCATTTACTTCACTTAATTCAAAATTAGAATTAGTCACATTATTATTCTAATATATAAATAATTCATCAGGGGGATCTCTCTGCGGAAAGGAGTTTATAAAAAAACTATCAATTTCCTGTGGATTTTTTAACTTTGCTGGTATACTACTAGCATTCTTATCAGGTAATAATTTATTTTGTATAAGAATCTTCCAAAAATTACGTTTACTATCACTATTAAATTTGAAAAGAAGATATGCCTTCTTTTCCTTTTTTATGGCCGCATTAGTATAATTGCCCATCTCTTTATAGTGTCGAAAATTAGCATCTGATTTACCTAGCAAGTGCTTTATCTCTTAAAGACATCATCTCTCTAATAGCGCCTGTTAGCCAAGGAGCTTTAGGTTTAGTGACTCTAGTAGTTATTAACGGAATGTGCCTATCAAAAAGATTATTTAGTAAATTCACTAAAAAACACACCTTTTCATCAATATTATCTTGATAAAAAATTCGTAAAAAGGAGTCTGATTATAAATCAACTTTAAAATTATCCTCATTAATATATCTAAAGTGTCTATAAGTAATCATTTCTCTGTTAAAACGTTCAAAGTAATATACGATAATTTATGATCAGAGATATAGATCCTAGGAGTTTTATCATCTGTATGAATAACGCTCTTATCTACAACTAAATCAGAGTTAGTAATAATTCCATGCAACAAAGTTGATGTAGTTGTAGTTACTCGTGTGGGAATATCTAAAATTTGACTTAAAGCAAATCTCCCCCACAAACAATGCCATTAGTAATAATAGTTGTCATATAAATTAACATGTTCTCAGTTTCACTAATAAACGAATCTATATTATCGCGAGGAGGTCTGTAAATAACACCTATACCATAACTTATATTTTTTATCTTGATTTTAACTCACAGTTGCTCAGAATAAGTGGCGACGTAATTTAGTTTCTCACATTGTAATCTATCATTAATGCAAAGAAATATCCTTCCCCCTCTAGAGGCACGATCCAATCTGTAACACCTATATCCCTGTATAAACAGTAATTGATCGGGCTCGTGTGACAACTAAGTCTCACAAATAAACAAAACGTCAAAACAATGATCCGATAACAACAATTTTACTACAGATGAAGAAGGCAGAATCGACCTTGCATTCAAACTAACAACTTTTAGATTACTATTCATGAAACAAGTCAAACCATTAACTGCGACAAGCACAAACTAAAACAACAAAAATAATACTGGCAAAAAACAACCTTCTACGGTAACGGTATAATTGCACATGTACATGCTAAATTATTTTAATGATTAGAAATAATTAGTTATGGGAATTGATATATGAATTAAATTACAGATTTTGTACATCTAACAAGCGAGAAAATGTATGTATAGAATCATCATTTTCAGATTTCATGTAGGTAATCCCATTGCTAGTCCACACCTTTCCTGCTGCTCCAGCCTTGCCTATGACCAGTTTTAAAATATTTGATAGCTCCGGTGACAAATCTTCCCTTACAAATACCCTTGTACGTTTAAACATTTTTTTGCTTCCATATACCAGGTTCTTATGGTAACTGTCTAACTGTCCCTAAATATTTTATGTTGTCCACTTGTTCAATGTGTAGTCCATCCATTTTTGTGTGTTGGTGTTTCTTGTTTTGTTTAATAGTAGTATTACTTTTGTTTTTCTCACATTGATTCTCATATTTTTTTCTTGAAGGCATTTTGACCATACTTCTATGTTGTGTTGTAAATTTTCCTGGCTGTTTGCTGCTATTATTATGTCATTAGCAAATATACATTCGCTAATTGATATATTCTGCAATTTGTTGTATCCTACGTCTATTTTCCTGGATTGTTTGTTGGCCTGTATTATTATTTCATTCATAAATACTATGAAAAGTAAAGGACTGAGCACCTCCACCTTGTATAACTCCTTGTGTTGTTTTAAATTATTACAGTTACAAGGGATGGCTTGCCATATCATAAATCTATTGGAAATGAATATGATAATCTTCCAGATTTGTTTTATAATTTTGATACAGCTTTCATCTGCCAATTAATATTCGATTCTACAAAAGTTCGCTGAAAACTTCCATTTTTTTGTTAGGAATTACTTCATATTAATTTATCCTGTTCCGTATGAATCACTAATATAACTATAATCAATGAATATCTAGAATACCAAAATATAAACACTACTATTTTTTTTATTAAGTACTATTGGACTTCGGTGTCGTCTCATTTCAGGACCTCTCATTTGAGGACCTATGCAAAATTTACCTGTTTTTGTCTCATTTACGGACCTAGCCTACGATACAAGTTTAAACCGAATCACTTGCGGACCTTTCAATAATCGATTAAGATGCGAAATCAAATATTTGATTAAACTATATTTTTATTGAATTAATTTAACACAAACTCAAGAAAATAAATGAAATTATAAACACATTTATATATGATGATATTTTTATATTGTGTATTTGAAGAATGGGGAGGAAATATAATCATTGCATTCACTCTTCCCCTTAAAAGATATCCAATACTTTGTTACGTATATATCAGATTATTCAAGAGGGGGAAGCGTGAATCCAATGATTATATTCCCTTCCCCTTCTTGAATAACTTAATGTGTAAAAGTCTTCCGATTTTCTGAATTTCTAACATATTATGTTCACAAACAAGATACAAAAGTTCCTCATAACAATTTTGAAAAACATCTACCTAAATGTAAATTTTGAGAGGTTCTCACCTAGAGGTCCTAAAATGGTACTTCATGTTATGGAAAATTTTACGGCTTTGACAAAGGTTCTCAAATGATACAAACGGGGCCGAGGTCCTCAAGTGAGAGGTCCGCAAGTGAGACCGTCCCTGGAATTTTCTATACTACGTACGGTAGTAAACTTTCAATACTACAATTGATAAATTGGAATTTTACTCCGCAAGCAAGCTTTTTGACGTGATAGGTAGTGGATCATCCTCAACTCAAAGTTGATGGAGTTATATCAATAAAGAAAGGTATTACCTGGTTAATAACGTTAATAACAAATAACTCTGGAATTAGACTCCAAACCAGCTTATAATCACTAAATGAATATTTATGTTGGTTTTTAATTCGAGCAATGTTTTCGTTCAGTTCATTTATTTTTATTTCTTAAACTGTTAATGTGTCCTGTATATAACTGTAAATATTTTCTGGTTTCGGTTAATAGTAACTTTAAAATAGAAGCAATAAATTTCCATAGAATATGTCGTTAATTTACATTCCATGTTTACGTCTGGAAATCTAGCATGAGAAAATTTTATGTTCAAAAGTACTAGATTTAGATTCTCAGTTTTGCAAGTCAAGATACTCCTGTTTTTATGTTCCCATTTTTTTTTGTATAGGTTTACATATTATTGATTTATTAAGGAATCCCCAACTGTTTCATGAGGAGTGTATTAGATTTTAATAGGAAAAGGGCATTCACAAATAAAACAACTAAATAAAGTTAATATAAATAGAGAGCTGTTTTATTGATTATTATGATACAGCATATTTCATAAGACTTAATATTTGTATATTAGAGAATATTCATTTATGCTTTCATCAACAGTTTTCGATAATGAAAGCATGCATTCATCGAACATTCATCTTCTTTCTTATTTTTGTTGTTTTTAGTAATGCTAATATTTTTTTTAAGTTTTTGAATTCTTTGACTATATCATGTTTATATATTTATTAGTATATTTCTTGAGATTTTGGTAAGACAAGTAATATTGGTGTAACGAATTTCTAGTAAAACAAGAGTCCGGCTTGATATTATATTCACACTACTAAACCTTAGACAATTCTAAACTACTTACATGACCTATTACTAATTTGGACCCTAGTTTAACTTACATTACTTTTTAACTACCCACTATATTTTTATGTCAACATACTACCTTAATAACAATTGCCACTAACGTGTGCGCCGGACTAAAAATATGATGGAATTCTATAGAATGACTATTTTTTGCCTAAATAGGATATCGCTTCGAAGGCGACTATCATTATCATTAATTATATTAGTGAATTAGTGGAATCACCGAATGTTTAGGAAGTACAAAGTAAGTGAGAATGTTTCCTGAGTCAATAGTAAAAACGCCAATACGTGTAACTTTCTCCTGTTACGACCTGATATCCATTGAGATATTCACTGCTTTTATAGTATTTTCATATTTTCAAATGATAATAATGACTATACCTTGATTATAATACCACAACCATAATCCAAAGTATTGTGCAAACATAATACACTGATAAAGAGTATTTTTATAGTTTTTATCTTGTAAATGATAACGTGCACTTCCTGAGAAATATCGTGTTGTTTGTAGGTTGATAATAACAGACGATAGAATTATTTGAATACAATCACTATTGAAAATATTATTTTATACCCGGCTAATGTAGATATCGGTAATTTCTAATAGTGTAATAGCTCATCACCTAGACATCTCTTAATTATAAGCATCATACACGTAGTTTTTCTCATCAGACGGTTCTAACGAAAGATTTTATCTCTTTTGCAAATTTAATAAAATTTCTTAATTGATCCGTTATATACTAATATTATAATAGTCCAAGGAGGCCAACGTCGTTGGGGCATCGTGATCGCGAAATGGATGAAAATTGCTCGTTTGATAGTTTTTATGGTGCCCAACAATCTGCCCGATATGATTTATCCCGGAACTATCCATATTGTACTGCGCATTGGGCTTCGGTCGTTTCTTTCATGAAACTGTCACACTATACATAAATGGATAATTTTTATTTTAAATCATGGTTTATATTCACACGTTTACAAAGAAGTCGGGTTGTCTTCGGGCCAGCCCCTTACTTACCAAACAAATTTTTGAGAATAATTGAATTGAATTTATAATATAGTGTTGACATTTTTATGAATGAAAAAATTACAATGCGGAATATTTATATCTTTGAATTGTAATTACTGTTGATTATTGCTTTTTGTAACCTAATCTATAAATTATAATTGAAAAAAGTATATATACTCAAAAACATTTGCATAACCATATTGTTTTGTTGAGTTTGTACCATGTATAGTAATTACCAAGAAGTCTATAAATCGTTTAGTTAGTCCTATAAAAATTAATAATAATAAAATCTTCTATAAGAAAAATTTTAGATTTACTTATTGATGGAGTAATAATGTTAAAAAATTAGGGCATTACTTTACACACTAGTGCGGAAAGTATTTTTTTCGCAAACAGATTTTATATTTCCAATATTAATGTACAACACTTCCGGTAAGTAGATAAATAATGTATGCAACACGCCTGTGAAGGCGTTTTTTGGATTCATGTGTTTGTCGCATTTGGGTTCGGTTCATGGGACAATTGGTCAAAAACTTTAATTAATTTTAACTTAAATTTTCCAAAAGTCAGTTTTTAAATAACATAGCAGTTTGATTTCATATAAATGAAAACTAAATTTTAATTTTTTTAGTAATATTTATTTAGATATTGTGTAATATTAGTTTAATAAGGATGTAATAAGCATATAATGCTTTTTGGTTAATAAATAAATCAATGTTTTAAATTGTATTTTGAAATAAAATTATAATGTAATTTTTAACCTACTTCGCCTTGGCTATAAGATGCAAGGCCATATTATGGTACAATCAATCGGACTTTTTCAAGTCTCACTTTAATAATCCTGTGCATCATTGCCGGTTAGTTCTGCGTAACTATTTTCAAGGTCATAGCTCAAGTCGTTTTCCACAACCTCTAACGAGAACTGATCAGCGGTAAAACAAAATTCAGTATTGGTCAATATAAAATCAAACCCATAATTATTCCCAATCGAAAAAATAAAATTCTCATAAGAAGGCTTCGTATCGAACACACCATTGGGTAGAATGCATGAAACGTAGTACATGCTAATGCTTCAAGTATATACCACATTTTTTAAGTATCTACTATACTAACCAAGCATCTACGCATCTATTACTCTCCGTAGCATATGCTACTATGTACATGTTACACAGAAGAAGGTATTACGCTTTAGAAGAATCTAGTAGTTTAGTAGTATTTACTTCAGTTTAAGTGATGTTGGTGTTTGAGAAACTTCGGTCGTCGCAACTCAAGTGTTTTTATTTTTTGAAATGGCAGCGTTCATTAATGTGCGCCGCAGAAAGGTGTATCAAGAAAGAAGGAGATATAAAGATGACATCATAAATAAATTATTTAGGTAATTATCATAAATTGTGCCCGTTAATGCGATCAATATGTCTAATTTGCATAAAATCTAAATACATTCGACATTCGGTTCAACAGAGAAAATGTAGAGTGGTTTGCAAATTATTTTTTGGATGATCACGATGTTTTCCGTAGAAACAAGAGGTCGCCCAAATGCAGATTTTTTTGAGAAGCTTAGATGAGAAGTAAAGAAATTGTAATACATGGAAAATGTGAATAATATATTTTTTTAGGAGATCCCAGGTTTCAGCACGGAGTCGGCGTTGATATAAATGTGAATCAGTGAATCAAAGTACTGTGTGCCCAACATTGGTAACTGTATCTGAAGCAATTTGTTAGAGAAATAACTGGATAACATTTTCTAACACTAACGAGTCGCTTGGAGTTGCTATGAATGAGTGGGCAAATACCCATCGCATGCCTAGGCTCATGGGTGCTATTGACTGTACCCTTGTAAAAAAACATCTATTCACGGTGATGAATATGTTAATAGAAAAGGGGTATGTTCAATAAACGTTCAAGCTACCTGTAATGCCAAATAAATGTTTACAAGCGTCGATGCTTCGTGGGCAGACTCAGTGCACGATAGCCGAATTTGGCGAAACACCACAGTGCAACAAATTATGTATAATAATGTGCAAGAAGCAGCCTTGTTAGGCGATGAAGGATTTGGCATTGCCCCATGGTTGCTGATACCATTTAAGAATTGAACTACATCTATTCAAGAAAATTATTATTTAATACATGCAAAAGAGCGATGTGTGATAGAACGCTGTTTTGGTCAGTTGAAACGGCGTTTTCGCATGCTCCACTATACTTTTCGTCTGAAAACTGAAAACATTCCAAAACATATTGTCAGTGCTTTTGTACTTCACAATGTAGCTAAACATCTGCCAGCTCCCTATAATGATTTTGAACGACTTGAGATGGAAGTAAAACATCCAAATGAACTAATGAACCCGATGGTAAACAAGCACAATTTCAAAATCGAGGCACACAGCGAATAAATGGAGGCTTTATTTCGTAATGCCAACTAATATAATTATTATAGACTATCTTAACGAGTATGTTGAATAATCAAAAGACCTAAATAACGCATTCATTTCCAATCATACCTTGTAACACAAATAAAATAGAAAATGACTCCTCTAAAATAGTTATAACACATTTATGAAAAAAAGTACTTATTACTGTCCATCCAACATGTTCCGTCTAATTAAATGGTCAACTAACTGCTAACCAGCTTTGGTCAAGTTTGGTCGAGCTCGAGCAGCAGAATTTTGTTTTCGTAAGTAGGTTTTCTGTACTTCACATAGTGCCTTTTCTTTTGCAGCCGCTTGAGGTTCTTTGGATGTCATGACTTTGGCTTGGTTGGATCCAGATTCGGAACTGAGGAGCTCACCATCACTGTTTTGTAAAGAAACCTGGTATCCTGTGTAGGACGGGATTTTCTCCTACGTTCCATAATTCGTAGAATTATCTTAAAACTTTAGTTTTCAAGTTATTAAATTTTACCAAAATTTGTTTCGCATCTAGATTTCTTCCTATTATTTCATGAAAGCCAGCAATTATATTTTTCAGTGCATATTCTTTTTCGTATTTGATTTTTGGTGTAATTCTTTTATCAAATAAAATTTGATAATCTTCAAGAAAGAAGAGTTACAAATAACATTTATTCATTTTTATGTTGGCCTAAGTCACTCACATTTGTGACTTTAACTAACTCACGAACATTTAGATAGATACTTAAGTAAATACGCTGGATGAAAAACAAGTTCTAACACGATTATTGTGACATGTGATGCACATACCACGCGATAGTAGATACTTCATTTCAGTAGTGAGTACTTCGATTGTGCCGTGCGGTGAAGTATATTTTTCTGGGGTGAAGCAGATACTTCTATTTAAAAGCAAATGCTATGAAGTAGATACTTTTTAGTGTAGTAGTAGCACCTACTACTTTTTATGCATTCCACCCATTATGTCAGCAATTCTCTAGTCCTATTACAGTGAAACACATTCTAAGAATGTTTCTATCACCATAATAAGCAACGTAAGCACCAGGTTAGTGACAAACTGAAGGAAACGTTTAGTATTTCTCTTCAGCAATCATAGATTATTTGATTAAATTTAGACACGTGCATTGATTTAAATAACGTGAAAGATAATGACTACCTCACTATAAAATAAACCACTTTTATTTATTTTGTGAGAAGTGCTGATATGCTATCTATAATTTTTCAATTTAATATTAGCTAATCACTACATAAAAATGCCAGTTTTTAAAATTATTAAAATAGTCAAGAAAGTAATATAAAGGAATCTCAGTTTTTGGTATATAAATCAACTCAACAAATATTTCCTCTTTCTATTCCATTTTGTACATAAAGGATTTTTTGTTCTGTACTTCAAGGAATTAATTTAGAAAAATCTGCAGTTAGATGAATAAAATACATTGATGTCAAAATAAGACAAAGTAAAAAGTATTAAATCACTTTGTGGCGGAAAAACTAGCTACCCATGTGCCTATAAACAAAAAATTTTTTTAGATGCATCATACACAACTAATTATTTTCAAAACCTTGTATATAATAACAATTAAAAAAGAATATATAACGCACCTGTAACGTGGAAGCTTTAAAAACAAACAAAATAAGCATTGAAGTAAGACACATTAGAATTAAATCGTTTGTGAATCTTCCGATTTACCAGATCTTTGGATGTGTTGTAGCTCTGTATATCATAATTATAGTACTAAAATATTTTTTACCCTCAATAAACAGTCTAAATGCAACAGACGCTAATTTAATCCATTAAATGAAAATAAAAAATAACCTAATTCCTATGTACAATATATGTGACGTACATGGAAAAAATATACCTATAACCAGATAAGTCCTTCGTGACGTTAAACAATGACCTACCATTATATCAGAATATAGTTGGTTTATAAATATGAAAATCACATTCTATCGCAACGTACTGTGGTTAAAACTCACCTCGATTCTCCAGATTTCAAGGCCAGCTTGTTTGCCGGCATTTTCAAAAGCAGGATCCATCACTTTCACTTTTTTGCCGCTCTGTTGATTAGGTCTGTTTGCGAATCGGGTTGGCTGTGAGAACTGCTGTCTTATATTTGTTGTTGCACAGTCACAACCTTGTAGATAAACTAAAAACGCTATACACAGAGATGTTCCGCGGCAAATCGCACCCATTTTCAACATTTTGGGCATGCGTGGATATCTGTAACAGAGTATCAACTGTTTTATTTGATTCACTTAAAGTTTTGTCGCACAAACTTTCGGATTTATAGTGACCACCATCAATGAAATTTTATGCAGTAACGCTCTACTAATACTTAGTATAGTGATATATTCATCATAATAATAAATAAATAAGTAGTTCATTTAAGTTTATACGTTATAGTGATAGTGATTAGGGTTAAATATTGACATTATTAAGTAATCGCATAAAATCCTTATAGTTCTTGCATTTGTATGTATGAATAACATTTACGTACATAGGTATGTATTTTATTGAATAATATTAAATTTTTATAAGTAAATGTTAATTACAAAATTGGTTGTGTGTTTTCTTCAATATTTTCTGCATCCTCTATTTTCTACAATACTTTTATTTAATCAACATTTAATTTTTATGTCAAATATTTATTTTGTAATGTCTTCATCGACATCTTTTCAACTGCAGTGAATCTCATTCTTATTTTTATCATTTCGATGTGTGTAGAATTCAATTTTTAGAAAAGTACCGACTGCTAATAACGCCGGTTACACTCATATTCTTTTTTGGACTCAGAATTTACTGTCGCCGCTTAAAGAAATCTTATAGCCCAGTCAATGGGTATTCTTGGCCCACATCAGATCTGGGAGTTTTGATTTTTGGCAGGGTCGTTGGGCTCAAGATCATGAATGATTACATGAGTTTTTGACCTTTGTGAGCTCCCACTCGTGTTGCCATCTTGGAAAAATGGCGGCCAAAACTGTTCTTTTTCGAAATATCTCCTTTCCAATTAGTCTTACCCCGAAAATGTCTAAATAAATATTATAGATAAGACGATTCCCTATAACTTTTGTATCAAACTTTTTTTTCTTAATAAACAGTTTACGAATTGGAACAGCCTAAAGCGAAGACGGTTTCCATAATTTTTCAAAACGCCCGTTTTCAACGCGATGATTTGAAATTAGTAATATATAATTACATAAGAAGTCATTATATCCGGAGTCCGCTGTCACCCGACTGTATTCCACACCACCTTAGCAAATAGTCACCGTGAGGTAGAATCACGAGCGCGTTTTTTAACGTGGTTTCCCCGGTAGGCCTAATCCACTTATTTCATTCGATAGTTATTCTAATCTGCTTCATTTGGAACGTCCAGGTTCAGGTTGTCCTACGGCAATGTTTGCTGTTGCATGATTTTAATTACACTTGATGTCTTCAATGATTTCTTCACTTACGTCGTCTTCTAAGGCGTACAAAATCTGTGGCACATTTTCGCCGCTATATAATGAGATCAAAAATCGATCCCCAGCAGTAGCAACGATGTTGACGGCAAGGAAACTACGTCACTGCCGCGACGATTTGCTGCCATAATCAATTTTTCATTCGTATAATGTGGTTCATACGAACGTTGAACAGTAATTTTGTTCAACGTTCATGTTTTTTTCTTTTTTCTTTTCACACTCGATGCTTTTAGAGTTTTCACACCTCTCCCTTTCACTTCAATTGTTTCGCCTTCATCTAAAGTTTTTACACAAACATTCATTTCGGAAGCATCCTTAGCGATACGCGCAACACTGTCATTGGCTATGGGCACACTGAAGAGCGAATTCTTTGCGTTCGAGGTAGAGCGGCAGAAGGTCTTAATCCAACGAAGGAAGGAAGAGAAGGGAACGTCCCCCATTCGTATCCCACCGACCGTCGGGAATTCTGTGGAAATATATAGTAGGAGCGCGACGAATGTATGTGCTATATATATTATAAGATACATAGTTTCAAAGCATTACGTTGAAAACGAGCATTTTGAAAAATTATGGAAGTCGTCTTCGCTTTACGCTGTTGAAGTTTGTAAACTGTTCAATCTGGAAACAAACGTTTGATACAAAAGTTATAGGGAATTGAATTATCTATAATGTTTCGGACATTTTCGTAGTAGGATTAACTGGAAAGGAGATATTGCGAGAACAACGGTTGTGGCCGCCTTTTTTCCAAGATGGCGATGCGAGCGTGAACTCGCCAATGTCAAAAACTAAGGGAATCATTCATAACCTAGAACGCAATTCCCTTGCCAAAAAACAGAACTCCCGGATCTGATGTAGAGCAATCGCCTTCTTTGTACCCATTGACTGGGCTATTAAACCTCACACAAAGGGCGGACATTTCCGTCCCATCGTACGAGTATACTAGGAAGCTGGTAGTATTATATACCAAGTGGTCACTAATGTAGGGTTCAACAACTGTAGAAAAAATCGCGTGTATTTGGTTAGGTAGGCCACTAGGAGGAGTTGGTAAAATTTTCGTTGGCGCCAGTAGCACGTACTCGACTGCTGCGCAGCTACAGTCCACGCTGAATTATTTAATCGTTTTTTGCCTTCTCATGTATACGCTCTAATTTACTTCCTATCCCAGTAATTTAAGCCTCTGAATGAGATATAATAAGCTACAAACTTGTACAACCTTTATTTTGGCATTCAAAAAGTGGTCTCGAAGGTCTCATAAAATCTCGTGTGTGTGTCTTAAGATATTCAAGGTCGAAGGTCACAAAAATTGATTTTTTGTAAATATCTCGCTTCCTATAGTTTTAATGCCATTTGCAATTACCATAAAAACTGTAGAAAATGAAACTCTCCACAACTATTGTCTCAAACATTTTTTTATATACTGAACCATTTTTCTGATAGAAGGCAGAGGCCGCGTCGCGTTTATCTATCCACAGAATAATGCAAGGTTAACCGTAAGTCCCGGTAAATAATACGCCGTATGAATTCTATGAATCATTGAAACATATATATTTATGAATAATTTGCATCGTTTATTATTATACTTAAAATTTTTTTTAATATATCGAAAATATATTTGTTTAATATCCAATCATCATCATAAATCCGTTCAATCCTTGCGGATTATGGCTAATGCATTGCTTTTTGATCCATTTATTGAGATGGAACATTTCTCTTCTCGTCTATTTTTCTACAGTTTGCTGTGGGTCATGACTATTGTCGTTATCTTTTGCCACCATACTCCGTATTTACATTTTATTTTCCAATTATGTATTTCTATGCTCTTTATATCTTCTTCTACGGTATCTTTACACCATTTTCTGGGTCTTCCTCTTAATCTAGGCCAGACCAGGATCCACTCTGTATTTTTTCTGATAATTTCCAATGGTTTTCTACATGTTATATTTTCGGCCAATGGAATATTTGTGCTTTTATGAATACTATGATGTTTTGCCTTCCAGTTCATCCTCTAGTTCTTAGTGAACACAATATTTATCACTACTACACTATAATTATTATATGGTCTGACGCGCGTTTCGATAACCAACACCGAAAGTATGAAAGTTTACCTTCGGTCTCTGAACAATATTACCAACGGTTCCTGAAATTCCAACTTAACTCTATTTCTTTTTATTACTTTTTCGTTCTACTGTTACATCTCTTGTAGTGTCTTGTCCCAGTATTGTTCTCATTATTTTTGCTCTAATATTTCAAGATCATTTTCTTCTTTGTTGGTTATTGTGCTTGTTTTCATTCCGAAGCTGGCAACTGGTTTTATGAATATTTATTTTTGTTATTTTGTTAATGTTTTGTGTATATTGCATTAATTGTCGACCTCCTGGCCTAAAGCCGTTTTGGTAGTCTCCAAGAATTTTCCTTCGTGTACTTTTAGACGTTTATTAATTAAATTGGCAAGTATCTTATATGTCACATTTAGTGATGTTATCGGTCTTTAATTTTGTTACTTTTTCTTGTTTCCTTTTTTATATACGGTTATGATTGTGGTGGTTATTAACACCGAAACCAGAAAATATTCTTATGAACTTAGGTTAACCTAACCTCAAGCAGTGTTTCTATAATTCAATTAGTATTTAAAATGTATCTAAACAATTCATAAATAATACACGACAGGAATCAGGCACGGTAAAAAAGTCAGCACGCCTACGGGTTGAGGGTGAATTTAGTAGCTCTGTAACAAAAACTGTTTGCGAGATACTCCGTTGCTAAAAATAAAGAATGGGGGAGATGGATGAAATAAGAAGAATGTTTGAATGTCTGACTGATAAATTGACAACAATCTAAAACAAACTAGAAAATAACATGGAATAAATCAGAGAGCTGAAAGAGGAAAATAATTGGCTGAAACAAATGATAAAAACACAAGAAAGAAGAATAGAAATGATGGAACGAGAGACAAAAAGAAGCAATATAATTATACAGGGAATAGAAGATAGTGAAGAGGAAAGATCTGGAGACACAAAAATAAAAATCGAAGGAATAGAATAGAAGGGGACTTAAAAAATTAAGTAAACGATCTACGAAGAATAGGAGAATTCAATAATAGAACTAAGAGAGCAATAATCATAAAACTCAACCAAAGGAAAAAGAAGCAGGAAATAATGAAAGAAAAGAAAAACCTACTTAAAAATACAAACATTTGGCTAAATGATAATTTGACAAAAAGAGTACAGGAAGCAAGGGAGAATGGAAGTAGACTTTACCTTAAATATGATAAATTGGTAATAGATGGAAATGTACATGACAAGTATAGTTTCCAGGAAGGCGAGAAAAATATAGAAACGGCAGAAACAAATGAGCCTAAAAGGAAAGTAAACGTAAGATCACCAGAGGCAGGAGAAAGCGAAGAGAAAATAACCAAAATGCTAAGAAGAGAAGAAAAAACTAGAAGAAGAGGAACAAATGGAAGGGGAATGCGGAGATGAAAGAGTCAATGAATAGGAACAGAAAAATAAAGAACAGAATCAATATAAGATTAGGATTAGAATTAGACATAGTTTTAAGATTAGTAATAGTACATTAATAAAAACAAATTGTAGTGAAGGGAGAAATGTAGATAATAAAATTGGGATAGATAAAGGAAATAACAAAAAAGAAGGTGATATATATATACAAATGAAAAAGGTAGGGAGATCTATAATAATAATTGTAATTATATGTTTGACAAAAGGGTACAAGACAAAGGTAAGGAAAACACTATAGATAAATCAGGCGATAAAAAAAGTAAATATCAATCAAAAAGGGGAAGGAAAAAAAGGTACGTAGGACTAAGGAAATTAAAATTAGTACTTGGAACGTGAGGACAGTGCTTGAACCAGGAAAGATGAAGGAAATTGCATGGAAATTAGACAAATATGATATAGCAGAGCTGCAGGAAATAATAGGGAGGGGCAGTATTAAAAAAAAGAAATATCAATTATTTTACTCAGGCAGAGAACAGCAAGGACAATATGGAGTAGTATTTATAGTAAGAGAAAAACTAAAAGGAAATGTAATAGAATTTAGACCAATCGATGAGAGAATGGCCTATATAAGATTTGAGGCGAGACCCTTCAATCTGTCAATAATAAATGTTTATGCACCCACGGAGGTGGCAGAAGATGACCAAAAGGAAGTCATCTATGGAAAGGTAGAAGAAGAAATATTAAAAATGCCAAAACAAGACACAATAGTATTACTGAGTGACATGAACGCGCAAATTGGAAAAGAAGAATATTACAGACAGATAAGCGGCACATACACATTACATGAAACAACAACGGACACAGAATTTGTAATCCAGCAGTAAAAATGAACATGATTATTTGCAGTACGATGTTCCAACACACCAAATGGCATAAAGTTGCGTGGATATCACCTGACTGCAAAACATATACACAAATTGATCACATATTGATAACAAAAAGACAACGGTCGATAATGAAAGATGTCAGAACATATAGAGGGGCGTGCACTGATGCGGATTATTACATGGTTGCAGCCACTATGATTAAGATAAAAAACAAAACTATAATATGCAATAAAAAATGGGCATAAAAAATCTAGAACAGACAGAAACACAAAACGAGTACAGAGATAGAACAAATAATTAATGAGGCAGAAGAAATTAGTGGAATTCAAGCAGAATGGAAAATGATTCAAAAATGTATAAATACAGCTGCACAAAAAATAGGAACGGAGGTTAACAAAGAACAGAAGTAATGGCTCGATGGAAAATGCAAAGATATGATAGAAAATAAGAAAGATACATGCTTAAAATGGATAAAGGCGAATAGATATTGTAATGTATGTAATTCCCTTTTTATTTAGAGACTCAATAAATACGGAACTAGATGAGTTGGAAAAATTAAAAGTAATTTCATTGGTAGAAACATCACAGTGGGGTACCCCATTAGTTCCAGTTGTAAAGGATGTTGGAGGCCAGCGTAAGTTAAGGTTATGTGCAGACTACAAAACTACAGTAAATAAATATTTACAGGATGTGAAGCACCCTCTGCTTCGCATAGAGAAACTGTTTGCAGCGTTGGAAAGGGGACAATGTTATAGTAAGTTAGATTTCTCTAGTGCATACAACCAAATTGAACTAACTGATTCTACCAAAAAATTATTGTTGAAGTTGAAGTACACATATCAATGTAATCGCCTCCCATATAGTACAAAACCTGCTTGTTCAATATTTCAGAAAACAGTTGAAAACGTATTACAAGGTCTAAATGGGTTTATAAACTTTATGGACGACATTGTCGTAACAGGAGGGAATGAAGTAGAACATTTTTAAAAACTTGGAAAGAGTTTTTGAAAGATTGTCAAAGGCAGGGTTTCAGTTTAATTTAAATTTAAAAAAATGTATGTTTTTTCAAACCGAAATGAAGTATTTGGGCTATATTATAAACAAAACGGGATTACATAATGATCCAGAAAAAACCAGAGCAATTAATGAGTGACCAAGACCATCAGATGTTAGTCAAGTAAAGGCATATATAGGTATGATTAACTATTATGGTAAGTTTGTGCCAAAATTATCAACAATTTTAAAACCCTTATATAAACTATTAAGAAAAGATGTAGAATTTATATGGTCAAAAGATTGTGAGAGTGCTTTCGTAGGTTCTAAAAAATCATGTTATCGGAACAAAATCTAGCTCATTTTAATCCATCCATTCCTATTAAATTATGTTGTGATGCTTCGAAAGTGGGGGTAGGGGCAGTATTATTACATGTATATTCTGATGGCACCGAAAAGCCAATCAGTTTTGCATCACGTGTTTTAAATAAGTCTGAATTAGGATATTCAGTTATTCACAAAGATGCCTTGGCTATATATTGGGGAGTGCGGAAGTTTTACTAATACTTGATGGGTAACAGGTTTATTTTGTGCTCAGATCACTTGCCCTTAAAGGCACTCTTTGGGGAGAACAAGGGTATTCCACAAATAGCAGCAGGTCGATTGCAGAGATGGGCCTTATTTTTGAGTGGGTTTAGTTACACATTTCAATCTATTAGAGGGACAGATAATGGGGGAGCAGATGAATCATCTAGAATGCCAGTAACTTCAAATGAAAGCATAGAAGGGGATTATGATTATTTAAATTTTTTAATTGATCAAATTTCAATATCAGCGGATCTAATTAGAAAAGAGATTAGAACAGACCCCATTTTGACTAAAGTTTTTTATATCCCAGGGAGGGCTGGGCGGAAGTAGTAACTAAAGAAATAAAACCATACTCTAGGAGGTATTTAGAAATAAGTATAGAAAATAACATATTGATGTGGGGTTACAGGGTTTTGATTCTGACAAAATTTAGGAATCAACTATTAGATGAAATACATGGTTCACACAGTGGTGTGGTCCGAATGAAGGCTTTAGCTAGACAATACTTCTGGTGGCCAAATTTAGATGCAGACATTGAGAACTATGTATAAAGTTATAATGCGTGTATGACGCATTCGAATACTCCCAATAAATCAATCTGAATTCCATTTGAAACGTTTTTGATCGCATACATATTGATTTTTTAGGTCCATTTAAAGGAAAATCTTTTTTAATAATTACGGATGCATTTTCGAAGTGGCCTGAAGTATATGAGATGCCTAGAGTAGATACTTGTACTACATTGAATAAAGTAAGTTTGTAATAGTTTCCGATAATGGCTTGTCTTTTGTGTCGGCAGAATTTGAAACATTCTGCAAAAATAATGGCATAGTGCATTTAACATCTGCGCCTTATCATCCTTCAACTAATGGAGGCGCTGAAAATAGTGTTAAGTCATTTAAACAAGCTTTAAATAAAATTTTAGGAGATGCAACAACGGCTTCAGATGAATTATCGACCTTGATTAGTAAATACCTATTTTCTTACCGAAATACTCCAAATTGTGTGACTACTGAAACTCCTTCAAAATTAATATTTTCGAGAAAAATTAAAACTAGATTTAATTTTTTAAATAAATCAGTTGTTGACAAAGCAAAACAAAAACAAATGAAGTACCACCAAGGTAATCGTTTTAAAAATGTACAAGAGGGGGAGATTGCTTATGTTAGAGACTATCGCTATAACCCGAATAAACCAACCTGGACAAAAGCTGTAGTTGTAAAAAAATTGGGGCTTGAAACATATCTCTGCAAACCTATGCTTGAACAAAATTTACAGTGGCGAAGGCATCTTGATCAAATTGTCCAAGTTGGTAAGTTTTATGAGTCTGCAAACGATTATTTTGCAAAACAGTCTTGTAATGATATAAATTCATTACTATAAAACTCGATTCAAGAAACCAGTTAGCGCCGCGATGACGAGGTACCCCACCAGAACAGCAAAGCCCCCACGCCAGGATGCGCACGAAGAATCGACAGTAGAAGGGAAGGAGACTTCCACCACCACCACTACGATGGATATAAAAATGCAAACCGACAGACGATGAGACGACTTGGTTTACGGACTCCTGCTCCTCCAAGTTCAGCCGCCTCCAGTGCGAAGCGTAGGTCGAGGGTATTGACTTTAACCTTAAACGCTTTATACTATCCACCGCCGAGTGTTGTACTAAGTCGGAGTATTGATCCAATTTTATACCTCATTCATTAGAACAGCCGTTGGTTTCTGATATTGACGGAAACGAGAACGGTTGTTCAAACTGTTAGAAGAATTTCGATGTGGTACTGACACACTGAAAGCTCTACAGTATCTTCGTAGGGAAGCGCCGTTAAGCCGGGTACTGACTGGCCATAAACGATCGCTTTAACTGTTATTATAATTTCGGTGTGGTATTGACGCGCCGTAATAACTACAGTCCCTGCAAGCCGAGATATTCGTTAAGCTGGGTACTGACTAGCTACAAACGATACTCTCAAATCTTGAGATTAAAACCGAAAGAGTATTGATCCGCCGGTTGCTCATACCCCTGGCTGTCTGAACATTCCTTAGGACGCAGAGAATCCCGTACACCGTCGAGTATATCGCCGGAATCGAAATACACACCGCTACAGTTACACCTACCTACCATTCGGACCTTCAGTACCTATCGATCGACGAAAGGATACGGACCATCGAAGCGTGACCTTCAAAATATTTACGTACCAGAATAATATGTATATAGAATATTGAATTTTAATTCATTTTTGTCGTTGTAAATATTATTTTTTAGAAATAAATCAGTTAATTCAATTGAACTCTGTCTCCTTTGGGCTTACCTGGGCAATACGCATTACAGTCTAATATTGTAAATAATAATGTTAGCATAGAGTTGGATACACCAGATGGTTGACATTGAAACTGGGAATGAAAGCAATCTAGAACTGGCAAGGGAAATAAACAAAAATTCCCTTGAGAACGGTCTTAATGAAAAATTGAAAGTGTTGTGGGTGCAGGAAAATGAGGTAAGTAGGGAAAATAAGGAACTAGAAGAAAAGACAGTGGAATCCGGAAGTTTTGTAAGCACCAGACCCCGACGAGCCATTAAGCCACCTGATCGTCTAAATTTGTAAATTCGTAACTTGCGAGGAAGGGAATGTAATGTACGTAGATAACCTTGGCTTGTCAACTGTCATATGTCAGAACCATATATGTTACTAACCTAGCTATAAGATCTAAGTTATAAACACATGACTCATAAATTGTATTCTTCGAATTACGATACTTGTTACAAATAAAGATGATAGTGTAGGAAGGTACTGTTTCCATATACCTCTAAAGTCTCGTATATCACAGAAATGAAGAAAGAGAGAAATAGTAAATATAAAATTAAAACACAAAGGAATACCTACTAAACTTCATACATTATAAAGATTGAGGCACGTCATAATTTTTTATCTTTAAGTAAATATAATATAAATTATAAAATATAAGTAACTATTAATTTTAATCTTATACTACCTTTCTTGAATAAAAATTGAAGGTAAAAAAAATATGACGTGCATCTATTTTTATAATGTATGAAGTATATACATTTGTTTATAGATACGTAATTAAATTATTTTTAAACGTTTCATCTGTCAATAAATTTCTAATAAGCTTTAATAATAACAAACAGTGACCAATGTTAATAATCGGTAAGTTCAATGATTTTATGAATAAAAAGTTTACTCTTTAAACATGACTTAAATTAGTAGATAATCAATAGTTCTAAGTACTATTGATACCACTTTTTAGATGCCCATCAAAGACATTAGACGTGTATTTTTGAGCGCCATCTACACTACTCTTTTTTATGCATCGCATAGTTTCCATTTTTTTGTTTTATAACGTATTTTTATGCTATATTGACTGGGAATTTTTTTACAATATCGATATTCCAGCAACCATATTTTTCCATTTGAAATAAAAAAAATTCACTTATTTTCGTCCTCTTAATTGATTTTCGGGTAAATAACGAAATTCCTTTTATTTTTGTATATTCTGTACAAGGTCTCCGGATACCAGCTACACAATTTAATTTTTTATCCCTAAGGTTTAGCCTTTCTGTTTTATTTCTTTTTGCCAGCCAAAAAATCAATTTTTCTCACATTTCGTCAATTAAACAAACAATATTAAGTGAGTTTTCTATATTTTCACAAAAAATCAATTTTTTCTCAGTGTGTCCATGATACCGGAAAAATTAAATGGAATTTTTATATTTTAACAAAAAATCGATTATTCTCATATATCGTCCATGAAACGAATAAAATTAAGCGATATTTTGATATTCACTTAAAAAAAACAATTTTTCTCACATTTTGCCCATGAAACGAACAAAATTAGGTGTCATTTTGATATTTTCACAAAAAATCGATTTTTCTCACATCTTGTTCATGAAACGAATGAAATTTAGCAAAATTTGTCTATTTTCATAAAACATTAGTTTTTCACACGTTTTCTTTATGGTTTAGTAGAATTTTAGTATTTTAAAAAAAACTAAATCCCTTGGACCTCTGAAATCACTAGAAGATCGATAATAGGCATGGTAAAACCCTTTCCGACCAGTTATTTCCATTTAAAATAGCTAAAATATGCATCAATGAAAAAAACCGAAATTTGTCGACCTCCACTCAGATGGCCGTTTCACCTGTAATGTATACACCAGAAACCCGGAAAATTCTATCTATCCCGTTGGAAAGATCTTGAAAAGAGCTACAAAAACATATTTGTGGTTGAAAACCGTTTAAATTGGAAACACTTGAAAAAACGAAAAAAACTCAAAGGGAGGACCACTTAATTATTTTGGCTAAGAGTCCACAAGGCTACACATATTTACACCATTAGAAAGGTCTGTAATAGTGCTACAAAAAACATGGAGGGTGCTTCTTCTCTATCTTGGGTCAAAAACCGTATAAATTGGAAAAAACTTGAAAAAACCAAAAAAAATCAAAGGGTGGACCACTTAAGCTGGATTTATAAACTTGCCGTTCGCCGTTGGCGTTGGCGTTCGCGCTAACGTCCCCAATTAAAAGTACAGAAACCCGTAAGACCTTTTATATCTACCGTCAGCGTTGCCGTTCGCCGTTGGGCTGCCGTTCGACTTAAATGAACTTGAAGTTTCGCCGTCGACCGCTCATAGCACCGTTCGTAGCAAGTCTGAAGAGCCAATCAAAACGATTTTTAGCTGTCACTTGGTTTACGTCGTATGTCAAATGCTCCTTTCAGGATTACAGACCACCCTGACAAGAAATAAGAAATGAAGAAAAACGTAAAATAAAAACACAAAGACGACTTCTCACTGTCAAGTCATATGGATATGACACATGAAATTGAAGTTATGATAGTTTTCGTAACGGTCAACGGCAAGTTTATAAATGGTCAATGTCGTTGCTACGAACTGCCGACGGCGGACGCCAGCGCGACGGCGAACGGCAAGTTTATAAATCCACCTTTATTTTCGCTATAGATAACTCCACAAGAGTACACCAAGTATATAAAATATTATATACCGCTCGAAAGGGCTTGAATAGAGCTAAAAAACATTTAGCATGTTTTTTCTCTACCTGAGGTCAAAAACCTATAAATTGGAAAAAACTTACATATCCATATTTCGAAATTTTAGATGGCCATTATAGGACCCATTAAGGATTTTTTCATGGATCGTAGTATGAAGCGATCGTAATAACTTTTCGAGCTCTATCATCCTGCAAAGTTTCATCGAAATCGTTAGAGCCGTTACAAAGTTGCCACAAATGTACCGACAAACAGAGGAGGTTGAAAATTCCACCATACCATCACGTCAGTGCCCATTTCAACTGACATAATTCCATCGCGATCGGTGAACGCGTTTCTATTTTTTCGACCATTTGAAAATTGACATTTTGTATGAAAAAAAATTACTGTATATATATAGAGTGACTTTCCTTGGTTTTATTTACATGCAGTAAACAGTTGGTTTTGAGGCTTTTTCGGTGTGTTGGCTTTTGTAATGGTGCACTTGCATCACTCGGCAACTCCCGTTGCCTGTGATGTTTTGGACAAAAGGTGTAGAGAATTTTATTTCTTAGAATTTTTATGGTAATTGCCAATGGCATCAAAGCCATGGGAAGCGAGATATTGACAAAAAACCGATTTTTGTAAACTTTAATATCTTTAGACGTGCATACGATATTTGATGAGAGACTGGACTATTACCAGTTGTGTACTGTTGGAACGACGGCGACGGTAAATTAATTATCTGTCTCAAAAATACGCTGTGTGTGTCACCGGCGTATTTCAACTGAACATTTAGAAATATGTTGTAAGTAAGGATATTTTTTAGTTATAAGTATGGCATCTTTCAAAGTGACCTCAATTCAGCTCTTCACCCAAATATTCAGACACAAAGAAGAATATTAAACTAGAATTACAAAACCAAATTTTACTTATTGAGTCCATTAATGGAAATTATTATTATGTTAAAAATGTATTTGAAAAGTTAGAAAATAATACCTAATACAAAAGGAAAATAAACTCCTAACAGAGTTTCTAGCTCAAAAACTGAACTTTTATAGAATTCACTACATCAATTCTAGTACCTACTACAAATAAACAGTTTGGCAGTTTATCAGCGTTTATAAATTCATAGTATGATAATGTACTGTTAATATTATTTCTTTATTTAATGTAATTAATAGTGATGTAGATGAAATTAGAGCAGACATAACAAAGAAGTTTTCTAATAATGTAAAGGATATTGTTAATAATTCAAATTATCTTTTAAGTGATTACGAAAAGAGGTCCATGATAAATAAGAATCTTCATTGTCCACAATTATATGGAACTGTTAAATTACATAAAATAACGAAACCAATTAGACCTGTAGTTTCTTATGTTAATACTCCTAATAATATATTGGCAAAGAAGCTTAACAATATACTTAATAGTTACGGATATGCATCTAAATACTCAATTAGAAATTCAATAGAACTAATCAAAAAATTAAAAACATTCAAATTACAAGATAACGCTAAGCTTATTTCATTTGACGTTACTAATATGTTCACTAAAATTCCTCCTAAAGAATGTCTAATACTTGTAAGAAAATTACTAGAAGATAAAAATATTAATCCAGGAATAATATCAGATATACTTAATTTATTTGATGTATGTATTAATCAGAATTATTTTATTTTTGACAATAACATATATATTCAAAATGAAGGTTTATCAATGGCAAGCCCTCTATCACCTATTTTGGCAAACATTTTTATGGATAGTTTAGAAAGAAAAATCTTTGAAAGTAATATTTCAAAAAATGTTTTATTTTGGTATAGATATGTAGATGACATATTAGCTTGTTTTATATGTAGTGAACGACAATTAGATATATTTTTCAACCACATTAATAATTTACCACCAAAAATTAAATTTACATTAGAAGTTGAAGAAAATAACTCAATCAATTTTCTTGATTTGAAAATTCAAAGAGTTAATAATGTACTTGATTATTCAATTTACCGAAAACCAACACACACTGATGTGACAATTCCATATAGTTCCAATCACCCCCATGTCCCATAAACTAGCGGCATATAATTCAATGATACATAGAGCATTTTCAGTTCCTATGAATAAATGTAATTTTGATAGAGAGATTAATACAATTAGACAAATAGCATATTCCAACGGTTATCCATTACATATGATAAATAAGCTAAAGAATAAAAAAAGAGAACTAATATTTCCTAAAAAAACTGAAGAAATAAAAACTTATAAAACCATATGCAGGAAATATTTCTAATAATATTTCAAAGATAATATCTTTAGCAGCGAATACAACAATTTCTTTCAAAACAGAAAGTCACGTAAGTGCAAAATTGTTAAATGTTAAAACAAAAATACCAACATTAAAGAAATCGGGTATACAGTGCTAGGAAAATTATGAGGGCACATATGTTTTATCATCAATATGTTAGAAAGAGACAAAATACATATAAATTCAGTGTATCATTCTTTTTCGCTAACAGGATATCATAAAGTGGAAAACGGTAGAAATATACTCCCACCACATGTAAAGGTATGTCTGGTAGGCACCGCTTTCGAGAGACGTGCAAAAACAGACGTGTAATGTGGACAGTTTAGTTTATTAATTGAGAAATAATAAGATTGTACTAAACTGATAGCTTAATGCAATGAACAATAAAAAAAATCAACATTACTTTCGTTGATCCCTTCATGATTAATTTTCAAAGAAATAATTCAGTAGTAATAATCTAATTCACTATATAAGTTCGGTTAGTATTGGAATAAATAACATAACATGCGAAATAAAATTTGTATCAATAATAATATGTGTTTCCAAATATCTCAATTCTCATTTTTCGCTAACAGGATCTCATAAGTGGAAAACCCACAACGCCGGCCTCTTACTCTTTGTAGCTTCTAACAGTATTGCCAATTTTCATTGTATATTTATATTAATTTGAAAATGCATTGTTCTAACACGAGAACAAGTTATAAGAAGATTTTAATTATGATAATTCAAGAGGTTGTAACAGATCAAAATATAATTAATTCCATCTATTCGTTGAATATTTTATTGTAATGCTGGAAATTGTTCTAGTTTTCAGTTTGAAAGCGGTTAAAACCTTTACTCTTTTCCATATTTGGCAACGTGAAATTGGTCTCGAAACATCTGCTGTGTTTCGAATGTGTTTCAAAAAAAAATTTGGTATCTTTATCGTTTGTATGCAAATGAGAACGAATTCTCTGTGTAAACACACACACAGCACAAATGAAAGAAAACGAAAATAAAATCGAATTCTAATGAAAGTGCCTAGAATTTTTAAATAATAGTAATATTATGATATGTAATAAATTGAAAAATAAAACTTCTCATTTCTTCAATGAGCTTAAATCAAATGTTCGAATAAACCCAGCTCTGAGCTACCCAGATTGTACATTTAAACATCTTCAAGAGGCGCACGCGCGATACGAAAGTAATGTTGATTTTTTTATTGTTCATTGCATTAAGCTATCAGTATAGTTACAATCTTATTATTTCTCAATTTATAAACTAAACTGTTCACATTACACATCTGTATTTCTAACATTAACTTCTTTCATTGCGATCCTTAACATAATGAGTTGTTTAAACAACATTTTGCTGTGGTAAAGTGACTAGTAATAGCCTGAATGCATTTATAATTTGTTTATTTAAAACTGTAAGTAAAAGCCAGACATAAGAGCTACTGTACGCTTCTCGAAGGCGGTACCTGCAGACATCCCATTACACAGTTATTTCGTTTCTCACTTTACGATACCCTGTTAGCGAAGAGGAGTAATACACTGAATTTATATGTATTTTGTCTTTTTCTAACACATTGATTATAAAACATATGTTCCCTCATAATTTTCCTAATACTGTATATAAACTCAAATGTCCAGAATCTAATGCTGTCTATTTGGGTCAGACCCTTAGAAATTTTGAAATCCGATACAGTGAACACTTACGAGCATACAGATTAAAACAGCCAGATAAATCCCATTACGCAAAACATCTACTTGACACCAACCATTCATTGACACCTAACAGAGAACTAGAAGTACTGCATATTTGTAATAGGAAACAAGAACTGGATTTCCTTGAAGGGTTGGGAATTAGAAATCTAAGAAACCGACAATATGAAGTCGTCAATGAACAGATAAATCTAGGGAGTTCTCCACTATTAAACTGTCTTCTTAAGTGATCATTGTAAAGATCAGCAGATATAGTTTTCCTGGTTTTCTATATCATTGGACAGTTATACTGATCTTAATTGGAAAAATGATATCCAGGATATCACCATAGGGCTAATAATATCTAAGCTTCAATATTTGTAATATCACATCTTCTTCTTTTTTCTATTAACATATATTAAGTCAATCATATGGTCTAGCCCAAAATAACTACTAAACATCAGGTACGCATCAAATGAAATGTAAGTTCTGTCATTCTGACGATGATATTCAGTTATCGAAACAATTGTCAATTTTTTAGAATTTTCAACATTTTTCATTATATTGTGGAATTAGCTAGAAACATTGAGTTTCATTTAAAACATTGTAATTAAAATAAATGCAATTAACTAAAGGTTTCTATATTATTTACTAATATTAAAAAACATAATATAGAGAGTATAAATAGTTTACCAGTAAATATTAAATTCGAATTTAAGTGATGTATTCTTTCTCTTGGAGTCCAACTTTTAAAAATAACTCGACATGAAAAATTTTTGCCAAGTGACATATGGAAGCCTGAAAAATGTCTCATTACATCACTACAGCAATTTAAAATTTTATGAACGATATACTTTTGCGAAAATAGAATATCGGAGGTGGCTATAAATTACGAAATTTTTGAATATTGTCACAAATAAATTGGCGTAGGTACAAATTTTAGGAAAAAAAATGTAATTTTTTCAATGAGATGTCTCAACATGATAATGTAGTGTGCAGGGGGGAAAAGAGACCTGGATTTGTTTATGAAATTTATTTTCATAATTACAACACTTAAACTAAACGTCTACACAATATTGGAATTGAATTAGTAGAAACAGAATAAATTGTATAACTGCTCTTTTGAAATATCTTTCTGAACTCATTTTCTTCTCTGTTCACTCTGTGGATTGAAACGATCCTTTTATACTATTCCCAAAACATAGAGGTGCTTAAGATTAATTTAAAATATAATTAATAACTATCCGAAATATTGGTTTTGGATAAACAACATCTTTCTGCGTGTAAATACAAATACAGGCGTGATTCATGAGATTTTGATACTGTGACATAGAATAAGATGAGTATTTTTTTTTCTAGAGCAGATGTTAAACTATTTTTTTATCAACACTCTTGAGTAGATAAAGTAACACTTTAACATTAAGGGTAGATAAAATGTTTTAACTTCTTTTATTTAATTAAATTTACAAATTCCAACATATTACTTCGAAGGGTTAACAACAACTCCAATTGTACAATTAACATTATTAGATATATCTATTTTTGGAACACCACAACTTGTAATTGTTTGTTTTGACAATTTCCCAGAGTTACTGTATTAGTTTTCCTGTCCATCAAGAATACGCTTGGATACAGCAATCTTATTGCCTACCGACTCTTCGATGTACGTCTCTGCAACTGATGACGATTTCCACCCACCCAAGCGTTTCAATGTTACCAGATCAGCACCAGAGTTTGCCAACATGGTAGCTGCGGAACGACGGAAACAATGTTCCGTGTACATTTCCGAATTTGGTAGCTTCAAGAAATCTGCAATTTTCTTAGTGACCTTATATATGGTGCTGATCCCAACTGGTTGCGTAATGCACTTTTTTTGACGGTAGTTGACAAAAAACTTATTGTGAGGAACGTTTTTAGGACAAAAGACTATGTACCTTCTCACAATTTCTAAGAAACTCAGTCCATCTTCCTTGTCATAAATATAAAACGACCTATTCTGCTTGGGTTTAGTATCAAACAATGAAACGACCATCACTGTGTTTCTGTTGTCCACATTAGACACTTCTAACTTGTGAAATTTCAAACACAAATATTGACCAGTAATAATAATAATAATAATTGTTATAAAAATAACTCTAACCTTCATAAAGAAATAGACGTCATCCGGAGCTTGTGTCAGAAATTTAATAATGTCGTCTGACTCCAAGATTTTAGACTTTTTAGCTTTGTATCCTCCACTCAGGTCTTTCAGTAAATCTGTACAGATATTACATATCATTTAATATTGCATTCGAAAGCATTGCTTACTTAGAAATGTCACAATTTTCATTTACCAACAACGTAAGTTTCAGCATCGAATAATACGACCATAATGATGAAGGCCTCACTTTCTTCGACTTTTCAGAAAAATACGCTATAAGGACCTTTTCACTTATTGGTTGATGAAAATTTATGTGAGCTAATCGTCAATGAAACCAACAAGTATGCAGAGCAAATTTTCCAATGTGCAGGTGTAACGGAAAAATCTAGAATAACAAAACGGAGTAATGTTACAGCTGATGAATTCAAAGTAATTTTTGGGCTTTTATTCTATATGGGAACCATCAATATAAATCGTTTGCAAGATTATTGGAAAACAAATCGGTTTTTTAGTTTGCCATATTTTTTCCGCAAATATGAGTCGTGACAGGTTTGTGCTCATTATGAGATGTCTCCATTTTGTTGAGAATCCATCAAAAAATCAGCCAAAACCTCAGGATAGGTTATTTAAAATACTAGAAACCGTGAGTTTCATTTAAAACACTATTATTTAAAATACGCCCGTTGGTTGACTACTTCAACAACACAATGTTGAAAACTTATTACCCCAATAAAAATTTGTCATTGGACGAGTCAATGGTTCTTTGGAGAGGAAGTTTGTGTTTTAGGCAATATATTAAAAATAAGGCTAATAAATATGGCATAAAGCTTTATGTACTTACTGAGCCGGACGGAACGGTACTAAAATTTTCCGTTTACACAGGAAGTTTAGATGATTTTGGCGGAAAGGGTCATGCAGCTAACGTGGTATTGCATTTGATGGAAGAAAGATTAGACGTTCGCCATTCTGTGTTCATGGACAATTACTATGATAGCTACGAATTGGCGGAAAAAGTGATAAAACGAAACACTTACTGTACTGGCACACTAAGAATTGATCGTAAAAACAATCCTATTGATGTAAAACAACAAAAATTGAAAACCGGAGAAACTATTGCCCGTTATGCAAAAGGAATCATGGTGGGAAAATGGTGGGATAAACGAGATGTGCATTATATATCTTCAGAATATGGAAATAACATGATTCAATATCAAAATAAAAGAGAACAGGATAAACAAAAACCAGAGGCAATTTTTATGTATAATCAGTACATGGGCGGGATTGATCGTCAAGACCAACTGCTCAGTTACTATCCTTTTGAACGAAAAACTCTGCGTTGGTACAAAAAGATTGGAATCCATGTCTTGCAGTTGCTGTTATTCAACTCGTATTCCCTTTTTAAAAAACAGACCAAATCCAAGATATCATTCTACGATTTTAGAATGCAGGTGATATAAGATTTAATGCCACCAAAACCGAAAGTCATTACTAATCCACAAGCAACTCAACACGCACCAGTCAAAAATAATCCTGTTGAATCGGGAATAATACCTTGCAGACGGTGTCAAAATTGTTATAAAAAGAAAATCAGGAAAGAAACCGCTTATTACTGCGCAGCTTGTGTAAACAAACCCGCTTTGTGCGTTGCGCCGAGTTTTGGAGAGTAGCATAAGAATTTATAAATTTGTAATACTTTTTATGCATATATGTAATATAAGATAAATAAATAACAGTTATATATTAATTTATTTTTACCAAAAACTTTAAAAAAATATGACGTTACAACACGTCATCAGCTCCTGGTTAAAAATTATAAGCTGAGTGCGTGTTTACACGTCAAGGTCCCTAACACCCCTATTCATATAAAAAAAGTATTTTGGACCTATTTTGAATATATTTCATTCCAACTGCTGAAAATAATCGTCCGCCCCAGCACTAATAATCATAAATTATATTAGTTAACGTGTTAAATAAGCTTGAAAATATATATAAAAAGTATGAATTTTGGAATATTTGTAAACGAATATTTGCTTCAACTTCCGAAATAGTTCTTTAAGTTGATATAGTTTTTGACCAGTAATATTAAGATTTTCTCGAACTAAGGGCAATGAATAAGGAGGTAGCCGACGTAGCATGTATAATTGTGTGAAATTTATATTATTCTTAATATTATTGCAACGATCGTCTATATTAAAACGGCAGTGTTTGTAAAAGTTTTACAATTTGGATTTATACTTATAGTATACTGCGGTTTAAGATATAGTCAATCGGTCTGGAATTCTTACAACTTGGTTGGGGTTGCAGTAGTATTGTTTGTTAGGACGAAAACCAATGTATTTGGTTTAGTTAAGAGTTGCCAAGTTTCTGTAATAGTCGAAATGATTCGGATATCACAATATTGTGGCATAATCTTAGGATTAAAGAGTTGCTCCGTTTCACATAAGGGTTTAGCATATACTGAATAAATTGGGGAGGAGTCATTGAAGTTATAAACTTGTATTTCATAGAAAAGAGCCGACGTTGCTGAATCTAAGAAGCGTCCCCCACCCCTTAGGACAACGGGAACAAAACCAGTTGCGAGCCGGCATTTTCATCTTATTAACTTATACTTTACAACTATAATATTTCATTGTTTATAAAGTTAATAAAGTTCCGTTTTCTTAAATTGTTCGATTATTTTTTTAAAAACGACTTTTACGCGTGTGAACATAAAATTGGCGCAGTCAGTAACATTGTCAAACGGAACGACAACAAAAATAGTGTCAAACCGGTCTATATCAATATTTTATTGACAATTAACGATCGCGTAAAGTCGAAAATATCTGTAATTTGGAAAGTGTTCATCCAGACGAAGGATTCACATCGCCGAAGTTTGGAGACCCCGGAAGAAGCCAGCATTGCAGAATCCGGTTAGTTTTAAGAAGATCAGCCAAATTTAAAGGAAGAAACCGCATCGTTCAACCTCCTTTGCTACGAAGTAGATAGATGAAGCCAACCCATTTACTTTGGTAAGCGAATTTTGTTCTCCTATATAATTTTCCTTCATATTTTTATGTTGATTTATGAGTGATTTTTTATTTTTCTACATTTTTATACGTTTTAATATTTTGTCAGACATTGAAGACCTTATCATTTTATGTCAATCATTGAATTTATAAGATAGTTGTAATTCAGATATATTAATAAATATTGAGAATTTGCCTCCAGCTGAGGATAGTTCAGGTTCAGAAAATTCAATTTCAGAAATGGCTACAGTAAATGTAAATTATTCACTTTTAAAATTATATGTAGCTACTATACCACAATTTGATGGCAATACACACAGATTAGGAGTATTTTTAGATGCTTGTGAAAGTTTGATAAGTCAATTTGCGGATACTACAAATGTAAGTGCTCAAATTAATTCATATATTTTACGGGCAATAATAGGTAAATTAACAGGTAGATCCTTAAGTTTAATAGGACCCCGTTCATAATTAACTATATGGGATGATATTAAAAAATTATTACAATTAACTTTTGGAGATCAAAGAAATCTTGATTGTCTCGTTCAAGACTTAATTGCTTTACATCCATTCAAAAATGAAACACCATATAATTTTGTCATGCGTTGCCAAGATTGTAGAAGTTTAATAGCATCAAAAATAAATGCTTCAAATCTTCCACCTCAAGAAAAATGTATTAGGCTAGATAGTTATGATGAGTTAGCATTAAAAACATTTATTAGTGGGCTCAGCGGCCTGTTACAAAATAATATTCGATTAAGAAATCCAGGCAGTCTAGAAAAGGCAATGTCTTTAGTAGTCGAAGAAGAAAATTTCTTGTACAGTACGCGTAAAACTAATTATTAAAATTCACAAAATTTTAGACCAGTTCAGAGAATGGCACCATCTAATCCCCGGATAAATAATTTGTCAACTTCAAGACCATCTCAACCTTTCAATAGACAATATTCTCCCAATTTTAACAGAAACTTTAATAACTATAATTCAAATCAAAATAATAATAATAATAATAATTTCCGCCATCCTAATAATAACAATCATCCAAATAATTCTAATTATAATCAAAGATCTTTCTATGTTCCTCAAAATCAAGCACCTCAAAATAATCATTGTCAAAATAACAATTCGTATGCAAATAATTTTGCTAGAAATACTCAAATTTCTAGAAATACAAATTATCATAATAGGAATAGGAATTATCAAGAGCTAATGGATACGTCATCTGGTAATACACGTATAAAAATCATCATTTTTGTGAATATTCAAATGAATTCCAATATCCTGAAAATTTTAATTCTTCAAATTATGAATTCGCTGAAAATAATAAATGTTGCAATTCTCATACTCAGATTTGCCAAGAAACATATGATAATCATAATCCTTATCTAGAACGACAAAGTAACGTGATAAATGCACCTGCTACACACTCTCAGCAGTCTCATCGTCCCACACAAGATTCAACTTACAATTCCGATAACGCAGATATAAATTTTCGCTTGGATATGAAAAACAACGACATAACATAATTAATATCAACTTACTAAAATCCAATCTTCCTTATATTTTTATTCACGAATTAAATGCTAATTTTTTAATAGATACCGGTAGTAGTAGAAGTTTAATTGATCCTAACTTAGCTTATCGATTTTTTAGAAATTACATTTTATACGAAGATTTTAGCATTCAAACAGCTCATAGTATCAGTTTTCATAATGAAGTAATCCAAGTTCCACTTTTCGATATTTTTAAAGTTAAAGAAAAGCACAAATTTCATCTTTTTAAATTTAGTAAGAAACATAACGGACTTATAGGTATTGACTTACTTAAACAACTATGTGCAAAAGTTGACTTATGTAAAAAATTGATTATTACACCTAAAACTCAAATTCCAATAAATTTTGATAGTGAAGAAAATAGCAATACAAAGAAATTGATAAAAATAGATAATTATCAAATTAATATACCGGAAAGAACCACTAAAATTGTCAAATTACCAGTAAATATAGAGAATGGTTTAGGATTCATGAAATATGTTAAATTTGATATACAATTCTGTGGTGATTTGCCAAAAGCTGATATGTCGATTTTATTAAGTTTACAGGACGCCACTTTAAAGTTTTTAAGAAAATGACAAATCTATTTTCGCAAACAAGTCCCTCAAAATAATGTCTATTTTCTGTATGTAAGTATTTTTATTAGAATGTTAAAATACGTAGACCACAGGGGACCGTTGATTTTGATTAAAACTTTTTTCAAAATTGAAAAAAGTGACTTTGAATGACATATCAACTTTTGCCGTGAAATCATTTTTGACATATCAACAATGGAAATGACTTTTTTACTATGAAATTTATCATTTTTTTTTAATACTGTGAAAGTGTTTATCTAAAGGAACACCACAGTGTATTATATTAACATACTTTATTATCAAAAGTTAAGTATTATAACAACAAAATTTCATAGAGCATCTTCAGCATTTGCATTTACGGTAAGATTCTGATAAAATGGGTGGTAAACGCTGTCTATGTATTTTAACAGAAACACAAGATTCTCTTTCTTCTTTGGATTGATAGGTTTGGGACCATCATAAACCTGTGGTAAAAATTCGGGGATAACGTTTCCTCTTCTTTTAATGTTAAGCCGACAAAACTGCTCATTCTCATCGTGCGAATACTTCACTTCAATAACTCCAAGTGGCAGTTCTTTTGAGAAGCGTAACACTTTAATATCATGCCAACGTATATTTGCTCCTTCTTCGGTGTGATCGCGCTTAACAAAAACGCTTCTTAACAAAGAAGAATATAGCAGAAAGTCTTCTTTTTGCATTTCAACAACCTTGAAAGGTTTCTTCCCTCGAACGGTTCGAACAAACTGATACCAATCATGAGGAATCCTTAATTCGGTATCACATGCAGCTTTTTTGGCTCGTTCGATACGTGCATGATCGGAGTCACATTCTAGTCTGGAGTGGCCAACTTCTAAGAACTTGTGTTCAATAATGTTTATATTTTTCGACTGATGCAGAAACCAAGAAAGTGCAGCTGCCACAGTATTATTTTTATTTTGACCGGGGCAAGAATCTGAATATAAAACTACCTTATTAACACTATCGGGCAAATCTTTCAAAAAGTGAACTATACAAGAGGCAATTTGATCTGCTCCACGGTCTGACAAAGCTTCGTGCCACATAAAACAAGTTGTAATTTCTGTACAACAATCTCTCATGGTAAAGTTATAGGTCCATAATTGTCTTTTATAATATACTTCACTTGTGGTCAAAGTCGGCGTAGGCAAATTCTGTTGAAGGTCGAAAACAATGACTCGCTCAGTTTCGGAATTTCTAGCTCTCTCTTTGTCATTTTTTTTTTGACTGTAAGCTTTTTCCGCCAGTTCCAGATGTTTATCTTTCTCCTCTACTTTCTTGTTTCGTTCTTCTTCAGTAGCTGCACATTTAATATCATTTTGGAGCTTGTCGCACGTTTTGCAAGTGTCAATACTTGGGTTTTTTATTTTATAGCCTAGTTCATTAAATATTTTTGCATACATTGAATAACACAATGGTTTTTCCATTCCTTCAGTCTTTCTTTTGTTAACATACATGTCATACATTTTTGCAATGCTAAGCGTAGGTGCTAAATACAATTTTGATGTATGGCTTCTTGAGTAGTGACTCTGATATTTTGGGAAACTGTTAATATGGTTTATTACTTCTAGTCTTTCTTCCTCTCTTGCATTTACTGGTTTCTGCCGTCCACTTAAATTGTCGTCTATAAATCCAGTTTGGCACGCACGTCGCTTTTGAATTAAAATATCAACTTTTCCCCTTGTGACTGAATGGACTTTTTGAAACATAGTCTTGCAAATATTTATTTCCTTATCGCTGAACGTAACAAAGTAAGACGCTGTTATTTGTCTCTCTCTCGTAATGCCAGTTTTACTTCTTCCTTTTCGTTCTATTTTTTTTTCGGACAATTTAATCCTGTCGCTTAAAACTTGATCTTTGTTTGTAACATTTTTTAAAAAGTCATCGAAAATTATTTTTTGACTCTCTGGAGGTAGTTTATCAGCACAATTCTTCCTGCAACAGCTAATGACAGGTGTAAACTTTTTAGCTGGTACCAAAATACCCTTTCTAGTTAAATACTCTTCTCCTTTTAATTTCTTTTCCTTCATTAATTTTCTGTTAACTGACTTTCGTTTCCTACCTTGATCGTTTGCCGCTTCGATCTTGTTTTCTTCATTTGCTTGATTTGTGTTTTCTTCCCTATTTAGATTTGAAGAATTATCTAATCTGATTGTCTTCGGCCCAATTCTTACAATAGATGGTTCATTTTCAGATTCTTCCGATGAATCTTTAGGAACATAATCGACATCCCTGTCGTCGTCACAAGACTCGCTATCATAATCATTTTGTAAATCATAACCAATATTTTCATCTGCTCGACTGTTACTGCAGCTTGGTTCAGGTGTAGAATAATAATTATTTAAATTATTTCTGTTTTCCTCTGGTTGAAATTCATTTATGTTTGGTTCGAGAAGAATAGCGGTGGAAGGAGCTAAATCAGCTAGACTGGGAATTTTTTCAACAGTGACTTTCTGAGTTTCATTGGCACTAATTTCATTAAGCTGAATTTTTACCATTTCTAACATTCGTTTTCCTCGTGACATGGTTTAAATCTAAAAAAATCAATAACCTGTATTAATATTAGTACTGGAATGATTTTCTTTAGTTTTTTAAAATTTTACTAAGGCTCAGTTAATTCGCCGTTTAATTATTAAATTTGTAAATTTATCCAGTTGTTGCTATGATTAACGATTCCCCATTGGTAGATCACTGATAACTACGTGAAAATTATCAAATTTACTTAAATGTGAATAAACCGGCCCTTAATTAAAAAATTAATTTAGTTCTAATTACTGAATTCCAAAAACCACTGCCTCCGTTGTATTTAGTTTCTTAAAGTACAACAAATAAACCTACTTACCTGTTTTATTGGCTTTTTATATTAAAAACTAAACTAAAATAAACAGAAGCTGCACTGACATAACCTTAATACTATTTGTCAAAACTTGATATGTCACCACTATGTCACCTTCCCAAAGCCGACCAAACATGATATGTCAGACATAACAGGTTTTGGCAAAAACTGAAATTGCGTTCACAGACATATCGACTAATGTAAATTTGTAACGCATGCTCAGACTCTTGGATTGACATATCAGCTTTTGGCGTATTAAAACTTTGGACTCGATTACATATCAGGGTGATATAACCTAAAAATTGAAAAAAATGACATATCAGCTTTTGGCAAATCACCACAGAATTAGAATGTCCTCAAGCTCTTGTTAATATAGAAAATTACTTTGCGTATACATGTATTACAAATTCCAGCTGTGAACCGAAAGTAATTACGGTTACCAGTCCATTTATTATAGAAAAATTAGATCTTACAGAAATAAATTTTGTAGACACATTAGATGAATCAAATGAAATATTTACCGATAGTCACGATAAATTATTAAAAGATAATCTAAAGCAAATTCGATTGAATCACTGTAACTCGGAAGAAAGACATAATATACAGGATCTATGTTATGAATACAGAGATATATTTTATTGTGGCCAAATTCCTCTTTCATTTACAAATACCGTAAAACATAAAATTAAACTAAAAGACGATACTCCTGTTTACACTAAAACATACAGATATCCCGAAGTTTACAAAAATGAAGTAAAATCTCAAATCGACAATATGTTATCACAAGGTATTATTAGACACTCCTCATCTCCGTATAATAGTCCAATCTAGATTGTGGAGAAGCGTAAAGACGCATCAAATAAGAAAAAATATCGATTGGTTATTGACTATCGAAAGTTGAATGAAAAGACAGTCGATGACAAATATCCACTACCTTTAATTAGTAAAATTCTTGACCAATTAGGAAGAAGTCAATATTTGACTACCCTTGATTTAGCTAATGGTTTTTATCAAATACAAATGGATGAAAATGATATCCATAAAACAGCGTTTTCCGTCGAAAATGGACATTACGAGTTTGTTCGAATGCCCATAGGAATGAAAAATTCACCGAGTACTTTTCAGAGAGTCATGGATAATATACTTAGAGGTTTACAAAATGAAACTTATTTAGTTTATCTCGATGATGTTATTATATATAGTACGTCTCTCCAAGAACATTTTACTCGATTTAGACAAATTTTTTATAGACTTAGAGAAGCTAATTTTAAAATACAATTCGACAAATCGGAATTTTTACGAAAACAAGTAAATTAATTAGGACACGTAATAACCCCATCTGGAGTCAAACCAAATCCCGATAAAATTTTAGTTGTAAAAAACTTCCCAATACCTAGTTTCACAAAAACATTAAAAGCTTTCTTGGTTTAATTGGATATTACCGTAAATTCATTAAAGATTTTGCCAAACTTACAAAACCTTTGACAAAATGTTTAAAAAAAGGTTCTTAAATTATTCATCATCAAGAATTTGTTAATGCTTTCAATACTTGTAAAGATTTATTAACTAATGCACATCACATTCATCGTGATGGTTTTGTTGTGAACAGACGTCCCACATCGTTTGCTACTAAATTCGCTGAAACTGGAGAGAATAGTGTGTTTACAAATCTGATTTTTGGAGTTGTTACTGTATTTTGTGTAAGCTATCAAGATTCTGTCTGATTTGAACAACCACATTGAGTTGTAAGTACAATATTTATAATAACTGTTCATCATGACAACAAGGCAACAGAAAAAGGGCGAGGACGGAGATCAACTACACCAAGCGATTAAATCTGCAGTCAATAAAATGTGTATGTGAGAGTCGTTCATTACCGAGCTAACTAACTCTATTTTTGAGAAAATTAGTGAAAATATTGAAATGGAGTTGGAGTCATTGAAGAAGAGAGCTAGTGAGTTGGAAAAATTAGTCCAAAAACAAGATGACGCCATTAAGTTGATGGTTAAAAATAATGTGAAATATGAGAAATGGATCCGTAAAAACAATATTATAGTCTATGGATTGGAAGAGATACATGATGAGAGTATACTAGATCAAGTGCTACTCATTTTCAGTACGAATCTGAACTTAAATATTAAACAATCTAATATTGGAAGCTGTTATAGACTAGGAAAACCTAATGCAAGGAAATCGCGACCATTGCTGGTAAATTTCTTTAATGGATATACCAGGCAAAATATTTTTTCTAACAAAAAGTATCTTAAAGGTACTAAATATATGATCAAAGAAGATTTAACGAAAGATCAATCAACATTGTATAAGATGGCAATTCAAAAAGCTGGAAAAGAAGGTAATGTCTGAACACATTCAGGTATCGTCTTCTTGAAATTAGCTGATAACAAGATTATCAAGATTACCTCCATTGATGACATTGCTAAACTTTGATTATGCTAAAAAATAAAATTTGTTCTCGATTTATTTGATATATGTCAGATTAATAGTCTGTGTTATTTTTATGAAATCACTTATTAAATAACTATTCAAATACAGAAATTTTAAAAGACTAAAAAGTGGCACATGAGTGCAGATGGGATTCGTTTGTGTTCAATTGTCGTAAGAGATAAATGCTCGGTAAATTATTTATAGGTTGTCTTAATGCAAGGTCTATTCTGCCTTCTTTGCAGTATGTTAAGTTAATTGTAAATGAACATCAATTTGATATATTTTTTATTTGTGAAACATGGTTAAATGAAAATGTAAATAATGACTTAATTAATTTTGATGGGTATATTTTATATAGAAAGGACAGAGGTGGCTTAGGAGGAGGTTTGTGTATTTACGTAAATAATAAGATATATAGTGAAGAACTGAATTAGCATGGAACGGTATCGGAACAACTTTGGGTAAATATAAAAATCAAAAGTAAAATTATTACTCTTGGTGCAGTATACAAGCCTCCTAAAATAAATAAGAATTCTTTTATTGCTGAAATGGAAGATATCCTGAGTCTGATTCATCCCACTGTAGATGAGATTATATGCGCTGGAGATTTTAACATAGATTTTTCAAATGCCGATGATATTTATGTGGATAAAATATCATCTGTGTTAGAATGCTTGGGATTGAACAAATCATAGACACTTCTACAAGAATTACAGCTACTACTGCTACCTTACTGAATGGTATTGTAACATCCTCTGACTGGGTTATTGACAGGGGAGTTATTCACGCAACAGGTGTCATTTCTGATCATGATATAGCTACATGTAAAGTAAAACTGAGTGTTGAAAAACATGGCCCCAGAATGATTACGTATAGGTCTTTTAAATATTTTAATGAAGATGATTTTAGAATAGATTTATATAATACTCCATTTTTTGGAATATATGATCAGGAAGGGGCTGATGAAAAAATAACGTTTTTGATCAACTGTCTGATGAACCTCTTCGACAGGCATGTGCCGTTAATAACATCGCGTGTATCTAAGCCTCGAGCACCTTGGTTAACTGGCGCTATAAAAGAAATGATGAAAATACGAGATAAAGCGCTGCACAAGTATAAGAAAACTAAACTTGACCATCATTTTCAGTTTTATAAAGACATGAGGAACTACACAAATTCTGCGATTAAAAGAGAAAAGAAAGCATTTTTTACATACGAACTTAGTAACAAGAATTCTAAAACTCTTTGGAAAACTCTAAAAACGTATAGTATTATACCTACCAAATCAAGCACAATACCGGACAATTTGAAAAGTCCTGCTGAAATAAATGAATTCTTTATCAACTCATGTTATATGAGAGAACCTCCTGAAGAATTACTTTCGTCGTACAAACTAAGAAAAATAATAGATTCGGATTTTGAATTTCAGGAGGTTAATGATTTATTTATTCACCAAACAATAAATGGTATAAAGACAAATGCTGCCGGTGAAGACAAATTAAATTTGAGACTATTGAAGTTGTGTTGTCCATATATAATTCCCTAACTTTTGCCTGAGTCATAATATTTTTCCTGAACTGTGGAAAAGAGCCATTGTAAAAGTATTGCCTAAAAAAAATAATCCACTTGAAATTAAGGATTTGCGCCCAATTAGTATACTGCCAACTTTATCTAAGGTACTCGAAAGAGCTATAGAAATACAACTGACGAAATATGTTGATCAGTATTCATTATTACCTATAACACAATCTGGATTTCGAAAAAATTATAGTTGTACAACGGCTCTTCTCCATATTATTGACGATGTTATTAGAGCTTTGGACAGGGGTGAATGCACTGTTCTGGTCTTGCTAGACTTTAGCAGAGCCTTCGATACCATTAACCACAATTTAATGCTGGAAATTCTACATTATATAGGACTTTCCAATAATGCCAGAAACCTCATAGCATCTTACCTTCGAGGACGTAAACAGATGGTTGTGGTTGACGGACACTCTTCTGGGTATATGGATTTACGGTGCGGAGTCCCTCAGGGCTCCATTCTGGGGCCATTGCTCTTTGCTTTATATACTTCCTGTCTAGTGAAAAATTTTAAGTTGTGTAATGTACACCTGTATGCGGATGATACTCAACTTTATCATAGTTTCCACCCCAGTACTGTAGTGGAGTCATGTGGGTATATAAACAAGGAACTTAACAGTTTTATTAAAGTTGCAGAGGATCACTGCCTAAGCATTAATTGTAGTAAGTCTTATGTTATACTTTTGGCAACAAAAACAAAAATTATGTTCGATTTATAATCAGGTACCTGCCATGTTTAAAACTTACAGATTGCAAAGATTTAAGAAGACCTACAAGAAACATTTATTTTCAATACAACACTGATATCCGTACGATTGAGTTTAGATTCAACTGTAATTTATTTTGTTGTCACACCAACCTAGCGATGTATTCAAGGTTAAGGGGAGGAACAGTTTATAAGCTGATGTTATATCAGCTTGTAAGCTGAACTTCGCCTTTTGCTTTCAACCTTATGTGTATGTTATTTTTTTTCTTGTATTAATATATGGAAGCAATAAAGTCGTTTATTATTATTATTATTTTTTTCCCCTCGATGTAGGTGCATCGATTTCTGTGATCATTAGCACCATTTCCGTTTTATGAACAAATTAGATTTTACTGAATAGGTTTATTGCTTTCATATATTTAATTAAATTTTGAATTTTGCAAGTGGTCGCGAAACTGTCTGTGAGCTGTTCAGATATATTAAAAATCTGCCGCATATTATCGTACCCTGGACACACACATATGATATGTGATACTGTGATTAACTCGCCGCAATGGGAACAAATCGGAGGATCTTGCCCTTCTAGAAGGAACGCATGCGTTAATGCTGTATGTCCAAATCTCAATCTGTGGATATTCACTCTGTCAGTCCTGGGTAATGCTCCTGGAGGTCTCCAAGGCCCACCAAATGGTTTAATTGACTTTAGTTTGTTGTTCACTTGATCCCATTCCTGTTGCCATATTCCTTTCAATAGTAATTTATATTCCCCTTTTATGTCATCTGCCCTCAAAACGTTAACTTCGACGGTCCTTTTCTCAGCAGCGTCACGAGCTGTTGTATCTGCGTTTTCGTTGCCTCTTATTCCGACATGGCTTGGTACCCAAATTAATTTAACATTTTTGCCGATATTATGGAGGTGATGTATAGAAAATAATATCATTTTTATTAGTGGATCATCCGACAAAGAATTCGAAATCGATTCAAGGACGCTGAGAGAGTCACTGACGATTATGTTTTCTCGATTTATTGTTGCTATACCACAAAACTGGAGTGCCTGCCAAATAGCATAAAGTTCAGCTGTAAATATGGATGCATAAGGGGACAGAGACCAAGAGTATGTTTGATCGCCGATGGATAGAGCACTGCCGGTGCCGGTCGATGTTCTAGATCCGTCTGTATATAAAATTGTTGAATGTGGAAATTCGTGTAAAATGTCCAAAAAGTGCTGACGATCGACTAATGGGGCGGTGCAATGTTTAGGGAAGGCAGTCAGATCTAAACGGATAGATACTTTTGGCAGCTGCCATGGAGGAACTTCGAAATCATTCACGGAAAGAATGGACAAGTCATGCCATTCCAGTGGTGGTAGAGTTTCACGTGCTCTAATTCCTGCTGGCCTTGTAATAGTAGGTCTATCAGGATATCCGTCGTGTTCTTCTAACAGAATCGGAAGATTTCGATGGTTGGGTTGTGCTCGTATTCTGGAGATGTAACTTGCTAGTAGTTTCTGGCGGTGTAATCGTAAAGGTGGAAGCCCTGTCTCACTACAAATACTCACAATGGGTGTTGTACGAAATGCACCTATTGAGTACCTCATACCAGCATGATGTATGGGATCTAGTAAACTCAGCGTTGATTTCCGTGCCGATGAATAAACTATGGACCCATAGTCTATCTTAGCGAGTACAAGAGATCGGTAAACATCTAATAAGGTATCTGCATCAGCTCCCCAGCTGGTGCTGGCAAGACATTTTATTATATTCATTGTCTGTTTACACCGCACTACCAAGTTCTCTACATGTTTGCGCCAAGTTAGCTTTGAATCAAAAATGAGCCCGAGGAATTTAATAGATTCTTTGCATTCAATTAATGTGTTATTAATGTATAACATAGGATCATAGTGAGGCCTACGAAGTCTGCAGAAATGGACGCAACTCGTTTTTTCTCTGGAGAACTTATATCCCACTCCCCCAGCATTTCGAACAATCTGGTCTATAGATCGTTGTAGCTTACGGGTAGCAGATCCAACGGTAGGTGCAGAAGCAACTATCGTCAAATCATCCACATATAAACAAATTCCGACTGTCGGGTCGACCAAGGTAGCCATGTGGTTGACTGCGATTACGAAGAGTGTTACACTCAACGTAGAACCTTGCGGAATTCCATTTTCCAGAAGTCTGAGCGAGGACAGCGTGTCGCCCACCCTCCCTCTGAAAGTTCTTTCAGATAGGAAGGAAGATATGAACAGAGGTAAGTTACCCCGGAATCCCCAGTCATGAAGTTTTCTCATAATTCCGTACCTCCACGTCATGTCGTAAGCCTTTTCGAGGTCAAAAAACACAGCGACAGCGTGTTCGCGTTTCTTGAAAGATTCTTGTATGGTATGTTCGAGATATACGAGTTGATCTGTAGTTGAGCGATGCTTTCGGAATCCTGCCTGGTGTTCATCTAAAAGTCCCTGTGATTCTAGCAACCAGACTAGTCTATTGCTCACCATTTTTTCCAGAATCTTTCCCATGCTGCATGTGAGACTAATGGGCCTATAATTAGAGGGAACTAAAGGATCCTTTCCTTCTTTCAAAATGGGGACGATTATAGCCTCTTTCCACTGGGGTGGGTAGATATTTGACTGCCATATTTTATTGTATAAGGTGAGTAGTGCTGCTTTGAAATCAGAAGGTAGATGAACGATTATTTCATAGCATATTGAATCGGGTCCTGGGGATGACTGCTTAGAACAAGAAAGAGCATATTCAAATTCGACTAAAGTGAAGGGGGAGTTATAATAGAGTTGTTCAAGTGAAGAAAAGTCAAGAGGCAGTTCTTGTTGGTTTTTGGACTTTAAAAATTCTTCTTCGTAATTTTGGTTGCTGCTTGCAGCACAGTAATGGGTTGCCATGCACTCTGAGATTATTTGTGGGCAATCGGATATCTCGCCAGTTTCGGTCCGCAGATATTTGAGCGGTGGTGAAAAATTCATTCCAGAAACCGCCTTGACTTTACGCCATACCTCTGATATAGTTGTACTTGGAGATATCGATGACACAAATGTACTCCAAGATGTTCGCTTACTCTGTACAACAATGCGGCGAGCTGTTTCTCTTGCTTTTTTGAATATGATCAAATTTTCAAGTGATGGGAATCTCTTGAATCTATTGAAGGCCTTTTTCTTTGCTTGTATGGCATCCTTCACTAAGGGGTTCCACCAAGGAACCATACGTCTATCGGGTAGCTGTGTTCTAGTTGGAATTGCCATTTCAGCTGCTCTTTTGATATTACGAGTGAGCTTGTCTTCCTCTAGAAAAACATTATCAGATTCCCCGGGAAGCTCAAGATGTTGTTCGAATGTGTGCCAGTCTGCTTTATCTACAAGCCACTTAGGCGGTAAATGTAGTCGACTTCTTGGAATGTCCGTGGATATTACGATAGGGAAGTGGTCGCTATTATGTAGATCATGCAGCACACTCCAGGACAAACGAGGGACAATTCTTGGTGATGCAAACGATAGGTCAATAGCACTGAAGTCTCTGGATCTTGCGTTAAAATAAGTCATCGCGCCAGAATTCAATAGAGCTAAATCGTCTCTATCTAGCAATTGTTCCATAATTAGTCCACGGGCGTCTCGTCGGAGAGAACCCCAGAGGGGGTTGTGGGAATTCATGTCTCCTACTAGTATAAACGGGATAAGCAATTGCGATATGAGGTTTTCCAAGTCTTCTTTTCGCCAGTCAGCATTAGGTAGATATAGACAGCATATAGTCATTGTAACGGGGGCCAGAATTTGAACAGCAACCGCTTGTAAGGCGGTATTCAAATACAGTGAGGCGTGAGGTATGTCATTCCTAATTAGCGCAGCCACGCCACCCTTTGCTCGAATAGAGGGATTTGTGTCCTTCCGATATATTTCGTACCCTCGGATGGAGTACGGTTGGTTAGGTTTAAAATGTGTCTCCTGTAGACATAAGCAAATTGGATCTATTTCAGCTATGAGTAACTTGAGATCACAATAATGGAGAATACAACCATTGCAATTCCATTGAATTATCGAATTCATAAGAGTTGGTTCAGACATAGAGTTGATGATTTAAAAATATATAAATAAAATAAATAAAAAATAAAAATGGATAGAAATTCTGAAATGGTGGTATACTTATGAATATGTGACGCATACAAATAAATAGTTGTATAAACTATAAGTAAGCAAATAAATAAAATAACCGAATATTTCTGTATCAGTAAAGATCTGTATCACTTATTTTATCAGTATTTTGGCCCTCGCTTGAATTAAAAGGTTTTCTAGGTCGACCTTTTTGCCAACCTTTTTTCTGTTTTCGAGTTCCACTTGTCTCTGAATTACCTTCGGATTCAGTTGTTTCCTCAGCATCAACATCGGTTCTCTTTTTATTAATTAAAGGGGGAGCCGGTGTACGAAAAGGGGTTGCAGACGCAGGAAGAGGTGTGGTATCATCTGATGTTTTTGATTTTCCCATGACATCCGTTATAGCTTGCCTATACAGGTGTTAATTGTTTGACCAATATGTCGATATCAATTTTCTGTTGTTTGGATGCTGCTTGTGCGAATGATATGCCAACAGTCGGCGTGTCAATAACAACTTTTCTTTTCGCTTCGCGGTAAGAAATTTTTTCTGTTACCCTTACTTGCTGGATAGCAGACTCTTTTTTGAAAATTGGGCACTGATTGGATCTTGCTGAGTGATTACCATTACAATTTACACACTCTATTGGTTCTTCACATGCTCTGCCTTCGTGTGAGGGTTTACCACACACGCAGACTTGGTTTTGTTGGCAATTCAGGGATGTATGACCAAACTTTTGGCATCTGAAGCATCGCATAGGTGGGGGGACATATATTCTGACATTCAGAGAATGGAAAGCTATTTTAATTGTCTTTGGGAGTATTGGATTGTCGAAAGTTAATACGTGGTTAGGTGTTTCTAGTAATTGACCATCCTTTTTTGTTTTCATTCTATAAATAGCACATACTCCTTGTTGTTTTAATTCCTCCAATATTTCTTCAATAGTACAATTCAAAAGATCGGGGCAATACACAACACCTTTAGAGTAATTGAGGGGTTTATGGGGGATTACTTCTACCTCGATGTCACCTAATTTTTTAATCTGAAGTATCCTGTTACTTTGCGCAGCAGAAACCGTTTCTAGCAGAAGCCCTTCCTTGGTCTTCTTTATCATCTTCAATGACCCACAAATACCAAATAAAGTTTTCTGAATTAAAAAAGGGTTGAAAAAATCACCCTCTTTTCTTTTTATGACCAAAAACCGGTGATATACCACCTTTTCCTGGTTCATGTTGTTGCCGCCAATGGAGGAGGACGACATCTCCTTTGTTTTTGGAGAACTAGTTTTACTCATTTCAAGTCCCACGAGTAGGGAAGAATTAAAGGTCCGCTTTGGCAGTGCTCCCATACCAAAGTAAGGCTAGATACAAGTAAGTGTCGCCTGGTACTCACAGGGAATC